>JAUIMM010000052.1:35552500-36152500 GCA_031769625.1 Taudactylus pleione | reverse complement strand
ACTTCATTGCATGCAGTGTGTACTCCGGTTGCGTATGGCATCGCAGTGAATAATTTATGCATGCCCCTGCAACAGCGTTTCGAACGCACTGGCACGCCTGCATTTCTACAACCCCCCCAATCACCACCCACAAATGGCACTTCCTGTCAATCACTCTGTGATGGGCCTGCATAGTCACTGCGATCGCAGTCCCAATCGCAGTGGAGTGGCCAGTTCCCGCATGCGCACTGCGGTGCATACCCATGCGCTGTACACAACAATCAGCCGATTGCATGCGTATTAGCAACTGCGATCCTTGATGAATCAGACCCAACAAGCAAATAGTGATTTTCCTGCACTACAACTGGCCCAACAACAACGTGGGTCTGATTCAAAGCTGGATGCTGTGTCAATCTGCGTGAAAAGTCAGAGAATCCCTATAGTACATGCATACCAGTGAGTGTACGCAAAGACCACTGTTGCGAATGGAGTCACTTTTAATACAGCTGGTGGAGGACAGCTACGGGCATTCCTTGGGGGTGACCTGCAGTGAACGTAAATAAAGGCCGGGTGTGTTATGAGAGTGTCAAGGGTATGTGTGGGTGAACACAGCTATGTTCTCAAACAAATTGTAGAGCCGCAGCTACATAGGCCATAAATAGAGAAAGTTCAGAAGGATACATTGTGCCAGCCATAGGGCGACGTAATTGTCAATGGTTATCACAATATTGCACCGATGGCGGAGTGTTGGAGCACATCGGTGACTTTCCACTGACCGAAATCTCAATCTCTGACGCTCACAATTACAGAAGGGGAAGGCTACAACTAGCATTTGCATTTTAACGCAGCAGCGAATCTGTAAGAAATTGCAGCCATGTATGCATTAGTGCCCATCTATGAATTGGACCCATTGTCAATTGCTGGCACATCACAGCTCAGTATCCATTAATTGTATATACTGTAATTACTTTATTCACAATTATTTATATAGTGCCAGCATATTCCATTACGCTTTACAATTGGGAACAAAATACAGTAGTAATAAAATAAGACTGGGTAATAACATACAGACAAAAAGGTAAGAGGGCCCTGCTCTCAAGCTTACATTCTATTGGGAAACCGGCTTTGATACACACGGATAAGTACTACAGATTGCATATTGGTCCAGCCAGATTGTAGAGGTCCTTGTTGGGCTATGTAATCCAATCACCAGAAATGTTGGCCTAGGGTAGAATACAGGTAACCAATGGAGAGACTAAAAGAGCAAAGCAGCAGATGATGAATGTTTAGCGAGATATATATAATATCTGAATATAAAGCAAAAACCAGGAAGGTAGTGATAGAGCAGGGTGTGACAAATGTTTGTAAAATCTCAGAGCCAGCATAAAATTTTAGGAGCCAGACCATTGCCCGCGTTCAAAATATATGAAAACTTGTATAGGCCACCACACATGCATCTTCAAAGTCTCTCAACCTCCCTATATGCCATCAGTCCATCACATACTGTATATCCCTTCAATGGTCATCAGATTCTGCCACGTGCCCATACCTGCCCCTGATTCAAAATATGCTGCACAATAGGGTCCAAATTCATACTATCCCACACAGTAGGGCCCAAATTCATATCATGCCGCACAGTAGGGTCCAAATTGGTATTATGCTACACAGTACAGCCCAAATTGGTATTATGCCACATGTGGGATAGTGAGTTACACAAGTACCTTGGATGAGATGTGCAACTTGGGGAGGGAGAAGGAAAGAGGCACATTTTGGGAGGGGGGCGGTCAGAGGCACATTTAAGGAAGAATGGTGGCAGAGGCACACTTGGGGACTGGGTTCAAGGCACACTTGGGGAGGGGATTTGGGCAGATGCACATTTGTAGAGGCTATGTGACTGGCTGATACTTGCACACAGGGACCCTGGTTTACAGTGTGATGAGCGCAGGTCACTAAGCAGCCTTCAAGGGTACACTTTCTAGATCTTTGCTTTAACAAGTGCATAAATTAACAAGTGCATAAATTAAAAACAAAACAAACAAAACAGTATTACAGCACACATGTTGCATATGGGAGCCATGCTAATATATAATAACCTCTAAGATTTGTCAATTCTTCTTATATATAAAGCCTATGTGATTGTGAACTTGGCCAAGTGCATCCCAGCTCATAAAATGGCATTAAAATATATAGCACATCGGTCAGGAGTACACCAGCTTCCATGACAGCTCAGAAAGTGATTATATTTACTCAGCACATTGTACAGATAGTTTTGCAGCCTCCTGAATTGACGTTCCCACCAGCAGCTCTGGTTGGTGTTATGAGACAATGGCTTTCTCAAAAACTCATGCAAGCCCCCTGCGGTGCTCCTGTATGTCTCCACTGCTCCCCACACCTCCACTGGCTGCTTCACTTGTCCCCAACAGCAGCAAGCTGTCCCCTCTGTTTCAGTTCAGAAGCACCCGGCTGCCCCGGCCAGACTCCACATCCTTCATGCCGAAGTAGCTACCTCTGATACTGCTCTTTATCAAGAGCTCAGAGCTTCTCTCATCGCTTCCACTGTGGTTGCAGAACATGGCATCCCTGGTGCGGGCAGAGACTACAGAGCCCTAGGCGCATGTAGACAGCAGCATAGTAGGGCAGGGGATTATGGAACTATACACACAGTGACAGTTGGAACCTCCCAGATTATTATTTTTTTCCAATTACTGTAGCTTTATTAGAAGTATACTTGGCTCATGTAAAACTTAGTCACCAGGATTAAAATTTTGGTTGCCATGTCGACTTAGCACGAGAGAGTTGTCAAGCTCTGTAATAGTGTAATATATTTCAACAAATTGGTATTATATTATATAAAATAATCTGCATACTTTTAATTTATTTATCTACAAATAACCTCTTCACAGTTGCAACAAAATTGTTGTCTTCAAAGTAGGTCTTTAGTCTGCAAAACAAGCATTGATAGAAACTCTGCGGTCGTCATCAGGCGTGGTATTTTACAGTGCACATTATAGTTTCAAGGATACCTCTGGCTGACTTTTGTTGTAATTAAAAAATACATTAATTACCTTTTAAAAGAGATGAGTAGACAACTATCTCCATTTGAGTCTATCCGTTCTCATTCTATGCAACCAACACACTCTGGGCCCAGGGCCAGAGTAACAATGGGGGATGGGGAATGGAGCTGCAGTTCCAGGCTCCCCATGAAAATAGGTGATGTGCTTGAGACTGGCAATGTGTACTGTAAAAATAAATTCCTGTCTCAACCAACGCCGGACGCCATATGAAGGCCTGCCCATTCCAACTGCCCCTACACACACTGCCAGGCTAGTGAGCCGGAATCACAACAATAATAACAGAGTACTCGATCCATTATTCTGTTATTATTGTATATAATAGCTTGGTACCATGGTGATAGGCAAGATTGGATTAGGAGGGGGTGGGGCAGTGGTCGCTTGCCCTGGGCCCATCTCTCACAGGGAAGTATATTCAGTGCACACCCTGTGGGAGTGCAGACTGGAGTGTCAAGCTCCTCCCCCTCACATGGGCTTTGGCGGGACTCAATTTCTCTGGATTAGGGATGGACATCGGAAGCCCAGCATCGAATGGTTGCCGGGCTTTCAACATCAAATCCAGCAATACGATGGCAACTAGCCATTGCGTCGCAACCATTCAATGGTCATAGCTTTGTGAATGTGCACTAAAGGCTGAAAAGGGAGTGGGGCCGTGGTGAATGGGGACAGGACATCATGGCACCCCCGATCACATCACTGTTGGGGCGTGCCCAGCACTCTCCGAGATGCCCCCAGGCTCCCCTTAACATTGTGAATAGATGCCATGCACAAGAACACGGCATCTATTCTCCTTCTACACACTCACTGCTCTGCTATGCAGAGCAGGGGAGTGTGCACTCTCCACAGCCAGCTATCGGATGGGCACCAGAAAGCTGCATCCGATGGCTAACAACCATCGAATTCCCGCTATTCAATGGAAAAAGTACTTTAATCACAGATGTGTCCACTGTCACTTACCCGCGATGCGTACATGTAGTCATGGTAAAATATGCCTGCAAACGAGCGTATGCACATATTCACACCCACGACCATAGACATTAAATTGGCAGATCGTGGGTGCGAATATACGCAGCATGGCTAGACGCTAGTGCAATGTGTGCGCATACGCATCATGAGTAAGATGTCAGAGGACACTTCTGTAGAGAATAGGTATGTAATGCCAGCTGTCAGGATGTCTCCTGTCACAATACTGAGAGCAACATCCCTATGGTTGGTATCCCAACATGGGTCAGGTAAGTATACCCCCCTTACCCTCCCTTCTGGTAGCCTAACCCTAACCCTCCCCACCCTGCAGGGGCATTTCTAGAGAGGAGGGGGCCCATGTGCAGTCTCCGACATGGGCCCCCTCCTCTCTGTCTGGCGGCCAGCAGTGCACTGAGCTGTGTGCGGCCAGCACCGGAGTTTAAGACTCTGGGCACTAGAGTGCACCCAGAGTCTATAGAGTATGCGCAGGTCACCAGGAAAATGGCCACAGCGGCCATTTTCCCTGTAATGCGCATGCGCAAACGACGGGAAAATGGCTCCAGGGGCCATTTTCCAGTCGTTTTTACAGCGCCAGACCCCTGCGCCCATAGGCAAATGCAGGGGGGGTTTCCATCAGCCTGGAAACCCCCCCCCATCACATACCATGACCACAGTAGAAATAGTAATATAATAGAATGTTACTAGTGCTACATGTTCTTCTCAGTATCACAAATGAAATAATTAGCACCACCTGTGGATCTTTTAACATGTATCAGCCAGTAATAAATAACCTGTGCACCAACTAGGAGATCTGGAAAACATGTACTGTTAGGGATGCACTGCTATAGAGCCCAATATGTACATATATGTCCAGGGAAGTGCTAGGTTCTTCTGCTGCTCCTCCAGGCTCCCGGATTTGCTCCAATGCTCTGGAATGGTGCCCACATCTAAAATAAAAGCATTCAGCTCAGGCAGGATGGCTTACTGTCGCATCTAATGGCTTACTGTGGTCCTGTATATGCTGGAATCATGACACACAATACACATTGTATGACGCATATTAAAGCTGGATAAGTACTAATTGTGCCCTCTTCATGGACTGGCCGCAATCGCTCTAAAATCAGGCATTTGGAAACCCCCCTCTAGAAATCCTGCGTTTGCCACTGGTGCCAATGTGTGACTCCGAAGAGGTAAGTAATACTATGGGTGCATTGTGTGCAGTGCGGGGCCCCCCTGGACCCATGGGCCCGTGTGCCCCACACACCTTGCACCCATTATAAATACGCCCCTGCCACCCTGCACCCTAAACCTAACCCACACCGTTAGTTCCTAAACCTAAGTCTCCCCCCTTTGTGCCTAAACCTAACCTCCCTTCAGTGGAGCCTGACTCTAACCCTCCCCCCCTAGGGGTGCCTAACCCTAACTTCCCCCCAAAACCTAATGCTAACCCCACTAACTAACCTAAACCTAACCCTCCCACCCCGCAGCTAATACTGAGGGTGCCCATCTTACCTTCGTTTGGACTGGCGTCCTCCTGGATTCTGGCGTCCGGATTAAGATAGGGGTTGGTACAGTATTTCAACGCCCTTGTCGGGATTCCAGCGTCGGAATTTAGACTGGCGTCCACGCAGCCGTTGATCTCTTAACTACATCCATTCCTTCGATAGATAGATAGATAGAGATATTTGGTTATACCCCTGTTACAGCACACAACAGGCCCATCATAGCTTTCAGCTATAGGCCCATGGGGACCTTAATCTGGTACTATCTGGACCTGATTCTAAGTCACACACAAGTCTGAATTTAGTCAAATCTAGTTATTTTTGCACCACTGTGAATAAGCACATCTCTGCGCATCTCCAAATTAGTCAAACTTCTCTCTCAGTCTGTGACATGGGTGTTACTGGTTGTTAACTTTGTGTATATCCGGAGTTACAATACATTCTGCATATGCTGGGGGGATGCCTAGTTCAGTCATATCTTTTGCACCTAGCATGGGGTATGTGTAGGTTTCGATGATAATTATGTCTGCTGATCCTGAGTTCGGAAAAAGTGGAGCAGTGAATATAATTGCATTAACATTCTGTTTGCAACCCACTCACACACACACCGATAAACTCTCAGCGCCTATTTATCACCTTAGCTGAAATAAATTAATATATATCTCACACACCTGCTGCAGAATAAAAAAAAGGTATTTTTCACCTCACACATATTACTAAAAAATATAACACAATTCTATGCTGGTGTAATTATACAGATCAGTCATAAAAACATGTATTCAAGTATACATGTCCCATAAATCCAAAAAAATAAAACAACTTGTATAGTACACAACTGCTAAGTACAATTAAACTAGATTCAATTGTAGCAGTTATATTAACATACAACATTGTATTAAATTAAGCAGTGTTAGCTAACGTGGTAGCTTAAATGATGTTGTAATAACAGTGCTTTTCTTTATAGCACTTGTTACAAGTGAAATGTTGTTATAAGCAGATACAGGTGCTCTTGCTGTACTTATAGATACAATCACTGCATTTATACACTTGAAAATGCTTTGCAGAGTTAGACAGTCACCTCCGGTGTATTTGGTAGTGATATGCTGTTATTTAGCACTGCTGCCAGAAATGTCCAGTTACTCCATAGGGGATCTCTATCAGCGGTTAATACCCCCACTCTCAGAGGGCCTACCGTGAATGAATGTGCACATTTGGCAGCAGCTGCAGCGTACCTCTCCGTGTGAACAGGCCAGGGCCGGCGCTACCACTAGGCAAACTTAGGTAGCTGCAGGGCGCCTCTGGAATAATGTGTAGTGCAGCTCGCACTACACTACTAGTAACAAACACACCGCCGCCGGCAGCTGTGTGTTTGTTTTAGCAGCCGACAGACTCTCATCGCCTGGAGCTCACTCATGAGCTCCATTTTCCAGCTTCCGCAGTGGGTGATGGGAGAGATGTCATGACGTCTCTCCCAGGGCCGTAACTAGGGTAGTGCGACCTGTGCCATGGCACAGGGCACCGAAGGGCAGGGGGCGCTGTTTGGGCCTGTCAATCTTCCTGTTTATTATCATTCTCACTTATAGCTTCCTATTCTTTTATCCCCAGCATTACCTGGCCTCCCCTATTTCTTCCCTGGCCCTTCCCCAAGAAGCCATGGCCCTTTTTCAGGTGATTATCTTATGTCCCTATTTAAAAAATGGGGGGGGGGGTCGCCAATGCTCTGTCTGGCACAGGGCACCAAAAAGTCTAGTTACTGCTCTGGTCTCTCCATTCATACAGAGCGGGCCTGTCCGGGGGGGACAGAGGAGCGGAGCGGGGATTAAGGTAAGTGGAGTTTTTTTATTTTTTTTTACGTGTGTCTGTCTTGCCCTGGGATCACTGCTGGGGGTACTGCTGGGGGACGGACGGACGGACTACTACTGGGGGCACTGCTGAAGGGACTACTACTGGAGGCACTGCACTGGTGGGACCACTATTGGGGGCAATGCACTGGTGGGACCACTACTGAGGGCACTGCATAGGTTGTGATTACTGCTGGGGGCACTGCATAGGTGGGGATTACTGCTGGGGACACTGCATAGGTAGGGGGACCTATTTTTGTACGTGTCTGTCTGTCTGGCCCTGGGATCACTCCTGGGGGTACTGTTGGGGGACGGATGGACTAAGGGCTCTATTTACTACAATCCGCACTGGTAATGCAGATTGTAGTGTGATATTACCGACTGAATTCGGATTGCGAATTCAGGCAATATCACAGGGATTTACTGCATATCCCTTGCAAGCACAGAAAGCTCTGTCCCGCGAATCCCCTCCGCACACTAGTCACTGTATTTTTGCAAAAAAATACCGTGACAAGTGCCTCGTGTATGCGCCGACCGGCCGCTGCTATGCCCCAGTGCTAAGCCCCGCCCCCATTGCTAAACCCTGCCCCGCAATCGCAGACCCCCTGCGACCGCCTCTCTCCCTTAATTACACTTACCTGCATGTTCCGGGCTCCGGTGATGTCCTCCATGTCCTCCGGTCACCTGACATCCCATACTGCACTGGGACCCTGCCAGGTGACGACCGGGCCGCAGTGCAGCATGGGAGACCAGCTGACCAGATAGAGGACATCACCAGAGCCCCGATCACCGGTCCCAAGACTCAGGTACACTTTTTTTTTTTTACAGTTTATCAGAGTGTGGTCTGTTTAGACCACACAGCTGGGGGCCGGCTGCGGGGGAGACCCTGGATACCGCCACCTCCAGGTGGCATTATTATCACAGGGCCTCCCCAGGTATTTTTTCACATTTTATTTTTAGTAACTTTGGCCAGATCACATTTCCCACTACAATTATGGGAAATGCGATCTGCTTACTAAAAATAAGTGATACTTAGGGGTTGGAGTAGAATTTTACGAATTCTACTCCAATTGCCCTTTAGTAACTTTAGGTGATACTAAAATAATGTGAAAAGGGTGTGAAAACACCCTTTTTCACTTTATTTGAGTAAAAATAATGTTAATAAAGAGAGCCCTAAAACTGGGGGTACTGCTGGGAGAGACTATTACTGGGGGCACTGCTGGGAGGACTACTACTGGGAGCATTGCATCGAGGGGACCACTACTGGGGGCACTGCACCTGGGGGTTAGTACTGGGGGCACTGTATAAGGAGGACTATTACTGGGTGCATTATATAAGGGGCACTGGATAGGGAGACCACTACCTGGGGCACTATATAAGGAGCACTGCATAGGGGGACTACTACCTGGGACACTATATAAGGGGCACTGCATAGGGAGACCACTACCTGGGACACTGCATAAGGGGACCACTACTGGGGGCACTGTATAAGGGGCACTACTGGGGGCACTGTATTAGGGTCACTACTGGGGGCGCTGTATAAGGGGCACTACTCAAATCAATACCTCCGCCGTCACGTCTGGTCCCGGAGCGTCTAGATCCATATACACTGATAAGTATTAGGTTGTGGGGAGCAAGTATGCGTTTCAGTCACTCCTGTGACCTTTTTCAAGTTGATTGCTCCTTTTCCATACATGCCACATTAAATAGCAAGGTCCTTAAGTCTATTGCACATTTCAAATTGAGGCTACAAGTCTATCTCATTACTTCTTAATGAGTTAATGAGATGGACCTGTAGCTTGGAATCAGTTGTGGTATTAGCATAAAGACGCAGACCCAGCTGCAGACCTCTGAGTCTGCAATCATGTTACAATTTTGCAATATCATTCCAGTCTGAGATCTGTTGTAACTTATTCAAACTGGAATGAACAACATGCATGCTTGGAGATGGGTCCAGAGCACCATTTATTAACAGAGCTGGAAAGGACATGAATGTTTCTGTATGATATTTGGCCATTAAATGTGAAAATATCTCTGTAATATTAACAACTTTAGGGGCATGAACTTATTGCCAATATCAAACTCCCTGAGTCATCTACTTGAAATGCACAAGTAATAAGATATTCACTAGAATTCATCACTGAGAATTGTTAAAGACCTACTGGGAATACATCGCTGAAAGAGGAGAGATTACATTTTAATGTATTTCCCATAAAAGAGAGATTACAGGGAGAACTACTTAGCCAAGTGCCAGCAGTTAAAACTCAGATGAGTTATGTTATATCAGCCAAGTCTGGAACAGTCTACTCACCATAACATGGATGGCTGTGCGTGCTGGACCCTTCTACAAGGTATTCGATAGCCTAATGTGGCAGTGGCGTAACTACGGTTTTTGGAGCCCACGGCAAGTTTAAGAATGGCGCCCCCCCCCCCTCCCCAACCTCATACACACACAAATAAGCACCCAAAAAATGTGTGCGCGCCATAGGCACGAGGCAAAAAAATGGGTGTGGTTACATGCCGAATGGGCGTGGCCACATACCAAATGTGTTGTGCCGACATGACACACCACCCATTTCTAGTCACTCTATTAACATTCCTTTCCATTCCATATGCACCTTACCTATGTGGTGGTTTCTCACAATGTGGTACCTCTGAAGAGATGTATCCTCCCTGGGACGACGGCATCTTCAGTTGGTATTCAATATTCATGTACTGTAGGTCACATCGTCTGGAAGATGCCTGTTTGTGTAAGAATATTAACAAGGTCATCATCATACAACAGCGGATCAACGAGACTCCTTCCCCCTGTGTAACTTCTTTCCCCCTGAGTCTCCCAGCCACACAATATCCCCCTTGTGTCGTCTCCCAGCCACACCATCACCTCCCTCCCTGAGTCGTCTCTCAGCACACCATCGACTCCCCCCTGCGGTCATCTTTCAGCACGCCATCACCTCCCCTTGCGTCGTCTCTCAGCAACACCACCTCCTACCCCCCTGCATCATCTCTCAGCACACCATCTCCCCCCCTGCGTCGTCTCACAGCCACACCATCACCTCCTCCCTCTGTTGTCTCTCAGCCACACCATCACCTTCCCTCCGTGTCATCTCTCAGCACATTATCACAGATACACACACACTGACAGACACACACTGACACAGATACACATACACACTGACACAGACACACACACTGACACACATACACTGACAGATACACACACACACTGATACAGATACACACACAGTGACACGCACACTGACACACATACACACACACTGACACAGATACACATGCACACTGAGACACATACACACACAGATACTGACACACATACACACACACTGACACAGACACAGTGACACACACACTGACACACATACACACACTGACACAGATACACACAGTGACACACACACACACACACTGACACAGACACACAGTGACATGCACACTGACACACATACACACACACTGACAGATACACACAGTGACACACACACATACACTCTGACACACACTGATACAGATACACACTCTGACACAGACATAGACACACAGTGACACACACACTGACACACATACACTGACAGATACACACTGATACAGATACACACACACTGACAGATACACACACACAGTGACACGCACACTGACACACATACACTGACAGATACACACTGATACAGATACACACACACTGACAGATACACACACACAGTGACACGCACACTGACACACATATACACACAGATACTGACACACATACAAACACTGACACACATACACACACTGACACAGACACACAGTGACACGCACACTGACACACATACACTGACAGATACACACAGTGACACACACACATACACTCTGACACACACTGATACAGATACACACTCTGACACAGACATAGACACACAGTGATACACACACTGACACACATACACTGACAGATACACACTGATACAGATACACACACACAGTGACACGCACACTGACACACATACACTGACAGATACACACTGATACAGATACACACACATTGACAGAGATACACACACACACACAGTGACACGCACACTACCACACATATACACACACAGATACTGACACACATACACACACTGATACAGATACACACAGTGACACACACACTGTCACAGACACACAGTGACACGCACACTGACACATACACTGACACAGTGACACACACAAAGACAGAGCCGCCATCGGGGGGGACTGCCGGGACTGGAGTCCCGGGCCCGCACACTCAGACAGTGAGGAAGGGCCTGCCGCCCGCTCCTACACCTTCCCTCTGTGCAGGGCCCCTCAGTTGTCTGCCATGCTGCAACAGACACAGGCTGTCTCTCACTGCCTGGTCCCATACAAACATGCTCCGTTTGGGCAGTGTTTAGCCAATTTAAGCATCTGCGCATATGCAGGGCTGTAGCGAGGATGCTCCAGCCCAGCTTCTCTGCCCAACCAACTGCCTTCAGGTGCCGGGCGACTTACAAATATACAACTGACCGCCGACACCTGGCTGTCCCTGTTGGCCTTCTTCCTCCGGTGATGATGACAGCGCCACACCACCTTGGGACCCCAAGAAGACAACGGGCCAGAAGTAGGCTCAGCTGCCCAAGTAGGAATGTTGGGGCCCGGGAGGACTGAGCAGAACCCAGACCAGCCATTAGCGTAGATGCTATAACTCATTATATATATTATTTAAGGAGTGGGGTGAGGGGGGAGAAACTAATGCAATATATTTTATAACGGGAGGGGGTGAGGGGGAGAGAAACATTAAACCTATAAGGGGTGGGGGTGAAGTTTGTTCGCACAGGGAAGAGGCTATATGTATGTGTAATATATATATATATATATATATATAAAGTCCAGTATTAGTCCACACTCACGTCTGAAAATCCAATATATAGATATAGAGAGAGAGAGAGAGAGAGAGAGAGAGAGAGAGAACGAAAACGAACCATATTGACTGGCACCCACAGGTGTTAAACACCTTAGCCCTGACATTTAGTTTTAATCCAAAGCTTTATCTGTGTTGGAGCCACTTATTGCGTTATCTATTGACGTAAATAAGTTCCAAGATTGCCGCCTATCCTGATATAGATATACTGTGTATATATATATATATATATATATATATACATACAGGATTAACCACACTGCGGTTGCCGGGCTCAATTAGGGAGTTTCCCTTCCCCTCCTCAGACACCGCCCCTCAACACGCCCACCCCCATATTAGGGCTGCTTTCAGAAATTTCCCCTGGGGATGGCGCTGCCTATTACATCAGTCCCGGGCCCCACACTTTCTGATGGCAGCCCTGCACACAGATACACACATACAGTGACACTGATACAAAATATGAGATATGGTAAGAACTTACCCTTGTTATCTCTATTTCAACGAAGTCCATAGGGTTCCACAGGATACCTTGGGGTATAGGTGTGACGTCAGTCGCAGGGCACCAAAGAGTTAAGCTTTCAGCCTCCCAGGATGCACTAGGTCCCCCTCCTATACCCCGCCCCCGGGCCAAGGCACCTCAGTTAGTTACCAAGCCATAGGCCGGAGGAGGAGAAGGAAGAGAGAGAACAAAGATCTGGACACATACAAGAATCACATTCTCACCAGAGGGAGACGGAAAACCGGTGACCAGAGCAAAGCCCATCTGCAGCACAGGTGCGACAGGGCGGGAGTCCTGTGGAACCCTATGGACTTCGTAGAAATAGAGATAACAAGGGTAAGTTCTTACCATATCTCATATTTTCTACTTCAGGGTCCATAGGGTATCCACAGGATACCTTGGGGATGTCCCAAAGCAGTATCCTTTAAGGGTGGGGACGCTCCTGTGCAGAAAGGAGAATCCGCCGCCCGAAGGAAGCATCCTGAGAGGCGAAGGTGTCAAACCTGTAATACCTCACGAAGGTATGGACAGAAGACCACGTAGCAGCCTTGCAGATCTGAACTGCCGAGGCACCACGTCGAACTGCCCACGAAGGACCCACAGACCTAGTGGAATGAGCCTTCAGAGAAGGAGGGACCGGTAGGCCTTCATGAAGATAAGCTTCAGAAATAGCCATACGGATCCAGGCTGCCAAAGTTTGCTTTGAAGCAGGCCAACCCTTTTTACAGAAGCCATAGAGGACAACAAAGCGTCCGACTTCCTAAACAAAGAAGTGCGGTCAACATAAGTCCTTAAGGCCCGCACAACATCCAAAGAGGCCTCACCCACGGAAAGACCCGGTGATTTAAAGGCCGGAACAACTATTTCCTCGTTAACATGAAACTGGGAAACAACTTTGGGAAGAAACTCGGGCCGAGTGCGGAGCACTGCCCTGTTCCCATGAAAAACCAAGAAAGGGGGTCTACAAGAAAGAGCCCCTAACTCAGAAACTCGTCTGGCTGAAGCAACGGCCAGAAGGAAAACAGTCTTAGCTGTTAGCCATTTAATATCCACTGAGCCCAGTGGTTCAAACGGCGGTCCTTGGAGAGCCCTCAGGACCACAGCCAAATCCCAAGGCGCCACAGGTGGAACAAAGGGCGGCTGAATACGGAGAACACCTTGCATAAAGGTGCGCACATCCGGGATTGTAGCAATCCTACGGTGAAACCAGACAGATAGGGCCGAAACCTGTACCTTCAAAGAAGCAAGGCGAAGCCCATGATCTAGTCCCACTTGCAGGAAGGCGAGAATCCGAGACAGACGAAACTCCCGCGGTGCATAACCTCTCGGTCGACACCACTGGAAGAACGTATGCCACACGCGATGGTATATCCTCGCGGAAGACGGTTTCCGAGCTCGTAACATGGTACGCACCACAGAGCTGGAAAACCCCCAGGACCTCAGCATGGCCGTCTCATCAGCCACGCCGCCAAAGACAGCCGAGTCAGGTCCGGGTGAAGACAAGGACCCTGAGACAGAAGGTCCGGTCGTAGCGGCAACAGCAGAGGACTGTCCACGGACAGACCCTGAAGGTCTGAGAACCAGTGCCGTCTGGGCCACGCGGGAGCTATCAACAGGAGCGTCCCTCCTTCCTGTTTGAATTTCCGGATTACCCGTGGAAGAAGGGAGACCGGAGGGAACAGGTATGCGAACCTGAACGTCCACCGGACGGACAGAGCATCCACCAGAGACGCCCCTTCGTCTCTTGTGCGAGACCCGTACACCGGCAACTTGTTGTTGTGCCGGGACGCCATGAGGTCGATTTCTGGAAGACCCCACCTGTCCACCAGTAGTTGAAAAACGTCCGGGTGCAGGGACCATTCCCCTGGATGAACGTCCTGGCGACTTAGAAAGTCTGCCTCCCAATTTAGCACTCCCGGGATGAAGACCGCTGATATGGCCGGAAGATTGCGCTCCGCCCAAACCAGGATCCGAGAGACCTCTACGAGAGCCGCCCGACTGCGAGTTCCTCCTTGCCTGTTTATGTAGGCCACGGTGGTAGCATTGTCCGACTGGACCTGCACCGGGTGACCCTGGAGAAACCGCTGTGCCTGCAGGAGAGCATTGAAGACCGCACGGAGTTCCAAGATATTTATTGGAAGCTCCGCTTCTGTCGGCGTCCACCTGCCCTGGAACAAGTGTGGACCCGAAACTGCTCCCCAGCCCCGAAGACTGGCGTCCGTTGTCAACAGGACCCAATTTGGAACCCAGAACGGACGTCCCTTGTTGAGGTGGGTCGTCTTTAACCACCACGCAAGGGACAGGCGAACCTCCGGGGTGAGCACAATCGTCTGGAACTTCAGAGACTGAGGCAGCCCGTTCCACTTGGACAGGATCAGGTGCTGCAGAGGTCTGGAGTGAAACTGGGCGTATTCCACCATGTCGAACACCGACACCATGGAGCCCAGTAACCTCATCGCAGAGTGTAAGGACACCCGGCGGCTGTGCAGACAACTGCGCACCCTTGACTGTAAAGCAGAGATCTTGTCCTCCGTCACGAAGATCCTTTGCTGTCCCGAGTCCAATAAGGCTCCAAGATGCAGAATCCTCCAAGACGGGATTAGAGTGGACTTCTGCCAGTTGATTAGCCAGCCGTGCCGTTGCAGCAGTGCAATGGTCAGGTCCAAGTGGTGTAACAGGAGCTCTGGAGATCCTGCCACCAATAACAGGTCATCCAAGTACGGCAACATGCGGACTCCTTGCAGCCGCAGAGAAGCCGCCATGACCACCATAGCGTCCTGTATGTCCAATGACACCATGTAGTCCCCAGGTTCCAGCGCCAGAATGATGGACCGTAGGGTCTCCATCCGAAACTTCGGGACCTGCAAAGACTTGTTGAGTGCTTTGAGGTTGAGAATCGGACGATATGACCCATTGGGTTTCTGTACCAAAAATAGATTTGAATAGAAACCCTGGCCCCTCTGGGAGAATGGAACAGGCACTATAACTCCAGCCTGGAGCATAGTGTGCAATACCTTCCGCAGCTCCGTAGCCTTGTTCCGGTCTGATGGTAGACCCGTGGTGAAGAATCGAGCCGGGGGTCTGTGCCGGAAGGAGAGGGCGTACCCGTGAGAGACCACCTCCAGAACCCAAGTGTCTGTCGTAGTGAACGACCAACACCGGGAGAACTGCAGCAGGCGGCCTCCCACCCTGGGATCCCCCAAGGGGAGACCCGGACCGTCAGGCCGCAGGCTTGTCATCTGGCTTGGGGGCCGGACGTCTGGTACTCCATGCCTGTTTCCGGGGCTTGACCGATTTCTTAGGGCCAGCCTGTCGAGGAAACGACTGTGGTTTGGGCCTGCCCTGGGCCCTAGATGACCGAAAGGACGATGGTCCAGAACCAGAAGGAGCAGCGGCCGACGGGAGACAAGCAGATTTGGCTGCCGCCAGCGTGGCCACAATCTTATCCAGATCCGGACCGAAGAGAACTTCTCCGGTAAACGGCAACGCTTCCAGACCTTTCTTGGATCTGCGTCCGCCTTCCAGGATCGCAGCCACAAGGTGCGACGAGCAGCTACCGCTGCTGAAGAAATTCTAGACACCAGAGTACTAATGTCTAGAGCCGCCTCGTTGATGTAGGTGGCCGAATCACGGAGATTGCCAATCAACTCCGCCTGTTCGGCCGGACAGTCGGATTCAAAAGAAGCCTCTAATGAATCCGCCCAGCGCTCCATCGCTCTGGCAACCCAGCAAATGGCCATAGCCGGCCGTGCTGCCCCCCCTGCAAGGGAATAAGCGGACTTCAGGCAGATTTCTACCTTGCGGTCCGTAGCATCCTTAAGGGAGGACATGGATGGCATCGGCAATGTGGCACTACGGACAAGACGGGTCACGTGAGAATCCACCTGTGGAGGGGATTCACACTTAGCAAAATAATTATCCGCGAACGGATAAGCCACCGCCAGGCGTCTCTGCGGCTGGTATCTTTTGCCAGGTTGTTTCCACGCCTCCTCTAAATGGTCCACCAACTGACCCGAAAGAGGAAAGACTGTGGCATCACCCTTCACATCTTTGAAAAAGGCATACTTAGATTTAGCCGCTGGGGGAACTTCGTCCTCAATCACCAAGGCTGTGCGGACCGCCCGAATAAGTCCAGGAATATATACTTTGGACTTAGCATCAGCGTCCTTAGTATGGAGAGGTTCCTGATCGTAAGGATCCAGAATCTCCCCATCATCAGACGTCCCTTCGTCATCCTCATAAGGAGCGGACAGAGACGCCACCGGCCTTTTATGAGGCCGCATCACAGACACCCCTTGCAACACATCCGACAAGTGCTGTACAGAACTCGTCAGGGAGTTAACCCACGCTGGCTCCTGAGAACCCGGGAGCGGGGAAATAGGGAGACTGTGGGGTACCACCAATTGTCGTGGGAACCCCTGCATGGGTGACGACACCACAGACTGCTGGGACAAACCCATCGGAGTAAACGCGGGCTGCGGAGCTAACTGGCCCACTAAAGCTGTTAACGCCTGAGCGAAACAAGCCCAGGGCGGCTCCTGTACCGGTGCTGTAACCGTAATAGGCCGCGCCATGGACAAACACTGCCGGCAAAGGCCCTCCGCGCTACCCTCCCCCTCCGCTAACGGTACTTTGCACGTGGTACACTGTAGCCGGAGGGGAAAATCACTTTCAGACATGATGGCACCACGTATGTGACCTCTCTCACCAATTAAGTATTAAATAGGTGAGAGACCACCCTGCAGCACCGCACCGCAAGGGCTTTAGCAGAAAGAACAGGGACAGTAATAAAGCTGACAGTTTAGAGAAGAATAGTTACAGGCAGCAGCGCTAGCACAGTCACATACAATGCAGAAAAATAACAATTCCTGCACTAACAGCGCTGATCACTCAACTACACAGACACAGGGCCTGGTAGGACACAGCGCTGCATACACAGACCTGAGCCACAGCGGAGGAGAGGTATGCGGGGGGACCCAGACCACGATGCTTCCTTCCAGACTTCCAGCAGCGTTCACCATGCGTTGCAGAGAAGATGGCCGCCGAGGAGCAGAGAGAAGCTGGCCTGGGGGAGGAGCGCTGACACAGGACCAGTCAGCACAGTGCAGAGAGGGCTGTGTGCAGCGGGGGAGGCGCCGGCTGTGAGACAGGGAAGGCGCGCTCCCCTGGCATGCATTTAACCCCTGGGACGCTGCAGCGCTACCGCTCTGCTGCGGTCCGCTGTCCCAGGGGGTAGTGGAAGCGCAGGTTGGTCGCCTGGCTCCACGCTGCAGCCAGTCCCCAGGGAGCCCCCTGCCTGGGGACTTAGGACCATGTGATCAGCGGGGACCCACCGCGGGACCCCGCTGCTCACCTCTGTCCCCCTTGAATCCGGCCATGGTCCGGAGCATCTGGGGTCACCGCTAGCTGTGACCCCAGACGCCCACCAGCATCCCCGGATCAGTACCGGCGTTCTGGTACCGGCGGGGTGTAGGGAAGACAGCATGGACGTCAGGACTGACTGTCCATGCTGTTCATCCAGATGTGCAGCCACAGCTGCATGAAGAAAAAGCTTCAGGGGCTCTTCTAGCCCCCACTCCAACAGGTGCACCCGACTCCGGCCGGGCACCAAACTAAACTGAGGTGCCTTGGCCCGGGGGCGGGGTATAGGAGGGGGACCTAGTGCATCCTGGGAGGCTGAAAGCTTAACTCTTTGGTGCCCTGCGACTGACGTCACACCTATACCCCAAGGTATCCTGTGGATACCCTATGGACCCTGAAGTAGAAACACACAGTAACACACATACACGCACACAGTGACACACATACACTGACACAGTGACACACACATGCTGACACACATAGTGACACACATACACTGACACAGTGACACACACACACACACATGCTGACACACTGACACAGATACACACACACACTGACACACACACCTTTCACACAGATGCAGCCAGCCAAGTAAAAACAAGGCTGACATCAATTGAAAGTTACCCCTCCCCCCACTGGCAGCCCTCCCCCCACCAGCAAAAAATAATAATACTTACTTACCTGGCTGCAGTGGCTGGTACGGAGCAGAGACAGCGCTGGGGAAGGAGATTCATCCTGGCCTCCGGCGTCAGCTCTGAATAGCAACACTGCCTGGGAGGGGCTGCACACTTCTGCTGCAGCTCCCCCTACAGTTCCCAGCAGCACCAGCAGGCAGTGACACACTTGCCTGCTCTTCACAGTAATAATGTCGTCCGGGACCTGGTGCAATGGCGGCGGGGGGCGGTGCGGGTACGATGTCCTGGCCGGCGGCGCCCCCCTCTGCTGGGCCTGCCACGGCACCCAGGGCACGTACCCCGCTCGCCCTGCCCTAGTTATGCCACTGTAATGTGGCTGTGCATCACTTTATGTTATAATACAATTAATTGAATACATAAATTAAAATCAGTACAAATGTAATAGTCAAAAAATATTCATACAACATTGTTAATTTGGAATAAAAGTAAGTTCATCAGTTAGCAGCAATGAAAGAGGGGCAAACATGTCACAATGAACCTACATACTAGTGTCTAAGGAAGACAACAATTAGGCAATGATGGAGGGCAAAAAGCAAACTGCGAGGTGGGATCAGGAGGGGATTTCAAGTACATGGTGTGGATTAAGACGATGGCTAGCGTCTCCAAATTATACTAAGAAGTCAGTTTGACAGCAACCTTAAAAGTTGCCTTAGGGCCTGATTCAGAGATGGATGTAATGCCGATATTTATTAGTGATTATCGTGATCTGCACATGCATCAAATTCCATTACTGTTGTTACTTGCAGTGGGGATTATTGGCAAAGTGATTGACAGGCAGGGACTATTTCTGCTCAGCAACGAGGGTGTTTGTGCCACTAATCCAGGCATCTAGCCAGGGGAGTATTTATAATGGGTGCAGGGTGTGCAGTGCACATGGGCCCCTGGGTCCGGGGGTGGCCCGTACACCCTGAACCCATATGTTTTAATTATTCACCCCTCCAAAGTCCCGCGCCGGGCTGTCTCACTGGAGAAAACACCTGAAAAATGTCTGTCGCGGCCATTTCTCTGGTGCTCTGCACATGCGCACTAGGGAAATAACCCTAGTGCGACCTGCACATGCGCTGCAGACTCTGGGCACACTCTAGTGCCCAGAGTTTATAAGTTCTGTGGCACTGAGCGCATCCGCCGTTGCAGAGAGAGAGGAGGGGGCTCAGACAGAGAGTGCACACAGGCCCCCTCCTCTATAGAAACGCCCCTGCATCTAGCGATAATTATTGGGACATGTCTCAGCCTTCATCTGCGATCCTGCAGTAAAAATTGCCCCAGTGTTTATTCCGAGTAACCATAGGGTTAATCAGAACTCTGATAATAAAATGATCAGTGAGCAATGCTGCTCTTTATATGCAGTCGCTTGGAATTGAGAAGTCGCCGGTGGGAGCTTCAATACAAATCCCGGTGGCTGCGAATTGCATATTTTGGCACAGGCTCTGCATGCAATATTGAAGGAGCAGTGGCATTAGCGCACATGTCTGAATCACGGTCATAGTCTGAATAGGCAAGGCCTGAACATAAGGGAGCCATATAGAGAAAATCTCAACTCTACCCTCTTTGTTTATGGACATTTCTGTCCAATCCATTTGGAAAAGATGAGAGTCTGGGCAACATAATAGTGATTTTAGGGTCATTGGGAGATATCCACTGGGGTAAGACAGTTTTTTGTAGCTACAGCTATCTTTGCTAGGAGCAATTTAGCTCCACGACCTACGCGGATAAATTCGATAATGCCCATTTATCAGTAATATTAAAATCTATCCCAAGATCCTGCTTTATGTAATCGGGAGACCATATTCCAAAACACTACACTTTGTGACATGACCACATACAATGGAGAAGGTAGGTATCTATTGTGTGCATTTAAAACAACTGGAGATGGATGAGGCCTCAATAAGACATCACAATTTAGGAGTTAAATACAGTATTAAATATTATTAAATATTAGGGATGCAGTAATGTAAGGTGCATTTTGTAAATTATGTAAATCTCTCTCTCTCTCTCTATATATATACACACAAAACATATATTATCATACTGTTAGTGAATATAAACCCTTAGGTATTATGTATTGTATTATATTATGTTTATCACAAAGCACTTGACCACTTGACTGTCCATCCTTGTACATGAGACAAATAAAAATATTGTCCATACAACGGGTTACAGAGGAGCATCCTGAATGTGGATTATATTCCTGTTTTTTTCTGTTTTATTGTAAGTGTAAACCTGTTTTATGCATATAAATTCTTCTCTATGGTACAGCTGTGTAACTATGGAATTTTGAGCCCAGGGCAAGATGAATAATGGAGCACCTCTCCCCCCCTATGTGCGCTCGCCAAAGGCCCGTGCACCAGAGAAGGCTAGAGGTGGCTACATGCCACAAGGGGAATGGCCACTGAAAAACATTTTTTTGTCTTTCACAGAACATTCCTTTCCAATCTATATGCACCTTAATGCCCCCAGGAGTAGTGCCCCTCTTGCCATGCCCACTGTAGTAGTGCCCCTTATGCAAAGTCCCCAGTAGCAGTGCCCCTTATGCAGTGCCCCAGTTGTGCTCCTTATACAGTGACCCTTATACAGTGCCCACAGTAGTGCACCCTTAAACAGTGCCCCCAGTAGTGCCCCTTATACAGTGCCCCCAGTAGTGGTCCCCCCTATGCAATGCTCCCAGTAGTGGCCCCTCTTATGCAGTGCTCCCACTAGTGCCCCTTATACAGTACCCCCATAGTGGTCCTATGCAGAGCCCCAGTAGTGGTTCCCCTATGTAGTGCCCCTTATGCAGTGCCCCTTATCAAACGCCTCCAATAGTGATCCCCTCTATGCAGTGCATCTTATGCAGTGCCCACAGAAGTGCCCCTTATACAGTGTCCCAGTAGTGTCCCCGCTATGCTCTGCACCCAATAGTGGTCCCCCCTATGCAGTGCCCCTTATACAGTGCCCCCATTAGTGGTCCCCCCCTATGCAGTGCCCCCAGTAGTGGTCCTTCCTATGCAGTGCACCTTACATATAGCACAGACACACACAAAAAACCCCACAATACTTACCTGAATCCCCGCTCCTGTGCCCACCGCCGTCCGCTCCTCTGTCCTCTCGCTCGGCACTATGGGAGAGATGTCATGGCGTCTCTCCCTTCACCCACTGCAGGGGTCAAAAGGTGGAGTTCATAAGTAAACTCCAGCCAGGCTCCGGCCGTGGGTGCAGCAGCTAATGAGAGTCTGTCCGACTCTCATTGATGCTAAGAGAAACACACAGCCACCAGGTAGTATGAGTGTACTACCCAGCGCTGGCGACGGTGTGTTTGTTTTACTGTGTAGTGCGGGCCACACTACACTGACTGAAATGGACCTGGACCGCGGCCGGCAGCACCCCCCGCAATGCCTATCCAACAGCGCTCCCCCTAGTTGCACCACTGATTTTATTCTCTTCAAGGTTAATGAACTTGGAGTTCAGAGAGGAGTGAGGATCTAGCAATGAAGATCCTGCTACTTGAGGCGAATATAATCTCATTATTTTGTAAGCAAAATATCAAAAGTGGGATTGCTGGCGTCCTACTACTGCAACTTCTTTGGACTGAAGGGAACTAATTACACATTTTCTATAACCTTCTTAAACACTGGGGTTTCATTAACCTGAACTGTATTACTCTATGTATGTGTTTTTAAGGTATTTCTATGGTTTGAAAAGACACCTTATGAGGCTATAGCTCCAAACTACCCTGCAGAATATTCCTTTATAACAACATTCTGTCCATGTCTACATTTTCCAGATGTTGACGTGTTAGATGTTGACATCATAACTGTCGACATTCTGGTGTCGACATTATGAATGTTGACAATATGACTGCATAATGTTATATTATCCTAACATTTTCCGCAGTACCTGTTAAAAAGACTGCTCCTTTTATAATCAAAGTACAAATTGATAAATTGATCTTATGAAAAGAGTAAAAAGAACGAACTGAATTATTATCCTTCGTAAATGCTCATAAATGGAATATTGACTCATTTTAGGTTAAATTATGCTTAAATGTGTTCCTTTTCCACATTTCCTCACTGTCTATTTTGTTGGGCCAGTCTAGCGAACGCTGACATTTCTGAACATTGGAACATATTTTGCAGATAACCTTGTATTTCCCTTTCTCTAATTGCACACACCTGCTAATCATTGCTGAACCTGAGAATGTATTTCATACCCGAGGACCAGGATAGCCAGGGAATCCTGTATGACCCTGCAGGGGAATGGTTTGGATTAGTAATAAACTATAATAATATACTACTGCCTACTATTGTACAGTTCTTTCCTTTCTAGCAAGACACAGCAAAAAGCATCAGCAGTTAGTTTATCAGCAAGAAATATACAGTGTAGTGTCAGGAAAAGGACACAAATATTTAATGAAATGCTACAAAAGTAGGGCTGGTTTAATCAATTATCACATACACATACACATACATGGTCAAAGTAAAGCTAAAATAAACACACAAAAATGTGCTTACACATAGACAAAATGAAATGATTGTTTTGTGTGTGTCGGCTTGGTGTGTTGTGTAGTAGCATACCTCCCACCTGTCACCATTTTAGTGGGACAGTTGGCCACGCTTTCTTCCCCATACTGTCCCAACTCCCCAACTTACATAGTAGGGAGGTATGGTAATAGTCTTGAATGAAAAGACACTTTGGGGACATTTATGAAAATTGGTGCAAAAGAAAAAAAAATATCTTGTATGTTGACACCAATCAAATAAAATTTTCTATGCAATTAAGAAACTAGACTTTTAAACTAACATGTCTTAAAGCATATCACGTGACTTAATTGTGTAATCCAAGCTTTAGGTATATTGTACCTTTTTTCTGGATGTGAAACTATCTATACTTATAATAAAGTTGTAATGATTGTGTCTGTACCTAGAATTATGCTTGCATGTACTCTTTGGGACTATGGCCCTGATTCAGACCCGCTTACTGCCACAGGCAGCTCGCAGGTCTGATGGGTGTTTTTTTTGGGGGGGTCCGGCCTTCTGGCACTAGCTAAGCTGTGGGTGGTCAGCGGCCAGGTGATGGTCATGATTATCGCGACCATCGGGCTTGCGATGAGACCCTTGTGGTAGGGTCTCGTCTGCCGCAAGCCCCAGTGAGCTTCCTGCTCAAATAGAGCTGGAAGCTCACTACTGACTTCACGAACTTCAGGAACGCCTCCGTTTGTCCAAGCCTACAAAACGGGGCAAGCTGTCGATCAACATCGACAGCCGCCCCGTTTGTAGCGAGCCGTGGAGCGAGTGAATTTCTCACTCGCTGCGGGGCTCGTGCACTGCCCAGCCATCGACCCGCTTGCGAGCGCTATGCGCTTGCGAGCGGGTCTGAATCAGGCCCTATGTACAGTATGAACTATTGAGACAAAAATCATTTTTGTTGTTTCTCTGTCTGTCTGTTCATTCCGGTATCACGCAAAAACTACGGGATGAGTTTGTGTTGCGTTTTCAATATTTTATAGCTTAGTCACCTAGAAAGAAACTGAGGTATGTATTATCTCAATGTGACATTGGGGAGAGGAGCAGTAAAGGAAAAACCAGATGCTTGACATTCGGCAATGTGCAGTGTGTGATGCTTGTACATGAAACACATAATATGAATTACTTTATAAAACTCATGTGCTGTGTAGAAATCCTGACAATCTCTTAGTGATGAATCATCAGTTATGTGGAATCTGCAAATAAATCACAAGTCACAGTGGGCGACCTTACTGTAGTATTCTGCAAGGATTTATTATAAAACAACAATTCCAAAATATAACTGCTCATAAAGTATCACAATAAAATCTCTGTACACTGTACTTCAGCCAGAAAAGGATGTAGCATTTGCCCATGCACATGTCCCCCGACACAGTAATATCAGCAATCCCTTCCAAGTAGTCCTGGACCAAACAGCAACTCACTGTACACGTTTCATCTCCAAGACCAAGGAGTCCAAGGAGGTGGAAAAGGGGGGTCAGAATTAAAGAATAAAATATAATATAAAATTGTAAACTTGTAATGTGGCTGACCATGGAGCTATAATGTAAGTGTAAATCTTAGTATTAATACATTATGAATTTGTTCATACATTTGAACAGCTTCATAGTGACACTATTGTTAAAATTTTACAGATTTTATATTGGAGTACAATAGTCGTAGCTTTGGGTGACATTGCATTATAAAAGGATAGATGGATTTGGATGAAAACGTCACACATGGGTGGCAATTGGTCTGGGATGTCTAATGGAGTGATTGGGGTTCTGGATGGCCCTCACAGTGGAGTGCTCCGGGCAGAACTTTGACCCAGGGAGCCTGTTCTGGGCCTTCCAGTGGTTGGATTTGTACGAGATCACATAATAAAACGTAATCACTTGAAGATTTAAACCTGGACAACGCCAAGTACTTCAACTAGTATGCATTATAAATACTGCAAATTGTATTATAATTACAACCTGAAAGGAATATATTGGCATCCTAGTGTGATGTACTGACTGGTTTGTCCAGTGCTGCACCACTAGCAGGTGTGTTCGGATTGCTTCGGTGGCCAATTTCCCCGTGTTCAGATGGGACACACCATGACAGAGAGGCAAGCCTGAATTCCCCTTTTGCAGACACAATGACCAGTCAGGAGGGAAGGTGCAATGCAATTTTATTATTTGTCAATATTTAACAACAAACGACAGGAGATATTTACCATATACAGATGGAATGAAATTAATTACACTATTCAATGACAAGGTATTTATTTATTACCTCCCCGTCATCTACCGGTGACCCCAGCTGGCAAGCAATGTGAAACCAACAAGAACCACAATTCCTGAAGAATTTTACTTTACCAAAACAACAAATGAGAGACCTAAATATTAAACCTGCTGGTCTAGCTTGAATCAATGGTGCTCCGGCAGTCTATAGCTGTGAAATACAGTCTGGGTTAACGCTCCCTTTTTGCTGAGGAAAACGTGGGAAAACACATGCAGGTTGGATAGGTTCTTGTAGTGCGCCAGCTGTAACAACAAATAGTCTATGCAAAATAATTAGCTGCAAGCAGGGTTATGCACCTGCAGGTTGGATAGGTTCTTGTAGTGCACCATCTGTAACAACAAATAGTCTATGCAAAATAATTAGCTCCAAGAAGGGTTATGCACATGTAGGTTGGATAGGTTCTTGTAGTGCGCCAGCTGTAACAACAAATAGTCTATGCAAAATAATTAGCTCCAAGCAGGGTTATGCACATGTAGGTTGGATAGGTTCTTGTAGTGCATCAGCTGTAACAACAAATAGTCTATGTAAAATAATTAGCTCCAAGCAGGGTTATGCACATGTAGGTTGGATAGGTTCTTGTAGTGCACCAGCTGTAACAACAAACAGTCTATGAAAAATAATTAGCTGCAAGCAGAATTATGCACCTGCCGGTTGGACAGGTTCTTGTAGTGCACCAGCTGTAACAACAAATAGTCTATGCAAAATAATTAGCTCCAAGCAGGGTTATGCACATGTAGGTTGGATAGGTTATTGTAGTGCACCAGCTGTAACAACAAATAGTTTAAAAATACAGTTTATCAGCTGAAAATGGCTAACAGTTTATGCAGATAGCAGTAGTTTACTGGCAACTTGCAGTAACTTACACAGTCTTTGGGCCTTGAGAAAATAAGGACAACTGAGGCTATGCTGGTAGCAGTAGTTCACCGGCCACTTGCAATAATGTAACACAGTCCTTGAGCCTTGAGAAAATAAGGACAACAGTCTTCCTAATTGCCTATGCCACAAATTACTATCACCAGAATTGCCAGCCGGGGTTACACAGGGCTAAATAGACAAGTAATGTACATTACATCACGGGAATTGACAAAGCAACAGATTCACAGTAAGCATACATCTTTTGCTAATGAGATGACAGCACAAGTAATATAAATTACAGCAGCATGAATGGACTTTGAAATGGATACCGGGCCAAGCAGTTATAAGAGACAATTTATATTAACCCCAATATAGTAAAGATTCAAACATTTCATGCAAGCAAAATATTAATCAGCATTGACAATAATAACACAGCGAGCAGTGAACGGCTTTACAGAGTGCTATAACAGATAAAGGGCCACGGAGGGCCACTATCAACCACTTTAGCTAACACATGAGTCAAACAGTAAACAGAGCCAAATACATATCACATGGCATTACATTTACTTTAAAGCTAGACATAAAATACTTTGTACATCACCCACAGTGGCATCGGACATGAGCCGACACCCATAAGGCAGGTCCCCTCCTGGACATGAGCCAGAGGTTCACAGGAAAGAAAATGACCACCAATACAATACTTGGGGAAAAGAGGGGGTGACCTATCTTTTACTTCCCCCCTATTTCATCACTACACACACACTTTACCTAATTTAAAACACTATGACCCCTTTCTATACCCAGTTATGTGGGAGACTAACTCCCGGTCCCAGCTTTTACACAAAACTTAGTCTCCCAGCCTAATCATGGTTAGCCACAAGGTAAAGGATAATGCAATAGACCCAGGGGACCCAGATAGGATAGGTGTACAGAGGGGCAGGGCCTTAATGGAGGGAAGATAGGAGCTGTGGAGGGACAGAGTATAGGGAGGTTCTGGTATGATCTCACCCCTGGCAGTGGCTATTCAGCCTCCTCCGATGTCCAGGGCAACTCTGGGATGCACAGCACCACACCAGAGCTCCCAGCTGCAAACCTCCGGCAGGTATTTTACAAGGAGCAACAGGTGCAAAATCCTTTTCCACAGGGGCTCTGTCCAGCAAACACACACAGCAACAGGAGGGGTCCTGAAGCACTCTTCCTCTGCGGCTGTCTTTTCTTCTGCCCATGCGGGTGCCAGCAGGGTTTTCGTCACTGGTGGGACCTTTTCCTCAGCTGGGGCTTCATCTGCGACGATGGAGCGATGAGACCTCCTTTCCAGACAGATCCTCTTCTCTCCCAGCATGCACAGACTACCATATGCAGTGACTCCTGATAACAGGCACTTAGGGAGGCAGTCCTGTATTCAGAGGGGGCTTCTTCCAAAGCAGAGTGCTCTATGCAAATCCCCAGGCAAGCTTCCTCCAGGGACTCACATCCAGCACCAGAGCACCTCCCCTGGCAGGTTGGATAGGTAGCCTTCCGGGCTAATATGCAGTCTAGTAATTGTAATCCAGGGCAACATTAAAGTTATAGCATCCTTATTTTTACAGATCCAAGGGCACTCCACAGCAACTCAATACAGACAGCATACCAGGTGCAGTATTTGTAATCCAGGGTAAATGAGAGGGGATACTGCTCCCCTATTTGTACAGATCCAGGGACACTCCACAGACACTCTTTACAGCCAGCACCAAGTGCAGTATTTGTAATCCAGGGCAAATAAAAGGGTTACTGCACCCCTCTTTTCACAGATCCAGGGGCACTCCCCAGACAAATCCTCACAGACAATTCTTTTTTCCAGAAATTCTTCCCAGACTCTTTTTACAGAAATTCCTCCCAGACTCAGCACTGACAGCCCTGAGAAAGGTATTATATAAACTCTCCCTCACTCTCCTCCCTGTCGGTCCGGCATCTATGAGTGGACAGAGGGGACCCAGCAACGGGCCGCCTACAGGGATCTCTGCCTGGACACCCAGGCTACCAATCAATGGGGCAGGATTTTCCCTCCTAAAATGGGTCGCTGACCAAGGGGCACTTTCTACCTCCCTGTCTGCACATGCTTAGTGGGGTTCAGGGAGAGCAAGGTCAGTCAAAGTTCACTATACCTGCCTATTATGTGGAATGGGGCTGCAGTATATCTATGTGTACATACATAAAAAAAAATATTGGGGGACCCCTATTTGGGAACAAACTTGGGGGTACCACACTAGTAAACTAGAATTGTTAGTAACTTAATAAGATGAACTCCTTTTGCCAGTAAAAGGGCTTTTCAGCCTTTACTAAATATACAGTCTAGTTCTGCTAACTAGGCGGCAGACTGCAAATAACACTGAACTTATTGCTGCTGTATTGTCACTGACTTTGCTCCTGATTGCAGTCCACCTGTTCCTGCTGTGTACATTGCACTTCTGACAATGAAAGGTACAAGGTTGGGACTTGCCAGTCTCCTCATCACTGATGTGACAGAATGCAGAATTATACATGTATCCATTGATTTAAAATCTTAACTAAAATACCTTCAATACAGTAACTTTCCTAAAACTCTTGTATATTAGTGATGTGCGCAGACCCCCGTGTTTTGTTTTCGGTTTTGGATCTGTATCTCCTTCGTGTTTTGGATCTGGATCTGGTTTTGCAAAACCACCCTTGCGTGTTTTGGTTTTGGTTTTGGATCTGGATCTTTTTTTAAAAAATTATAAAAACAGGTAAAACCACATACTTTGGGCCTGTTTTTGTTCCTACAGTATTATTAACCTTAATAACATTTATTCCCAGTCATTTGCCGTCAATCTTGACCACCTCACAGCTCACAATATTGATTTTTTCAACTAGGTTAGGCCTAGGGCCAAAATGTTGCATCCAGCTAGCTGGCTGACTAAACTAAGCGACAGCAGTGGGCGGCACTAACATGTGGCCATTTTTAAAAAATGAAAGGGGCATACAGGAGATGCTGAGTGTGACCATTACAATAGAACCGAGGCAGCAGCGGTTGATGACACAGCTGTCTGATAATAAGTGCAGCTAACGCACACGCACACACAGAAAAAAATATACACTTTTTATTTTTTATTTTTCCCAGAACTTGGGGCATGGAGCCCTGACCGAGGCAGCAGCGATTGATGACACAGGCAGCACTAGGTTGCTGCTGTCTGATAATAAGTGCGGCTAACGCACACACAGAAAAAAAATACACTTTTTATTATATATATATATATATATTTATTTATTTATTTTTTTGTCCAGAACTTGGGGCTCTGAGCACCCTTGACCGAGGCAGCAGCGATTGACGACACACGCAGCACTAGGTTGCTGCTGTCTGTTAATAAGTGCAGCTAACGCACACGCACACACAGAAAAATAATACACTTTTATTATTTTTTTTTTTTTTTAGTCCAGAACTTGGTGCCCGGAGCACCCCTGACCGAGGCAGCAGCGATTGACGACACAGGCAGCATGCTACCAGCCCAGATGTACACAGCACAGCAGCCCAGATGGACACAGCAGACAGCACCAGCCCAGATGGACACAGCAGACAGCACCAGACCTACACTACCCACCCTCTGTTCACTCTCCACAGCCGGAGTGAAATGGCGCCGCTGCGGGGACTCCTTATATAGCAGAGACGAAAGCTCGCGAGCCGCGAGATTTCGTCTCTGAGGTTTTGCCTCAGTTTCAGATCCGAGGCCGGTGGGGAAACCGAACGCATGTTTGGTCCTCGCCCCTGATCTCTAAGTTCGGGTGGATTCGGATCTCTGAGATACGAACCCGCTCATCTCTATTGTATATATGTTTTGAATATTATTTTAGGTTTATCTGCCTTCCTACCTTGCCCTCTATAATATATTTATTATTATTTATTAACAGTTATTTATATAGCATACACATATTACAATCTACAGTATATTCCTTACAACAAGTACACACATAGGAGTCTATTTACTGAGCTTTGGATGGAGATAAAGTGAACGTAGATAAAGTCTCAACCAATCAGCTCCTAACTGTCATTTTTCAAACACAGCCTGAGACATGGCAGTGAGGAGCTGATTGGTTGGTACTTTATCTCCATTCACTTTATCTCCATCCAAGGCTTAGTAAATATACCCCATAGACACTAGGGCTGTTTTTTTGTCACTTAACCTACCAGTATATTTTTGGAGTATTGGAAGAAACCGAAGTACCCAAAGGAAACCCACACAAGCACAGGGAAAAAAATATACAAACTCCACTTTAGGACCATGATGGGACTTGAACCTAGGACCTCAGTGCTGTGCGGTAGTAATGCTAACTATTAAACCGGCAGTAATGCTAACTATTACACCGCTAATGCTGTCCATACAATTCCCATAATGTTCCTCTCATTGGGCCTGATTCAGTATGGATCGCAACTGCGATTCCAATAGCAATTACGCATGCTAATGTCTGTGATCGCACTGCCATACGCAGGCTAATATAAGTACACCCACTTTACCTTACTCAAATCTGTAATACTTAGCAAGAATGTGAAACCATCTGTAACATTGAGTACAATCGCAGCCTCACGCACACTTGCATAAGGTCTTACCTTACGCAGGAATTGCTAACCTTGTTGCATGCAGTGGGAGCTCAAGCTGCGTATGGCATTGCAGTGGGTAATTTATGCACACCCCTGTAACGCACCGGCATGTCTGCATTTCTCCAACCACCCCCCAATCACCACCCACAAATGGTACTTCTTGTCAATCGCTCTGCGATAGGTCTGTGCAGTCAGGGCCGGCTCTAGGGGTGTTCGACCAGTAAGGTCGCACAGGGGCGCCACCCGTAGAGGGCGCACCCCTCCCCAGCATCCCAATTTCAGCGGGACAGTATTGTCCTGCTATTCCACCCGCGGGCCAAAGTGGCCCGCGGGTGGTCAAATTGGGAGGCTGGGGACCCCCACAGCCGCAGCTGTGCTGCAGTGCCAGACCCCCGGAGTGTGAATGGATGCTGCGCGCATGCGCGCGGCAGCCATTTACTGACGGGAGAGGGCTGGGGGAAGCCCAGCCAGTGATGGAGTGCTGGGCTTTACTCCCAGCCTGACGTTATTTGGAGGCGGGTACGCCTCCAAATAACGTCACATAGGGGGCGTGGCCTATGGTAATTATGCCACGCCCCCAAATTTGGTCGGGCACCTTCTCAAGGGCCAGCACAGGGTGCTCAGACCCCTGGAGCCGGCCATGTGTGTAGTCACTACAATCGCAGTCCCGATCGCAGTTGTGTGTTTGCTCCCGTGCACTGCTATGCATATGGATACACAGTATGCAACAATTGGCCGTTTGCGTGTTGCAATCGCTGCTGAATCTGGCCCATTGTGCAGTGATTTTCACCAGAGAGATAATTAAGACTATTTTGCACTATATGGAAGTCCATTTGTTTGCAGACATTTCCTATGCTGTGCTATTGTCACATGAAACTATCCTGCTTGTTATATTGACTGTGTACTGAGCTGGTCAATAAGTCTACAGTGAGACACATGGAGGTAATATAGTGGTCACTGAGACATTTATGGTGCACAGTGAAATAAGATGTTGGACATGGGGGCATATGGGAATATCAGATTAATAAAGTGAACAATCAGTCTGTTGTTCCCTACAATTGTGATAATACTCTGGACATCCCGCAGCAAAGTGAAAAATGCAGTAAAAACCCTACAATGCAGTTTTCGGGATTTTACCACATTTTTCTCATATGCATGAAACCTGTAATGCATCGCATTGGATGCGGTGGGTAACACCATTTTCAGATGGTATTACCCTACAGAAGTTTATGGGCTTCTATTCAGAGAGTGATCCAAGAGGGATCCAATCGGATCCCTCCCTTCACCCCCGTAATGCATGCCTCCTTCTGCGCATGTAGACCCGGTAGTCCGTCATTCACAAGGACAGCTCTTACAGAGAGAGCTATCCTTTGCGGTCTCCTTCATGCATAAAGCCAGCATGCATGCAGAGAGTGGCTGGATGCATCACATTCCAAATGCGATGCATCATGCATCCCGCCCCATATGTTGAACACTAGAACTAGAGTGGGTCAGGCTGCATTCACTTTATATACATTGATAGACCTGCTAGAACAGTGCACACATGTGCATCTATACTAGGGGTGTGCACCGGCCACTTTTCGTGTTTTGTGTTTTGGTTTTGGATCTGGATCTTTCTTCGTGTTTTGGATCTAGATTGGTTTTGCCAAAATTACCCTTCTGTGTTTTGGGTTCTGGGTTTTGTGTTTTGGATCTGTATTTTTTTTTAGAAAAGCATAAAAACAGCTAAAATCACAGAATGTGTTGGTTTTTCTGCTCCTATGCTATTATTAACCTCAATAACCTTAATTTCCACTAATTTCCAGTCTATTCTGAACACCTCACACCTCACAATATTGTTTTTATGTCCAAAAGGTTGCACCGAGGTAGCTGGATGACTATGCTAAGCGACACGAGTGGGCGGCACGTGACCCATCTTGGAGTGATACTGCAGTGGCAGACAGGATGGCAGTTTGAAAAACTAGGCCCCAAACTGTACATAATGCAAAGAAAAAAAAGAGGTGCAAGATGGAATTGTCCTTGGGCCCTCCCACCCACCCTTATGTTGTATAAACAGGACATGCACACTTTAACAAACCAATCATTTCAGTGCCAGGGTCTGCCACACAACTGTGGCTGAAATGATTGGTTCATTTGGGCCCCCACAAAACAAGCTGGCAATTAATCTGTCCCTGCACAAACTGGCTCTACGGAGGCAAGATGTCGTCCTCATCCTCCTCACCTACCGATTCCTCACCCTCTTCAGTGTTGTGTACATCCTCATCCTCACAGAGTATTAACTCGTCCCCACTGGAATCCACCACCACAGGTCCCTCTCTATGTTCTGGAGGCTGGTCTCCCTGGAAGAGTTGATAATTCATTGTTATGAACATCATCTTCTCCACATTTTGTGGAAGCAACCTCCTACGCCTTTCGCTGACAAGGTTCCCGGCTGCACTAAACACTCTTTCGGAGTACACACTGGAGGGGGGGCAACTCAGGTAAAATAGAGCCAGTTTGTACAGGGGCCTCCAAATTGCCTCTTTTTCCTGCCAGTACAGGTATGGACTGTCTGACATGCCTACTTGGATGCTGTCACCGATGTAATCCTCCACCATTCTGTCAATGGTGACAGTATCATATGTAGTGACAGTAGACATGTCAGAAATTGTTGCCAGGTCCTTCAGTCCGGACCAGATGTCCAAACTTGGTCCTGCCTGCCCTGCATCACCGCCAGCGGGTTGCTTGGATACCTACGTTTTTTCCTGGCAGCCCCAGTTGCGGGAGAAAATGACAGTGTTTTTACCAGCAGGTCTTTGCACCTCTGCAGGCTTGTGTCGGCCAGAAAGAGAGACACCACATAGGCTTTAAACCTAGGATCGAGCACGGTGGCCAAAATGTAGTGGTCTGATTTCAACAGATTGACCACCCTGGAATACTGGCAAAGCGAATGAAGGGCTTCATCCACAAGTCCCACATGCCGAGCGGAATCGCTCGGTCTTAGCTCCTCCTTCACTTTCTCCAGCTGCTTCTGCAAAAGCCTGATGAGGGGAACGACCTGACTCAAGCTGGCAGTGTCTGAACTGACTTCACATGTGGCAAGTTGGAAGGGCTGGAGAACCTTGCACAACATGGAAATCATTCTCCACTGTGCTTGAGTCAGGTGCATACCCCCTCCTTTGCCTATGTCATATGTGGATGTATAGGCTTGAATGGCCTTTTGCTGCTCCTCCATCCTCTGAAACATATAGAGGGTTGAGTTTCACCGCGTCACAACCTCTTGCTTCAGGTGATGGCGGGGCAGGTTCAAGAGTGTTTGCTGGTGCTCCAGTCTTTGGCACGCAGTCGCTGAATGGTGAAAGTGGCCAGAAATTTTTCGGGCCACCCAAAGCGTCTCCTGCACGCCCCTGTCGCTTTTCAGAAAATTCTCCATCACCAAGTTTATTGTGTGAGCAAAACATGGGACGTGCTGGAATTTGCCCAGATGTAATGCCCGCACAATATTGGTGGCGTTGTCAGATATCACAAATCCCCAGGAGAGTCTAAGTGGGGTAAGCCACTGGGCGATGATTTCCCTCAGTTTCTCTAAGAGGTTGTCGGCGGTGTGCCTCTTACTGAAACTGGTGATACACAGCGTAGCCTGCCTTGGAACGAGCTGGCGTTTCTGAGATGCTGCTACTGGTGACGCTGCTGCTGTTGCTGTGTAAGGTGATACATCTACCCAGTGGGCTGTCACAGTCATATAGTCCTTAGTCTGCCCTGTTCCACTTGTCCACATGTCCGTGGTTAAGTGGACATTGGGTACAATGGCATTTTTCAGGACACTGAGGACACTTTTTCTGACGTTTCTGTACAGTCTCGGTATCGCCTGCCTAGTGAAGTGGAATCTAGACGGGATTTGGAACCGGGGACACACTACCTCCATCAATTGTCTAAATCCCACTGCACTAATGGCGGATACCGGACGCACGTCTAACACCAACATAGCAGTCAAGGCCTCAGTTATACGTTTTGCTTCAGGATGACTTCTGTCGTACTTCATCCTCCTCGCTAAGGACTTTGGAGGGTCAATTGTTTAGTAAAAGTAGTGGTGTTCCTACTTCCTCTCTGGGATGATGACGACTCCCAGCAGCAGCAACAGCAGCAGCGGCAGCAGGAGGCGTAGCAATGCAGGATCCTCCGGAGGAATCCCAGATAGGAGAGTCAGTCATGCCAGTGACATGACCTGCAGGACTACTTCCGATCCTGACTAAGGAGGAAATTGATGAGGAGGGAGTTGACGGTGTGGTTTGCAGGTGCTTGGATACAACAGGACAACGGGATTTAGGTGTCCCTGGACTGCTTACATCTTAGCCAAAGTTTCTGAACTTGACAGTAACTTTTTATAGGGAGGATGTTCCTAGGTGGTTAACTTCCCTACCCCTACTTATTTCACCTTTACATATGGTACATATGGCAAGACAGTTGTTGTCCGGATTTGGATAGAAATATTGCCAGACCAAAGAGGTGGAATGTTTGGTCTTCTGCCCAGGCATGACCGTGATGGGCTTTTTCATCCCACGGACAACAACTGTCTCCCCCGGAGCCTGATTTAAACAAACCACATCACCATCAGAATCCTCCTCGCTAACTTCCTCCTCAGCGCCAGCTACACCAGTATCCTCATCCTGTTGTACTTCAACAGTGTCATTTTCAATTTGCATATCAGCAAGTGGACTGTGGGTGCTCCTTTCAGCACTTGCAGGGGGCGTGCAAATGGAGGAAAGAGCCACCTCTTCCCGTCCAGTGCTGGGAAGGTCAGGCATCGCAACCACCACCACACTTGGACTCTCCTTTGGGATTTGTGATATCTTCTTAGAACGCACAGTTCTTCGCTGTGCTTTTGCCAGCTTAACTCTTTTGATTTTTTTAGTGGGAGGAGGGCTTCCATCGTCATGTGAAGCTGAACCACTAGTCATGAACATAGGGAAAGACCTTAGCCATTCCTTGCCACTCCGTGTCATAAATGGCATATTGGCAAGTTTACGTTTCTCTTCAGATGATTTAAATGTTTTTTCAAGGTCATTTTCCTGAACTTTGCCATTTGAGATTGTATGTGCCCTCTACTATGACATTGGGCATCGGCCTTGGCAGACTACGTTGATGGCATGTTATCGTCTATGTCATGACTAGTGGCAGCAGCTTCAGCACTAGGAGGAAGTGGTTCTTGATCTTTCCCTATTTTAATTTTATCGGAGAAAGTTTGGTCCTCCATTTATGTTATATTGATATATACGTGCGGCTAAGGAGCACACAAACACAGAAAATAATTTTTTATTTTTGTTGGAGACTAGTGCACTTTGTGGGTTACACCACCCTGTAAGAAATGAGCCGGCCCTTTACTTATGGGACACAGGCGCACGCTTGGCGCTGCTCCTTTGTTGATGCACATGCAGCCACAGTGCACACAATTCACGAACACAGAAATTTTTTTTAAAATTTTGTTTGGAGTGTACTTTGGGGGTTACAGCACCCTTTAATGATCAAGCCAGCCGGCCCTTTACTTATGACACAGGCGCACGCTTGGCACTACTTTGTTGATGCACGTGCGGCTACTGCGCACACAATCCACAAACACAGAAAATATTTTTTTATTTTGTTTGGAGTGTACTTTGGGGGTTACAGCACCCTTTAACGGTCAAGCCAGCCGGCCCTTTACTTATGACACAGGCGCACGCTTGGCACTACTTTTTTGATGCACATGCGGCTACTGCGCACACAATTCACAAACACAGAAAATAATTTTTTATTTTGTTTGGAGTGTACTTTGGGGGTTACAGCACCCTTTAACGATCAAGCCAGCCGGCCCTTTACTTATGACACAGGCGCACGCTTGGCACTACTTTGTTGATGCACGTGCGGCTACTGCGCACACAATTCACAAACACAGAAATTTTTTTTTTTTATTTTGTTTGGAGTGTACTTTGGGGGTTACAGCACCCTTTAACGGTCAAGCCAGCCGGCCCTTTACTTATGACACAGGCGCACGCTTGGCACTACTTTGTTGATGCACGTGCGGCTACTGCGCACACAATTCACAAACACAGAAAATAATTTTTTATTTTGTTTGGAGTGTACTTTGGGGGTTACAGCACCCTTTAACGGTCAAGCCAGCCGGCCCATTACTTATGACACAGGCGCACGCTTGGCACTACTTTGTTGATGCACATGCGGCTACTGCGCACACAATTCACAAACACAGAAAATATTTTTTTATTTTGTTTGGAGTGTACTTTGGGGGTTACAGCACCTTTTAACGATCAAGCCAGCCGGCCCTTTACTTATGACACAGGCGCACGCTTGGCACTACTTTGTTGATGCACGTGCGGCTACTGTGCACACAATTCACAAACACAGAAAATATTTTTTTATTTTGTTTGGAGTGTACTTTGGGGGTTACAGCACCCTTTAACGGTCAAGCCAGCCGGCCCTTTACTTATGACACAGGTGCACGCTTGGCACTACTTTGTTGTTGCACGTGCGGCTACTGCGCACACAATTCACAAACACAGAAAATATTTTTTTTTTTTTTGCACTTGGGGGGAGCACCCCTGATGGACAGAGCACCCCCTGGACAACACTACAGCACCCCTTTAGGACTGGGACTCTGCACACGACTTTGGAGTGGACACAGCCCCTATGGACAACTGACTGCACAACACAGTCCAGCCAGCCCCTATGGACTTTGGAGGAGTGGACACAGCCCCTATGGACAACAGCAGCACAGCACAACACAGCCAGTCCCTATGGACTTTGGAAGAGTGGACACAGACCCTATGGACAACAGCAGCACAGCACAACACAGCCAGCCCCTGTGGACTTTGGAGGAGTGGACACAGCCCTTATGGACAACAGCAGCACAGCGCAACACAGCACAGCACATCACAGCACAACACTACACTGCACTACACTACACAGCCCAGCCAGCCCTAACTCCCACCCTCCCTCTTCACTGTCCACAGCCGAGTGAGAAAATGGCGCCGACGTGGGTACCTTATATAGGATCCAAAACCCGCGAGACCCGGAAGGCGGGATGATGACGTTTTGCCTCGATTTCAGATCCGAGTCAGGTGGGAAAAGTCGAGCCTGACTCGGATCTGCCTCGGATCGGGGGGGCTCGGGCGGGTTCGGATTTCAGAAATCCGAACCCGTTCACCCCTAATCTATACACAAAAATAAAATTACAGAATCATGGCTCAGTACAAAACAGCAAATCCAAAACACATGTGAACTTATCATGCACTGTTCATCCACTAAGCAGGACTCCAAGTATTGACATATATACATGCACAATGTATGACAAACTACACAACTCTGCAATTTAAACACAGGAGCATCACAATCTTCTCGTTGACATAATGCAGATCAGGGCTGTTTTAAGAGAGAAAAGGGCTCGTGTGCAAATTCAGGACCTGATTCAGCATCGGATGCAATTGCAACTACATACGCAAAACGACCGATTGTTCAGCATTGCGCATGCACCGCACTGCGTGTGCGCTGCAATCGCACTGCAATTACGTACATAAGAGTCCATCACAGAGTGAGTGACAGGCTGTGAGCATTTGGAGGTGGTGACGGGGGAGTGGTCGGAGAAATGCAGGCGTGCCTGTCCCTCTGAATGCCATTGCATGGACGTGCATAAATTAGCCACTGCGATTGCATACGCATCTTGAGTACTCTGCGAGCAACGAGACATGCAGTTTCTGTGACTGGTCAGACCTGCTGTAATTGTTCATGACGGGTCGATGTGCTTCGATGTTACCGATGTATACACAGGAGTGCGAAGTACAGATGTGTCCTCTGTACATACTGTACACCTGTCCTTTATTGCTTCATTTGGCACTAGATGCCAGCATGGCTAAGGTGCACCACGACGAGTAGCAATTAGATAGATCCCAATTTTTTTCTCCTGCAAAAGTATTTGTACAGTATTAAGTATCAGATTAAAGTAGCAAAATTTAAGAAAAATCACAAGGCAAGGCTTATTCACTGATTTAAAGGCACAGCACATTTGGCCATATTGCTAGATTTTAGGAATGGTGTATGTAGACACATCTGTATTACGGATGTGAGAAAGTGGTAGTTAGGGGATGGCTCTATGCTGGCTGAGCTGTGGTAGGAATTAGCATATTTTCCCAGCTGCATAGCATGCGATTACGCAGCTACAATCGCAACTGCGATCCCTTTAGTGCAGGCTCCTTCCTCTCTGGAAGCACAGTAGCTTCTGGCTTATTGCAGGTCTCCAGGAAAATGGCACCTTATTCCCGGGGACATCTCTAATGCACATGTGCAAGTCACCGGGAAAATGGATGCCGACATTTTCTCTGTGATTTTTGCTGCTCTGCAGTCTTGTCCTGGTGCTGCAAAGTATTACTCTGGAGACTGTGGAGAGGTAAGTATAACTATATATGGGTGCAGCGTGTTCGATACGGGCACCCCCCTGGACCCATACACACCCTGCATCCATTATAGATATGCCATTGATGGGGATGATTCTGACTTAGGGGCAAATATATTTTTTTAAAAAAAGTAACTTTTTTATCTGGAATAATCTAGGGATGAGCAACTTCGGATTTTCGAAATCCGAACTCCCCCGAGCCCCGCCGATCTGAGCCGGGAACCGAGTCAGGCTCGGGTTTTCCCGCCTGGCTCGGATCTGAAATCGAGGCAAAACGTCATCATCCCACTGTCAGATTCTTGCAGTTTTTGGATTCTACAAAGGTCCCGAGTTAGGAGGGAGCTGGGAGCTCAGTGTTGTGTGTTAGACTGTTAGTTATAAAAATAAAAAATAATAAAATACTGTTGGCTGACTACTGTGAAGAGGGAGGGAGCTGTTGCTGACGCTGACCATAGGGGCTGGCTGGCTGCTGTTGTCCATATACAATACATATGGGCTGGCTGGCTACTGTTGTCCTTGTTCATATAGGGGCTGGCTGGCTGTAGTGCTGTGTTGTCCAGGGGGTGCTCTGTCCTTCGGGGGTTCTCTGTCCTTCAGGAGTGCTCTCTTCACCCACCCCCAGTGTGAAAAGCTGGGCTGGCTGGCTACTGTTGTCCATATATACATAGGGGCTGGCTGGCCACTGTTGTCCTTGTCCATATATTGGCCGACTGTTGTCCTGTCCATAGAGGCTGGCTGGCTGGATGTAGTGCTGTGTTGTCCAGGGGCTGCCCTGTCTGCTGTAGGGGTACGCTCATAAAAATAATTTTTACAGGGGCTGCCTTTTCTGCTGTAGGGGTACGCTCATACAAATAATTTTTACAGGGGCTGCCCTGTCTGCTGTAGGGGTACGCTCATACAAATAATTTTTACAGGGGCTGCCCTGTCTGCTGTAGGGGTACGCTCATACAAATAATTTTTACAGGGGCTGCCCTGTATGCTGTAGGGGTACGCTCATACAAATACCGACTGGCCGGTACTTTATCTCAGTCCACCTCCTCTCTCCCGCCAAGGCCCAACACACAGACCCCCATGTATGATATTCAGCTGTCTGAGGTCAGCATTTCACCGACTGCTGTCCTTTGATTATTAATTTGGGCAGATATTTGGATTAGATCGCTCATATTGTGTAAGCACTAAGGTGGCTAAAATAACTATGCGAAATACAGGTAGTGAATGTGTGGGTGGAACCTAAATTCAGCACATCCATTCACTAGGAACTGGTGAGGCCCTTTCAGCTCACATAATGCGTGTAGTTGTAGATTTAATTTAATATAACTTTTTTCATTTGCTTGAGAATAGGACATGTGCTGTTCTTCTAAAACAGGGTATATTTTTCTCTTTACATTAAGTTTTCTATTAAAAGTATTTTCTTGCATTGAATAATTAAAAAAAAAACCTTGTTAAAACCCCCCACAATGTGAGCCATAAAAAAATAAATGTGAGAATATAGCCATCTGCCCATAATACTAGAATAATATTTTGCAGCTTTATTCTATGGTCCTTTAGAGGACACCTAACAGCTCAAGGAAAGGATTTTTTTTGCATAAAAGTAAAACAAGAGAGACTTCTGGCCAAACAGAGATCCAGTAAAAGTAGATGTGACCGTAACAGATTAGTGGTGAGATGAATGCCACCTAGGCTCTTTTCTCTGGTTTGGACTCCAGCCATCAGTGCCATGATAGTGCTCCTCCTGACCTCCTCTGTAGTATGCATCTCTGCTACTGTGGTAACTCTCCTTTTGATATGGATGAGAGCTATGGCTTCTACTGAATCGGTGGCTGGAAGAGGAATCATATCTGTGGGGGAAGAATGATCGGATCCGTGACTGTACCGACTTTGGTGTTGCTGATAATGTGATGGCGAGTAACTGGGTTGGGCCATCATTGCTGTGCTGGATCCATTAGGGGTTTACGACCTATAGAAGTTATTCATCACTGCTTGTCTTTGAAGATTGTCCGGAGAAGAGTAAGATCTCTGATAGTTTGGAACAGGAGGTGAAAGTTCAGAGTATTTTGTGAACTCCCCATTGCCATCATGCCTGCGGTCATGTGTTGATGGGTTGTTTCCAGTAAAACTGCCATTTCCTTGTGGTTAGTAGGCTGCGCTATTTGCTTCTGCGGAGCCATGGCTGCTTCCTGATCTGAATTTAATTTTCAGCGGCCTCCCAAATAGTTTGATTCCATTTAACATACTCATTCCATAGGGAACAGACTCCTCGGGCCAAATGTAATAGGGTGAGAGTTTAGAAAATATGAGAGTTTAGCAGTAAACTCTCACATTGGTTGAGTTTTATCTTCAAAATGGGAAAACATCTGAATGAGATTTTAAATCGTGAGAGTTTTTTAAGTCTAAAAAACATCCAAGTTCGCTCTGTTACTTTGTTTTTGGACTCTATTACATTGGCAAAGTTTAAAAAGTGTCAGAAACTCTCACTTTTCTAAACTCTCACCCTATTACATTTGGCCCCTCATGTTTGAAATTGACAAAAGCAAATTGTTTCGACTTTCCATACATGTCCTTTGGAATTTTAACATTAATTGTAGGACCAGCCTGCAGAAACAGCTCGAACAGGATCTCCTCGGTGGCCCTGGGATCCAATTTCCCAAGAACAGTGTCCTATCAGCCTCGGCGGTGCCCATCTCTCTCCTGAGTCCCTTCCTGTGTGCCCAGCAGCAGCAGTCAATGGGTGACGTGATAAGTCACCGCGCAGCACATTTTGGGGCCTAGTTTTCAAACTGCCATCCTGTCTGCCACTGCAGTGCCACTCCTAGATGGGCCACGTGTTTGTGCCGCCCACTTGTGTCGCTTAGCATAGTCATCCAGCTACTGTACCTCGGTGCAACCTTTTAGCCTAAAAACAATATTGTGAGGTGTTCAGAATAGACTGGAAATAAGTGGAAATTAATGTTATTGAGGTTAATAATAGCATAGGAACAAAAAAAAATTCTGTGATTTTAGCTGTTTTTATGCTTTTTTCCCAAATAATACAGATCCAAAACACAAAATACAAAACACAAAGCCAGGAAGGGTGGTTTTGGCAAAAACAATCAAGATCCAAAACACGAAGAAAGATACGTATCCAAAACCAAAACAAAAAACACGAAAAGTGGCCTGTGCACACCCCTAGAACAAACCATGTTTCAATCCAAGGGGTGCAAATGCTTATTTTTCTTTTGCTTCAGGGGAAATACTAGCTGCTTTTCATGTAGTCTATAAATACTGGACAGCTTGATTTTTACACTGCAATTTACATTTGAGTTTGGACATGTCCCTCTCACATTTAAATCTCTCTGCACATTTTAAAATTGTCCCACCTGCAGTGCAACAAGATTTTGCCAAGGTGCAAATTACGGTAAATGATTTTTTTTGCTTTGATCTCAACCCAGGATCATCCCAAATGAACCTACAAATTAGTGACCTTGCCAAGCTAGGCTTTCACTGAAATGGTCGCATTTGATGCAACCGTATTGGAGAAGCCTGCAGCAGCTGCTGGAATGTAAAAGGATCGCTCAACTGTGTATGCAGGAAGCCTGTTCTCCTGCAGCCTGAAAGCCGTGCCCTCCTTTCTCTCCCAAGTAATAGACACTGCATGGGGGCAGCTGAGAGAGGTGATCTTACCAGCCTGGACTGTTATCCGTTTTTTTCTATTCTATTTAAAACATATCTCCATAGAGAATTCCAGACGAAGGGGTCATGGTGTTTATGGGGCTACACCTCAAATGCTATTGGAGGTACTGAGCTGAAATTTGGCACGGGCAGGTATAACTGTCGCTCGGTGCTGCAAGCCAAATTTCAGGGCCAAAGTTTCAACTGTCAGTTTTTTATGACACTCTCAGTTAGGACCACTTTTCTGCTGTTCTCTATGGAGGATTTTTGGGAAGGCCTAACTCAGGGTAGGGGGCGAATTTAGACTTGGGGTTTATTTTATTAGGTAGTTATTGTTCCAGGGTAGGGCCTTTTGGTGTTCAGGTAATTGAGAAAATTACAGTTTTTAAACTATTACCTCACAATTGTGCCATTATAGAGATAGGAAGATTAAATTCCTTCCGCAGACTCAGTAGGAGCCTCCAGCAGGTGCACTCAATGTAGCTGCCTTCAGCGGGTGGGGGCCGGGGCCGGGCCGGGGGTAAGGCCGTTTGCTGTGGCCTGGACCCGGGGGGGAGGTAGTGGGCTTTAGCTGCGGCTGAGACTCGGAGGAGAACGCAGGCAGCGGTGCGGTCGTTAGCAGCCTAGGCAGGGCAATCGGAGGGCAGTAGGACCAAGGGGAGGTAGCCGGCATCAGCAGCAGATGCATGCTCATGAAGCCTGCATCTGTGTGTAAAAAAAAATGTAACATGTGTAAAAAAAAAAAATTTACTCCCCTCCCCCAAAAGAGCAACCAGCAACGGGCTTTTAGTGACCCAGTGCGGGTTGTGCAAAATATGGAGGACAATGACATAGGGGTCCCCTGTATTAAGCACAACCAGCACCAGGTTAATCAGAACCAGTCCTGGTTGACAAAATATGTGGGACAAACAACGTATGGGTCCCCGTATTCAGCGCAACCAGCACTGGGCTCTGGTTCTGGAAATACAGAGGAAAAATATTAATAGGGTTCCCCAGTATTTTCCAGAACCAACACTTGACTTTTTCTAGCAGTGGGCTGATGCCACAGCTAGGGGAGCCCTTTCACTGGGCCCCCCAGCCGAAGCATCAACCATGACAGCTAGTCAGCCCAAGCCAGGGATTGCTGGAAAGCTGGGGACCCCCCTAATAATAAAGGAATACACCTCTTCAGGGTGCCCCAGGCCACAGCTAATGGCCCGGGTCTATCCCTGGCACCCCTGGGGCAGTGGGTGCTGGATTGATAGTGTAAATGTGGTGTAAAAAATTTGAATTGTTAATATCATCTTTAGATGTGGTACTATATGTACCAGCAAGCCTCCCCCACATGCTGGTACTTGGAGAACCATAAGTACCAGCATGCGGGGCATTACGGGCCCGCTGGTACCTGTAGTTCTACAGCAAAATAAATATTAAAATAAACACAGGACACCCACACACAATGTACAAAATAAACATTTATTAAACATACATGTACACACACATGTACACATACTCACCTATGTATCCCTGTAGCCATCGGTCCTCTTCTCCAGTAGATTATCCATAGGGTACGTGAAAAAAAACAAACATACTCACTTTCTCCTATGCATGGATCGGTCCTCTTCGGTCCAAAGTAAGCAATCCCCGGGCTTGGGAAAAAAAATGTCATACGTGAGGCACGGACATTCCAAGTGAGAGCTTAATGGCGGGATTTCACTATGGAAATCCCGCAGCTGAGCACTCATTGGCTGAGAGAGGCGAGCTATCCACCTCTCAGTCAATGAGCGGTTATCACCATTGACTTCAATGGTGAGAACCTCGCATGACCATTTCATAAATGGTGCCTCAACGCCATTTTTTAAATTCAAAGATGTCTACCGAAAGCCAATCAGAGCTCACGACGTCATCGCCCTGCCCCCTCGGCTGGCTTATGTAAAGCCAGCACGAGGTGCCATCAGGTCAGTCCATCAGCAGGGATGCAGCATTGAAGAGCTGCTGAAGAGAGAAGATGACAGGGAAGTCCTGGATGGGCGGCGCCCTCCAGGTGAAGTCACCGTGGAAGTCCTGGGGCAGGCGGCGGCCATGAAAAAGAGCTTAAAAGCTGCCGCATCCCAGGTGAAGGTACAGTACAATAAAATAAAAAACAAAAGGTGTCTGTTGTTTCTTTCTTTATATTTTATTTCAGGGGTACTGTAGGTACCAGCGGGCCATTAATGCCCCGCTTGCTGGTTCTTGTGGTTCTCCAAGTACCAGCATGTGGGGGAGGCTTGCTGGAACCTGTAGTTCTACTGCAAAAGACAATATTTTTGTACACCACATTACACTATCAACCCGAACCCACCGCCTCAGCGGTGCCGGGGATAGTCCCGGCTATCAGCCTAGGCCTGGAATGTCCTGGAGAAGAGGACCATTTTATTCGGGGGGTCCTAGCACCCCAGGGATCCCTGGCCTGGGCTGACTAGCGGTCAGGGTTGATGCTTCGGCTGGCGAAAGAGCTCCCCTGGCTGTGGCATCAGCCCCCAGCTAGAAAAAGTCTGGTGCTGGTTCTGTAAAATACAGGGGAACCCTACTCATTTTTTTCCCTGTATTTCAGAGCCCAGTGCTGGTTACACTAAATATTGGGGACCCCTACATCATTTGTCCCCGTAGTTTGGCAACCAGTACTGGTTCTAATATCCCTGGTGCTGGTTGTGCTTAATACAGGGGACCCCTACGTCATTTGTCCTCCGTATTTCCCTTTTTTGAATTTTTATTTTACACAAATTCAAATTTTAACACAGATGCATAGATGAATCTAACTGATTCATCCATGTATCTGTGTCATTTTCTCAGATGCAGGCCCAGTGCCAGTGAGCACCTCTGTTGCCCGCTGATGCCCCTGTGCACTGCTCCACTGCTGCCACTGGTCTGCATCCCACTGCTGTTACAGCCCCACACTCCTGCAGCCCACCCCCAAAGCCATCTCTCCCTGTGAATCCCCAAAACACCTCCTGTGTGCCGGCCTTCCTCCACCTGCGCTAATGTACCATTTTGTTGCCCTTCATCCCTTGCAGGTGACCGGGTTTGCATCTTCAAACCCTGAAAGTTAATACATTTTAAAAAAGCAATGAAATTCCTTAGACAGAAAATCTTATGGTTTCACATGTCCCATTAAGGTTTTTTAGACATGATCTGAAATTTCACAAAACCTATTGATTTTCTGCCACTAAAACTTCAAAAATCAATGAAATTACAGTCACTAAGGCTGACATGTTCCTTGCGTAATACAGATATTGTATGCCATGACACCATGTAGTTAACTGCAGATTCAGCACTCTCACAGAGTGAGATTGCTGTCACTCACAAAATGGTGGAGCTGCTAATTCACAGAATTGTGTGCTCACTGGAATACACACATGCAGTCTGTGCAACTGAGGTCTGAGCAGAACATAGAGCTGCGCAGATGGGATAAGAGCATGGTGGAGAAGACAGAATGGTGTTGATGGGGCAGACAGAAAGGTGAGGGGAAAATTAAGCAGTACAGATGGGGGCGAGCCAAAGTGATGCAGATTGGTGGAAAACAGTGGTGCACATGGGGGGAGACAGAGTGGCAATGTTTAGGGAAACAGAGCGACATGAATGGGGGTACAAAGTGGCATGGATGCGGGAAAACAGAGCAGCGCAGATGGGTAAAGACAGATTGGTGTGGATAAGGACTACAGACTTCCACAATGTGAGAACACACAACAGTAGGGATTGGGGAAGACAGAGTGGTGTGTGGGAGGGGAAAGACAGAGTGGCATGGTTGGGGGGGACAGGGTGGTGCAGATGGAGGAAGAAAGAGTGGCAGAGATGAGGTGAAGACAGAGTGACGTGGCTGGTGGCAAGGCAGTGGTGCAGATGGAAGGAAATACAGTGGCATGGATGCAGGATGACAGGGTGGTGCACATGGGGAAATACATATTGGTGTGGATGAGGGCATTCAGACTAGCACAGTTGGTAGAACACACAGCTGTAGGGAATGGGGAAGTTATAGCAGCATGGAGGTGTAGATCATGTAAATGCTTAGACATAGTATGATAGTTTTAGAAATTAGAGAGCTGATTGTGTATAATGAATGAGATGGATGTATTGAGTGAGAAAGATTTTGGAACCCAGTGGGATTATTGTGGTGACTGAATGGGAAGATTGTGGGCACATAACTGCTCAGACCTCATAGGCATAGACTGCATCTGTGTATTCCAATGAGCACACAATTCTGTGAATTAGCAACTCCACCATTTTATGTGTGACAGCAATCTCACTCTGTGAGAGTGCTGAATCTGCAGTTAATCACATGGTGTTATGGAATGCCATATCTGTATAACGCAAGGAACACACCTATTACTGCGTCAGCCTTAATGGTCGTAATTTCATTGCTTTTTGAAGTTTGAGTGGCAGAAATTTAATAGGTTTTGTGAAATTTCAGATCATGTCTAAGAAGCCTTAATGGGATATGTGAAACCGTAAGGTTTTATCTCTATGGAATATATATATATATATATATATATATAGTATATATATATGTGGTACCCCCATAGTTATGGGGTTTCCCCTTTATCTAGTTAGGGGATATACTGTATATACTCGAGTATAAGTCGACCCGAATATAAGCCGAGGTACCTAATTTTACCACGAAAAACTGGGAAAACTTATTGACTCGAGTATAAGCCTAGGGTGGGAAATGCAGCAGCTACTGGGAGGGAGAGGTGAGGGTTTCTTTACTTACTGCCCCAGTCGGGAATTAGGTCCATTGGGGTTCCGCTGTCAGTATTTGATCCTGCGGCTATTCAGCCACCGGCATTAAATACCGATTCGCATGCAGTGTGTATGCCCAATTTGCTTGCTCCCGCGGTCGCATGCAATATCGTGTAATTAACCGTGCTGCAGGTCAATCACACGATAGGCTGTAAATATTAATGAAGGTCTGAAAAGTAATCGTTTAGCATTCATTAAATGTTTTTTAAGTGTGTACCAGCAATCATGCAATGTCCAGGGTGAAGGCAAATCGCCCTGAACATTGGCGCAATTGTCAGTTGTTCAGATGTGTACCCACTCTGAGACCTCCACCAAGCATATCAGCTATAAAACACCTAGGAAAGCACCTGACACAAGTTGGATTAAGCGAACTAGTACTAGAGGGCATAAGAAGAAAAATTTTATCAAATGAACAAAAGGCAATGATCCACTGCAATCACCAGTCCTATATCTGAGGTGCATGTGGTATGACCACATTGTTTAATTAAAAATCACACAAGCTCTGCACTCACGGGAATCCGTCCAACCCTGCCCCCACGCTGCCTCTTAAATGACTCTCCCTATCAATCAGGCAGAGGCATAGAAGGGGCTGTGGGTCTGATTCAGAGCCGGACGCTCTGACCGGAGCGCTCGCTCTGAATCAGGGCCCTCCTACTTAAAATTGGAGCAGAATCTTTGACGCTCGCACAGCTTATGCGAACATCCATGATGATGGTTGCGATGTTTGACCATCACGACCATCGGGCTTGCGACGAGACCCTGCGGTAGGGTCTCGCTGCCGCAAGCCCAGGAGTGATTTTGGCTCTATCAGAGCCAAAATCACTCCCACTGACATCACTAGTGATGTCAGTGGGGCCGGACCCAGACGGTAGGCGTTCCCATGGGAACGCCTCCATCTTGCAGCCACGCCCCCGGCACGCCCACCAAAGGGGGCGTGCTGTCACTCAACATCGACAGCACGCCCCCTTTGGTGCGAGACCCGGAGCGACAGCTTGGCTTTCGCTATCCGGGTCTCGTGCATGCGCACGACGGAGCTCCCTTCATCGTTCACATGCGCATTTGGGTACCATCGACCTGCTTGCAAGCATCCTGTGCTCGCGAGCGGGTCTGAATGAGACCCAGTGTGCAATCACGCAGGACCCATTCTGCATATTTGCAGAGCGGGTCCTTCGCATGCACTAATTCCCAATAATTAGGAATCTGCATTCAGCATTGCATTTGTGTGCAATGCTGAATTTGCCCCTTAGTTGGCAAGAGGTAGAAAACTCATGTACTATGAGTATTATAATCTGATTGTATTTCAAATGTAAATCTCTGATTTGCTTAATAGAATATAGTAGACTGAGCAGTCATATAATATAACACTCACAATATATTAAGAAGTTGATACCGTGATTGTAGTGTATTTTAGTCTGCAATCCAAATAGATACCTGTAAGTCTATTAGCCAGCTGTCCAATAATACAGTGACACAGTGGCAACAACAGTAATATAAAGTACTACTCTGATATGGCTTGTTGAAGTGATCAAAGGGATCAACATATTATTACTTTGATCTCTTTTCCCCTACATAAAATTTTCAATGATATCCTCTATTTTAGAACAGCTTAACTACTAATTTGTTCCCAAAACATCACCTAAATTCACAGCATATAAAGGATAGAGCGTCACATCAAGTGAATACATGATCTTATATATATATAGATAGATAGATAGATAGATAGATAGATAGATAGATAGATAGATAGATAGATGTGTTTTGATCCATATGAAGGAAAAACAGGCCGACGTTTCGGGGCATCAGCGCCCCTTTGTCAAGGTGAGTAACTCACCTGAACAAAGGGGTGCTGATGCCCCGAAACGTTGGCCTGTTTTTCCTTCATATGGATTAAGACACATCTATTCATCTGCCCCTAATTTATCTTGTTCTATTAAGGAGACACCCGAGCAAATGGTTTTTTGGTACATGGGAGTATTGTACTATATATATGTATGTATGTATGTATGTATGTATGTATGTATGTATGTATGTATGTGGCACATGTAGAAACCGTTGTAATTCCTACACCGTTCACCTGATTTGGATGTAATTACCCTCAAATTAAATCTGAAAGTCTGCAGTTAAAGCACATCTTGTTTGTTTCATTTCAAAGACATTGTGGTGGTGAATAGAGGCCAAAATATGAAAATTCTGTCAATGTCCCAATATTTATGCACCTGACTGTATATATATTACTACACAAATATCGATACAGAATAAATAGACATGTGAATATAAGATTTTTTTTTTAATTAAACTACATATATTGCATCTGTATGGTGTGATGAAAAGTGCTTACCATTACATCTGTATGAAACAATTATTACCAGGGCCAGATTAACAATGGGGCGGATGGAGCTACAGCTCCAGGCCTCCACATAAAAATAGGCCCATTGTCATGACAACATGATGTTGATTCTCCATCTGCTCTCCACACAGTCGGCCATAAATCATAAGTAGTAAAATTGTATTTCTATTTACCTCACAAAATGAAGGATTTTTTTCCTTTTACATATTTAGGGAGACATTGGAGCAGAGAGTATAGGGGGTACACGCCCACATGGCACTGGCCACACCCACACAGCACTGGTCATGCCTCCTCTGCTTCTCATAATAGGCCCTTTGGTCATTTTCAGCTCCAGGCCCATGTGGCCATCAATCCGGCCCTGATTATTACATGTGATATGCCCCTATGAGTCAATGTAAAAGTTGTCAATTATAAAATGAGGACCAGCTACATCAGATCTGGAAATTATTATATATATATATATATATATAAGCCAGAAAAGCAAAGTGGCTGTATCTATATGAATGTATTGCAGACTATAAATATAGACCAGTTAGAATTTATACACTATCCGTAAGAGGATTCTCTCAGTAGATACAATAACTAATATGCTACAATTCAGCTAACTTAACTGTGATATAACAAAATGTTATGCTACTCACTGAGAAATATGTAACTGGGACATACTGTAACTAGTGTATGTGAGAAATCATACAGGAACCACTAGAGACATACATTTAGAAGTATAAAGGTGCCCACACACATAGCAACATTTTACACGATCTGGCCGATTTCGGCGAATCGTGACGATGAATCGGGTAAAAAAGTACAAATCGTGAGTTTATACTCACGAGCACGATGCCGATGCGCATCCCCACTCGTCGTATATCGCATCTTCTGATCTGCCGTGCTGTAGGGCAGATCTGCCAACCATGAACACGATGGAAGCTGATCGTGAGGGTTTTTTCCCTCATGATGAATCATACGATTCATCACACAATGCGGAATTTGACTGACAGAAGCCTGGACACGCCCCATCGCCATCTTGTGCAGCATCGTGTATGGAGCAAGACAGTCGCACATTGAGGAGCCTGCACACTGGATTCTTGTTTTGGACAATTTTTGGTGAGTATTGGTACAGTTTAAATACAACCACACTGACCACCAATATGTGCTCCCCACTGCCCACCAATGTGTGCCCCCAGGTAATAAATGCATGACCCAGCCACCGCCCGCCATATTGAGGAGGGCTGTGGCTGGGTCATGCATTAAGCTCCCCCACTGCCCACCAATGTGTGCCCCCAGGTAATAAATGCATGACCCAGCCACCGCCCGCTGTATTGAGGCAGGCGGTGGCTGGGTCATGCATTAAGCTCCCCCACTGCCCACCAATGTGTGCTCCCAGGTAATAAATGCATGACCCAGCCACCGCCCGCCGTATTGAGGCGGGCTGTGGCTGGGTCATGCATTTAAGCTCCCCCACTGCCCACCAATGTGTGTAATATAGCAAAAAAATAAATAAATAAACACGTACTTTACAAAATAATCACCATACATTACATTTAAAAACACACATTATTAAAGCTGGGGGTCTTCTACCTTTCGGTCTCCAGCTGTTGTGGAACTACAGATCCCAGGATGACCTGCCACCCACCTTTGAAACTGTTTTTAGGGCATTCTGGGATCTGTAGTTCTACCACAATGACAGGCCCAAAGGTGGAACACCCATAATGTCAAACAAAGAAAAACATTATATTACCAAGCAATGAACACATGACATTCCTGTAAAAGAAAACACGATTAGAATACCATAACAAACCTTTAAAAACCTGTAAAAAAGAAAATATTAAAACAACATTAAAAATGTGAACTATAACAACATTACATTTAACAAAACTATATACACAAATATTTAAATGTCCTTTTTTTTCTTATTCATAGATAATGTCCATGGATTCTGAACGTGAATTCGTTACAGGATTCATTGAAATCCTGCACTCGAAAGAGTGTCTGTGGAAGATCAGTTCTCGGAAGTACCACAATAAGTCGCACAAGTTGGCCGCTCTAGAGGATCTTTTGGTGTATACGAAAAAATACCTATCTGATGCAGACCTGAAAACTGTACGGCAAAAGATTAAAAATCTCAGGACAGTGTACATCAAAGAAAAAAAGAAGGTGGATGACTCAAAAAATCAGGAGCGGGCACAGATGAAATATATAGTCTTGCACTGTGGTACTACCATATGATGTCATTCATCAGTGAACAAGAGCCTCAAATGGAATCTATTGTCTTAATGGCTGAGCTTGAGGGAGAAGAGGAGGTTGCAGAAGTCTTGGTAAGTAGTGACACATTTTAAACCAAAATCCTTAATGTTTTTGTTGTTAAATCCAAAATGTCCTATTTAGTCAGTAGTTTACAGACAGTCTTCCTGCCATGGTACAGCACCTGGTCCATTGAAATAGGTCATGTACTCCTCCCTCACTTCTTTGGCACGTGCGGTCGATGTTGTTGTAGTTGGTGGTGCAGACACAGATGTCAAATGTTCAATGTCCTCCAGGAGTCCTACATCTTCTGGTCTAGCTGGTACTGGTCCTCGTTGAGTAGATTTTCTTTGCAGAAAGTTGTGCAGCGCACAGCACGCCATCAGGACCCTGTCTATCTTCTCCACATGTAGATTGATGGTGGTGTGGAAAATGCGGAAGTGGTTGCTCATTATTCCAAACGCATTTTCCACAATGCGCCGTGCCCGGGATAGACGGTAGTTGTAGATCCTTTTCTCTCTGGTCAGGTCCCTGTGTGCAAATGGCTTCATCACATGTTCATGTAATGCAAAAGCCTCGTCTGCAACGAAAACGTAATTTAGGCCGTGCTTTGTCTGGTCCAGTGAGGGCAAGTTGAGGGTTTTGTTGGCGAGTCTCTGGTAGAAAGCCATCTTTTTGAAGGACCCACCATCCGAAGCACGGCCATTCTTGCCGACATCCACAAACAGAAATTCGTAGTTGGCATTCACCACTGCCATGAGAACGATGCTGAAGAATACTTTGTAGTTGTAGTAATATGATCCGGTGTTGGCAGGTGGGTTGATGCGGATGTGTTTTCCATCGATGGCTCCTCCGCAGTTAGAGAAATTCCAACATTGTTCAAAATTCCGCGATGCTGGTCCACTCCTCCAGTTAGGAAACTGTAAAAATTGTAAAAAAAGGGGTTAAAACATGACTATAATATTTTTTTATATATTTTTTTCCTATATAGACTCCCACCCAACACCCTGATTTATCATCCACACCAGACCTCAGTCTGCTCGGTGGTGACAGTGAGCCGGAGAATACCACACAAGTGTAAACTCCACTTCCACCTGGACCCTCATCTTCTCAACAAACCCAAAAAAAGAAAAAAAACAAGGGAGAAAGGAGAATCTTACTGAACGTGAGGACAGTTTTTTCCAAAACGCAGAACGGCTGCTGCAGAAACCCCCAGATGCAATACATGATTTCACAGCTCATGTGAACAGCACATTGAGAAATATGGATACAGATATCCAAAGAAATTTTCTAAGGTTAACCCACGACCTGTTGAGTCACTGTATGAGCAAAAATCTCACAAATTCTACATACATTGCAGATCCAATGCTATTTTCCCATGCCCCAAATAGGTATGTCCATCCCCCCCTGCCCAGTTAGATATTACTCCCCCACCAAGCACCCCAAGCACCAGCACGACCTTAATGTATATAATGCTCTGCTGGATGCAGCGGATGAGTCGCCCCAATATACAGAGATGCAAATTTTTTCTTGCTTTTAATGTCACCAAATTTTATGCTTTCTAATAGGTGCTTGCTGCATGGGATAGGGTGGTGATGACGCCATTTGGACAAGGCCACTACGCACATGGCACAAGTACACATTGCTGGAAGCCGGGGCCACAATGTATACTTGTGCCATGTGTGTATTGGCCTGTTCAAACTGGCGTCTGACCCAGCCTATTACATACAGCCGGCTACCTATTGGGATTCATAAAATTTGGTGGTGATGTTCTTTTGTGAAGTTGTTACAAAGAAAATATATTGCACACAGTTTAGTGCACACTTTCAGTTGCCTGCAGGTCAGTGCACATTGTACTTAATGAAGGCTATTTTTTGCTTTATGTTGAGTAAAAATAAAAAAAATTAAAATTTCTTTAAACAAGAAACCAATGTGTGGTGTTTTTTTTAACTTACCTTGCCATACTGGTACTGTAGCACTTTTACGATGGCTTTGCAGGTCTCCGGAATGATGACGCCCAAGGACTGAGGTGAGATGAGTGTCCCAAACTTCAGGTCTTCAAATGACCTTCCTGTAGCCAGGTACCTTAGGGTAGCCACCAGTCTGTCTTCAGCAGGGATTGCCCTCCACCACCTTGTGTCCTGTCTCTGGATGTGGGGGGTCACCAGATGCAGCAATTCTTGGAAGGTGGCGTGATCCATGCGCAGGTAGTTCCGATAGTCGTCCGAGTTGTTCTCCTTGATCTCCATCAGCAGGGACATGTGAGAGCGGGTATCCCTTTGTAAAAGCCACTCCTTGGTCCAGCATGCTCTCGTTCTTCTTCGCTGGGCCCTCTTCCTAATCTCCCGGACCCAGCTTCAGCGACCAACACTCTATACTGATAGGGACGCATCAGTACAGAATTCAGGAATAGGATAGAATGCAGGTAGGTAGCACACACTTGCAGGTAGAATAAACCTTGTAAAAGGCAAGCCAAATACAAAGAGCACAGTAGCAATGTACAGGATTCAGCAGCAATACACCTAGCCTCATCTAGTAGCAGAGCAGAATGTACACAGAGTTTAAAGGGTGCCTGCTTTTTATATTCCCTAGATAGCCCCTCCCATTGTTATGGCTATTTAAATTTCCCACCAATAGTCAAGAGCCTGTTTTTTTGTTTTTTTTAAACTCACGATTTGTTATGGCCAATCTCACGATGCGTACGATCCGATAGATTGTGAGATCTATCGAAAGATTGGGTGTCTTTTTTCCAAAATCGTGATCACGACTGCAAGGGAGCTCCCGTGAAAGTTCATGAGGAAATTGGCCAACAAAATCGTATCGTGAGCACATCGGTATGTGTGTGGGCACCATAAGAGTAAATGTAAATGCTGATCTGGATTATGATTATTTGAAACTTTTTAACTCAACATAGTGATATCAGGGCCGCAACTAGGGTCTGAGGGGGCACATGCATCGGACTAAAGGGGATGATGAGGAGAGACTGCCAAGGTAGGGGGGCCCCATGGATCTGCACGTGTAAGTTAGGAGCCACATGCAGCCAGGCCTTGAGAGACACAGCACCGCCGTCAGTCTAATCTGACGCCGGTTACGAGCCAATCAGCAGCGGCTGCCAGTCCGCAAGCTCCAATTGATTCCTGACCAGCACCATATTAGACTGACTGTGGCACTGACCGATCCCCGGCATGTGGCATCCCCGTCCCATCCCACATCGCCAGAGCTCACCCACCACACAGCCCCGACAGGAGTGAGCTGACTTACTAGGAGATCCCATTTTAATGTGAAAGTCCTTTTTATTAGTGTTTCATCTGTCAGTCCTGAGGGGGCCTGCTGTCACTGGGGGGCATTACTGTGGCATAATGTGTAAGGGGCCTTACTGTGACATAATGTGTAGTAAGGGGCAGGGGCGTTTTAAGAGAGGAAGGGGCCCGTGTGCAGCTTCTGTTTGGGCCCCCTCCTCTCTGTCTAGGCAACAAGGCTTAAAATAACTGTTCCCAGGGAGGACAATGTCAGGGCTGCTGATCTGGTTATGAGGAGCGTCGCTGGGGACGACACAGGGACAGCCCGCTGAGGAGGAGACTGCTGCTGATGTAAAGAGGATGCCCATCTCCGGGAAAACTCTGCCTGCCTGTTGCCCTGGGATGGGACCATATCTGTGCCATGGCTGCTCACCTGCTGTCATAAGCCGCCGAGAGGACCGGCCGGGAATAGTCTGCAATGGTCCAGATCCTGGAGAACTGTCAGTGGGAGAGAAGCTGCTGCTGGGAAAGACAAGCCTACTGAACTGCTGCCAAGGACTGCTGGGAGAGCCGGAGGACCGCAAAGGAAGACCTTATCAGTTGAGGGCTGCTGGGAGGAGTGCCCGCAGAACAGAAGACCCCCAGAGGAGAGGTGTGCTGCCGGGACTTGAAGGAAGGAGCCTTCCCCGTAAAAAGTTCCCTTCCGCTGCCACCTTGAGGGATCCCTGTTGAGAGGAAGACCCCACACTTGAGACGTACTGGACTACTGGCCAGCTGTGGGGAGCAAAGGGGACAGCTCCAGAAGAGGAGAGAGGATCACCACCCACCGCCGCGACCGATGAGCCGCTGGATTGTGACAGCGCTGCTGTCACAGACAAGGATGAGTAGCTGCTGCTGCGGAGAGCCGAATCTATCCCTGGATGCAGAGCAGCACTAAGAGTATAAACTAAATATGGGTGCAGGGTGTGCGGTGTGGGCACACCCTGCATCCATTATAAATACGCCCCTGGTAATGGGCATTACTGTGGCATAATGTGTTGTAAAGGGCATTACTGTGTGGCATAATGAGTTGTAAGGGGCAATACTGTGTCACAAAAACACACATCCGTTTTGTCCTCTATGTTGTGTTGTTTTCTTTTCTCTTTTTTTGGGGGGGGGGGGAGCCAAATTACGGTCTTGCACTGGGTGACGAAAATCCTAGTTTCCGCCCTGGTGATATACAATAAAATGAGAAGGAGGTATAAGTATACATATTGAAATAATTAACAGATGGACCCATACTGCACGGATCTTGATTTAATTTAACTTTTAATACACAACTCAGAACTTTAGCCAAATTTTCTATCTTTTTAATATTTCACTGACCGTATTCATTGTTGATTATTTGAATGAAAATAATAAAAGCTATATTTTATAAGTGTGCATCAACAAAAGTCAACTCATTTAATATTTATTTTCTTGTGCTAATTATATTATAGACACTCCAGCTTGTAGTGTCTATAATATATTATATATTGTGAGTGCAGAGCTTCTGTGATGTGTAAGTGAAAATAAATGTTATAGGAATATAGTGAAAGAATGTGATAAAGCAACAAAACCAACCAGTAGTGACCATAAAGTGTTCAGAAATATATTTTCTCACATAGGGCGGGATGCGCCAAGCATAACTTTTTGGATGTGATGCATCACGCCAATGATCGCATGCATAGGGGAAAAGACAGATCTCCTGATAAGAGCTAAATATCCCACCCATTATCAGAGAAATTTTGAAATGTTCTTATATTCCAGGACATTTCTGATACTTACTGAATAATATCAAGTGGGAGCGAAAGGTGCTGATGCCTCCACTACACATCACGTTGGGCCATATTAAACAATTTGTAGAGCTCTAGATAAGGATTCGGCAGCTTTCAAGTACCTTCAAGAGACTTCTTCCCTAAGCTGTCTGAGGCAATGGTCAAAGCCGGTGGTTTTGTGGGACCAGAGATTGAGAAGGAGAAAGCTGCTTCGACCAGCTCTATCGCAGTAGTTTGGGGCTGCCCAGGCAATCACAAGGTAGAAAACTATGTGGAGTTGGTTGAGACTTTGGTGAAGAACTTTGACACAAGGGAGTGCAGGATGCAGGGGCAGAAGTATGGGAGACAATGGAGGCACCTGGCACTGGGCGCCAGCACTGAAGGGGCACCTCCTCCATCACCCACAATATATTCACCCCATTTAGGGCTGTATATATGGGGAATAGGGAGACACTAAATTATAACTTGCCTTCGGGCATTTGGGATGAACTTACACCACTGGCGGGATGTCCCTCAAAGTCCATATTCTTGATGCTCATCTTGAGAATTCAAGGAGATCATGGGAGCATACTCGGAGGAGCAAGGTGAGCGCTTTCACCAGGATATACTGGAGATTGAACACCGCTACCAAAGACAGTATAATGAGAACATGATGGGAGACTACATGGGGCTAATTTGTGAAAGTGATGTACTGTATAATCGTAAATCTCGAAAGGTACTTACTTCTAATTCTTTTGTGGTCATGTTTATACAACTTTATGTTACTTTTCATACATACATTGATTTCTTATCACAGTGTGAGAAAGAAAATGCAAATTCACCCTTTTCTCATCTGAAATAGGTAAATTTAAATTATAAATTGTCCTGGTCATAAAATCAATGTTTAATGAGAATCAATACAATTTTCCATACTTTTGAGACATAAGCAATTAAGAAACCGCACTTACTACCCAAGGACAAAAATTGTGTTACTTAGCTATCATTCTGTCTATAGATGTGGTTATCACCATATAAATACCATTAATATGATAAAGAGGGATTCTGTTGTATAGTAAGGTCTTATTTGTACTCTCGAGAAATACTGAAAAGTTGCTTTTTTCATTGAGGACTATGGAAGACAAGATGTTAATCATATAAACTCCATCCATATTCATGTCTAAGGAGCTCTCTATCAATGTCTCCTCCTCTTACTGTATGTCTAATTGGACCCACCTAAGAGATTAACCCACCTAATGAAATTGGATGCAACTACTAATTAATAAACTGAAATAGTATACAGTATCTATTTAAAGTAAAAACTTACTGGCAAATTAGTGGTGTATCTCTTTGAACAATGAGTAACTTTGACATGGAAACATATGTGGCTAATTGTATACTGTAGATGCCACAAATACAATTTATTGAATAAATTCAAATAATGTTATATTCTACACCTTGATACTCTTTAGCTATTTAAACAACTGTGGTATGGTACAATGTTCTCTTGGTACAATGCAGTAGCTTCTAATCATTTGAATATACAAAATTTGATACAATTTGAAAAATAAATACAAGAATAACATTTGTATCTCTCAAAAAGAACACACAGGATACCACCTAGTTGAATCACGATCTTTATTATAAAAAAGTGAACACAAGAGTAAATATAGAATGCATAGCAAGTTTTAATCACAATTTATATTCTATTCACACTTTTATTTAGCTGGTTTTTAACATGTTGACATTTCTGGAGTAAATAATAAAAGTTATGTTTTCATAATTTGTTCTGTGCACCACATGAGACAATACTTTTGTCTGTTTTTGCCTGTGTCATAATTTTAATTGTCAGTGATAGCGCCCTCTAACTGAAATAAATAATTTTAATACATTTACTCTCAAAACATTAGGGTTTTTTCTGTGATGATACAATCATCTTGACAATTCCGGTGCAGTTGACAACACATACATATATTATAATTTGCTAACCACCTGGCGTTGTACAATATACTCTAGTCAGTGGTGATTATAAAACAGTTTTAATTATATAGACATATACAACATGAACATAAATAAGTATCTAAAATTCCAAATAGTGTAAAAAGCACATAAGACACAGGACTTGGGCGTCTTAGAACCATAAATTTAAGCAAATTAAAAACAGGCAGATATAAAAATGTATCATAAATATCCAAAGTTCCTCTAGAGCATCCAATTAGCACATCCAGTTGTATAATATTGTGCAAGTGATTGTAGGTTCATGAGCCAAGTATAAATATAAATGGAAAGGTCCTACCCAGCTTAGGTGTTGGAGATACAGGTGGAATAAATGCAAGGCACATCCGGAGTACCTTGCATAGGCTCCAAAGTAAACTCCAGTCAGGTAAGATGTCTTTACAAGGTAGTGCAGGCACAGTACATGGGGCCAACGTGTTTTGAGCCGTGGTAAGGTCTTTGTCAAGGCATATCATTGGGCATGCATCACTTCCGCTTCGCATGTGGAATCGCAACCAGAAGTGATGGAGTCCCCGGTCTAGTTGATATGTTTTGGGAGCCATTGCTGCCGGAAGATATGTGCCACTTTTGAAGATCCAGTGGAGAATTTTTTTCATATGAACGGCAGGAAGTTCCCCAATCACGTGATCTCCATTGAGCGGCATACATGAGTTATGGTTTGTTTGGCCATACTATTCAGTGATAGACTGTATTTCCTTTGAAGTGGATGTTCTCTTTTAATTTCTATATTGCCTCATGGAATAAGGGAAAAAAATATTTTTAGGAGAATGCATATTGATGTAATATATACAAAAATATAATATACATTTATATTATATTTATTACCTTTTTGTGTATATTACATCAATATGTATTCTCCTAATATATATTTTTAGCTCCACTCACCCAAAGCCCTATATATATATATATATATATATATATATATTATATTATATAATATATATATATATACATACAAACACACGCATATATACATACACACATACAATATATATATATATATATATATATATATATATGCATAGATCTTACACATTACAATTACAAAGTATTCTCATAGACAGCTAACATATTTGAAGTCAGTTACACCTGTCGCATATGTTAATCTTCAATTGTTGTGTTACTGTACACGTGCAACTAACCAAATATTAATTCTACAAACATGTCTTGTACAATGATGGAAATAGGCCATGATTTTTTACTGGCAAGATATCAATCATAATATTATTATTTCATGTGAAGTCAATCATCACAGATATCCACTGAGAAATTACATGCACTCAAGGGACAGCATGTGAATGCAAACTATCCATAAGGCAGCCACATGTGCATGATGTCATCTATTGCTCGTCATTTACTAAACTGCAGTATAACATACATCAAGTCCAAGTTAAACCATTACCTAATGTGACTGACAAATAAATACAGGAACTTCAGCATATAATTACTAAAACTTTTAATTTGAAAATAAATATAATAGGACAAGTCCTCTGGAAGAAAAATACATCTGTAATACACAACCTGTATGCCTTGATTTCCGCCATATCCTGGGTAGCCTGGCTCGCCAGAAACTCCCTTTAAACCCTACACTTAGCAGGAGACAAAATTGTAAAAAATTGTTTCCTTTCATCACTATGTTACATATATTAAATAGTTTTACATCAATGGGCATTAGATATTAGCAACCTAAATAATTTTACATCAATGGGCATTAGATATTAACAACCTAAATAGTTTTACATCAATGGGCATTAGATATTAGCAACCTAAATAATTTTACTTCAATGGACATTAGATAATGGCAACCTAAATAGTTTTACAACAGTGGGCATTAGATATTAGCAACCTAACTAGTTGTACATCAATGGGCATTAGATATTAGCAACCATGGACCTCATGCTAAGTTGAATGGAGCATAAAATTTGCAACATTTTTATTTTTGAATGTGCCCCAAAAATGCACCTATATGCAAATTTACTCACATCTTACAATAAAGTAAGGGTGTGTACTCCAGCTTTTCCTAATTGACTGATAGCAAATTAATTTCTGAAGCTATAGGGTACTTTCCTCATTGAGGGCTCTGGAACTGATTCAGAGATTTTCGCAATGCTGATATTAACGCAGATGGAGCGATTGTTTGCCATTGTGTAAGCATGAAAGTCGCACTGTGCATGCTCAGCGATTGCATTGTGATTACTTTCACATAGAGGAACCACTCGCAAAGTGAATGACAGGTAGTCAGCATTTGGGGGTGATTAGAAAAACGCAAGCTCATCGGACCATTTAAACGCTGTTTCATGGACGTGCATAAATTAGCCATTGCGATCTCCTTCACATCATGAGAGCTCTCTGCGTGTCAGGAGAGCTGCAGTGTTTACGGCTGGTCAGACTTGACTTACACGCTGCAAGACTGCCCTATGTGCGTTGATGTTACCGATGTTTACGCTGTTGCACGTCATTGAACAGATATGAGAAGGCAATGTAATAACCTTATGTTACCAAGAATCAGGTTCAATTAGATCAGAGAGGCAAACCTGATAGTGTGCGTTCCCCTTTTTACACACATGGTTACAAGATACAACACATTTTATTTTGAGAGGAACAATTGACACATAACAACTGTACATTTAGCACATTGCAACACAATAACCATTTCTTAAAACAACTAATTTGAGCAAAGCAACTTCTGGCTATATTAAAAACACACACACAGTACAGCATTACAGTTAAACTAAGTTAAAAATAAAGATATGTGGATTTACTGTAGTTTTGAGCAAAGTCAGTCCAGCTTTAGAGAAAAAGACCAGTGATTAGCGTGCAGTTTGCCTGCTTTAACTTTAAGCACAGTCCAGCATTAAAGGAAAAAAATAGAGATTAGCATACAGGTCTTGGCTTTAGCTTTCAAAACAGTCCAGCATTAAGGAAATAAAGAATAAGTGTCTGCATACACTTCTGTACATTACGCATTAACCTAAACATGCATTTACGATAATTATTCCTTAATATTCGCTTGAGCCCATCACAGTGAATAACCGAAACAAAAGTGAAGCATTTAAATATAAAACATTTACTTGCGTTTGCTGAAATAGTTAGCACTACTTTGAAGCATGCCATGAAGATACAATGGAAAACAGTCACATTCATATGCATTTTACCCCAAATAGCAACTCTCTAAAACATGTCCAGAGAATTCAATAAAAACAAGAGCATTGGACTAAAGCTATCACTAAATAATAGGCAAGAAATCCTTAGCCAGACATTGACATATGCTTAAATTACTATAAGAACAAACCACCAAACAAAAAAACTTAGGGCCTGATTCATTAAGGATAGCAGTTGCTAAAGCGTACGCATATGGCAAATTGTTGCGTACTACGCATGCATCGTAGTGCACGTGCGCGAAGGCACCACTGCGATTGCACTGCAATTACGGAGAGCCATTGCATAGTGATTGACAGGCAGTGAGCATTTGGGGGTGGTGACGGGGGAGTGGTCGGAGAAATGCAGGTGTGTCTGGCCATTTGAACGCCGTTGCTTGGGCGTGCATAAATTAGCCAGTGCGATTGCATGCGCAGCTTGAGAGCCCACTGCGTACAACAAGGTTAGCAATTTCTAAGTAAGGTCAGGGTTGCTGTAATTCTGCATAAGGGGCCGATGATACTCGATGTTCCCGATGTCTATGGAGTTTGCAAGGTATTACTGATGTGAAATAGCAGTAGTGGGAGGCAGTTGGTGTCTCTATACTGGCAGTGCAATGGCATTGCAAATGGCATTCATTAGCATATTTTCACAGCAGACCTGCATGTGACTACGGAGCTGCGATCACAATGAATCAGACCCTTAGTGCTCTTCTAAAAAGTCACACATACCAGGTATCTCTTATTTAATGCCCTGGAACTACGTGTTCTGCAGTTTCTCCCTATTCCCACCCTATTTCATACAAATTACCATTTTACAGCAACTCTACACTCTCATGAAACTTCCCCACGGACTGCCTTTAAACAAATGGGATACCCGATTCCCTGTGCAAAGGGACAGACAATAAACCTATCCCACCTGCCATGTGCCATCTAATATGGGACACCAGCTGCATAATGAAAATAAACCAGGGCATCTCTCCACTTTGACTCCTGCGCTCCTCTCTGATCACCAGTGCTGCCTGGGATGTAGAATACCGCACCAGTCTGTGCTACCTTACAGGATCCTAATGCCAGGAGTCCTGAAGGCTGAGGTTACTGTGATGATGTCTTTACTCCACCTGTCAGACTTGGGTCCTCTTCTCCCGGGCTCTTGTCACAGGGTCTCCTCCAGGCATGTGGTTGTTTAATGGTTTGTTAAGATCTCTAGAGCCAACGAGAGGATCTTCCACCAATAACAGCCACCCATTGTTCCCTTAATGATTTATACTCACACCGGTACTTAGGTGGCCGCCTGGATTTAAGCTTCCAGCAGTAGAGGCTTACACAACCGACGAGAAACTGCAGGAATGCTGACTACAAACAAGGCAGAACTGAGGAGTGGCAATCCTTCCACTACTGGAACTAGCTCGAGTGAGCTGCAGGCAGATGATTACTAATACAGATGTAAATGACAAGATACACAAGCAGCAACAAATGGTGATGATCTCAGATACGTCTTGGAAATATGGTGCAGCTAGGTCATCAGGCAAGGAGCGGCTAGACAATGAATACAATATGCCTAGCAAGAGTGACCTGGACAGTGATACTGCAGGATATACAGACAAGGACTAGACAAGCAAGATAACCGTTGTGGCTGGGCTGCATTCCAGTCAATGACAGGACAGACAAGAAATGCACTATAACGTGGCTGGGCCGCTGGCTGAAGTAACAGACTAGGTTCGAAGTGCAGTCTTGCGGTCCGAGGTGCAACAAGAACAACACGGTGTAGCCTTGAGGGCCGAGGTGCAACAGGAATAACATGGTGCAACCTTGAGGGCAGAGGTGCAAAAAGGAACAACACGGTGTGGCCTTGAGGGCCGAGGTGCAACAAGAACAACATGGTGTGGTTTTGAGGGCCGAGGTACGACAAGAACAGCACAGTACGGCCTTGAGAGACAATTTGCGGACTTGAGGGCAGAGGAGCGACGTGAGCAACATGGTGCTGCTAATTTATTTAAATCAATATATAACACCAGGCAAACCTTTCCAATATTGTAAAGGCCCCAATTATTTTCAGCTCCACTGGGGATCTTTCATGAATGATATAGGAATATAAGAATATTGAAAATAAACTTGCTTGTTGAAAATATGCTGTTAAAGCACATATTATGCAAACAAATTATTTTAATGATGAATTAGGTATACTTAATTTATTACAAACATTACAGATGTATTCTCATACACTGTGGCTTCAGTCGCGCCAAACAGCCCCTATCTGCTCGCCAGATAAAAATGCATAAAAGAAGGGTACGCCTAAAACATTCTGTAGTTTTAAAAGTTGTAGAGTTTCCATGGAACAGCTGTTCCATGGAGGGTAATCGGATGTTATCCCTCTCCAGTTCAGTGATGTCAGAGAAGGAAAGATGGGTCTCAAGGGAAGGTTAGTTTAAAACCACATTTATTTTAGAAGAAGTTGTCAGTTTGGGAAAATATATTATGTAACTGAAATGTATTAATATCATGTTTTATGTCCTTTAATTTTATTCAAAACATTTGCAATCTATTATTGTGTGTCTACTTTGGTTATCCTTTTTTAGCTGAAGCTTGGTGATTACTCTATGTCAGTGATTCCCAACCTTGTTTCTTAAGGCACTCTAAAGGCCCCCACACATGGTACAATTTTTAAAATGTAAAATTCCGATTGGAATGACATATCGTTTAAAAAGTGCTGTGTGTGGGCATGATAATGATGCCGATGCACGCTCCTGCTGTCTTTGAACGTGATCGCTGATCTCTTCAACATGCAGAAAGCTCTCGACCTGTTTTTCACGATTTGGCACACATCGTACCGTGTGTATGCATGATGAACGATTTCATGGACGACGAACCATTTGTTGTCACTTTTCCTGGCCACTCCCCTCCACCATTTTGTACCAGCAGACAGAGAGACAGTGCATCGTGAGGATATTTGCTGCCAAACGATATATCGTTAATGATTTACAGTCGTTAACGACCCATCTATATTGTATGATTGTTTGTACAATCATTTCATGTGTATGTACAATATCGTTTGTCCAGGAGTGTTCAGAGGTTCAAGGGAGATCTCTAACGAGATAGGATCGTTACCTACATCGTACCGTGTGTACCCAGCTTTACAGTCCTGGTTTTAGTGATATCCATACTTGAGCAAAGATGGTTAACTCAAAATAACTGAGGTACTAATTAAGTCACCTGTGCTCAAGTATGGGTATCTTTAAAACCTGGACTGTTAGTGTGCCTTAAGGACAGTGGTTGGGAACCCCTGCACTATGTAATATTAAGCACCATTTAATAAATAATGTTGTGTTTTTAACATATACATGTACTAAGGAATACTAGTTTTTTGTAACTGTATATATTAAGGCAGATATTATTGCATAACAAAATATCTGATTAAAGTAAGTGTGGGTGAACTAACGGCCATTCCAACAGACTTTAGCTTTGTCTGTCTTATACCCTTTTTACACCAGAACTAAAATCCGGGTTATTGCAGGATTAACCCGGGTAGCTCCTTGGTGTAAAAGGGGACAGGGTTGAATTCCCGGGTCGAGTGACCCGGCAATCCAACCCAGGATAATTGCAGGGTTTAACACGGGAATGACCCGTAAAACCCTGCAGTGTAAACTGCGCGATCCGGGTCATGATGACCTGGAACGTGCCGCTTCATCGGCCGGCTTCAGTGGTGCTTGGAAATGATGTCATCTCCAAGCGTCCACTTCCACGCCGGAAGAGAAGGGTCACTCCGGTGTGAATGGCGCTGACTCGGGAATATCCTGGGTTGGCGCCGGCTAAACCCTGTTCCAACCTCCGGGTCAGACCCGGAATTTAGGTATAAAAGCGGTATTAGTGGTGGCAGGCATGTAAAGATGAGTGTAGGACATTAAAGGGGGGAATTAATTTATTATAAACAGGCCAGGCGGTTTGGTTTTGATTAACCCTTTCACACTCACATGTCACACAGACTCAGGTGAATGACGACAACTTTTAATATTTCTCTTGAAATTGTATTTGCATAAATGAGACATGAATTGAATGAATCATAATAGTACAGTGACATAAGGACTGCTCTCATTTAATGTATCACATTTGTACTTTTTAATGTTTTTTATTGGCACTTATACAGGGGCTGGCTGGCAACTTTTAGCCTGGGGGGCAAATACATGCAGGCGGCCCTGGCAGAAGAGTAGTGTGTAGCCAGGGTGCCTGAAGAACGTGCGTGCTACGGCGCCCCCCCCCTCAAGTGTTCCAGGGAGGAGGCGGGTCCATATGGGATTAATGTAAAGTAAAAATAAAGATTAGGGACAGCCCCATCGTGGTGCCCATATGCAGTGCCCCCCTGTGCCCCAGGAGAGGACCCCCTTATGCAGGCCTCCAGTAGTGCCCCCAGTAGTGATCCCCCTATGCAGTGCCCCCAGTAGTGGTCCCCCCTGTGCAGTGCCCCTTGTGCCCCCAGTAGTAAGCCCTTTATATAGTGCCCCCAGTAGTGGTACCCCCTATGCAGTGCTCCTTATATAGTGCCCCCAGTAGCAGTCCACACCCCATGCAGTGCCCCCAATAGTGGTAACCCTTATGCAGTGCCCCTGAAATAGTGGCCCCAGTTGTAGTCTCCCCCCTATGCAGTACCCCCAGTATTGCCCTTTTTATAGAGCCCCCAACAGTGGTCCCTCGATGCTGTGCCCCCAGTGGTAGTCCCCTCCCCCCTATGTAGTGACCCTAGTAGTAGTCCCCCCCCCTATGTAGTGCCCTTAGTAGTAGTCCCCTCCCCCATGCAATGCCCCTAGTAGTTGTCCCCTCCCCTTGTAGTGCCCCTAGTAGTAGTAGTCCCCCCCTTGTAGTACCCCAGTAGTAGTCCCCCCTTGTAGTAGTAGTCCCCCCCTTGAAGTGCCCCCAGTAGTAGTCCCCTCAGTTGTAGTCCCCCCCTTGAAGTGCCCCCAGTTATAATCCCCAGTAGTGGTCCCCCCTTGTAGTGCCGCCCACCTGTAGTGCCCCCAGTAGTGTGGTTCCCCCTTTGTAGTGCCCCCAGTAGTAGTCCCTCCCTCTTGTAATGCCCCCAGTAGTGGTTCCTCCTTTGTAGTGCCCCCAGTAGTAGTAGTCCCCCCCTTGTATTGCCCCCATTAGTAGTAGTCCCCCCCTTGCAGTGCCTCCAGTAGTGGTTCCCCCCTTGTGGTGCCTCCAGTAGTGGTCTCCCCCTTGTAGTACCAGCCTCCCCCCCCAGTAGACACACATAGTAAAAAAAACCAAACACTTACCTGAATCCCCGCTCCCGCCGTCGCCATCCGCTCCTCCGTCTGTCCTTCCCGGGCCGCTCTGCATTATGGGAGAGACGTCATATGACATCATGACGCCTCTCCCATTGCCCACTGCGGGAACTGGAAGATGGAGCGGCTCCTGCAGTGGGCGCAGCAGCAGCTAATGAGAGTCTGACAGACTCTCATTGGCTGCTGATCAAAACAAACACACAGCTGCCGGTGCCTGCGGCTGTGTATTTGCCACTTGTGTAGCGCTGACCGAACTCCGTCTGGTCAGCGCTACACACGCGGTGCAGTCTGTGTCACAGTGACACAGCTGCCCTCGGCCTGCGGCCCGGATGACGCTGCAGCCCAGGGGGCACATGACACCCTGCCCCCCGGCCCAGCCCGCCACTGCACTTATACATGTGCAATGCCACAATAAAGCCCATAGAGGATGCAGAAGTTGCCACAACAATAGGCAGATGCAGAATTACTGGCATCATCTCAGGATCTATCTGCCACCTGTCCTACTATTGCTGTCCAATGTCAGTAATCTCCAGCCCCTGAAGCTCATTTAAACATCTCATCTCACAATATGAAATTTTGAATTTGCACAATACTGTAGCAGACATGAGCCTATCACTCTCACCAAGATACTCCTATCAAGAGCATAAAGTACTGTTATCATGGCTTCATGTATACGGGAGCATTCCTGCAACAGTATACAGTATGCATGATGTCACAAAATGGCATTTGTTATGACTGATTACTCTACATGACTATAGTATAATGTATATAACGTTCCCAAAAAAATCTTCAGTGGGCATCCTTCACATGCAGTATACATTAGTAATGCATATTTACATATGCCTCGGTAATATACTGTATATAAAAAAATTTATTTTACTAGAGAATAGTATACTGCTATTTTTATTGTGAATTATATTGTGGCTGCAATAAAAATACAAAATCCTCTTCTCTAAAACTGTTTCCATTTATTTCCATTTTGCACCTGGTTGAGAAGCATAAGAATGAATTAGGGATGACATTCCTCAACTCTCCTTTGTTCCCAGGACCTCCTCTTTACAGCTCCAGTGAGATTAATAATTTGTGCCAGCCGTTATTACTCTACTTGGCTATGAATTAGGTGAGTATAGTATGTTTCTTGACCCAAGTTACACACTGAAACGACACAAAACCTCAACAGTGATCTACGAGTGAGTCTTTGCCAAGCAAAGCAAAATTAAACACTGAGTGCCTATTTTGGTTTATGACAACGTGCTTAAAGTCCAACACAAGCACAGTAATAAAAAAGAGCCAATATCAACATTAAATTCAATCAGTAAAATGTACTACTAGACATAATCACACAATCCTCTCATGGTTTAATCTTTAGTAATACAAGTGAATGGGAGCTCTTCCAACTTGTACGTACAGTAAGAAAGGTCCACTCAAGAACCACTCCTTGTGGACTCTTTGTATAACATAATGGAAAAAAAGAATTAAACTCAAAGTAATAATGCATAAAATATAACGTAGCTTTGTGCATTGCTGTTTTGTTCCAATATTGGAAACACATAGGGCCTGATTCAGAGCTGAACGCTCTGACCAGAGCGCTCACTCTGAATCAGGGCCCTCCTACCTTTTTTTGGAGCGTCCTCATGGACGCTCGCATAGCTGTGGGTTACCACCCACAGCTATAGCGAGCGTCCATGATGATGGTCACGATGGTCTTGACCATCGCGACCATCGGGCTTGCGACGGAGACCCTGCGGTAGGGTCTCGCTGCCGCAAGCCCTGGAGTGATTTTGGCTCTATCAGAGCCAAAATCACTCCCACTGACATCACTAATGATGTCAGTGGGGCCGGCTTGAGACGGTAGGCGTTCCCATGGGAATGCCTCTGTCTGGCAGGCATGCCCCCGGCACGCCCACCAAAGGGGGCATGCTGTCAATCAACATCGACAGCACGCCCCCTTTGGTGCGAGACCCGGAGCGATGGAGAGCCCGTCGCTTTCCGGGTCTCGCGCATGCGCACGATGGAGCTCCCTCCATCGTGCACATGCGCAGTGGGGGACATCGACCCGCTTGCGAGCGTACTGCCGCTCACAAGCGGGTCTGAATGACCCCCATAGTACTGATAATGGTGGGCATACATTATATAATTACAGTATCTGGCGGATCCACCAAATATCATCAGAATGGCAAGATAACTGTACAGTGTATTACTACGACTGATGGCAATTTAACAGTCTGTCAGAATGCCAAATCGTCTGGCATGTACGACTTCTGCGATTATTTGTAAGTATCGCTGACATTTCCCTTGTTCCTTCCCAGGGGAGGAATGAAGATATTGTGTGGCTATACACTGACATATCTCACAATGTATATCCACAATGTCTTCTGGGTGTCAGGCTGTCAGATAAAATGTCTATCGGTCTACAGACATTTTATCTGACAGTGTATGCCCAGCATAAGCTGTTGTACAGTTTCTCAAAACAAGATGCTTGCTTATTTTGTGTATTTTCCATTGGTATGTATATGTTATGAAACATCAATGCAAGTCAGACCTCTAGCCACAGAGCATGAATAAAAATCGCTATTACCTTTAGTGGTTTCATGTTTGAATGCTGGAAGTTCAAAGCTAAAATACAGTATGTTGTGAAATACAGTATATACATTACACTAGAGGACTTTCTTTGGACCTGTTGGATTATACTTTTACATTGGAGCATTGGCTGTATCATCCACACACCGGGACGCGAGACCCATGGTCCCGCTGGACACCAGCCAGCAGCTGGAGTAGAGGTAGGATTGAGACGCGGCCAGACTAACACTGACATTACATAGCTATTAAGGAGCCGCTGCAACCCAGTCTCTCCGGAGCCTCCTCCACTACTCGCACAGGTTCTTATCAGCTCGGATGTGCACCAAGTGATTTGTAAGTCATTGAATGTGACACTGTCTGCCAGGATACGTGGCTACATATAGCTCATCATCATTTAATCAACAGCTTTTCTTCTCCTGGTGAGATTGAAGATTACCAACTACAGATGCGGACAATAAGGAATAATATATGTTTTTAATATATATATATATTTTTTTTTTTTGGATCCACCGCCTCCAGCATTATTTTTATCAATAATAATATATCATATAGTAATATGGATATATATTTGTCTTATGCAGTTTTTTTATCTATTTAATTTATTTATTTTTATTTCTAATTGTATGTGATTATTTTTGCTGTGTATATATTGACCGGTCATATTGGATTAATACAGTAGAAACACTTTTTATATTATAAATCTTGTATTGGTAATGATTTGCTTATATCAATTCTCTTGGAATTACATTTAGTATTAGCGCAAATATTCAATATATTTTTCTTCATAACTAATCAAAAACAACAACAACAACAGGGAAAGCACTAATATTATCATGATAGATGAAGAACATCTGCCAACTTAATGCATGATGTATGTGCATTGTAACATATAAGATTTTTCATTTTGGCAGTTAGAACACATTGGTTCCTTATGTATAATATGGACTTATAGAGGCATGTAGTGTTGGGATATATCAATACCATAATAATTGCTAGCTTAGTATATAATGGGTTGTTAGGTAGAATGTATTAATAAACCGCCTTTAAGTATTATATTGCTATATATGTACATTGATAATGGATTTGTTCAAGAATTGAAAACGAAAATTGAAAACAAAAGTTAGACAATCTTCTATTAACCATCAAGATGCAAACATCCTAAGGAATAAGAACCTGAGACGACCATTGACGAACAAATGGAACTTTTCTGGCCACTCTCTGAGAAGGAAAGAATGATTATATATAAAAGAAACCTTCCTGAACAGATCCATTATCGAAGTACATATATAGCAATATAAATACTTAGAGGCGAAAATATATATATTGCACATATAAATGAGGTTGTACACAAAAAATAAACAGTTATAAATGAACACTGTTAAGCACAAAAAAGAAAAATGAATCACAATTTGTAGGTAGATGTGCACACTGAAATGGACAGAATGCTTATGAATGGTGATGCTATATAGATCAATTCATCATATAGTCCTGGACCATTGAGGTTGGACAACTCTTGCCGGGGTGCCTACTGGTTGGATTGTGATGCTTTCTCTCCTTCCTCCCGATGGTGGATCTGTGTGGCAGTATAAGACCGCTGCCTGCAATGCAGCAGGCTCCTCACTCGCTTCCGGTAGGCGCCCAGTGGCTGCGGTCATGTGACTCAGACTGGATGATCACGTGACATGGGGGTGTTGACAGTCAGAGGTGTGGTGTTGCCGTAAGGTCTGCTTCAATGCTCTGTGTATTCCAATGCGTTTCGGCCTTGCAGCCTTCCTCTGGGGTAGTGTATAGGTTTGTGAGGTTGATTTGCTGGGTTTAAAATCCCCTGATGGGTCCTTCCTCCATTTCTAATTGGAGGTGTATGTAATGGGAAGTTTCTGGATTGGCTGGGTGTTCAGTCAATCATCAGTGCAGTATTCCTAAACTTCCTCAGTCAGAATGTCTCTGATTATCAAGTCCGGTGGCCATTTTGTAGGAGTTTATCTCCATAGATGACTGTCCAGTGTTCATCCTGTAAGGAGTTAATCAGCCACTTTGGTGTGGTGTGATTTCGACAAGCAAGGAGACAATTTACAAACATGATTCATTGCAAAGAAATATAACAGTGAACTAGTAGAAAAAGCCAAAATGACAGAGAAGAAGCAAGAGAACCACTCCTATAATACAACCCCAAACAAAAACCTACAGACAAGAACATCAGCTTCATAACCCAATATAATCAACAAGTGAATCAAATCAAACAAATTATCCAAGAACATTGGCATGTCCTTCTCCAGGATGACTTGCTAGCAGAAGTCCTACCACCTAAACCAACAGTAATCTTCCGCAAAGCACCAGACATTAAAAGGAAACTAGTGAACAACCATATCCCTCCAAATACAAAAAGACAAACTACACTGAAGACAGACACCATGCAAACAGGAGGTTTCTTCAACTGTGGAATATGTAAGGCGTGTGAAACCACAGATCAAAGAAGCACCAGACCTACACATTCTATCACCTTCCCTACTAACCAAGTCACCTATAAAATCAAAGTTCAAATAACATGTCACACGAAAGGGGTGGTGTATGTATTACAATGCCCCTGCCCTAAGTTATATGTGGGCAGGACAATCAGACTACTCAAGACACGAATATGCGAACATATATGCAACATACAGAAGGGAACAGAAGACCATCCACTCTCATCACATTTCAAAAAACACCACAGCTGCAACCCCAAATTATTGCAATTCTTCTGTATAAAGGAAGTCAAACAGAGATGGAGGGGAGGCGACTATACCAAGCTTATAAATAAAGAAGAGCTAAGATGCATCATTCAATTAGACACATTAGCCTCAAAAGGTCTAAATATGGATAATAAATTAGATCAATTATATGCAAATAAACCCTTTCCAATGTCATGACAACACAGGACACCTTACATAGTAATTATACGGAACCATTTGTGAAATTGTGCAATTACTATCTTTTTATTTATCTTTTTGATTTGTATTTTTCATTACGTATGTTAACATCAACTGACATTAACCATGGTGATCAATTATTATAGATTATTATGGATCGATTGGTAGAATGGTGCAGGTTTAATAAGTATTGCAAACCACACCAAAATAGCTGATTAACCCCTTACGGGATGAAAACTGGACACATCTATGGAGATAAACTCCTACAAAATGCCAACCGGACTCGATAATCAGAGACATTCTGACTAAGGAAACCTAGGAATACCGCACCTGAACACCAAGCCAATCCAGAAACTTCCCATTACGTACACCTCCAATTAGAAATGGAGGAAGGACCAATCAGGGGTTTTTAAACCCAGCAAACCAACCTCACAAACCTATACACTACCACGTTGGAATACACAGAGCATTGAAGCAGACCCTATGGCAACACCGCACCTCTGACTGCCAACACCCCCGTGTCACGTGATCATCCAGTCTGAGTCACATGACTGCAGTCACCGGGCACCTACCTGGAAGTGAGTGAGGAGACCGCTGCATTGCAGGCAGCGGTCTTATACTGCCACACAGATCCACCATCGGGGAGGAAGGAGAGAAGGCACAGCGACTCAGCCCACAACAGGCGACACCGCGCAGCTCCAATCCAACCAGCAGGCACCCCGGCAAGAGTTGTCCAACCTCAACAGTCCAGCCACACCAGGCGAAGCTTTTGAATTGCATCTCTAGCAAGGGAAGCCAGCACATCCCGGCAACTAGCAGTACTCCACCTCGCAAGCTCCATTAAAGCAAGTCTACAGGTAACAAGTGTTGTCACCCAGCAAAACCCCCCTCTCCCACCCCCCCCACCATTGGTCGGGACTAACAACCTTCAACTTACCAGCATCACCCCTCCAGTACCAAGCATTTTATGGAACAAACCTATCAGGTTAAGTGGGACGCCGCTCTCCTACATGACTATATGAACAATTGATCTATGTAGCATCACCAGAGGCGTCACTAGGGTTGGTGTCACCCGGTACTGTAATGCACGGTGACACCCCCCCCACGAAAAAAAAATCGGGACCATGGAGCGCAGCTCCGTGAACTCTTCCTCCTTACCAGTCCAGCAGTCACACTGTGCACCTCACGGAATGCCAGGCGCACCCGGCAGGCGTGTCGCTGCCATGCCCGATATTCTGGGTAGCAATGCTTAAAGTGGTCCTAGAGATGTGGTGGAACGACCCCCCCCTCCCCCAGCGATTTATCAATAAAAGGACAGCGTGCGCCTAAGGCGTGTAGCGCAAAAAAGGGGCGTGATCTTGAAAGAAAGGGACATGGCCATACAATACTATCCCTAATTCAAATTACACCAAACAGTAGCACCATCTTATCCACATTACACCGCACATAGTGCTAGAGATTCACATTACACCATAAAGTAGTGTCCCTTATTTATGTTCTGACACACAGTAGTGCCCATTTCACACAATGACCACATTATTGACACTTATACACAATGCCCACAGTAGTAGTGCCCCTTATTCAATGCCCCCAGTAATAGTGTCCATTATGCAGTTTCCCCTTTAGTAATACCCCTTTATGCAATGCCCCCTGTAGTTGTGCCCAATATGCAGTGCTTCCTGTATTAGAACCCATTATGCAATGCCTCCTATATTAAAGCCCATTATGCAATGCTTCCTGTATTAGAGCCCCTGATGCTGTGCCCCCAGTAGCTCCCCTTATGCAGTGCCCCCTATAGTGCCCTTATACAGTACCCCCAGTAGCACCCCTTATACAGTGCCCCCTATAGTGCCCTTATACAGTACCCCAGTAGTGCACTTACACAGTATCCCCAGTAGCACCCCTTATACAGTGCCCCCTATAGTGCCCTTATACAGTGCCCCCTATAGTGCCTTTATACAGTGCCCCCTATAGTGCCCTTATACAGTACCCCAGTAGTGCCCTTATACAGTACTCCGCAGGAGCTCCCCTTATGCAGTGCCCCATATGCTGTGCCTTCTATAATGCCCTTATACTGTGCCCCCTATACAGTACCCCCAGTAGTGCCCCCAGAACACCCCCAGTAATGCCCCTTATGCTGTGCCCCCTCCCCTGTGCAATACTACTTACCTATCTTCAGGATGTCCACTCCAGGCTGGCTTCCACCAGGAGGGTTCCGGGCGCGCACCTCCTTCTTCCTCATGCCGCACGCGCACCTCCTTCTTCCTCATGCCGCGGCGGCGGCGGAGTGCAGGACCTCGGTGGAGAGGAAGGGGGTGTGCTGGCAGCAGGTGCGGCCTGCGGGTCAGTATGCTGCTGTTTTTGGTGTCACCCTTTGAAGGGTGACACCCGATGCGGGCCGCACCCCCCTTCTGACGCCACTGAGCATCACCATTCATAAGCATTCTGTCCATTTCAGTGTGCACATCTACCTACAAATTGTGATTCATGTTTCTTTTTTGTGCTTCATTTATATGTTTGTTTTTTGTGTACAACCTCATCTATATGTGCATATACTACAGGATTGCAATATTGTACTTTAACCTCAACAGTCTCTTATCAAATCGTGTATAACGTCTTTTACATATATGTGATACATTGCTGTGGTTAACAGTGTGTTTAACCAATAAATAGATTTTCACTTATATTCCATCTAAAGCCCTGATTCAGACCCACTCGCAAGCGGCTGTCCGCTCGCAAGTGGGTCGATGGTCTGCACTGAGCATGCGCACGACGGAGGGAGCTCCGTCGTGCGCATGCGCCAGACGCGACGAGCGAAGGAAAGTCCTTCGCTCGTTGTGTCTGATCAAAGGGGGCGTGCTGTCGATGTTGATTGACAGCACGCCCCCTTTGGTGGGCGTGCCGGGGGCGTGCCTCCCTGACAGGGGCGTTCCCAAGGGAACGCCTCCCGTCAGAAGCCGGCCCACTGACATCACTAGTGATGTCAGTGGGAGTGATTTTGGCTCTGATAGAGCCAAAATCACTCCGGGCCTTGCGGTTGAAAACCTCAACCGCAGGCTCCGGCTCGCAGTTTCGATGGTCACGATGGTCACGACCATCGTTGCCATCAAACTGCACGCTCGTATAGGCTGTGGGTGGTGACCCACAGCTATACGAGCGTCCAGGAGGACGCTCCATTTTTATGGAGGGCGGCCCTCATTCAGAGCGTGCGCTCTACTCAGAGCGTACGGCTCTGAATGAGGGCCTAAGTCTTTATTAGACTGATGTACATACACTACATATAGGGGTATAGCGTGGTACAAACCTCGCTCCATATTATTAACCAAGAGGTTAGGCACCTCTACCTTACCTGCAGCAAACCCCGTTATACCTTATTATCCAGTGCGTAAGGAACCCAGTACCATTTCCAAAACTGGAAAAGTCTCCTCTTCCAGACTATTTACAATGAATAGTAGGGGCATTGCCCCTTATTTCTGCCATAGGCTACTATTTTGATGGACACCTTCCTGGCTACACCCCCTCCTCTCATTTAAGCCCTGGTGAACTAGCAATATTCCATCACTAAACAGGGTGCTTATCTTTCCTCAAACTTATTCAAGTATTTGGATATATTAAGTGAAATAAACAATTGGGTGTTCCATATAAATGTAGCTGTTAGCCGGAAAAGCAAAATTGTTGCTGAGATTGTTACACTGTTCCAGCTTTTGCAATTGGAAAAAAGCTGTTTCTTATGCTCACTGCTGGTGTTTAATGCCAAGTTGTGTGAGGATTTAAAATGTTGTGCAAACAGATCTGTAGCAGCTGATTTTTAATATAAATAAAAAATGCAGTTAGTGGTTCTTACCTCCGTCTTTTGTGCAAAGGGAGCCGCCTGAGTTAAGCACTCTGTGTGCCTCTTGGTCTCTGTCTACGTCTATTTGGAGGGTATGTGGTGTAAGGCACTGGTTGTAGAGACCCGGTGTAACTAGTGGGACTCCCGGTCTCCGTCTCCCTTTATTCGGAAGGTATGTGAGAGCACCAGTCAGAGGAATCCAATGTAATTAACAGGACCTCTGATATCTGCCTCCGTCCCTCTGTAAGGTAGACGCACGGCACACAGGTGCTGGCCGGGGGAATCTGGTCACACTACCATGGCTCACGTCGGTAGCATCTAGAGCCGTAGCTTGTAATCCATTCAAGGCAGTGGCTTGTAATTAGCAGTTGGAAATGCTGGAACAACAAATAGCAGAGCATACAGAGTTGTCTGCATATAACCCGTGTTATACTGTGTGGATATCTCTCTGTACAGACAGCTGCATGAGGGTTACTTATGTTATTCTTTACTCCAATCAGCGCCATTGGCTATTCTTTCTAAATATTAGGTGCTCACCATACCTCCTAAGGAGCCATGTCATTTGAAAGAAGGGACTCACTCCCCCTTTCTAAAAATCAGTGGCTACTAATTAATGGATCTTCCCCCACTGTACTCCTTGATGTTTCTGTAGTGTAGTGGTTGCTGCCTTGTGATCACACCAATAAGGGCTTGAGGGCCTGATTCAGCAATGAGCACAGTTGCTTATGTGCATGCAATCGGTCGATTAATTCGCACTGCGCATGCGTATGCATCGCAGTACACGTGCGCGAGCATGATGCTGCGATCGCAGGGGCTATGCAGACCCAGAGCAGAGTGATTGCCAGGAACTGCCATTTGTGGGTGTGGCAGGGGGTGGTCGGGCGAATGCAGGCGTGCTAGTGTGTTTCAACCCCGTTGCATGGGCATGCATAAATTATCCACTACGATACCAGATATTGCCAGAGGTTTCATAGCGTACGCAGAAGTAAGCAATTCCTCAGTAGGGTCCGGGCTTCCTTAACTGTGTGTATGGGTCCGATGTTACCGATTGTTTCGCTATTTGTCAAATTATATGGATGTGAGTAAGGGGAAGTAGGCGTCCTTATGCGAATGCAACCATTTACATAGCACCGCTGATATTAAAGACTGCGTTGCGTGCGTATAAGCAGAATAGCGATCCGTAGTGAATCAGGCCCTGAGTCATTAAGTATACTTTTGAATATGCATGTATGCTAAAAAGCTATTTACCACAATAATACTCTCCCTGTCCTTCAAACATCTACTAACTTTCTGCTTGCCAATTAGGGCAAAATTAATGTTAACAGCTGAAATAAATGTGCTGGACTAGCTATGATGGAAAGCTACGCTGCTTGAGGCTTATGTGCCAACTATCAACTCTTCTGGCTACAGCTTCTGCTTGTCAATCTTAAGTAAATGTTACCATCTGCTGGAAAAAGCTACAGTAGCTATTGCTGTGGCTGGATTTCTACAAATATTTATTCATATGTAATATTCTTTGCTGCTTAAGGCATGTGTGCTGAAATGCTAAGGTTTCTACATACTAATAACCTGCTACAAACAAATGCTGTTTCTTTGGGCCTAATTAATTGTTTTTGGATCTAAGGTGCTACCGTGTGTGTGGTGTGTGCATTTACAGTATATTGTGTTTTGGTATATGTTTTGTGTAGTTTTAATTAAATAAATGTTATAACTGACTAGCACCTCATTTCCATTTTCTAGGAATATGCAGAAATCTCTGGAGCAGAAAGAGAAGTAACAGGCCCAATAGTTCAGCAGACAGCAGCAGTGCAAGAAGACTCAGCAATAAAAAACAGGAACAGAACTCAGCAATAAAGTCTTGAGATCTGGAGCCACATGATGTAGCATATGTTCAATGTTACAATGGAAACTGGCCCAAGTGCCAGGAACTCCTTTTATACCTTTTCATCTGACTGGTTCCATTGGACAACTGGCTATCAGCTGACTTCATCCAAGATGGTGGTGCCCAGTAAACGGAGCCGCAGAGAGATACAGTGAGAGGAACACCAGAGGCAGACTCAGCATGGCCACAGGAAAAGTGTGGAGCCGCAGGAAAGGATGCAAGAGTATTGGGACCTGAGCTGCAGAAGAGAAGATCAACACACAGGTAAAGGTGAAAGGCTTGCTGGGACCTGACAGTCCCCCCCTTCCTTTTGAGGGTGGCCCCTGGACACCTTCTTGGTTTCTGAGGATGCTTGACATGTAAGGCACAAACCAATTGTGGAGCATGGACATCTGAAGAATTCAAACAGGCTCTTTATTCAGGACCGTACCCCTTCCAGTTAAGGTAATGTAAGTAGCCATGATGACATTGGGAGTATAAAAATTTTTCCACTTCAAATTCCACACTGCATCATGTTTGAATCTTGGGAGTTTTGGGTGGAGTTTGCTGAAGCTGATTTAGGACAAGAGGCAGTAACAAAGATATATGAAATGAGTTTTTAATACATAAGAAGCTTGGTCATTTCAACTTGTATGCAACAGGATTGATGACTTTTTCAATTGCGAATGGTCCAATGCACCTGGGTTCGGACTTCAAGTTGTGGGTAGATAGCCACATCAGGTCCCCCATTTTCAAGCTAGGAACTACTCATTGCTTTGTAGCTATTAGAAGTTTTCTTCAAAGTTGAGTGGATATCTTTCCAGAGCTTAGAGAACTGCTGTAAAATGGAAGTGGCTTCAGGAAGTAATTCAACCCAGTTATCTTGATTCACCCTCTCAGTCTGTGGATGGTATGCAGAGGAGAACTTTAATTTTACTTGGAATGCAGGGCACAGAGCTTTCCATAAATGTGCCACAAATTGTAAATCTTGGTTCGAGACTATTTCTGTACAAAAGCCATGAAGCAAGAAAATTTTGTAGAGGAAGAGCTGCGCTTACTCAGCAGCTTATGGTAGACCAATAAAAGGAGTGAAGTAGCCATCTTGGAGAACCAGTCTACCACCACCCAGATAGTGTTATATCCTTTCGAGGAGGGCCAAATGGTTGTGAAGTCTGTTGACAAATATGGCAAAGGATGACAGGGTACTGGAAATGGCTGAAGAAGACTGGCAGGAGAGACTTGGAAGAAGTTTATAAGTTTTCAGTATTCCAGCACGCCCAGCGAAGTGGAAGGGATGGGCCCAGGTCAGAAATCTTTTACAAAGATGAAGAAAAATGTTACCTTGTGGTGGAGTTGGAAAAACTTGAGAAAGAGGATTCCCATCAACAGCACATTAGGACAAAGAAGCACCAACCCCCACCATGGAGACATCCACTTCTAAGACAAAAGGTTAGTCCACATGTGGATGAAGTAACAGGTGCTGAGGTGAAGGCTTGCATCAGGAGCTGAAATGTGAATAAAGCTTATTGAGATCACTGTGTAGGATCGACACTTTTCTGAGTGAGGGCAATAATCAGAGCCACCGATGTAGAGAATCCTGTGATGTACTTTATATAATAATTTGCAAATCCTAGAAATCTCTGCCTCATCTTTAGAGAGCTTGGAAGAGCCCAGTATAGAATAGACTGAAGTTTCTCAGGTTCCATTGAAGATAGGAGCCAGAAATTATTTACCCTAAGAATGGAATGGTGGGTACCTCAAAGATGCATTTTGATAACTGTCCATAGAGGTGATTAGCTCAGGAACTATGAAGGAGCTCTTTGACCCTGCTGACGGCGAGACTCTAAGTCTTGAGAGAAGATGAGGATGTTGTCTGAGGTATAACACTACAAATTTGTACAACACAACTATGAAGATCTGGTTGACAAAATTTGGAAAGACAGCCGAGGCATTGCACAAGCCGAAGGGCATTACGAGATATTCATAGTGGCCATCTCTGGTGTTGAAGCAGTTTTCTTGTATTTGGTGTCCTCTTGTATTCTAATCAAATTCTAAATGCCCTTCAGGTCTAACTTAGTGAAAATAGTAGCACCTCTTATGCTACCATAGAGCTCCACAATCAGCAGAAGAGGAAACACATTAATTATCAGTATATCATTCAATCCACAGTAATCTATGTATGAGTGGAGACCACATCCTTTTTCTTCACAAAAAATAATCCAGCCCCAGCAGGAGATGAAGACAAGCAAAAAATATGGTAGTTGCTCAATCAGCTTAATAGTATACTACAGGTGCTTGTAAAGGGCGGGGTTTACACTGAACACAGAAAAAAGAAAATTGCCCCCCAGCACACTGCAGATAAATCAAAAATACTTGAGTCCTACATGATAATAGAAATTCAGAGGTATTGGTTTACATACATTTGCAAATATATGAATAAGCGCTGGGCCGACGTCAAGGCTCCTCTATACCAGCGTCCCTAACATTAAGGGGTTCACGCCCAAGAAGCAAGTCACCCCAAAAAATTCCAACCAAGGACCATCCCCAGGGCATCACACGAAAAGGGGAAAAAAGGTGATAGTGAAGTGTAAAAAGGATAGATGTGTAAAGATACATCAATAAGTGTAAATGAAATGTAAAAGAACTAAAATGACATTAATAATACACAAACGAATAGAGAAGTGAAAAAATATTCTATGTGAATTAAGTGGTGATGCCATGAGCAAGGTCCAGCCAGAACAGTCCGGGGGCCCCACTCCCAAATGCTCACCCCAAAATAATTATTGCTACATAATAGTAGCACCCACTCTGGGTCATATAATTACAAATTGGTGTACTGCATGATAACAGTACATGTATGAGCTGAGAGCTAACTTACCTTGGAGGTACCCCCCCCAAAAAAACCTCCACATGGCACTACAAGGATCAGCACCTCCTCCTAATGCTGCCTCCTTTCATGCCTCGAAACTGCAAGCAAAAAATATGGTAGTTGCTCAATCAGCTTAATAGTATACTACAGGTGCTTGTAAAGGGCAGGGTTTACACTGAATACAGAAAAAAGAAAATTGCCCCCCAGCACACTGCAGATAAATCAAAAATACTTGAATCCTACATGATAATAGAAATTCAAAGGTATTGGTTTACATAGATTTGCAAATATATGAATAAGCGCTGGGCCAATGTCAAGGCTCCTCTATACCAGTGTCCCTAACATTAAGGGGTTCACATCCGAGAAGCAAGGCACCCCAAAAAATTCCAGCCAAGGACCATCCCCAGGGCATCACATGAAAAGGGGAAAAAAGGTGATAGTGAAGTGTAAAAAGGATAGATGTGTAAAGATAAATCAATAAGTATAAAAGAAATGTAAAAGAATTAAAATGATATAATTAATACACAAACGAATAGAGAAGTGAAAAAATATTCTATGTGAATTAAGATGTCCATACAGTCATTTAGTGGATCTAGGAAGAATTAGAGGGCACTTATTTTTTGGAATTCTATTTGTTGGCGTTTATGTAACAGGTCCGGTACTGCCAAGGATACTTGTGAAATCCAATGTCACATGTCCAGCTAGACTTGTTTTCAGTTGAGTTAAAACAATTCCAACCTATGTTGCTAAGCTACTAATGCAAACATCCAAAGTCCTTTAACAAAATAAAACAGGTATAGTAAGGACATTTTGTTTTGAAGTTTTTCTAATATTACTCTGTTTTTCTGTGTACTTTATGTACTATGCTTAAGACACTACACGTCATTTTCTGTATGTGTTATGCAAAAATCCAGCAGCTATTTGAAAATATGATTTGCTAAATTACATTTGTTTTTTTTGTTTTTTTTCATTTGTCTTTAATGTTTTACAATAACAGGAGATTTTTTATAATGTTGATTAATCAATCGTTGTATAAAATATGGTATCCCAAACAAGTGGTTGCCAATGGTGCTAGTCAAATGGTCAGGTTCTTCAATACTCCCAACATTTATAAAATCAAAATCAGGACAAAATGATCCCTACCCTCAATAAGCCCAAACACCACGCCCCACCCCTGATACAAACAGAAGTCCGCCATTGGTAAGGGTTAGGCAATTAAGGTATGACGTTTACACTCTGTAGTTAAAAATTTATCATTCAAAATATGTGTTAAAAATAATATATATTTATGTTGTAATTTGGTATTGATTTATATTAAATGAAATGTTCTTCTTTATTGAAGCATATAATTTCCAAGCATAAGAAGTATCAATTATAGTGCATTCAATGGAAATACAACATTATACATTTCTGGAACACATAACCAATATACATCAAAGTTAGTCAATCATTACATTCCAGATAAATATTGAATAAAAAATAAAAAAATAAAAATATGGCAAGAACCCGGAATCAGCATAAAAATGTTTAAAATTCACCCTATTGCCTCATTATATATATTAAGATGTTTTCAGTGAAAACCCTGGACAACAAATATATTGAAATCTAGATCTTGGTGACTAACAAACATGAAAAATTAAATAATACTGCTATTAACAAATCTCAAACATATACGCATGCGTTGCTGGCAGCGGTGTATTTGTTACTGTGTAATGCGGCCCGCTCTCACTGCGGTCTGTACTACACTTAAATACTGTGGGGCCTGGGGGACACTGGCAGCGGGTGCAGCGTCAATGGGCCCCTGTACCACAGTGGGCCCCGGTGCAAGCTACCGGCTGCACCGCCGCTAGTTCTGCCACTGTCCCTAAGTCATTCTTATGATCACTATTAGAATTAGCACTTTGATTAAAATTTTTAAAGACGGTATTTGATGACAATTTCTATATAGAACCCCTACAATGCATGCAAATGCAATTTGTGCTTTCTTATTCTTTAACCTATAAACAGTGCTGCTTTATAACTTAAATATAATTATGTCAGAATTGTAACAGTAAGGGAATAACAATTGAACAATGCATGCTTTTAGATCAGGTAATACAATATTCAGCAATGCACAAAAGCTATAGTCAACACATCTAATGATAGGTAGCAAATAGCTAATTGCTGAATGTTTTCAACCCTAGATTTAGATGTTTCTGTACAAATATATGTATTGTATGCTGTGTTAATATTTTATTGCAATATCTCCTAACACTTATTATTATTTATGCATTAAATGTTGCTTATTTAATTGACAACATTTTTTGTACTCCACAGAAATTTAGAACAAATTTAATCATAGTGCTTTATAAAAGAATATTGGACAAACTACAATGACTACAGGATCACTGCCTTGTAAAAGAATGGTCCAATCTCTGTACTGTAAAATTATTAGTACATATATTGGATTTAGATTATCACACTTTTCTCTCAAATAATATTATAAATATGTCGGGAAACAATTACTGCATAGATGACAGAACCTAAGTTTTGCAATTCCCATCAAGGAGAATTACTGCTGGATCAGTTAGAGCTTGTGAACCAGGACTGGCATATACAAAGTGTTTCTTCTTTTGGTGCTCCTGTTAGGCTTTGTGTGTTTAATGCTTATATGAACATATGTAATTACCCTATGGTGTATACTACGTCTATATAGAATGCTTGTTTATTAATGCATTAAGGTGACACCTTTCAGTTCTTGCTATTTTTCTGCATGATGTCACTCTGCACCACAGTATAATTCTACATTTCACTCAGTAATTGGATGCATTTTAACTCAATTAACCTGTCACCATGAGCATTTAAAAACAATTTGTAAAAAAATGACCTACCACCTATGTCCATTTTTTCTGCTTGTCATTCATTCCTGAACTGCTAATTTATTTTACTGATTTCCTTACATTTGTTATTTTCATGTGAACAGAGTATAAAGTGAAGCAACTTGGGCGCTAATGGTGAACACACAAAATAATTGAAATTATACTATACTTATATCAAGATGGATGTTCCAGTGGATCGTTGATATATATAAAAATATAAAGAAATACTCACGTACAGTGCAAAATAACTTGAGGTAGAAAATTGTGTATTATAGCAATTTATTAGCTCTAATAAGCCATAAGAAAACAGGTTAATACTGATAAAATTAGCTCTGGTATAGAGCACACATGAGATCAAGTTATACTGATCAAATTGGAACTAGTATCCCGATGCTGGTAGACTGGCACTAGAAGATCCCGACAGGGTAAGTATTTCTACTATCCCTAACCCTCTCCCCCCCAACCCTAACCCTCCTTTAGGGGTGCCTAACCCTAACCCCCCCTCCCCGTACCCCAAATCTAACCCTCCGGGGGGTGCCTAACCCTAACCCCCCCTTCCCCTAGCCTGACACTAACCCTCCCAGGGGGGGTGCCTAACCATAAGTCCCCCCCAGGAGCCCGTAACCTAAACCGTGCGGCTGACCGCACCCGCTGCCCGGCTTACCTTTGTTAGGTATGCCGGGCGTCGGGATCCCGACATAGGAATAATGATAGGCGTCGGGATTTCGACGCCTATCATTAGTCCCTTGTCAGGATATGACAGTAGGGAAGTCGGCGGTCGGCATTTCGGCCGTCGGCTTCCTAACTACATACCATCAAATTAGCTGTGGTATGGCGCACATATGAGAACAGGTTAAGCAAATAAAATTAGCTCTGGTATGGAGCACAACATGGAAACAAAATTAGCTTAGATAAAAAGCAATTTTATATAAAAAAATAGGCAGTGGATGGACCCGTACCAGGTAGGAGGGGTACAAATAGCGTTCTGGTGCAAACAGGATTTCTGGAATTCTCAGAATGTAAGACTCAGTTTGTAGTTCCAATTGATGCACGATGCAGCAGCCTAATGCATATCAAGCATAGAAGTTCTTCCTCAGAGGCAATGCATGTTGTCTGTCGTGTAGCTGTATTTATGCTGTTCATTTTTGCGCCTTTTATGTGATTTCCGGTCTGCGGGTGGCAGGAACTTCGATTGTCTTGACAAAGACCCTTCGTGGCCAAAACGTCAACTGAAAATGATAATTTAATAAAAGTTTGTGCATTTTTACTATGACTGAAGTGCAAGAACACAACTAGAAACCAGAACACACCATTGAATAGCAGCCGGGAGCCAGTAGCAGGTCATAGGAGTGAAGTTGTTCTGGCACCAGTCAGCTCACCAGAACAGCCTTAAATAGGGCATCCAAAAGACCATTGGAAGGCACAGGGAGGCCTTCATACTGGGGTCCTGGAAAAAGTTTCCGGAGACCTCCAACTTTAGATTTACAGGCCCTTTTATGAGGGCTACAGGTATCTGGTAATGAAAAATATCTTTCATAAAAATACTAACAACCAACATTTTAAGGAAAGTATATTTCTTATATATATTTGATTTTTTTTACATATGTTTTATGATTATTGGGGTGTATCCGGTTACCTGGGTACAGCTTAATATATGTCAGTAGGCCAAAGGTTACTTCAGGCTAACCATACACCTACTGTTATCCTAAAGTAGTCTATGGGCTATTATTTTGCAAATTTTTCTGAAGAGGGGTGCTCCGGATCCCTCTCTGTTGGCTCCTGGTAACATGACTGCAGCTGCATTTAGGGTTTATTTGCAAAGTGATTGACGGGCAGATACCATTTGTGGGCGGCAACATGGGGGCGACGACTGAAAAGAAGGCATGTTGCAATGTTTCGGGGGCTTGTTTCAGACTGCGACTGCAATCCCGAACGGAGTTGAGAATGCTCGGGTTTTTTTCTTCCATTTACAGCCATTTTGTATAACCGTAGACATGTGTATGTCCAATTGTTGTGTCTTTGTAAACAAGTGGCAGACTTGAGACGCAGCAAGTGGGTGTCTCAATACAAATGCTGGTTTGCTGCAACAATTGCACATTTTCGCACATCTGCTGCATACGGGAGCGCAGTTGTGACAGTATTAGCGACCGTCTTTGAATTAGGCCCTATGATAATTATTTGCCACATTTTTTTACAAGAAACTTTAAATTATACAAGAGAGTATGTTTTTATTCTTAAAATGTTTATGTATTTAATTCTTTGGCTTTGTTGAACTTTCCTCTCTAGCTCTGTAGTATTGGCAGTGAGTTCCAATGTACTATATGACTTCACTTTTTCAAAGCTAATGTAACTTGCTATGTTTTCTGCTCTTTCAACTTATACAGAGATTTTGCAGAAGGAATATAAAATGAATATAAACAAGTTTCACATTTCATAACATCCCATAACAGAGCAAAATCAAATTATTTCATTTATTTTTAATTATATGGTACAAAATGTTCTTTTACTATAGTTCTTTGAAAGATAACACATTGTGCTTGTTCTACTTACAGTACAAGACCACCTCTCCTCCAGGACGTCCTTGACAACCTTTTGCACTAACTTTTCCATAGAGACAATGTGTTCAGTTCACTTGTTTTGTATTCCAGTGTACCATACTGTTGTCTGTAAGGTAAATATGAAATACAGAAAATAAGATCTCAATGACTAAAAAGCCTAAAGGGGGATATCCACTAGGCGATTTTAGAAAGCGATTGCACGATAACGACGTTGTTATCGTGCAATCGCTTGCAAATCGCGCATGCATCGTGCATGCATCGGACATGTTTTGGTCGGAAGCAACCAGTGATGCGCGTGCACGCTGGTCGCTTCTGACATCTATCATCACCCGTACATGCTGGTCAACCTGACGATCCCGTCAGGTTCAGCATGTGCAGGGATGATGGATGTGCCTGGACTGAACGAGTGAACGTTCAGTCTAGGCACATCACTATTAAAAATGCCTATTTGGGGTACTCGCAGCAAAAGGGTGCAAATTGACTGCCAAATGAGATGTGAGAGGTGCATAAAAAAGTGGGAAGACCATCCTGGACCCCCCAAAATTGATAACTTCTTTAGCAGAACTGTATAGAAGGTTGTTTGTGGGCATTAGGAAGGTACTGTAGGTTTTGAAATGGTGTCAAATGGCTGATTTGTGCTTTTTTTTTTAAATGCCAAAATATGATAAAAAGCTAACTTTTTTTATTTAATCTCAAACAAATAAAACTTTTAGGGCACCTTGAAAAATTTTATAAAAATTATGAAAAAAAAAACAATTATTTTTCAATTAATAAAATATTGTAATTGTATTTGGGGTGCCAAAACTAACGAAAAAATTTATTTTGTGGTAATCTGAGGACATTTTTTTATCCCCCAAAATGACATGTAATTATTGGACTAATTAAGCTAATTGGAAACTTTCAATTGCCTAATTAGTCATTAGGGGGTGTCCAAGCGATTCAGCATAGTTTCCCGACATTTTAACCTTAAAATAAAGTGTTTCCTTTCCATCTCTCATCCTCAGGGAGGTGCGAATGGAAAAATGCTAATTCAGTCTCACTGGTTCAGTGCAAGTTGCTAATTGGATTGCAAAATGAATTTGCCATGCAAATTCTAAGAGAAAATAGCAACGCGCACCTCGCAATTCACACCTAATTGGATTGACCTCTAAATTACTCATAGATGATCAACTTCAGTTCTTTAAGTTGAGGGTGAATCTACTCTTTCTGCACTTAAACACTTTTTAAATGTATTTTGGATGGGATGTCATTTGTATGTACTGGAGTTACAGATCACTTATACCTCTTTTCCACCAAAAACCCATGTCCGACCTGGGTTTTTGGACATGGTTCCAACCCTGGTCAGACCCAGGTCAGACCCATTTACAATGCACCTTTGATCTGGGTTACTCCCAGGTCAGCCCTGTTCACACTGAACTCAGGTCTGCCTTGCTAAACCTGTGAGGTCATAAAAAGTGGGAGGTGAATGCTCCACAACCACCAATCCACTCATTTTAGGCATGATCCAGGTCAGATAATCCGGGTTGCACCGTTTACACTGCACCATTACCTGGGTCCATCCTGGGTCCAACCCTGGTAGCTACCTGGGTTGGATTGCAGGGTCACTTGACCCAGGTTAGTTTTCAGGGACCCTTTTACACTGAGCTGCGACCCGGGTAGACCCAGCAAAAACCCAGGTTTTTGGTGTAAAAGGGGTATTAGATGCATACCTAACATTTGCCAAATGGTGGTCACTGCGACTCACTCTCTCCATTATTTGGTGGTCACTGCAGTGATCTCTGTATTATGTGGTGGTCACTGCAATGCACTTTGCATTATATGGTGGTCACAGCAATGCTCTCTGTTTTATATGATGGTCTGCAACTCTCTCTGCATTATTTGGTGCTCACTGTAATACTCTTTGTGATATATGGTGGTCACTGTGATGCTCTCTGCATTATATGGTGGTCACTGCGATGTTCCCTGAATCATACGGTGGTCACTGCTATGCACTCTGTATTTTATGGCAGTCACTGTGATGCGCTTGTCTTATATTACGTGGACTGCTATGTTCTCTGTATTATATGGCTGTCACTGCAATGTTCTCTGTGTTATATGTAAGTTATTGCAATGCTTAAAAGGTATGACCGGCATCATGTGCTGCACAGTGATCTGAGGAGGATAGAGATTTTGCAGCTGACTGTATCAGTAACAGGCTGATGTGAAAGTACATGTGTGGGGGTCTGATACTGCATCCACAACTAGTGGCTGGACGCTCAGCTCTCCCCCATGCTGCTGCTTGTATGGTGTATATAGAGTGAGATGTGATTTCTGCAGCTGCACCGCAATGTTCTGTCTGCAGGTTACTCCAACTGCGCCTGAGGGGGCAACATTCAGCAATATAGGGGACTCAAAATTTATTTGCCCCCCCACCCTAAAAACATTGTGGTGCCCTTGCATGCAAGTCATAAAAGTGGATGTTGGAACCTTTACTTCAAATGAATGCCATAATGGAAACTATGGGCCTGATTCAGACCCACTCGCGAGCGGCTGTCCGCTCGCAAGTGGGTCGATGGTCTGCACTGAGCATGCGCACAACGGAGGGAGATCCGTCGTGCGCATGCGCCAGACACGACGAGCGAAGAACTTTCCTTCGCTCGTTGTGTCCGATCAAAGGGGGCGTGCTGTCAATGTTGATTGACAGCACACCCCCTTTGGTGGGCGTGCCGGGGGCGTGCCTCCCTGACGGGGGCGTTCCCACGGGAACGCCTCCCGTCAGAAGCCGGCCCACTGACATCACTAGTTATGTCAGTGGGAGTGATTTTGGCTCTGATAGAGCCAAAATCACTCCGGAGTTTGCGGTTGAAAACCTCAACCGCAGGCTCCGGCTCACAATTTCGATGGTCGCGATGGTCACGACCATCGCGGCCATCAAAATGCACGCTCGTATAGCCTGTGGGTGGTGACCCACAGCTATACGAGCGTCCAGGAGGACGCTCCATGAAAATGGAGCCCGGCCCTCATTCAGAGCGTGCGCTCTGCTCAGAGCGTACGGCTCTGAATGAGGGCCTATATCCCTGAGATCTTCCCTACAAATTCTCAATTAAAGATTTCATAACTATCCCCAAAATCAAAACACACCAGTAAAATGAGTGGCATGGAGTTCCATTGTGAGCACATCTAGGGACCCCAGGCTATAATTACTGCACATACATACAAACTTTATTTTTCACATTTATGTTGATTTCTTGAATGATTGAAGCTAGAGGGACACTTCTTATTTGTCTGTTTCTGGCGCCAGTAGCTTAAGGGTTGTGATGTAAGATAATGTTTCTCTAAACTGGGTCTCAGGGACCACCAACAATGTATGTTTTCTTTTTCTGTAGCACATAGGATTTCAATTACATATATTTTTCTAAAATTCTTTGTATTAAATTCAAAGATGAGACAAAGAAGTGAGAATAAACATTGATGTGGGGGTTAGTAACATACATAGCAGTTCAATTATGATTTTGTTTTCACGCCATTATACAGAAAGCACATGACATAAAACCTCCCTAATTTCTATAAACATAACCATGATTGAGTAAATAATAATTGAGAAACAGTACATAGATATAACAAGAAGGAATGGAAGGCAGATTAAAGGTAGGGATAGGGGATAAAAAAGGGTGGGGTCACCAGGTTCACTGGCTTGTGTTGGATCCTTTCATGTAAATAGGATTTGCAATGGTATGTATTGGATGTATAAGCTTCAGTGAGGCTCCTGAGGATGTCAATACATATTATTGTATAGTCCAATAATATGAGTTCTAGATTTGTACCATGCTGTGTTTCTAAACAATTTTTACTTTGGATTTTGATGGCTTGAGCTTTACTTCAAATAGCTCCCAACTGCCATCTCACAGGCTGTGTTTAAAAAATGACAGTTAGGAGATGATTGGCTGGCACCTTATCACTTTTCACTCTGTCTCCTAAAGGTGCCCACACACATAGCGACATTTTACACGATCTGGCCGATTTCAACGAATGTGATGATGAATCGGGTAAAAAAAGTACAAATCGTGAATTTATACTCATGAGCACGATGCCGATGTGCGTCCCCGCTCGTCCTACATCGCATCTTCTGATCTGCCGTGCTGTAGGGCAGATTAGCCAACCATGAACACAATGAAAGCCGATCGTGAGGGTTTTTTCCCTCATGATGAATCGTACGATTCATCACACAATGCGGAACTTGACTGACAGAAGCCTGGACACGCCCCATCACCATCTTGTGCAGAATCGTGTATGGAGCAAGACAGTCGCACATCAGGAGCCTGCACACTGGATTCTTGTTTTGGACAATTTTTGGTGAGTATTGGTACAGTTTAAATACAACCACACTGACCACCAATATGTGCTCCCCACTGCCCACCAATGTGTGCCCCCAGGTAATAAATGCATGACCCAGCCACCGCCCGCCGTATTGAGGTGGGCGGTGGCTGGGTCATGCATTTAAGCTCCCACTGCCCACCAATGTGTGCCCCCTTACCTAACCACTTCATGGGGCCACCTAATAATTAATTAGAAAACCAATCAATTTTTTCTTTAAATTAATAGACAAAAATATTTAATCAAGATAAACAAATATATTCCAGGAAGATTATTCATATTGAAATAACATATTATATTAATAATAAACATGTTTAAAAATCAATTCAATACAGATAAAATAAAAATACATTTTAAGTAATATAACAACAAAATAAATAAATAAACACGGATTTTACAAAATAATCACCATACATTACATTTAAAAACACACATTATTAAAGCTGGGGGTGTTCTACCTTTCGGTCTCGAGCTGTTGTGGAACTACAGATCCCAGGATGATCTGCCACCCACCTTTGAAACTGTTTTTAGGGCATCCTGGGATCTGTAGTTCTACCACAATGACAGGCCCAAAGGTGGAACACCCATAATGTCAAACAAAGAAAAACATTATATTACCAAACAATGAACACATGACATTCCTGTAAAAGAAAACACGATTAGAATACCATAACAAACCTTTAAAAACCTGTAAAAAAGAAAATATTAAAACATTAAAAATGTGAACTATAACAACATTACATTTAACAAAACTATATACACAAATATTTAAATGTCCTTTTTTTTCTTATTCATAGATAATGACCATGAATTCTGAAAGTGAATTCATTACAGGATTCATTGAAATCCTGCACTCGAAAAAGTGTCTGTGGAAGATCAGTTCTCGGAAGTACCACAATAAGTTACATAAGTTGGCCGCTCTAGAGGAACTTTTGGTGTATACGAAAAAATACATATCTGATGCAGACCTGAAAACTGTACGGCAAAAGATTCAAAATCTCAGGACAGTGTACATCAAAGAAAAAAAGAAGGTGGATGACTCCAAAAAATCAGGAGCAGGCACAGATGAAATATATACTCCTGCACTGTGGTACTACCATATGATGTCATTCATCAGTGAACAAGAGCCTCAAAGGGAATCTATCGTCTTGATGGCTGAGCGTGAGAGAGAAGAGGTGGTTGCAGAAGTCTTGGTAAGTAGTGACACATTTTAAACCAAAATCCTTAATGTTTTTGTTGTTAAATCCAAAATGTCCAATTTAGTCAGCAGTTCACAGGCAGTCCTCCTGCCATGGTACAGCACCTGGTCCATTGAAATAGGTCATGTACTCCTCCCTCACTTCTTTGGCACGTGCGGTGGATGTTGTTATAGTTGGTGGTGCAGACACAAATGTCAAATGTTCAATGTCCTCCAGGAGTCCTAAATCTTCTGGTTTAGCTGGGACTGGTCCTCGTTGAGTAGATTTTCTTCGCAGAAAGTTGTGCAGCACACAGCACGCCATCATGACCCAGTCTATCTTCTCCACACGAAGATTGATGGTGGTGTGGAAAATGCGGAAGCGGTTGCTCATTATTCCAAACGCATTTTCCACAATAGTGGAAAAGTAATATGATCCGGTGTTGGCAGGTGGGTTGATGCGGATGTGTTTCCCATCGATGGCTCCTCCGCAGTTAGGGAAATTCCAACGTTGTTCAAAATCTTCCGCGATGCTGGTCCACTCCTCCACGGTGTTAGGAAACTGTAAAAATAGTAAAAAAGGGGTTAAAACATGACTAATATTTTTTTATATCTTTTTTCCCTATATATACTCCCACCCAACACCCTGATTTATCATCCACACCAGACCTCAGTCTGCTCGGTGGTGACAGTGAGCCGGAGAATACCACACAAGTGGAAACTCCACTTCCACCTGGACCCTCATCTTCTCAACAACCCCAAAAAATGAAAAAAAACAAGGGAGAAAGGAGAATCTTACTGAACGTGAGGACAATTTTTTCCAAAACGCAGAAAGGCTGCTGCAGGAACCCCCAGATGCAATAGATGATTTCACATCTCATGTGAACAACACATTGAGAAATATGGATACAGATATCCAAAGAAATTTTCTAAGGTTAACCCACGACCTGTTGAGTCGCTGCATGAGCAAAAATCTCACAAATTCTACATACATTGCAGATCCAATGCTATTTTCCCCTGCCCCAAATAGGTATGTCCGTCCCCCCCCTGCCCAGTTAGATATTACTCCCCTACCAAGCACCCCAAGCACCAGCACGACCTTGTATAATGCTCTGCTGGATGCAGCGGATGAGTCGCCCCAATATACAGAGATGCAAATTTTTTCTTGCTTTTAATGTCACCAAATTTTATGATTTCTAATAGGTGCTTGCTGCATGGGATAGGGTGGTGATGACGCCATTTGGACAAGGTCACTACACACATGGCACAAGTACACATTGCTGGAAGCCGGGGCCACAATGTGTACTTGTGCCATATGTGTATTGGTCTGTTCAAACTGGCGTCTGACCCACCCTATCACATACAGCCGGCTACCTATTGGGATTCATAAAATTTGGTAATAATGTTCTTTTGTGAACTTGTTACAAAAAAAAGTATATTGCACACAGTTTAGTGCACACTTTCAGTTGCCTGCAGGTCAGTGCACATTGTACTAAATGAAGGCTATTTTTTGCTTTATGTTGAGTAAAAATGAAAAAAAAAAAATTTCTTTAAACAAGAAATCAATGTGTGGTGTTTTTTTTTTACTTACCTTGCAATACTGGTACTGTAGCACTTTTACGATGGCTTTGCAGGTTTCCGGAATGATGACGCCCAAGGACTGGGGTGAGATGAGTGTCCCAAACTTCAGGTCTTCAAATGACCTTCCTGTAGCCAGGTACCTTAGGGTAGCCACCAGTCTGTCTTCAGCAGGGATTGCCCTCCGCCACCTTGTGTCCTGTCTCTGGATGTGGGGGGTCACCAGATGCAGCAATTCTTGGAAGGTGGCGTGATCCATGCGCAGGTAGTTCCGATAGTCGTCCGGGTTGTTCTCCTTGATCTCCTTGATCAGGGACATGTGAGAGCGGGTATCCCTTTGTAGAAGCCACTCCTTGGTCCAGCATGCTCTCGTCCTTCTTCGCTGGGCCCTCTTCCTAATCTCCCGGACCCCAGCTTCAGCGACCAACACTCTATACTGATAGGGACCCATCAGTACAGAATTCAGGAATAGGATAGAATGCAGGTAGGTAGCACACACTTTCAGGTAGAATAAACTTTGTAAAAGGTAAGCCAAATACAAAGAGCACAGTAGCAATGTACAGGATTCAGCAGGAATACACCTAGCCTCATCTAGTAGCAGAGCAGAATGTACACAGAGTTTAAAGGGTGCCTGCTTTTTATACTCCCTAGATAGCCCCTCCCATTGTTATGGCTATTTAAATTTCCCACCAATAGTCAAGAGCCTGTTTTTTTTTTTCTTTTTTAAATTCACAATTTGTTATGGCCAATCTCATGATGCGTACGATCCGATAGATCGTGAGATCGTAAAACAGATTGGGTGTCTTTTTTGCAAAATCGTGATCACGACGGCAAGGGAGCTCCCATGAAAGTTCATGAGGAAATTGGCCAAAAAATCGTATCGTGAGCACATCGGTATGTGTGTGGGCACCTTAACACTGCTTAGTAAATAGACTCCAAAGTTTCAGTTGTTTCACATTGTGGAGGGTTGCCCAGTCCATTTAAAAAAAAAAATATGTTAGTTTCTCCCAAAAGAGTAATATGAATGGTGGGGTATTCTATATCCATGCTTGTAGTATACATTTTTTGGTTATCTCGTTTAAAGACATGTGTCCAGGATTCCTAAAATAGCTGTCTGGGTGAATGGGATAATATTAAATAAAAGAAAACACAGTGACAGAATTAGTAGAGTCCAGAATATTTTGATACACAAGCAATAACAGTGGTGAAAGGACTCTTTGGTGGATACTTAATTTGCGGCATTGTGCGGTATTACTCATAGGGGTATATTTAGTGTGGGTGTTTAGAAGTGGAGATGTTGTCCATAGCAACCAATCAGATTCTACTTAACATTTATCTAGCACCTTCTACAGTAGACGATAAAAGCTAGAATCTGATTGGTTGCTATGGGCAACATCTCCACTTCTAAAAACCTGCACTTTAGTAAATATATCCCAGAGAGTACCGATGCAGCAGAAAATAGACGGTGATATGTAACCTCTGTACAATATGTTAAAGGACATTTCCCCATAAATTCCTGCACTTTGGGCCTGGCTCAGAGACAGACGCAATGGCGATTTTTATGCAGATCGAGTGATTGTTTACTAATGCGCATGCATGAATGCCGCACTGCACATCCGCTGCGATTGCATTGCGATCACTCACGCACACAGGACCCACTCGCAAAGTGAGTGACAGCTAGTCAGCATTTGGGGGCGGTAATGGGAAGGTGGTTAGAAAAACGTAGGCATGTCTGACCGTTTAAATGCCGTTTCATGAGCGTGCATAAATAAGTCATTGCCATCTCCTGTGTAGCTGGCGACCTCTCTGTGTGTCAGGAGAGCTGCAGTGTTTGTGGCTGGTCAGACTTGTCTTACATGCTGCATGACTGCCTGCTCAGTTTTACGTCGTCATACGGATATGAGAAGGCAGAAGTGGCCGTTCCTATGCTCAGGTATGCTTTGTAAGGCATTAAATATTTTAGCAACTGCAATCCGTGAAATTATACAGTAGTATTTGCATTACCGTCCATCTCAGAATCAGGTCCTTTGTGTACAGTTAGGACAGAGGAGTGCCTCCCTAAGGGATCCATTCTTCATCATCATTTAATATTTACAAAAACAGGTGAAAATTTACATTTTCATCTACTTTGGTATATATTAAGTGTCAGACTCATTTATTATTCATGTAATGCAGGAAATATCACAGATAGAGTAAATATCACAGATACAGTATCTCCTGGTTACAATTCTCCCCAGATAATATCCACAGTCCAGTTTTTTTGGAACTTGTGTGTGTAATTGTACATCATCCTGAGAAGGCGTACAGGCCCCCGAAAGCCTTCACAAGTGCAGAGACGGATCATTTCAGATTATGCCCTGTTTTATCCTCACTGCCTCCAGCATTGTCCTCTATAGCTCCCTTCCCCCCTCCACAGCACCTGCAGCCTATCTTCCCTACCACCGGAAGCTCTCTGTCACTGCTCCCTGCCTCCATCTACATCACCACCAGGGGCTCTCTGCTGACACTTGGGACAAGCAGCTGACAGGGGAGTGCAGATAGAATAGACACTGGGGACAGTTTCTACTACAGTAACCTCCGGTCTCAATCCGGTTCCAGTTCGGCCCAACCCTGTGGGTTACTTCTTGGTTCTAGCTTGTACAGTAGTCTGAAGTCTCCTGGACATACCATAGACTATCCTAGTGCTTCAAGTGCCAAGTGTTCAGCCTCCAGTGACCCTGAGTACAACTATCCATGGAATCTAGCTGAGTCCTACACTTAGCAGGCTATTACATAAGTGCCTTAGGGGGAGATGTACTAAGCTCTGGAAAGTGATAAATTGTAGAGTGATATACTACCAGTAAAATGACAGGAGCTAGTTGGTTGGTACTTTATATCTCTCCAATTTATCATTTTCCAGAGCTTAGTACATCTGCCCCATAGTATGAAAATAAAGCAGAAACAAACAACTCACACAATGCTGAAATAGAGAGATAGAGGGCCTAATTCAGCAGTGCACTGCTGAACAAAGATTCCCGATGTTCGGGAATCTGCGCAGGCACATGACCTGTTCTGTGCATGTGCAGAACTGGTCTGTGAGGCCGCACGTAAACTGGCAGCAGACTAACAATGATTGACAGTCTGTTGCCATTTGGGGGTGGGGGGCAACGAAGCCACCGTTACCCGAAACTGAGGCGTGTCGCTACTGTTGGGGGGGAGGGAAGAGGCCCGGCTCTCCATCAGCTGATGGAGATTTCCTGGCCTCTTCCTTCAAACCTGAGGTGGCTGGCTGCGTAACCCCATGGTCACCTTAGCCAGCCAATGCTATGCAGTTTATCAGATGCTGCGTTGGACAACGCAGCTTCAATAAGCAAAGCACAGGAGGCGTGATGCTGCATTACTATATCTTCAAGGATCGCAATGGGCATGAGCATGGCACTAACTGACAATGTCGGTCCAACGGGCGATGTTTCTGACGATGTGCAGGAGCACACATCATCAGTGACATTGAGGGTACATACTAGACGATGCATATCGTCCGATCTAGCTGAATCGGTTGACATATTATCTACTGTGTACCGGCCATCAGAGTGATTTGGCAGAATTCTTTTTCTGCTGCTTGGCCAGCAGACACTTCTATATAGTGTGCAGAGTGATAAACCTGTTCACACACCTGGTTCAGCCACTGCTCTCTTCCCCAGACAGATGACAGACTTTAAAGTAGGGGTGTGCACCGGCCTCGTGTTTTGTGTTTTGGTTTTGGATCTGGATCTTTCTTCGTGTTTTGGATCTGGATTGGTTTTGCCAAAACCACCCTTCCGTGTTTTGGGTTCTGGGTTTTGGATGTGTATTTTTTTTAAAAAAAGCATAAAAACAGCTAAAATCACAGAATTTGTGGATTTTTCTGCTCCTATGCTATTATTAACCTCACTAACCTTAATTTCCACTCATTTCCAGTCTATTCTGAACACCTCACAATAGTGTTTTTATGTCCAAAAGGTTGTACAGCTGGATGACTATGCTAAGCGATACGAGTGGGCGGCAAAAACACGTGGCCCATCTAGGAGTGACACTGCAGTGGCAGACAGGATGGCAGTTTGAAAAACTAGGCCCCAAACAGTACATAATGCAAAGAAAAAAAAGAGGTGCAAGATGGAATTGTCCAGCAGCAGCAACAGCACTAGGAGGAAGTGGTTCTTGATCTTTCCCTATTTTATTTTTATCGGAGAAAGTTTGGTCCTCCATTTATGTTATGTTGATATATACGTGTGGCTAAGGCGCACACAAACACAGAAAATAATTTTTTATTTTTGTTGGAGACTAGTGCACTTTGTGGGTTACACCACCCTTTAAGAAATGAGCCAGCTGGCCCTTTACTTATGGGACACAGGCGCACGCTTGGCGCTGCTCCTTTGTTGATGCACGTGTAGCCACAGTGCACACAATTCACAAACACAGAAAATATTTTTTTATTTTGTTTGGAGTGTACTTTGGGGGTTACAGCACCCTTTAACGGACAAGCCAGCCGGCCTTTTACTTATGGGACACAGGCGCACGCTTGGCGCTGCTCCTTTGTTGATGCACGTGCAGCCACAGTGCACACAATTCACAAACACAGAAAATATTTTTTTATTTTGTTTGGAGTGTACTTTGGGGGTTACAGCACCCTTTAACGGACAAGCCAGCCGGCCTTTTACTTATGGGACACAGGCGCACGCTTGGCGCTGCTCCTTTGTTGATGCACGTGCAGCCACAGTGCACACAATTCCCAAACACAGAAAAAATATTTATTTTTTTTGCACTTGGGGGGAGCACCCCTGATGGACAGAGCACCCCCTGGACAACACTACAGCACCCCTTTAGGACTGGGACACTGCACAGGACTTTGGAGTGGACAACTGACTGCACAACAGTCCAGCCAGCCCCTATGGACTTTGGAGGAGTGGACACAGCCCCTATGGACAACAGCAGCACAGCACAACACTACACAGCCCAGCCAGCCCTAACTCCCACCCTCCCTCTTCACTGTCCACAGCCAAGTGAGAAAATGCGACGCGGGTACCTTATACAGGATCCAAAACCCGCGAGACCCGGAAGGCGGGATGATGACGTTTTGCCTCGATTTCAGATCCGAGTCAGGCGGGAAAAGTCGAGCCTGACTCGGATCGGCCTCGGAACGGGGGGGTTCGGATTTCAGAAATCCGAACCCGCTCACCCCTACTTTAAAGACGTTACCAGCAACTTTATAGCTTCAGTCACAAAACACATTGGATATATGAACATTTATAAAGTAATGAGTCCCATATGGCATTAAGTATCACCTGCAGCCCTCTTTCGATGTCTAGTTTCACCTCACTAGGAACGGAATTGGTATTTAATGTCAAATACCGAGAGCGGAACTCCGACGAACCTAATTCCCGACTGGGGCTGGTAAGTAACCTAACCCTAAACCTCCCTTAGTGGTGCCTTACCCTAACCTCCCCCCTAGTGCTTAACCCTAACCTCTCCCCTAAACCTAACCCCCCCTCCCCGCACCCTAAACCTAACCTTCCCGGGGGGGTGCCTACCCTAACCCCCCCTGTACTACCCCACTAAGGGTGTACTGTTCGATTGTGTGGTGTAGCAGATATCTTCTTACCAGTTCCCCAGCTCTGGATGGTTCGGTTCCCAACTGGAAGGTAAGTATTAGATACAGGCAATAGGGTACACTTAAAATAAGTATTTATTTAACAGTTTTTTTATGTGGTAAAAGGGCAATTTTCACATCAGGATTTCAAGGAATACAACAAATACACTCTGTTCCCAGCAGGATTTTATTAATCTGGAACGCTTCTGTCTTCTGGCTGAAAAGAAGGTTGTTAGACCATACATGTAACACATCACATAACAATTCACAAAACATCAGTGACAAGGGAAATGTCCTAACTCAATTTCTGACTCTGAACCCAATCAATGCAGGTAACAAAGTCTGGCCAGTACCCCCTTGCATAGGTGCACATTTGTGTAATAGCTGCTTTATCACTATTTTCTGATATCTGATGATAATTATGAAGGCTGCACTAACTCTGATGCTGACACTGATGTTGGCACTTGTACGTGGCAAGCCCGGGCCTGTGAATTTACTCCTGTGGTTATCACTGAAGGTGGCTGTCTCTGACTAGCATTGGCGTAAAAACCTGACTGAGGGTTATTTGGTACCCTAGCTTCTCTTTACTGTTCACATCACACAGAACTGTTGCAGGGGAAACTCAACTGCATAAATATCGGAGCAAATACTTCTGGCTACTCTTACGGAGGTAGTGTCTCCTTTTACTCACTCTATCAGGTGGATTTTACCTCAGAAATGACTCAGCTGAGTATGTAGAAGGATGGAGAATTCAGTTTATGAAGCTGGACTGATGAAGTACTCAGCTTACTCTGCCTAGATAAGAGCTGGATGTACCAATGTTCGTCTATTCTTTTTATTAAAAGAAGATAGAACTAGCTGCCAGAGCTTTCAGTAATCTGCCTGCCTATTTTGGCTGTAATGTCTGATGCTCGAATGCTCGAGTGCAGTAAAAGTGATATGAACAGACCTGTTCCCTGACACTCAGGTTCAGCACCTTGGCCGAGAAGGACAGCGTTCCCTCCTACAGTCAGACCCCCGCACGCGCCGCTTCCCTCTTTCACTCCACTGAGGTCTCTATAGAGCCGCTTGGCCGCTTCTCCCCGCTGCGGCGGTGGCATTAACCTGCTCCTTGCCACGCGCCCATCAGTGCACACTAGTTCAGGGAGCGCAGCCTGCACCAATGTCCTCTCTGGGTGGGGGGGGGCGCTGACACATCAAACAGCTTTTCTTAGTCAAACATGCATAAATTGTGTAATATATATCACTAACTCCATATGTTGGGGAACATCCCCTAACAGTATAACCCTTCATACTGGGGTATCACAGTGAGTGTATAGTGAGGGTGGAGCGTAAGGTAGTCTTACCTTCTACACTTATTCGTTCACTACTCTTTCCAGTTTACCTCAGAAGATTATTTGTTTAGCACTTAACACATCTGAGTAGTTGGTGTGAAGAAAGTTTACATTTATTCACACTGAAACTTCTAGCATCAATGTCAACTGAAACAAATACAAGACATCAATAGTTGTTCATTACATGTAACACATTTCATAGCAATTGTCACACAAAGAGTTACATGTATCCAGGTGGGTATTTTATTGTGCTGGAACCGCCTGACGTCAACGTTGTTCCGCTATGAAGGAAGGATTAAAGCACATTTATGCTCACAACTGCTATACCTATCCTTTAACCATGAACATTTCCTATGCAGCTGCTCTTGCTATAAGTCTGTTTAACCCAATACAGTCTATGAATGGCTGGCCAGCTATACCTGTACGATGGTGCACTTTAGATGACTTGCTGGGGGCATGCCTTTACTGACAGGTGTAAACGGCAGTCACTTAAGCAGACTGACCAAATCCTGTCACTTCCTTTCCTCACTTTTCCAATTTCTTATTAAGGGAGGTCCTGAGCTATCCAGGTAAAAGTCAAAACTGTTCAAAACTGTTCAACACTTAGGGCCTGATTCTGACCCACTCGCGAGCGCTGTTCACTCGCAAGCGGGTCGATGGTGCCGAAGTGCGCATGTGCACGACGGAGGGTGCTCCGTCGTGCGCATGCGCGAGACCCGTCGAGCGCCGAGGAAGTCGTCGCTCCGGGTCTCGCACCAAAGGGGGCGTGCTGTCGATGGTGAGTGACAGTGGCTGCCAGACGGAGGCATTCCCATGGGAACGCCTACCGTCTGGGTCAGGTCCCACTGACATCAGTAGTGATGTCAGTGGGAGTGATTTTGGCTCTGATAGAGCCAAAATCACTCCAGGGCTTGCGGCAGCGAGACCCTACCGCAGGGTCTCGTCGCAAGCCCGATGGTCGCGATGGTCTTGACCATCGCGACCATCATCATGGACGCTCGCTATAGCTGTGGGTGGTAACCCACAGCTATGCGAGCGTCCATGAGGCCGCTCCAAAATGAGGTAGGAGGGCCCTGATTCAGAGCGAGTGCTCTGGTCAGAGCGTTCGTCTCTGAATCAGGCCATTATTACACTGTTATTAATTGTACTCCTGCTGAAGGGCACTGATGTTGCTGGCTAGATATAGGAGTCCTTTTCTAGTGTTCAATAGGTGTTGCTAGTGCTGGTGGGAAGATAGTCTCTGAGGCAGCTTAAATAGGCTCTGCTAACACTTGCTGCAATCCCGGTATTATAACTTTGTGCAGTAACAAACAACTTGCAATGAGATTGTCTCTAGCTTTCACTTCCGTAGGTATATAACGACTGACCCTGCTGATGGGTTATAGTGCAAGATGATAGGCTTATACTTGTGACTGTGTAACTGTACTTAAGCCCTCCTTCTTGAATCGGTAATTGCTCCTAATAATGAGTCTCTGCTCTTAAGGCTAATGAACTCCTCCGGGTTCCACATTGAGGGGTACATACTAGACGATGCATATCGTCCAATCCAGCCGAATCGGTTGACATATTATCTACTGTGTACCGGCCATCAGAGTGATTCGGCAGGATTCTTTTTCTGCTGCTTGGCCAGCAGACACTTCTGTATAGTGTGCAGAGTGATAAACCTGTTCACACACCTGGTTCAGCCACTGCTCTCTTCCCCAGATAGATGACAGACTTTAAAGACGTTACCAGCAACTTTAGCAATTCAGTCACAAAACACATTGGATATATGAACAATTATAAAGTAATGAGTCCCAGATGGCATTAAGTATCACCTGCAGCCCTCTTTCGATGTCTAGTTTCACCTCACTAGGAACGGAATTGGTATTTAATGTCAAATACCGAGAGCGGAACTCCGACGGACCTGTCCCGACTGGGGCTGGTAAGTAACCTAACCTTAACCATCCCTTAGTGGTGCCTTACCCTAACCTCCCCCCTAGTGCTTAACCCTAACCTCTCCACTAAACCTAACCCCCCCTCCCCGCACCCTAAACCTAACCTTCCCGGGGGGGTGCCTACCCTAACCCCCACTAGTTGTGGTTAACCTTAACCCCCCCCTTTAACTACCATAACCCTAACCCGTCCGGGGGTGCCTAACCCTAAGTCACCCTGGGGGTCCCTAAACCTAACCCCCCCCCTGCGACTAGATGCTAAGAAACCTGGCTTACTTTCGTTCAGTATGCCGGGTGTCGGTGTTTTATAGTGGGGCTAATGATAGGTGTTGGGATTTCAATGCCTATCTTTAGTCCCCTGTCGGGCTGTCAGTGTCGGGAAATTGGAAGGCGGGATAGCGCCCGCCGGTATCCTGACTGCATCCCACTAGGGACATATATATATATGAACAATATTTCATATAGAGGTGCACATGATACCACAATGTTCCGGGATCAGTTTGATGGGAGTCATTACTCTGTTATACTTCTGTTGTTATCAGTCTGTGGATTACCACTATTCCCTTCCTAACATTATGACTCTGTTCCCATAACATTCAGCCCAGCTCTCAAACAATTGGACAGTTATTGCCTTCCATGTGATAGACACCTTTCTCCCCTGTAATACTCTATACGGAATGGGTATGAAGTCCCGGCAGCTGAATAACTGGTTCATATCTGGACACCGTTAGCCCATAGGGAGAAGATCCTCACAGGGCAGGTAAGAACTCTATCCCTACCCCTCTCCCCCTAGCCCAAACCCTCCCTTAGTGGTGCCGAACCCTAACCTCCCCCCTAGTGCCTAACCCTAACCTCCCCTGGGGATGCCTAACCCTAACTTCCTGTTACCACTCCCTAACCCTAACCCTCCCTGGGGGGTGCCTAACCTTAACCTCCCCCCGGGGGTGCCTAACCCTAACTTCCTGTTACCGCTCCCTAACCCTAACCCTCCCTGGGGGGTGCCTAACCCTAACCTCCCCCCGGGGTGCCTAACCCTAACCATCCCCCTAGGGGTGCCTATCCCTAATCTCCCCCTCCAAAACCTAACCCTAACCCTGCTAGACTCCCTAAACCTAACCCTGCCCCCCCCAACAGCTAACGCTAAGGGCACCCCGGACCTACTTCGTTTGGGCTTGCGTCCTCGGTGTTCCAGCATCGGGATTAAGATAGGCATTGGTATTTTGATGCCAAGCTTAAATCCCTTGCTGGGATTCCAATGTCGGTATTATATCATAACCACGTCTCCTCTATGCTATGTGTGAATATTCTAATGATACAGATGGCTACAGGCTGTTATTGTACCACTTCAAAATGTTGCCATTGCTATGATCTGAAAAACAAGAATACAGTACATGAAAGAAAATTTTATAAATCGATGTACCTAACCTAAGTTTTACATTCTGCTGAAAATATAATGTAAACAATAACGTGAATCATAACTTATTAGTATTTATGTCATTCACATAACTGGTTAATATTGATGTCCTGCACCTAACTGATTAGCATTGATGTCATGCACCTAACTGATTAGTATTGATGTCATGCACCTAACTGATTAGTATTGATGTCATGCACATAACTGATTAGTATTGATGTCATGCACCTAACTGATTAGTATTGATGTCATGCAAATAACCGATTAGTATTGATGTCATGCACCTAACTGATTAGTATTGATGTCATGCAAATAACTGATTAGTATTGATGTCATGCACCTAACTGATTAGTATTGATGTCATGCACCTTACTGATTAGTATTGATGACATGCACATAACTGATTCCTATTGATGTCATGCACATAACTTTTTATTATTGATCTGGGGCAGAATTTCAAAGTGAAAGTTTTTAAATTTTGTCTACATTATGGCTCTTTATATATTGCGACGTGTTGATGCTATTCTTATAATAATATTGGAATAAGACCAATAATATTGGAATACATGTATTAATGAGCAATGTTAAAACACAGTATTCAGAGTGTAAATGTTGGCACATCACCAAGTAGTACATACACATGTGATAGCACCAAGCAGAAGTTTATTATGTGAGTAAAACGTTACAGACCTTCCCTTCGAAGGGACTCAGGAGTCATCTTGAGTGTCTGTACATTGTCATACAGTCCATCAGTAGAGACTATAATGACCTGGAGAAATACATTAATATTCATATAAAGAGTGAAATACTCATTTCTACTCCATTAACAGAGCAAAGGATGACACACTAGTCACATTATTGTACAGAATGCAAGATCTTGATTTATCAATATTATTTTATAATATAATACATTTATCAGAACTACCTGTTGTAATGGATTGTACGAGTTGGGTATGATATCCCGGCTGTCGGGATGCAGCTGTTCACAATACCGACAGCGGCATCTCTACAGCCAGGATCCCGACACCCATAGAACCTAACGGTGAGTACTTTTCTGTCCCCTACCCTAACCTCCCCCCCTAGAGCCTAAACCTATCCTCCCCCTCCCCGCACCCTAATCCTAACCGTCCCTCCCCGGTGCCTAACCCTAACCCTCCCTCTAGTGCCTAACCCTAACCCCGCTAGCTAACACTACCCTCCCCCTGCACCCCGATACTTACCTTCGGGATTTCGGCACCTGTATTAAGACCATCGTCATCCCGCACGCTGCGATGCTGACTACATCCCGATTGTTCATAGAAAAAACCTCCAAAGTTATTTCATGGTCCTGCATATTTCTGAAATTTTTGGATGTGACTGAAAAGTTCTGTACAGTACATAGTTATCAGATGCTTAGAAAAACTTCACTCAAATCTCTGACATTATTACATTTGCCCCTGCTCCTCATTCATTTTAACGCTTCCTATGTTCCTCCAATGCGCTGCTTATCTGATCTTCATTTACCTATTAACTCATAAAAGGCTGAAAAAAAATGTAAGCATTGCTATTTAATAGTTTTAGTTTTTGAATAAATGTGTCTATAAGTATATAAAATATGCAACCTTTATAATATGCACATAGTGGTCCTGATTCTAAATTAGACGCATCTGTGAAAACGGAAGCATATCACATTTTTGAGCTGACTACAAGTGTCTAAATTGCTAAACATTGTGAGCTCATGCGCCGCACAATGTTCAATGTAAAATAAATCACAAGTAGTTTTGTGTGTGCTGCATCTTGTGCGATCGGATTCCAGCATGAAGTAGGTGTTTCAAGGCGGTGAATATCAAGATGTACAGTGCAGCTATTTCTGATGGGAGTGTCATGGGAGAGTCATGGGTGTGGGTGTGTATATGCATCTTCATTCAAATCCTGTATACCGGAAAGTGACACCTGTTGCTGATAGATCTCTTGTACTTAGCAAGGGGCTGGTGCAAGGGCAGGGTTGGACTGGCCCACAGGGGTACAGGGGAAATCCCCGGTGGGCCCCACTACCTGAGGGTCCTACTTGTTCTTCTAATGCCAAGTTTCAGACACTTGAATTATACATTGTTAAACTATTACAGAGTCAGTTACCTGGTAGAGCAAGAACATGGATGAACAGACCATGCACTTTTCTATCCTTGTTGTCTGTAGGCCATGTCCTCTATAATGGTTGGCTAATTCTCTGTGGTGGCTGGCCACACATTTTAAGCATGGGCCCCTACAAATGCCTTCCCCCGGTGGGCCCTTCATGCCCCAGTCCGACACTGTGCAAGGGCTCATACTGATGACGACGTTGGCATCCGTGGATGCTAGAACAGTGATAGGTTTGCAGATGCACAGATTTGCAACTTAGTTTGGCTGATTGTCGCATCAGTACAGGAAAGTAAGTACAATGCCGCAGTCATAGGGAAAAGCATCCGTAGAAGTGGCGACTCAGACTCAAGCACATACTGAGCAAATCCTGTTTATTTACTGGCCATAATTATTATACGATAGGCCAAATTCGAATCTACCATTGTTTAGTAAAAACTTAAAAAGTGGTGTATTTAAATTATAAGATTATCGGAGTACAAATAATATTCTTCAAAATTTCAATTAGGTATTCGTGCTCATCATAGCACAGAGCCAGGGGTGGACTGAATATACGACACTTTTGGTAACTGCCAGAAGGGCCAATGGCATAATGGGCCGGGAGGCCCAGTGACAGGTGGGGACAAAGGGGATACCCGTACCGGGCCCTGAGGGTCAGTGGGGCCCCAAGAATCAGGGACACAAAGAACACAGCCACAGCACCTATTAATACTTTTTAAACTGCTTGCTCCACCTGCCGACCAATTGACAAAAAAGCTAATTAATAGGCCACAATCACCTCCCCTTCCCTCCGGTTACCCCATCACTTAGTCTGGTCCCGGTTGTGCAGATGTCACAATGTCATGACGCTGATGCTGTTTCCTGCAGCCACCGAGGAGCAGCCCTGTGCCCAGCAGGAAAAGTCCTTTCAGAGGGCATTTACAGACAGCAGATTTTGGCCACAGCACCATTGCTGCCCCTACAGACACGAAACACCCTGGCTTTGTTGAGTCCCTCCTGGGTCCTGGCACTCTCACCACACAGTTTAACTGTGACAGTCTGTACTGATTTAAAAAAAAAATCTAAATTAATCACTTGAACATGAACATCACTTGAACAGTGTATATATATATATATATATATATATATATAACTCCAATCAGCCGGAAATCACCACAACATAACATCCACACCCGGGTGCCTTCCTTGTGTTATTGCATACACCATATACTCCTCCAATTTTTCGGCGGCACTCCTGGGACTTCTACATTTGAATTGTAAAAGTCCCAGGAGTACCGCCGAACGATTGGAGGAGTATATATATATATATATATATATATATATATTAGGAATGCAGGCTCCAATTAGTCCGGATTTACCCACCAAATTCTGATTTTTTTTTCTGACATTGGTAAGAGGTTCTGCTAATTTTTTCTGAGAATCCATATGTGACCTTGTATTCCAAAATCTGTTGATACACCTCCGTCACTTTCCTGTCTCAGCATACATTTGAACAAACTAATATCCACAGATTAACTCTATCATGGGGTTGAGGGGGTGGAGGGGGCAGAGATATCTGTGTACCAGGCCCTAAGATTTCTGTTGCCGGAACTGTAGGCCGGTCTGGCTGCCAGAAGGCCTGGCCTCCCAGTGCTCTGACAGACCAGCATGCTTAGACTAATGTCACCCCTGTTGCCACACCCCTTTTTCTAAGCACGTGGTTATCACTAGTAAGGGTAGTACATAAGCTTATATTAAATACAGACTCTGGAAAACATTCTGTGCTTGTGTTACTGTACTTGATCTTAGTTCGGCTTTTGATACAGTACAGTGAATGATTGAATCCTCATAGATAGACTTCAAGTCTGGGTTGACGTAATTATTCCAGTTCTCAAATGGTTTAGGACATATTTGAGTGATAGATGTTTCTACTGTATGTTTCTCTTCTAGAAATGTCTCCTCTAAAACTAACAAGGTATCATGTGGCGTTCCATAGTGCTCAATCAGTGGACCTGTTTTTTGTAATTGGTATATGTTATACTAACTCTTGGGTATATAATACGTGCAAAAAATATAAATGTCCAAAGTTATGCTGATGATTAATATATAATTATATATCTATGTAATGCCTGGTGATGAAGTTAGTTTACATTTATTACCTCCACCTTCTGATGAAACTCTCAATAGAGAGAGAAACGCATTAATGCTTATTAGACTGAGCCATACTGCATGTCCACCCATCAAGGATTCCCCTATTTTGTCGCTGTGCTCTGTATGGATGTTGCTGATTTAATGAGGACGATATATCTGCAGTGAGTCAGACCACTCCCAACATCGTTTGAACATGGCTACATGCAGGTAACATTCCTGCCCATTCAGACAGCTTATACACTCGGACTTCATTGTGCTGTAGCATTTCAAACGGAGACCACTGCCTGCGGGATCATGGCAGGCAAGTCTCCTCTATACACAGCTGACCCACTCAGCCAGCACGTAAAGCTGCGACCCTGGTCTCTCATTTAAAGTGGCTCCTTTGGGGTATGATTTTAATATAATTAAGTGAACCAGCTGACTTCTGTGGTATTGGAGGCTCCAGAGGACTATTATATCAACTACATGAGTAACCTTGTTACATGGTTTTTTCTACCCTAAGTGGTGCATCACATTTGTGAGTCCAACATCAGGTTCTACCCTTTCCTGTGGGAATTTAATATCTCTCCCTGTGGAAAATCCTAGTTACCAGCGGACCCACTGGGACTATCTGGAACACAAGGTACTGATATCTACTACTGGATGGGTATTGTATGTAAGAGGTGTTTCCTTTTTTATTTATGGATGTGCATTATCAATACTATTACAATAATCTTATGAGGCTTTGTCTGACTTTGGATACAATTGATACAACTGTTACTATTTTTTAACATGTAAGTTATAAAACATTTTTATGTTGCAACATATGAGTTGAAAATTATAGTTTTTATAAACCCGGTGATTTTACAGCACTATTCCAGTTTATTTTATAGAGATGAGTTTAATGTGCTACTAATTTTTCTAGTTTGGACTTATTACCTGCATGTCTTAAGATAACAATGGATTTCTTAAAACTGTTTAGCAATTAAGTAATGATAAAGCTGAGGGCCAGATTAAGAGGTGGACGCAGTGTCGATGTTGGATGCAAGCGACCAGCACATGTGTCCAAGTCGCACTGCACATGCGTCTCGATGGTTACCCTATGAAATTGGATGCAGAGAGAGGCAATTTCAGTGGGCGTTCCTGGGACATAACAGGGGAGTGGCTAGTCAGACACGGCCGTGTCGCGGTCAGCAACTTTTTCAGTAGCTGCACTAATTTCAGCTATCATGTTCAGATAGACATTCAGTACCTACGTAGGGCTGATGCATTGTTTGTAGGTGCGACTGATGGTGTGTCGTAATACGCAAAGTGGCGCTTTTGTACCGATCCCAGTGGGTGCTCTGTACGAATCCTAACAGCTGTGGCGGCATTAACATTCAGCTATGAATCAGGCACTGAGTTTTTTAGTGTTGGGACTCAAAGTACAAAGACACAGAGTGTCATCAGTTTTGGAATCAAACTTGATTACAGCCATGTCACAGGTTTATAGACTTTGACTTGCAGGGTGCCACAGGTTGGAGGTAATCACAACACAGGTTTAATGGACTCACCATATATGATATGCCTCCCACACACAGTGGTAATATGTAAAAAGTTGCCTTGCGAGTCTAACAGCCTTTTTGCACACAAGATCATGGCCAAAACAGCATTGCCATCAAATCTAGATGTGACAAGTCTTGATTGATGAAGAGGTCATTTTTGAGTGGCAGCCACCACAGGCACTTGGATGTTCTTCCAAGGGACCATCTTTGTATCTTCTAACAATGCCCCCAGATCTTGAGTTCTTGCACAATAGCAGCACAATTTGTGGTTTAGCTGAGATGTCATCATGTTGAGCTCTAGCTGCATTTGCTTAAAATTTCTGGGTGAAAAGACCACTCTACAGTGTGGATGGTCCATCAACTGAGGATAGAAGACTTCCAAAATGGCTCTGCCCAATGCATGATTCTAGACGTCTCCCACATGGCCAATTGGTTTACCCCTTGGTGATTGATGTAAACCACCAATTTCATATTGACCAATTAAAATTTTACAGATCCGTCCCTCGGAAATGTTTGGTCAATGATAGGAAGTGACATATCTTCCATAGACCAAAGGTCCTGGAGTAGAAGGGATAAGATTGTTGCTTCCCCTAGCAGCACAAGTTGGCATCCATGGTTAGCACAGTCCAATCCCATATGAAGAAAAAGACTGCCCCTTTTGAATTTTTTGGACAGAAAAATGATCTGGGATATCAGGAAAGGGTTAGTTCTTGACTATCTGGCCAAGATCTCCAGGTGTAAAGGACTTTCAATGAAAACAGGAAAACTTTACTGTATCATTTCAAAACAATAAACCTTCCTAGGAACTCCACACTGGGAAGAATGAAAACTAGCTTAAGACAGTGATCTGACCTGGGACCAAACTATACAAATGTTCTCATCCAGCAAAAAACTAGCTTAAGACAGTGACCTGACCTGGGACCAAACCATACAAATGTTCTCGTCCAGCAAAAAAAACACACTTTGGCAGATGGGCCTGAATCAGAGGTGGACGCTGCTGTGTGCAAATGCTAGTTTCAGGCCTTCCCTGGTGTAGGAGCCTGCGTCTGAAATGAACAAGCACTGAAACACCAACTTCTGGTGTCTCTCCACGCTATAACACTGCTGGTGAATCTTGACATGCCACCATCGGCGCATCAACATGTGCAACATCAACACTTGCACCTGCCTATGGTAGGTACAGTGTCTCTGTTTGACCATAGCCTCTGTGACTGTGACTTTCACAGACTCACCCATGACACTCCGATAACATGCCCACAAGACTTTTTTTTTTTGCTTTCACTTCAGGCCACCTCCCAGTTACCATCCAGGATTGCCCATCACTTCGCAGGCCCATTTCTTATACAGTCTCTCCTGATCACAACAGAATCATTGAGCATACACTCTATATAACTCCTGTGTCATAGGGGTTTTTAAAAATTAGCACGGATGGGCAGACACAAATAATTTACCGGTATCAATTATATGAACATTGGCATTGTGTCGAATTGCATGCACCTCTGAATCAATACCCAGGTATATATCATATGCTGAGCCAGAATCAGTATGGGCTTTGGGTAATTAATTATTCAATCATTTGACTCCAGGGTTGCTGTTGCAAGGTTTAGGTGATTTAAAGTTTGTCTGTTTGACTAAGATATTATCCAGGTATAGATTTATTGTCGCCCTCTTGGATTGTAAGAGAGTTGCCATGAAAGCCATCATCACGGTGAAAATTCTGAGTGCTATGGTCAAGTCGAAAGGAAATGCTTGGAATTGAAAATTGCAACACCAAAAACATGAGTAGGCTGTGATTAGCCTTCCATATAGGAATATGGAAGTAAGAGTCTTTGATCTCTAGAGATGCTGGGAACTCTTCCTGTTCCAATTTCTTTTTTTACTTAACCAATAGTACCCATCCATAGTTTGTCCATCCATGCAAATATTGATTTAGTATAGATCTAAAAATCTTGTGAACAAGGAGTGACTACTACCGTAAGCCTCTTTCTGTTTTCGGAAGAGGGACAATCTTTGTTTTGAGAGACTTAGTGACCCACCCAGTATGACTGCATTGTTGACCAAGTCTCTCAGAACCAGAGTGTAATAGACAGAGAGAGGTTCTTTGGACCTTCAAAGTCAAGACTCTGACCATTATACCATTGACTGAACATCTGCAGAAGACTTGATGCAACAGTCTTAGAAGAGTAGCAGACAGGCCCTATCTCAGAGGAGACTAGAAATTCTGTAATGCAGATGGTTTCTCTGCAGGGTATCATCCTTTTTGCTTGCCTGACCACATATGTTTTCATCTACTGGAGCTCCTCTGGAGGAAGAGCTTTGAACCCTTCCAAAGGAACCATTCGCCCTGTCTGATTGCCAAAAGAACTAGAGTCTTCAACCTTAGTGTTTAGGTGTATAAACAGGAAGGAATTAATCTTCTCTCCCGTGACTTGTGAGTTTTTTTCAGTTTTGGTACAAAAAACATTGAGCTGACAAATGGTAACACCTCCAGGGTTTTTTTGAGCTTTGTATCCTCTTCTTGGGAATACATGGAAAGATCCAGGCCTGCATCATGACCAGCATCACTAATGTATTCCAATGTTTTCTTGGTCTAAACTATCAAGGACAGAAACTCAGTGCTGGGCAACCTAGCCTGTAAACCTTCACCTAGCTGTTATGCCCATTGGATAATAGCCTTATTTTCTGTCTGTGTTATACTTAATAGAAGCAGAATTGGAAACAATGGAAACATCCAGTTTAGGTGTAGTCCATGGCCACTTAAGCATGGGATAGTTGATGTAGAAGGTGTGCAGAATAAAACAAAGTGCCTATCAGGCTTTGCTCCAGCAGTTTTGTAAGCTGTAATTAAAAATAATAGTTTTATTTAATTTTTTTATTAAATCATGGACGTTTCTAGAGTTTCTTGTAAGTGCAAAGCTTTCTTAACTAAACAAAATGAAATTCAAAGTCTTCTAGGTCCTCACATGACTGCTGAGGGGAGGAAACAGAGATCCTGATTCATATGTGGCCACAGTTCACAATGCAGCTACATCTTTGGATGCAGCAGCGCTGTGTAAATATTCTAATGCTGCAGGAGGCATCTGAATAGACACTTCCTGTCAGCATCTGCAATCTGAGGGCTGCATTCGGATCACCGTCCTAACGTTTGGCTACTCAGAATGGGTCACCTGCATTGCCTAGGCCAGTATATCTGAGTCTTCTGACGCAGAGCCTGGCCTGGACACTCCATGATCGCAGGCTGGTGAAACCCCCTCTTTGCTCCCAAATGGCGAGTAGTGCAAGCTAGATCATAGGTCTCGTTCTCCACATCTGCAGAACTGGTCCTTTGCATTGGGTTAGTACGTTAACCATCGTGTTTACGTACTAACCTAAGTCAGAATAAGGAAAGGGGCGCTCTAGGGTACTGACATATTGGGCCTGATTCCAAGATTTACACAATGCCAATGGATTGATTGTTAACCATTGTGCATGCATGAATGCTGCCCTGCATACGTGCAGCGATTCACTTGCAAAGTGAGTGACAGGTAGTCATTGTTTGAGGAGATAACGGTGAGTGGCTAGGCAAATGCAGGCGTGTCTGTCCGGTTAAAATCCATTTCATGGGCGAGCATTAATTAGCGATTGCGATCTTCTTCACAGCCTGAGAGCTCTCTGCGTGTGAGGAGAGACGCTGTGTTTGAGACTGGTCAGACTTCACTTACAAGCAGAGTGGCTGCCCAATCTGCATCGATGTTACCAATGTTTACACTGTTGTACATCATCGGAGGAATATGAGAAGGCAGCAGTGGGTGTCCCTATGCGGGAGTAAGCTTTGGAAGGCATTAGCATATGTTAGCAATTGCCATCCATAAGAGCATGCAGTTGCAATTGCATTAGTGTAAATCTCGGAATCAGGCCCTTTGTTCCTTTGTTGTAATGTCCTATAACTGTCTCTGCAAGTAATGTCCTCACTTAATCCTAAGTATTCAGATGGATGTCAATACTGAGTACATTTACCAATAAGTGCAATGACCCTAGAAATAGGTAGGATGACTCTGGAATTCAATCTGTTGGTAGGGTGCACATTTAATTATTTTGAGGTGGAGAGATGGTGAGGGACTGGAGCATAAAATACAGAGTATGACAGTGAGGAAGCCTCACAAGTTAAAGGGTTATCTATATTCAAGTAAAAAGTATTATCTGGTAAAAAAAAACCTGATTGATATAACTCATCTGCATAGGTATGTCTTCAGGTGATGGTGATTCCAGGGACTAGTAATGCAATCACACTAGCGACCTCTCCAGTGGCGTAACTAGGGTCTTCGGAGCCCAGGGCAAGTTTCAGATTGGCGCCCCCCCCATTAAACAGCCATATATATTTTGTGCGCCGAAGGCGCGCGTCAAAAATATGGGCGTCGTCACCTACCAGAAGCATGGCTACTGAAAATGGGGCATGCCAACATGATATGCCGCCCATTTTTTGTCAAATTCCATATGCTAGATTTGAGTGCGCTGATCACCTAGATAGTATATCCTGATTATGACAGGCTGCTCCTACAGCAGGATCTGCACCTGCTAATATGATAAACAAGAAAAAAGGTGTGTATGGAGAGCTAGTCAAGATCAGGTGACCACGATGTGTAAATTGTATTTATTAAAACTCTTATAAAAAATTAGAACGCGCACACAGGATACAATAAATGATAAGTATCAAATCACAATAAAAAAACGTGGGTAAAGAGCATCTGAGAACACCTGGAGATGTAATACGGAATTGCTATGAAAGTCCCTCTCCTAAGACGGAACTTAAGACGGAGTCTTTGCTACCTTGTATTTATCCGTATTACATCTCCAGGTGTTCTTAGAAGCTCTTTACCCACCTTTTTTCTGTTATTGTGATTTGATACTTATCATTTATTGTATCCTGTGTGCACGTTGTCATTTTTTATGAGTCTTAATAAATGCAACTTACACGCCGTGGTCACCTGATCTTCACTAGCGCTCCATACACACCTTTTTTCACATTCCATATGCACCTTACCTTTGTGGTAGTTTCTCACAATGTGGAACCTCTGAAGAAATGTATCCTCCCTGGAACGATGGCGTCTTCAGCCGGTATTCACTATTCATGTAGGTCACGTCATCTGGAAGATGCCCGTTTGTGTGTTAAAAAAGTAATCATAAAACAGCGGTTCAACCAGACTCGTTCCCCCTGTGTAACTTCCTTCCCCTGTGCCTCTCAGCCACACCATCATCTCACCGCATCCTCTCTTAGCCACACCATCATCTTCCTCCCTGTGTCATCTCTTCTTAGCTACACCATCCCCTCCTCCTGCGTCGTCTCTCAGCACACCATCACCGCCCACCCTGCGTCAATTCTCAGCACACCAACAACTCCCCACCTAGTCGTCTCTCAGGACACCATCACCGCCCCCCCTGCATTGTCTCTCAGTCAGGCGATCAGCTCCCCCCTGCATTGTCTCTCAGTCAGGCGATCAGCTCCCCCCCTGCATCATCTCTGTCACACCATCATCTTCCCCTGCATTGTCTCTCAGCACAGACACAGATACACACACACACACACACACAGACTGACATATATATATATATATATATATATATATATATATACACACACACACACACACTGACACATACACACACTGACATACACATGCACACTCTGACATATACACATACACACACTGACACATAAACACACTGACATATACAGTACACTGACACATATATACATTCACACACTGACATATACAGTACACTGACACATATATACATGCACACACTGACATATACAGTACACTGACACATATATACATTCACAAACTGACATATACAGTTATATACATACACACACTGACATATACAGTACACTGACACATATAAACATGCACACACTGCCATATACAGTTATATACATACACACACTGACACATATATACATGCACACACTGACATATACAGTACACTGACACATATATACATGCACACACTGACATATACAGTACACTGACACATATATACATGCACATTAGGGGTGAGCGGATTCGGATTTCTGAAATCCGAACCCCCCCGAGCCCCCCCGATCCGAGTCCGATCCGAGTCAGGCTCGACTTTTCCCGCCTGACTCGGATCTGAAATCGAGGCAAAACGTCATCATCCCGCCTTCCGAGTCTCGCGGGTTTTGGATCCTATATAAGGTACCCGTGTCGGCGCCATTTTCTCACTCGCTGTGGACAGTGAAGAGGGAGGGTGGGAGTTAGGGCTGTGTAGTGTAGTGTAGTGTAGTGCTGCTGTTGTCCACTACTTCAAAGTCCATAGGGGCTGGCTGTGTTGTGCTGTGCTGCTGTTGTTAATAGGGGCTGTGTCCACTACTTCAAAGTCCATAGGGGCTGGCTGGACTGTGTTGTGCAGTCAGTTCTCCATAGGGGCTGTGTCCACTCCAAAGTCCTGTGCAGTGTCCCAGTCCTAAAGGGGTGCTGTAGTGTTGTCCAGGGGGTGCTCTGTCCATCAGGGGTGCTCCCCCCAAGTGCTAAAAAAATATATATTTTCTGTGTTTGTGAATTGTGTGCGCAGTAGCCGCACGTGCATCAACAAAGTAGTGCCAAGCGTGCGCCTGGGTCATAAGTAAAGGGCCGGCTGGCTTGACCGTTAAAGGGTGCTGTAACCCCCGAAAGTACACTCCAGTCCAAACCAAAAAAAAAAATATTTTCTGTGTTTGTGAATTGTGTGCGCAGTAGCCGCACGTGCATCAACAAAGTAGTGCCAAGCGTGCGCCTGTGTCATAAGTAAAGGGCCGGCTGGCTTGACCGTTAAAGGGTGCTGTAACCCCCGAAAGTACACTCCAGTCCAAACCAAAAAAAAATTATTTTCTGTGTTTGTGAATTGTGTGCGCAGTAGCCGCACGTGCATCAACAAAGTAGTGCCAAGCGTGCGCCTGTGTCATAAGTAAAGGGCCGGCTGGCTTGACCGTTAAAGGGTGCTGTAACCCCCAAAGTACACTCCAGTCCAAACCAAAAAAAAAATTATTTTCTGTGTTTGTGAATTGTGTGCGCAGTAGCCGCACGTGCATCAACAAAGTAGTGCCAAGCGTACGCCTGTGTCATAAGTAAAGGGCCGGCTGGCTTGACCATTAAAGGGTGCTGTAACCCCCGAAAGTACACTCCAGTCCAAACCAAAAAAAAAATTATTTTCTGTGTTTGTGAATTGTGTGCGCAGTAGCCGCACGTGCATCAACAAAGTAGTGCCAAGCGTGCGCCTGTGTCATAAGTAAAGGGCCGGCTGGCTTGACCGTTAAAGGGTGCTGTAACCCCCGAAAGTACACTCCAGTCCAAACCAAAAAAAAATTATTTTCTGTGTTTGTGAATTGTGTGCGCAGTAGCCGCACGTGCATCAACAAAGTAGTGCCAAGCGTGCGCCTGTGTCATAAGTAAAGGGCCGGCTGGCTTGACCGTTAAAGGGTGCTGTAACCCCCGAAAGTACACTCCAGTCCAAACCAAAAAAAAAATTATTTTCTGTGTTTGTGAATTGTGTGCGCAGTAGCCGCACGTGCATCAACAAAGTAGTGCCAAGCGTGCGCCTGTGTCATAAGTAAAGGGCCGGCTGGCTTGACCGTTAAAGGGTGCTGTAACCCCCGAAAGTACACTCCAGTCCAAACCAAAAAAAAATTATTTTCTGTGTTTGTGAATTGTGTGCGCAGTAGCCGCACGTGCATCAACAAAGTAGTGCCAAGCGTGCGCCTGTGTCATAAGTAAAGGGCCGGCTGGCTTGACCGTTAAAGGGTGCTGTAACCCCCAAAGTACACTCCAAACCGCACGTGCATCAACAAAGGAGCAGCGCCAAGCATGCGCCTGTGTCCCATAAGTAAAGAGCCGGCTGGCTCATTTCTTAAAGGCTGGTGTAACCCACAAAGTGCACTACTCTCCAGCAAAAATAAAAAAATATTTTCTGTGTTTAGCCGCACGTATATATCAAATCGATATAACATAAATGGAGGACCAAACTTTCTCCGATAAAAATAAAATAGAGAAAGATCAAGAACCACTTCCTCCTAGTGCTGAAGCTGCTGCCACTAGTCATGACATAGACGATAACATGCCAACGTCGTCTGCCAAGGCCGATGCCCAATGTCATAGTAGAGGGCACATACAATCCCAAATAACAAAGTTCAGGAAAATGACCTTGAAAAAAACATTTAAATCATCTGAAGAGAAACGTAAACTTGCCAATATGCCATTTACGACACGGAGTGGCAAGGAACGGCTAAGGTCGATCCCTAGTATGTTCATGACTAGTGGTTCAGCTTCACATGATGATGGAAGCCCTCCTCCCACTAAAAAAATCAAAAGAGTTAAGCTGGCAAAAGCACAGCGAAGAACTGTGCTTTCTAAGAAGATATCACAAATCCCCAAGGAGAGTCCAAGGGTGGTGGTGGTTGCGATGCCTGACCTTCCCAGCACTGGACAGGAAGAGGTGGCTCTTTCCACCATTTGCACGCCCCCTGCAAGTGCTGAAAGGAGCACCCACAGTCCACTTGCTGATATGCAAATTGAAGATGTCACTGTTGAAGTACAACAGGATGAGGATACTGGTGTAGCTGGCGCTGAGGAGGAAGTTGGCGAGGAGGATTCTGGTGGTGATGTGGTTTGTTTAAATCAGGCTCTGGGGGAGACAGTTGTTGTCCGTGGGATGAAAAAGCCCATCACGGTCATGCCTGGGCAGAAGACCAAACATTCCACCTCTTTGGTCTGGCAATATTTCTATCCAAATCCGGACAACAACTGTCTTGCCATATGTACCATATGTAAAGGTGAAATAAGTAGGGGTAGGGACGTCAACCACCTAGGAACATCCTCCCTTATACGGCACCTGCAGCGCGTTCATAAAAAGTTACTGTCAAGTTCAGAAACTTTGGCTAAGACCGTAAGCAGTCCAGGGACACCTAAATCCCGTTGTCCTGTTGTATCCAAGCTCCTGCAAACCACACCGTCAACTCCCTCCTCGTCAATTTCCTCCTTAGTCAGGATCGGAAGTAGTCCTGCAGGCCATGTCACTGGCATGACTGACTCTCCTATCCGGGATTCCTCCGGAGGATCCTGCATTGCTGCGCCTCCTGCTGCCGCTGCTGCTGTTGCTGCTGCTGGGAGTCGTTCATCATCCCAGAGAGGAAGTAGGAACACCACTACTTTTACTAAACAATTGACCCTCCAACAGTCCCTAGCGAGGAGGATGAAGTACGACAGCAGTCATCCTGAAGCAAAACGTATAACTGAGGCCTTGACTGCTATGTTGGTGTTAGACGTGCGTCCGGTATCCGCCATTGGTGCAGTGGGATTTAGACAATTGATGGAGGTAGTGTGTCCCCGGTTCCAAATCCCGTCTAGATTCCACTTCACTAGGCAGGCGATACCGAGACTGTACAGAAACATCAGAAAAAGTGTCCTCAGTGTCCTGAAAAATGCCATTGTACCCAATGTCCACTTAACCACAGACATGTGGACAAGTGGAACAGGGCAGACTAAGGACTATATGACTGTGACAGCCCACTGGGTAGATGTATCACCTTACGCAGCAACAGCAGCAGCGTCACCAGTAGCAGCATCTCAGAAACGCCAGCTCGTTCCAAAGCAGGCTACGCTGTGTATCACCGGTTTCAGTAAGAGGCACACCGCCGACAACCTCTTAGAGAAACTGAGGGAAATCATCGCCCAGTGGCTTACCCCACTTAGACTCTCCTGGGGATTTGTGATATCTGACAACGCCACCAATATTGTGCGGGCATTACATCTGGGCAAATTCCAGCACGTCCCATGTTTTGCTCACACAATAAACTTGGTGGTGCAGAATTTTCTGAAAAGCGACAGGGGCGTGCAGGAGACGCTTTGGGTGGCCTGAAAAATTTCTGGCCACTTTCGCCATTCAGCGACTGCGTGCCGAAGACTGGAGTGCCAGCAAACACTCTTGAACCTGCCCCGCCATCACCTGAAGCAAGAGGTAGTGACGTGGTGGAACTCAACCCTCTATATGCTTCAGTGGATGGAGGAGCAGCAAAAGGCCATACAAGCCTATACATCCACCTATGACATAGGCAAAGGAGGGGGTATGCACCTGACTCAAGCGCAGTGGAGAATGATTTCCGTGTTGTGCAAGGTTCTCCAGCCCTTCGAACTTGCCACACGTGAAGTCAGTTCAGACACTGCCAGCTTGAGTCAGGTCATTCCCCTCATCAGGCTTTTGCAGAAGCAGCTGGAGAAAGTGAAGGAGGAGCTAAGACGGAGTGATTCCGCTCAGCATGTGGGACTTGTGGATGAAGCCCTTCATTCGCTTTGCCAGGATTCCAGGGTGGTCAATCTGTTGAAATCAGACCACTACATTTTGGCCACCGTGCTCGATCCTAGGTTTAAAGCCTATGTGGTGTCTCTCTTTCCGGCTGACACAAGCCTGCAGAGGTGCAAAGACCTGCTGGTGAACACACTGTCAGCTGAAGCGGAACGTGACACGTCAACAGCTCCTTCTTCATTTTCTCCCGCAACTGGGGCTGCCAGGAAAAAACTTAGGTATCCAGGGCAGGGCAGGCAGGACCAAATTTGGACATCTGGTCCGGACTGAAGGACCTGGCAACAATTTCTGACATGTCTACTGTCACTACATATGATACTGTCACCATTGACAGAATGGTGGAGGATTACATCGGTGACAGCATCCAAGTTGGCATGTCAGACAGTCCATACCTGTACTGGCAGGAAAAAGAGGCAATTTGGAGGCCCCTGTACAAACTGGCTCTATTTTACCTGAGTTGCCCCCCCTCCAGTGTGTACACCGAAAGAGTGTTTAGTGCAGCCGGGAACCTTGTCAGCGAAAGGCGTAGGAGGTTGCTTCCACAAAATGTGGAGAAGATGATGTTCATCAAAATGAATTATCAACTCTTCCAGGGAGACCAGCCTCCAGAACGTACAGAGGGACCTGTGGTGGTGGATTCCAGTGGGGACGAGTTAATACTCTGTGAGGATGAGGATGTACACAACACTGAAGAGGGTGAGGAATCGGTGGATGAGGACGACATCTTGCCTCCGTAGAGCCAGTTTGTGCAGGGACAGATTAATTGCCAGCTTGTTTTGTGGGGGCCCAAATGAACCAATCATTTCAGCCACAGTCATGTGGCAGACCCTGGCGCTGAAATGATTGCTTTGTTAAAGTGTGCATGTCCTGTTTATACAACATAAGGGTGGGTGGGAGGGCCCAAGGACAATTCCATCTTGCACCTCTTTTTTTTCTTTGCATTATGTACAGTTTGGGGCCTAGTTTTTCAAACTGCCATCCTGTCTGCCACTGCAGTATCACTCCAAGATGGGTCACGTGCCGCCCACTCGTGTCGCTTAGCATAGTCATCCAGCTACCTCGGTGCAGCCTTTTGGACATAAAAACACTATTGTGAGGTGTGAGGTGTTCAGAATAGACTGGAAATTAGTGGAAATTAAGGTTATTGAGGTTAATAATAGCATAGGAGCAGAAAAACCAACACATTCTGTGATTTTAGCTGTTTTTATGCTTTTTTTCAAAAAAATACAGATCCAAAACACAAAACCCAGAACCCAAAACACGGAAGGGTGGTTTTGGCAAAACCAATCCAGATCCAAAACACGGAGAAAGATCCAGATCCAAAACACGAAAAGTGGCCGGTGCACAGCCCTAATGCACACTGACATATACAGTACACTGACACATATATACATGCACACACTGCCATATACAGTTATATACATACACACACTGACATATACAGCACACTGACAGATATAAACATGCACACACTGACATATACAGTTATATACATACACACACTGACATATACAGTACACTGACACATACTGACATATACAGTACACTGACACATATATACATGCACACACTGCCATATACAGTTATATACATACACACACTGACATATACAGCACACTGACAGATATAAACATGCACACACTGACATATACAGTTATATACATACACACACTGATATATACAGTACACTGACACATACTGACATATACAGTACACTGACACATATATACATGCACACACTGACATATACAGTCAGGGGCTGGCTGGCAACTTTTAGCCTGGGGGGCAAATGCATGCAGGCGGCCCTGGCAGAGGAGTAGCGTGTAGCCAGGGTGCCAGAAGAACGTGCGTGCTACGGCGTCGCCCCCCTCAAGTGTTTCAGGGAGGAGGCGGGTCCATATGGGATTAATGTAAGGTAAAAATAAAGATTAGGGGCAGCCCCCTGTCGTAGTGCCCATATGCAGTGCCCCCGTGTGCCACAGGAGAGAACACCCTTATGCAGGCCTCCAGTAGTGCCCCCAGTAGTGATCCCCCCTATGCAGTGCCCCTTGTGCCCCCAGTAGTAAGCCCCTTATATAGTGCCCCCAGTAGTGGTCACCCCTGTGCAGTGCCCCTTGTGCCCCCAGTAGTAAGCCCCTTATATAGTGCCCCTAATAGTGGTACCCCCTATGCAGTGCCCCTTTTATAGTGCCCCCAGTAGCAGTCCACCCCCCATGCAGTGCCCCCAATAGTGGTAACCCCTATGCAATGCCCCTTAAATAGTGGCCCCAGTTGCAGTCTCCCCCTATGCAGTACCCCCAGTATTGCCCTTTATATAGAGCCCCCAGCAGTGGTCCCTCAATGCAGTGCCCCCAGTGGTAGTCCCCTCCCCCTATGTAGTGCCCCTAATAGTAGTCCCCTCCCCCCTATGCAGTGCCCCTAGTAGTAGTCCCCTCCCCTTGTAGTGCCCCTAGTAGTAGTCCCCCCCTGTAGTGCCCCCAGCAGTAGTAGTACCCCCTTGTAGTGCCCCCAGTAGTAGCCCCCCTTGTAGTGCCCCCAGTAGTAGTCCCCCCCTTGTAGTGCCCCCTGTAGTAGTAGTTCGCCCATTGTAGTGCCCCCAGTAGTAGTAGTCCCCCTTGTAGTGCCCCCAGTAGTAGTAGTCCCCCCCTTTGTAGTGCCCCCAGTAGTTGTAGTCACCCCCTTTGTAGTGCCCCCAGTAGTAGTAGTCCCCCCCTTTGTAGTGCCCCCAGTAGTAGCCCCCCCTTGTAGTACCCCCAATAGTAGTAGTCCCCCCTTGTAGTTCCCCCAGTAGTAATAGTCCCCCCCTTGTAGTGCCCCCAGTAGTAGTAGTCCCCCCCTTGTAGTGCCCTCAATAGTAGTAGTCCCCCCCTTGTAGTGCCCCCAGTAGTAATCCACCCCCCTGGTAGTGCCCCCAGTAGTAATCCTCCCCTGGTAGTGCCCCCATAGTAATCCCCCCCTGGTAGTACCCCCAGTAGTCCCCCCCCAGTAGAGAGAGACTTAATAAAATAAAAAAAAACCACTTACCTGAAACTCCCGCTCCTGGTCCCGACGCTTCTACTGGCTCCTCCGGCCGCTTTGCATTATGGGAGAGATGTCGTCATGACGACATCTCTCCCATTACCCACTGCGGGAGCCGGAAGATGGCTCCCGCAGTGGGAGCAGCAGCAGCCGATGAGAGTCTGACAGACTCTCAGTGGCTGCTGATTACAGCAAACACACAGCTGCCGGCTCCGGCGGCTGTGTGTTTGTGCTGTGTAGCGCTGACCGAACTCCGTCCGGTCAGCGCTACACACGCGGTTCAGTCTGTGTCATAGTGACACAGAGTGCCCGCGGCCCGCATGACGCTGTGACCTGGGGGGGCACATGGCACCCTGCCCCCTGGCCCAGCCCGCCACTGTATACAGTACACTGACACATATATACATGCACACAATGACAGCCTACACAGACACAGATATCTCTTTCACACAAATGCAGCCCCCCCCCACACATAACACACACCAACTTCCACCCCCCCCACCCCCACCCATTACCCACCTGCAGTGAGCAGAGAGAGCTGGGGAAGGAAGAATCACTCCTCTCCTGGTACCCGGAGTCAGACGGACGCACATTTCAGGCAGGTCAGGGAACAGGAAGAGCTCTCACTCTCTCATCAACAAGACTGCCTGTGAGGGACTGCGTGCTTCCACTGCAGCTCCCCCTAGAGGCAGCCCAATTAGCAGCAGGCTATCAGGCACATCACACTGACCTGCTCGTTATTAGTCGGGATACAATGATGGCGGGAGGGGGAAGGGCGGGTGTGCGTGCGGGTATGATGCTCTGCTGGCGCCTCCTCTGCTGGGCTTGCCAGGGCACCCAGGGCACGTGCCCCGCTCGACCCTCCTAGTTACGCCACTGGACCTTTCACAGATCGCATTAGCGAAATATGCAAATGTCTTCCAAAGCTTCCCCGAGCACAGGGACACCCACTGCTGCCTTCTCATATCCATCTAACAACGTGCATAAGTGTAAACATCGGGAACAACGACGCAGCTCGGGGCAGCCACGCAGCTTCTGAATGAAGGCTGACCTGTCTCAAACACTACGTCTCTCCTGACACACTAAGAGCTCTCATGCTGTGAAGGAGATCGTTATGGCTAATTTATGCATGACCATAAAACAGCATTTATATGGTCCCAACATGCCTCCGTTTACCTTGCCCTCCCTGTTATCTCCCCAAAACGCTCACTGCCTTTCAGTAACTTTACAAGTGAATCCTCTGTGCGAGCGTAATCACAAACCAATTGCTGGATGTGCGCAGTACGGCTTTCACACAAGCGCAATGGTAAAAAAATCTCTCAATCTGTAAAAATATTGGCATTGCTTAAATCTCTAAATCAAGCCCCCATTCTGGTAGCGACATCAATGACTGAACCTGTTACGCGTGTATCAGTGTGATCTGTGCAGTTCTTCTGTGTGTTATAGTTAAAAGAAAGGGTTAAAAATTTTAAAAAGGCGTCTGGTCCCCCCAAAAGCATAACCAACCCTGGACCTCTGAGCCTGTTCTTGGACAGGAAAATCGGAGGAAAACCGACATGGCGTTCTCTTTATTTTCCTATATTTCCTATTTACTTACTTTGAGTCATGCTCGCAATTTTCTTGGTGCAAGAAAGTATTCAAGTCACATTAGTCTCTGCATATATAATAGAACAACTAAGAAGCACTGAATGGAATATAAAGCATTATATACAGCATAAAGGTGTGAACTCTGATACCCTAGCACCACCTGCTGAATATTAAAATATTGCAAGTTTATATGCAAATGGTGAATATTAGGTTATTTACACATTGCTTATTTTTGAGGTGCAAGCAAAAATAAGCAATGTTCTACCCACTTCATTACCTGCAAGTAGGTAGAGTCACACATTGCACAAGGCTCCAAATGAAGCAAACAGTTAAATCTGACGCTAAAGCCCCATTCATATATTTTGGAATGTTATTAATTTTTTATTTTATTTTAATTAATTTCGAACTGAATGGTAGTAGGCTTTCCATTTGTAATTCGGGACACATACTGTATAATTTACACATATTCTGTGGCTGGCTGACTTCAAGAGGTATATTTACTAAGAAATGTGACTGTCTGAGTTTGAAACACACTGTGCATCACTGGGACACGGAAGAGTTTTTCCCAATCAAATACACAAATTTAATAAGAATTGTGTTTGACTGAATTGTGTTTGCCGATGGTCTATGGAATTGTGTTTGATCGTGTGCGAGTTCAGTCGTATTTGGCTGAAATATATAGACCTGCCTGTGAGCAGCGTGTTGTGCAGAAGCACTGCACAGATCAGTGTGATCTGTGCAGTTCTTCTGTGTGTTATAGTTAAAAGAAAGGGTTAAAAATTTTAAAAAGGCGTCTGGCTCCCCAAAAGCATAATCAACCCTGGACCTCTGAGCCTGTTCTTGGACAGGAAAATCGGGGGAAAACCGACATGGCGTTCTCTTTAGTTTCCTATATTCAGCGCCTGCTGAACCACCCCGGAGTGGTAATGCCACAGCAGGGAGACAAAGATATAGCGTGGGGTCTCCCTGCCAAAGCTTTTTCCAGCATCGGTCAGTTTTGCATCAGTTTTATATTTAGTAAATTTTAGATTTGCAAACTAGATGGCAAATCTCACAAAAATGATAAAATCGACCAAAATCAAACTTTAGTAAATGTACCCTTTTGTATTTTCAGAAAAAACAAAAGTAATTTTACTCATTTTAACATGTTAAAAAATTTTACCCAAATGGCTAAAAATTTGTTTTTTTAATTGAAATTTCAAGAAAAGCAAATGTGATTCTTTTTTATCGTCTCTTGAACACCACAAAAAATTTATTTGTGGTTCTTGTTTCACCAATAATCCACCTTTCCAAAATAGTAAAAGCTGGATTCTGGGAGGTAAATTTACTAAGTATCTCGTATCTGACCAAGATTCCATTCCCGTCAGAGTTTCAAACATAGAGATTTTCTAAAGACAAACATGGGTGTAAAATCATCATTCTCTCTGCAAAACATGGGTGAAAACACAAATAGAAATAAATACACCATTGGCCAAACTCGCAAGTGCTTTCCATAGACAAGAAAACACAGGCATTTACTAAGAATTGTTATTGCAAACATAGGTTTAAATTAAGCCAACTTGGTCCAAAACAGAATTTTCAAACACACCACCTCACCAGCAGAATGTTTAGCAGAAGCATGCACAGATCACTGTGATCCGTGCATGCTTCTCAGTGTAAAAAGGGTTTAAATGATCTTTTTTTTTTTTTAAATGATGTGAGGTCCCACCTCCCAAAGCAAAATCAGCAAGAGGCAGGTCTTGGTTCAGGAAATATGGGGAAAAAAATGTGTGGGGGTCTCTGTGTTTCCTTGAACCAGCACCAAGTTCAACTAGGGGGGTAATGCTACAGCAGGGGGCACACTTGACAGGGGCACCCTACCAAAACATTAACCAGACCCCAACTAGTGTGCCCAGGCCGTGGATTCTTCAGGAAGTGGGTTCCCCTTCCAGAGTATAACCCCGGCCCAGGCTGGTAGCCTGGGGCTCCTCCCTGCACCCCTGGCTGGTGGGTGCAGGGGTAATGGTATAAATAAATGTATAATATTGTTTTTCACAGTGGAACTACAAGTCCCAGTGTGCTTGCTCTTTGGCACTTGTCAGCAAGTGGTCGTCACCAGTACCCCCACTGTACAAAAAATATTAAAATAAGACAGCACACATGTTTCGAATATTGCATGATTTTATTACACATGCACCCGCTCATTCATTAGCAGTCACACTCACCCCCACTCACACTACATACTTACCTACTCCCTGGCACTGGTCGGTCCCCTTGTCCAATAGGCATCCCAAGCGGAGATCTGTCCACTTCTCCAGTAGGCATCCATGGGTAAGGAAATAAAAAAATACAACCCATACCAGTCAGAGATAGCAGTGCTATATGTACATATAGTGCTGCTCCCAAAAGTGACAGGACCAAGGTGTGTTCCCGCACTTGGAGCCCCGCCAGCCAATCAGCGACTGCTACACAGGGAATAGGCCAATGATTGGCTGTGAGTACTCTCTCGAAGACATTCAATAGCCAGCCAGTCGCACACAGATATACAAGTGCATATCAAATTACTCAGCACACTCTGAGGCGCATCTCATTGTGACTTAGATGCATTTTCGTCAAAAAAGACCACACAAGAGATGCCCGGCACTAGTAGAGACTCACAAGACCAGACATCAGGCCCTGACGAAGCCCGCACAAGCACAAGCGGGTGAAACGCATTGGCCACGCCCCCCCTCTCAACCTGCCTCACGGACTCCCATCTTCAGTTTTCAGGCGAGGACCAGCGTGCACGCTTTCCGCCGGCAACACCCGCCAGGCAAGACAACACACCTCGAGACGTTGGCGGAGGACAGGAGGAGAAGGCAGAAGATCGGGCGGCATACACAGCAACACAGCCTCACGTAAGTGTGGTGATTATACACCCAGGACAGCCGAAGAACTGCTTCTGAAAATAAGGTAGGAGAGACGCTATCTACTTGTATCCACTAGATACTTTGTATCCAGGACAACAGCGGATAAACAAAGATCGTGAACTTTTTTTGCCACAAACCACTTTCTTTCTCCCCAGCTGACGAGCTGGTGATGTGCATATGATTCCTGTGGTCTTTCCATTGTTTATTCTTTGCACACCAGAGACTGCAATATTTATCAATACTACAGAGATATATCTTAACATGTGATTGTATTTTAACAAGTGACTGCAATTTTTATTTTTTATTTATTTTTTATTTTTTATTTTTATTTTATTTAATTTTATTTTGTCATACTGTGTTTAAAATAAAAACAGTTTTACCATACACCTATTTGCACACTGAGTGAACATACTTCCTGCTGCGCTGTTGTTTAGACACAGTAACCACTATTACTAATTTTCAATCTCCAGTGACAAAGGGAATTGTCACCTGTGTCTATAGCTGCAACAGGGAACCCTATCCCCTTAATCATATCCCTAGGAGCGCACAACACCACCATATAATACCTTAAGGTAGCTGAGAAGCCTACCTTTATCTATGCTTCGCACTGCAAGAGAGTAACCAACATGATACACTTCAGCTCTCCAGCTAGAGGCGCAAATGAGGAGGCTAAACTCACCCTAGCCCTGGAGGAACTGTTCAAACAGTTAATACGGAAATGGCCTAGTATGGCAGGAAGTTAGTAGAGGATATTGGGACAGGTGAGACTGTCCTGATTGACCTCCCTGTAAAAAAAAAAAATGATTAAAGATCACCAGACCTTATAATGTTCATGATAAGCCTGGCCATAGTAATAAGGATGGCAAGAATTCTAACATACTACATATTTTCTTGAATAATGAATCTGGAATAGAGCCAGGTTCCGGGTTTTGTGATACGCATGGTAGCAACACCTACCTATGGATCTCATGTGACTGATGACATTTTCCCCATCACCAAGTTTCAAAAATTACTAGGAAGAAAAGAGACACATGGGATTGCCATGTCAAAGTCAAATAATTGGTTATGATCTTTGTACAATGATTATCTGACGATCTGATCGTCTATGGTCAGACGATGTGTTTCCACGACGCTACTTTGCGTCGTGCAATCCGATGCGCTAAACTGCGTATTCACAAACACACATACACTGATACACATAACGCACACACATATAAATGTATATATACATATATACACGGACGCTCATATGCGTATGCACATACTTACACATGGATGCTCATTTGTATATAGTTGTTATTTCAACACACAGACGCACATAGGCGGAAGCATATCTGCAAGATGGTTCCCACACATTATAGTTAATACCCAGTGTTATTAAAGGTATTTTTAGCTAATAATTATGATGTAATATGTACTTAAACGAGATCTAAGGTTTAGAGTGTAGAGGATATGTCATGTTTGGTATCTTACTAAATCCCTGATTAATTGCAGACATCTGTATCTATCGGCAAAGAAGTCGCATAATGTTATGGATGATAGGGATAGAAATGTTATAACATGCATGTAGTGTTGCAGCCAGTATTAACCAGTTGTTCGGCGGGAAGCTACACAAAGAGACCGTTGGAGAACTGAGCCATGCCACTGATGACACCATATGAATTAACCAATGACCAAATCATTCAGAAGCAAGAACCAATGTTAACTTGTCAACTAGTCCCTTTGTTAACGTAGAACTCTGTAAGGTATATAAGCTGTGTCCCGATCCCAGTGTACAGACATCCTCTTTGATGATCACAGGCTTCTGGATTGATGACTGTATGCTGGGACCAGTGCGCATGCGTATGTATCGGCTTGTACTATTTTATTGCTTTTTACTTTAATTGTTAAATCTTTTATCGTGTTACTTTTTCTTTACGTAAATAACTTTTTGTGCTTTGGAACCATACGATTGGACTGGAAAGAAATTCTTTCTTAAGCGACTTGTAACGCTAAATAGTGACTAGCGACTATTAGGAAACAATAGCCATGATAAGTGCCAGATGGTACCCCAAATTCCCCACTGTATATGTAAATATTGTGGTGACGTCCCAGAATAGGTACAGCCTAGTGAATTCCAAAAAACACTATTGGAGCATGACAGGGAGAGCACAACCTTAACCCCAGTAATCACAGTAATGTCCAGAGGACAGCATTAAATGGTTTTACATAAAGTTTAATTTTTATTACCAATGATTATTCTCAGTAAACCTAATGGAGAGTGGAATGATAGAGAGGCATGAGATTAGTGGGCACAGAATAATTAGAGGCATGAGTTTATTGGGCACAGAATAATTAGAGAGGCATGAGTTTATTGGGCACAGAATAATTAGAGAGGCATGAGTTTATTAGGTACAGAATAATTAATATGGGGTAATAGACTACATATATACCAGCCTACTGGACCAGAATGCATTTGCATTATTATTATATGACTTAAGGGCTGATTCTGAGGTGGACGCGGTGAAAATATCAGATGCAATTGGCCGATATTTTCAGTCTGTGCATGTATCCAACCTGCACTGCGCATGCGTCCCCATGGTTCCCGCCAAAAGCTGCAGAACAAATGTAGTCGCAGTGAGAGGCAATCTCAGTGGGCATTTCTAGGTGAAAACTGAGGGCTGGCTAGCCAGATGCACTGATTTCAGCGGCCATGCTCAGATGGATATTCTGCGTCTCCACCATTGAACAGGGCCGGTGCCATGTTCAATGGCGTGACTGATGTGTGACCAATGGTGCGTCCTAATAGTCATAGCTAGCGCCATAGCCGGTGATTGCCTCTGTATGCATCCCATCAAATGTGGCAGTAGCATAAAGATGCAGTCGCGCTACAGAAAATGATACAGTTGTGGCTACATTAGTGTCTACCTCTGACTAAGGCCCTTAGTGTTTTTTTGGGGGTGATTTCAATATCCTTATTGACAGCTGAATTATTTGGCCACCAATTTATTACTTAACATGGATTTTATCAATCGGAAGGAACAGCTTTAACAACAGACCTTTCCACACAATAAAACATCATTTCCTGTAAGTAACCTCTGAGGTCTGAATTTTTGGCCTAAAATAGGACTACTTTCTTCTGCTGGCTCTTGTACATTGGGCTTGATTCAGAGATATACGCAAACCTGATGTGTACGAGTGTTGGAGATCTGCGCATGTTCAGATCCCTTCTGCAACTATGGTTGCAGTGCCAGTAAGCCGCAGCCTGATTAACGTTCCGCGGTGGTTTGGGGGTGGGGAATGGGCAGCAACAGCCAGCGTTTGTGTCTTCTGAAGCAGCTTCATTGGCCTTAGCTATGGAGCTGCTACAGCCATTCCTGTTTGGACAAGATTAAACTCAAACAGGTTCCCACAAACACGTGTGACTTTTCCCAGACCAAACTCGCAAATTTACCAAGAAATGAGTTTGCAAAATTGTGTTTTTCGATGGTGAATGCAAATGTGTTATGTCGTGTGAGTGTTTTGGCAAAACAAGTGTGGGAATGGATGCATTTATAAAACACACATTAGAATCCATGCATCATCCTAGAAACATGTTCTGATTGAAGCAGTCATGTCATACTGTATACACACTGCCTAAGCATATAAAAATACCACAAACAGTCCAACCTTTGAGAGTTTCGTTGGTTGGATGTTGCAGATGGACAGTGAAGAGTGTGTTTAGTGGTGTAGGAAAGTTTTTGTTTAGTGGAATCGATTGCTGCTTGGTATGTGGAAATTATTTTGTGCTTATTTATTGTCTTGTCATATCTTTGTTTGTCTCATTTTTCTGTCCTTCTTGTTTTTTCTTTTGAGGAGAGGCAGGGAGAGAGTGAGGTTGCATCTCAAGAGGTCCTATTGAGCAATACAAGCAGCAGTGATGAGGCACCCAGGCAGAGGGGCAAGACCAAGATGGACCACAATGTGAATTCTCTGTGGAGGAGAACATGGCCCTTGTGCAGAAGGTCAAGAAATCCCACCACTTGCTGTTTGGATGAAAGGCTTCCAGCATATTGATCTACCGCAAGAATGCCATATCACCGAGAACATTAGGCATGCCCACAATGCTAAAAAAAAAGCTACCCTGAATGCATGCCACTGTGACTCCTGGCTAGGGAAGCAGATGCAGGTATCCATTAGTGGTGAAATACCACCATTACCTGAGCTAGGTACTATGAGAATATTGACTGGGATATCCCAAGAAATCTGAAAATTACTAGTAGCCAGAAGGAGCAACACAGCCAGAAGCTTATGCAGGCCTGAGACAGAGTGGGATCGTGTTATGTCAGAGTCTAGGTCCAGTTTGACTTGGTCATACAGATGCAATATGTTCATCCGGAACATCTGTATGACCTCGCCATCGGCCAATGTGTTCAGGTTCAAATGCCTCCTAAAAAAATGTTGCTTGAGCAGCCTTTGTGATACCCACATTACCTCATGAGCCTGCTCAGTTTCTTGCTCCTGGGTCCTTCCAGCCTGGTGGCAGAGCCTCAGATATCCCAGCCACATTCAGCGAATAGCAATAGTAGTATATTCTGCCATTTTTGCTTCACACAAATCAATGCAGCTCATTTAGCCCCTTTACTAGGTATCATCATTGTTTTCCCACTAAATGCAACTTGCAACAATTGTGAACACATGCAAACACTCAACTCAGGAGGTCGTCTATTTGAAAAGTCTATCTAGTTGAGAGTTTGGTAATTTCTCATGCTAGTTTCAAAACTCGATTCTTGGTAAATTTGCGTGTTGTATTGTTTCTTATGGAAAGTTCTTGTGAGTTTGGTCGATGGTGTATTTGGTTGTGTTTTGTAAACTTGTGCAAGTTTTGCTGTTCGTTTCCTTCAAGTTCACACGTGTTTGTCCTTAGTAAATTTGCGAATTGAAAAAAAGGCTAAACTCGTGTAAGAATGAAATCTCACCCAAGCACGATTCATAGTAAATTTACCTTGTACAGTTACTGTGTTGGTGGTTTTGTGTTCCTATGATATGGGAAGAGTGCAAAGATCATATTAGTTGTATCAGGGATAAAATAAAATATGTATACACCAATTGGAGTGGGGGTGATATCGTTTTTGGCCATTTACCAATGGCAGCTTTAGAGGTGGGGCTGCAGCGCAGTCCAAAATTCAAATAGGGGAGCCACAACAACTGCCAGTGAGTCCCAGCCAGTGATGTTTGTCAGTGTTTGGAATGGCAGATGGTTTGGTTCTCTAATTTTAATTTAGGACTGCGCTGCAGCACCACCTCTGGAGCTTTCATATCATTTATAATTACGCCAAAATGTAGGAACTGTTCTTTTAAAGCTTGATAAGTCAATCACTATGTAAATATGACTGAAATACATGGACTAACAATTTGGTCACACACTCATTATTATGGTCAGTCAATTACAGCATGCACGTACAGTAGCAATACATTATTATGGACCACCAGTGACAGCATGCACATAGCAATACATTATTAAGGTCAGCCAATAGCAGCATGCACAAAGTGATACAATATTAAGGTCAGCCAATGACAGCATGCACATAGCTATAAATTATTTTGGTCAGTCAATGACAGCATGCACATAGCAATACATTATTATGGTCAGCCAATGACAGCATGCACTTAGCAATACATTACTATGGTCAGCCAATGACAGCATGCACATAGTGATACATTATTATGGTCAGCCAATGACAGCATACACATTCCAATACATAATTATGGACAGCCAATGACAGCATGCACACAGCGATACATTATAATCATGGAGTGATTTAAATCCTTCTGGTCTTTGGTCATTCTTGATAGTCATTGTGACAATTGGTCTAAAGCAGCCTAAGGTGATGACAAGCACTTACCACTATTCTGACATTTTCAACAGTGAATGTTTTGCTTTCAAAAAAATTAATCATATACTGTAGTAAAGGTGTAAAACTCAACTTCTTTATGTAACATCTGGTTTCTAAAATAAGCAATGCTATGGAAAAAAAAACACGAAATGTTTATATAACACAGATGCTAGTGCAAACTGTTTTAATGTATGAGAACACTGTGTAGCAATAACAAGGTCCGGGTGATAACAAATAACACATTTGAAGCTTTGTGTATCCAATTTGGCACAATTATTAACTTTTCTCCTCTTTGTAGACAATGTACTGCTTGAGCATGTTTGAATAAAAATGTGTCTTTTTCATGAACCAATTTTTTTATCTAAATATTTGAGTTTGGATTTTCTAGGTTTCCTTAGCAATAATCTGAGGTTTGTTCATGCTGTTACACCATGAGTCGCTAAATAGCAGGATAGCAGGTAATATGAAACCAATAGTATTTGTCACATGTATCCATGTAAATGAATGTATGCTGCAACCATTCAAACCTTCATGTGCAACTAGAGATTTTCTATTTCACCCTCCAGTTCAGATGAATCAGAGAACCTGTTGGTCATGCATAACTATTTCCTATTACCTAAAAAGGTAAAAGTTACAAAAGGGAACTGAAAGAATATACTAAAGGAATGGACGACCTCAACAGTTATATGCATTTGGAGTAGGGATGTGCAGGCTCGGATAGGTTCGAGTTTGCACGTGGAGTTCGGATTTTTCCCTCCAAAAAAACGGAACTCAGAACGAGGCAAAACGTCATCTTGCATGGACGAACATCATCATTCCTGGTCTTTTGTCCAGGAATGATGATGTTCGTCCATGCAAGATGACGTTTTGCCTCGTTCTGAGTTCCGTTTTTTTGGAGGGAAAAATCCGAACTCCACGTGCAAACTCGAACCTATCCGAGCCTGCACATCCCTAATTTGGAGCAATTCTTAACTTTTATTATTTAATTTCTTACATCATACAACAGATTGAATCAAATACTCTTGATAAACTTCAATTTATTTACAAAGTCCTATAATACTGATCACTTTGGCATCAGTCTGTATGCCAGGATTAGTTTTAAATCAGTTTACAATTAGACATTGGGTGAAGAATCCTAGATTACTGTATCTGTATGTTGAGTCGTTTAATAATCAGACATTATAGTTTTTGTCTCAGAATTGAAGGCATTTCAACTTTTTCCACTGTTACCTGAAAAATAAGGGAATACAATTCTACACTTATACAATAATGTTTACCAATTTATGTCACATAAATTAATACAATATCTCAAAATATCTCAAATTTGATTTTAGCTGTTAATAATTATTTAATATACACTTTGAATAATTGGATATTATAAGTGTAATACGCCCCTGCTACAGACATTGGCACAGCACATACAGGCCATGCTGGCCACAAGTGCCCTTTTAAGTGACCTGTTATAAGTGTTTCCCCTACCCCCTGCCCTTATGTGGCTGTTTACAGTCACTCTCCTTATAGCTTCACATGATAATAGAGACCACAACGAACATGTACTGTAAAAGTGGTAATCATTAGCCAACTACATTGTTAGCCCATTTCTACTCAATTACTGTATGCCAGCCTCCCTCATGGGGAAAAATTTGGGATGTAGTCGGCACCCTGGTGGTTGGGATGCCGGCGCTCAGAATACCAGCATCAGAATCCTGACATCAGTCGGAATCCTGGCTCCAGAATCATGACTGATGACATCCCGAGGGTTAGGTTTAGGGGTTAGGCACTAGTGGAGGGATAGGGATAGGCTGTGGGAAGTGAGGGTTAGGCTGCAGGGTAAGGGGGGGTAGGGTTAGGCTGCAGGGTGGAGGATTAGGGGGAGAGTTATGGGTTAGGATACTTACCTAGTTGGGTCAGGATTCTGACTGTCGGGATGCCACTGTCGATATTGTGACCACCAGCATCCCAACCGCCGGGATCCCGTACCCAACCCAAAAATATATATGTTATTTTACTTCCTTTATAAAGAATTGAGCATAAACGCAGACATTTATGTAAACAGGTAACTGTAGATAATATGCTGTGCCAAGCTAATAGTAGATGAAGGCTGAATAGGCTTGAGAATATGTAAGAATTCATTTTTTTTGCTGATTAGCTGAATGTTACAGCCTTGTTATTAGGCAGATTAATTTAAGGCTTCAGGCATCACATTATTTTGAGCCAATAGGTTTGATTTAGGGCTGTGTCTTGATTTACTAGTATATAGGACAGGCTCTTTTGCAGTTTGGAGCCCACCCTCGCACCCAAAACCTTTCTTCTATTTTTTATCTGTATGTTAACGATTTCTTTTTCCCAATTTAGTGGAGGCGCAGCATTGGCTGGAGAGAGCTGCATCTCAGTGGCTCTATGTGGTGCAAGAAAGCGTTGTGGGTCATTTGACCTCTATCCCAGATGTGTCCACATATATCTAGCCTCCTTGCATGTTAAACAGCCCGTCTAGTCATGCCTTGCCGTGACTTGGTAATACCAAACGTCTTTTCCTGAGACTTTTTCCCCTTCAAATGCATCTTATTAGCACAGAAATGCAAATAGAATGCACCTGCTTCTGCTGAATAAATTATATGCACCTTGCCTATATTCTGTATGCAATTGCAGCTGTATCTGCATGCGAAATGCCATGTTACAGTGTCACAGCCACTGTCATAGACACTGACAGTATTGTATAGGCAGATACAGCTGCAGTATAAGATGCATTTGAAGGGGAAAAGTTGCACCAAAAGATGCTCAGTGCTACAGAGTCACACGGCGCTCACGCGTTAAGTGCACCGCGACTTATAGTGCACAGAGGATAGATGTATGTGGATGGACACATCTGTAATGTACATGGCAAATTTGTCCTACTTAGTGCGAGGGGACCTGGGTGCTTCCTGTGCAGAAGCATTCGGACTGTGGGCCTGATTCAGCACGGATCGCAGTTGCGATTACAGCTGCATAATCGCACGCAATGCTGCTGTAAAAATATGATTATGCCTGCCACAGCTCAGCCAGCATAAAGACACCCACTACTGCTTTCTCACACCCGTAATATCCCGCAGTCCTGCGTATACATCGGCACATCACGTACAATTACAGCAGCTCTGTCCCATCGCAGAAATTGCAAGTCACACTGTATGCAGAATGCTCTCAAGCTGCGTATGCAATCGCAGTGGCTAATTTACGCACGCCCATGCAACGGTGTTCAAATGGACAGACACACCTGCATTTCGACCACTCCCTGAGTCACCACCCCCAAACGCTCATGGCCTGTCACTCACTCTGCAATGGATTCCTGTCTGCGTGTGTAATCACAGTGCGATCGCCGCACACGTGCAGTGTGGCTTATACACATGTGCAATGGCTAACAATCACTCCATCTGCATATGTAGTTGTAATTGTGATCCATGCTGAATCAGGCCCTGTGTCCATGAGGGGAAGTAAGTCTTCCCAGTGAAAGTGCGTCTGTAGATCTGTAGAGGGGACCTCTAGTCGTCCCTTAGCAAGGATACACTAAGAGATGATAGAACTGAGATTTCAGTTTCACCTGGCCACCTTTCTCAGGTTAATTCATTAAATAACAGCTGTGACGTTTTAGCCAAGCTGTTATGTGTCCATGTCTTTATTTCATTAGGTTAAGTTAAGTTTATAAGTTAAGAAGTGTATAATGTGGTAATTGGCAATAAACCGATGGAGGTCTTATTGTAATTGTAAAGTAACAGGTTCTGATTGGCTGTTTATCTGCAGAAATGTCCCCCTATTATGTCTCGGTTGCCATCTAGGAGCTGCACATTAGTTTTCATATATGGAAAGATTAAAGTGAGAATAAAGTGAGACTTCTGCAGTAATAGCAATAGCAGCAATGTCTCAGTTCAATCCTCACATAAAAGATTCATCTAGTCATCATAATTCATACTTTTGACCATGCTCTTGATATCTCTCACACAATGGGGTGAACTCAATTACAGGCGATGTGCTATTGATGTTCGTCTGCACGCATATCCACAATATACAGTAGCCACAACATCACCAATGCGTACCATGGGTATGAGGCAAAATTGGCAATGTTAGTGGGTGGCGATGTGCCATTCCTGAATGCACTGTACGGCATATCGGAATGCCATGTAATAGATTCCACCATAATAAATCATTATAGTCCAAGAGGTAGTTACAAAAAAATTATGAATAATACTCACATTTGTCTGTTCCCTCTGGTACTTTCCAGTTTAGAACATTGTGATTTGAGTTCTGGGGTTGGATACTTGTTTATAGATTCTGTTAAAATAACAAAGTGGTATTGAGTGTTTGATACTAATATGAAAGTCAAAAGGAAAATACATAAAAGATACTGTACAAAACATTGGCTAATTAAACATTTTCCATTTCCATTCACGTGACATGCCAATAGCCTAATTTCTAATTATTAAGTTACATAAAATATTTTGAGGAATTCCCAGTTACTGAATATGTGATAGCAGCACACATCTATATAATACGCGTGTTTGTCTGTCTGTCTGTCCTTTATGCACGGCCAGAGTTTTGGACCTAGCTCCACCAAGATAAAGATTTAAATAGTGAGGGCATTTTATGAGTAACACCAATGCACATGATACACCCCCCAAGAACCAGATCTTCACCTATAACAACCACCTTTCCCTTAAAAATTCTTCTTCTTACCAGTACTTGGATGCCACTAGCACTACATTGTCAGTAATAACAATTTATCACAGATTGGTATTATTAGATGAAAGTTAGCAGGATACTAACCAAGGGGTCTATTTACTAAGGGGAGAAAAGGGGGAAAAACGCTAAAGGCAGAGAAAATCCCTGTACATAGCGCTTCTCAGTATGTACTAAAGGGATTTTCTCTGCCAGCGCTAAGTGCAGGCTACACTAAGGTGGTTGTTATAGGTGAAGATCTGGTTCTTGGGGGGTGTATCATGTGCAGAGACATGGTGATGGTGAGTCAAGTGTTTCTTTACTGTGCTGCTTACACCGCCGAGGGGGTGACTTAACGTTCACCCTCCTTGGCTGGTCTATTATTAGTAATACCTTCGGTAGCCAGCTCCTGCTTCCCAGTGGTAGCAGGCGAAACAGGAGTGGCATTAACTCCACGGTATGTGGAGTCTTAGTAAATAGACCCCCAAGTGTTTTTTAAAAAAAAACCTCCATTCTTTCTAGGCAATATGTTCCTAACATGCGCAGAGCAACATGACAATATAAAAGATTTAACACAATGAGAACTTTATACCTTTCACATAATTGCACTTAAAACTGTATTTTATTTAAATTTAGTGACTGTTGGTTCCAAAACAAAGCAATAAATTATTAAGCCGGCCAACTCCTTTAAAGTCTTCTTATCTGGTCAGTCCCTACACTGACTCACAAAAACATGAGAACTCCTTTACCGCTAGGGATTACACAGATTTTATAAGCTGTTACTGGCACCCTTCTAGCCAGATGCAGGTGCCGTGGGGCAGCGACAGTGCCCCATCACAGCCCTGCCCCCTGGGCAACAGCACCATTGCACACCCCTCCCTATGGCCCAGGTCCTAATGCTTTAAGAAACTTTAGTAACATGATGCCTGTGATTCTTTAACACGTTGGAGAACATTATGTGAATGGTAGCAAAGCCCATCTTTTGTCCATACAATACCTCAAGCAGAAAAATTATTGATGATCCTAAAGTATTACAAATTGTATAGCACACTATACTACAGTATATACAGCTATTGGTATTAAAAAAAATCCATGTGCATGTGAGGAAACTAACCAAGTTCCAATATTTCTTTACCAAAATTCTTATTTACTTCAATATTAAATGATTCCCAGTACATTATTAACCTTTTTGTTTCCATTTAGCCACACTACAATAACTTACATATACCGTTATTACAATGAATACACTACAGCCACTCATATATTTGTTACTATCGTCAGTTTATCAGTATAACATCTCATCACTGGTACATTTCCTGGCACAATATTTTTCAGATTTATATATCCTGGAGAATAATCTGAGGATAAAACTTCAGAGTGGTTCAGCCTTCAAATCAAAGAAATGTTTACTGAAATAAAACAGATGCTGCAGACAAGACTTGGACACTGTGACTAAGGCCCTGATTCAGAGCCGGACGCAAGTCGCTGCTCGTTCGCTCCGAGCGATGTTTGCCCAACTGCGCATGCGTACGGATCGTTATACGCATGAGCGAACAACTCAGTGCGGCCGAAATTCATGTGCTCGCAAAATAGCGAATGCCTGATAATTTGAGTGACAGAAAGAGGCGTATGTGGGTGGTAACAGGGGAAGGTGCTTGAAAACGGGGAGTGGAGATCCGATCGCAGGCGTGCTTAAAGGTCAAAACGGGCGTTTTATGGGTGTGCATATTTAAAACAGCAGCGTCATTGACCACGTCACTGGGTTATTTTAGAGCCAGAACTGCTCGCAAAGTTGTGGTAGCAAACACCAGCCCCAAGAAAAGCGAGCAGTTCATACCCTGGTCGATGTACTCGATTAATCTAATAAATAGCGGACATGACGTAGGATGCGAGCGGCCAGGGGGCGTATTTTTTCAAAAAACGAACGCAAGTTTTGTTCGCTCGTTCAGACATAGAGGCGTGAACAGACCGCAAACAGCGAACGGTTCATTTGAATAGCCACCCCTTGTTTTAGAACGAACGACCGCAAATAGCGAGTGGCTCTGAATGAGGGCCTAAGTTACCAGCAGTAACGTTATAATTCATGGAGTACAATCAAAGTTTTCACAAATCTATTAATAGTATTTTTTTTATACTCTAAGGGTAAAACTCGTAGTATTGCTCATTATCTACAGTATAATGATCTGCAGCTAAGGTGGAAAGGGAGAACTCCACCAAAGGAACACCAGCTTACAGCCAGAACTTGAGAGAACACAATTATTCTTCCTACAAAGCAGCATTAAAAATGTATTAAAAAACATAATTCTCTATATTGTATGGTAAAAGGCAACTTTTGGATTTTGGGCCTGATACAGATTGCAATTGTGATAGCAGCTGCAAATTCTAACGGGATTCTTACGGAAAGCAGCTGCTAAAATATGCTAATGCTTGCCAAAGCTCAGGCATTATAAAGATGCCCACTGCTGCTTTCTCACATCCGACCAATGTTGCTTTTCTGCGTAAACATTGGTATTAGTCACGCAGCATTTACAGCAGGTCTGACCAGCCACAGACACTCTACTACAAAAATAGAAATCCCTTCCGCACAGATCAACAATTGTTATGGTTTATCCTTTCCCCTAATAAGTACAATAGGGAATATTACTGCATTCACAATGGGGAGGTGCACCCAGGAATATAATTGAGCATATAAAAAAGAACAAAGAAAAAGTATTTGTATATCAGGGCACTCACGGAACCAAATTATTATTATATTACATTGAATCCTGTAGTTACTGAATCTCTACTCATAACGAATAGCACATCTATTAAACATTGCAACAAGGCAGTGGCAGACAGGATGGCAGTTTAATAAACTATACTGTACGACTCCATAGAAAGAATATTTGTATTAATCAAGAACTAGATCAGACAGAGACCTGAGCGCAGTATTGGGTGTATGTAGTGGAAGGCAGGAGTCACAACTGAAAATGTAACGAAAACATGCAAAAAAAGAGTATGACAATACAGACACTTCAATTAACTGCACAGAAGAATATTTGTACCTTTGATTGTTGTGCAAGAAACATTCTGAAAAACACTTAATTGAAACAGAATATACGGCCAAAATTTTGAGACCAGATGTCAAGTTTTACTGTTAGTAGAATATTAATCAAATAATTATTAAAAGTAAGTTGGGGTACCATACATATACTGTATATAGCAAGTTTGGAATAACCACCCACCTTTTTATCTCTAATCAGCTAGAGAAATGTGGGATCAAGATTTATAATATTAATCACTCATATACTGTATATCATACATCCAAACATTCTTCAAACACCAATTGAGACTTTTGCACATGCCTCAGGTGCATGCGTCTGAAAAGGATGCCCGCAGAGCAGTGGGGTGAGAGGAGGCCTCCCAGCTTACCCCACAAGTGGACACTGCCTGCAGGTGGGATGAATAAACAATTCATGAAAAAAGGGACTTTCCCATGAAAATCGGGAAAGTTGGAATGTATGTATAAATTTAGAGTTACAGTAGTGCTGCTTCACAGAAAAATATATTTTTCAATCAAGGGCATAGCATGGGTGGAGCCGACTGATCTCGTGGTCTGGGAACCAGGGCTGGTAGAGGGTGCCATCTGGGGTGCATTTTTTGTTAACTGACTGCTGGGGAAGAGAACTAACCCTAGTAGTTCCTGATCACATAGTAAACACACTCTATGGTGGCTGCTGCTGTTCCAGATCCTATGCTGCACTGCAGGACTATGCGGTGGCTACTGCTGTTTCACATCCTCTGTGGCATGGCAGAGTAGAAATAAGGTAAGTAAAAATGTAATCTGGGGACAGCAGGGGAATTTTGTTATGCAGGGGGGCATGTTGGAGTGCCTGGGCCATATTGGTGTGCTAGGAGATTATGTTTGTGTGCTATGGGGCATACTGATATGCTGGTTGAGCATGTTTGTGTGCCAAGGGGCATGTTAGTATGACAGGAGAGCATGTTGATATACAGTGGGGCATGTTGGTGTGCTGGGAGGGCATGTTGTTGAGCAGGGTGGAGCATATTGTTGTGTAAGGGGTTATATGTTGGTGTGTATGGATGAAAGATAGTGAAATGGGTATTATAGTGGGTGAGTTAAGGGGACAGGGAGTGATGGTGATTGAGGGGTATTTCTGTGGGTGAGGTATGCTGTCTTGGAGTGGTGGTGAGTAAGAGGAATTACAGTGGGTAAAGAATGTGGTCATTTTGTAATATATCAATTCAACAGTTGAATGTGTTACTTCATATGATTAATAAAATTAAATCTATAGTACTATATAGGTATACTGTAATACAGAGCAGTTAAGGATTCAGAGGTGGAGGTGCAGCACAGTCCATTATTCAAATAGGGGAGCCAGTGCCAATGAGTCCCAGTCAGCGATGTTTGGAAGGACAGTTGGTGTAGCTCCTCTATTTGAATTTTGGACTGCGCTGCAGCCCCACCTCTGGAGCCACCACTGATACAGAGCCATAGCTAAGGCAGTGTGATATGTGACACCACCGAGAGTAACTTTCTCTGAGTACAATGGCACCATGCTACACTTCTGCTTTTAATACATTCTAATAAGTCAATATGCAGTATACTGTGAAGTTCACCCGCAGTAGAGTATTATAGGGATGTGCGCCGAACCCCCTTTTTTATTTTTGGATCTGTATCCACTTCGTGTTTTGGACCTGGATTTCCACCACAACATCTCCAGATACCATCACAAAGTAGCCTCTCCAGTTTGTGCTTGAGTTGCATCTCACCAAAAATGGCTGTTATGATCAAGAAAAGCCAAGCCCATCAGGTTGGTATCTACAAATCAAGGATGAAGTATGGCATAAGAGTATTTTGCAAGTATACCTACTGTATTTATGATTTTAGTTGAAATAAATAAGTATGAAACAAAAAAATAAGTGTCAGAGCAGCGGCACAAAAGCACGGCAGTTTAAAAAAATATAGGACATCTATAAAACATTTGCTACACAGCAGTGACAGACAGGATGGCAGTCTATAAAATAAAAAATGTCAGACAGCAATGCCCCAAACATCACTTAATGCGAAGCAAAGAGGTGCAAGATGGAATTGTCCGTGAGCCCTTCCACCCACCCTTATGTTGTATATATTAAACAGGTCATGCACAGTTTAACAAACCAATCACTTCAGCGACAGGGACTGCCAATTGTGGCTGAAGCGATTGGTTTGTTTAAAATAAGCTACCAATGGGCAGCTGACATTGCTGGCAATGATTTCTACATGCACAAATTGGCTTTACATTACAGAGGCAAAATGTTGTCGCCATCATCATCCGATTCCTCACCCTCATCAGTGTGTACATCATCTTCACACAATATTAATGTGTCCCCACTGGAATCCACCATTACAGCCTCAGGCACCTCTGTAATTTGTGGACATAATTGACAGTAAAGGTCTTCCTCGTGGAATTTGTAGTTCATTTTGATGAACCTCATCTTTTCCACATTTTGAGGAAGTAGCCTCCTACGCTGATCGCTGACAAGGTTTTTTCTGGCTGTACTGAAAACTCTTTCTGAGTACACACTGGAGGGTGGGCAGCTCAAGTAAAGCAAAGCCAGTTTGTACAAATTGCATTCTTTCTTGCCAGTAGCAAAACTGACTGTCTGACATGCCTATTGGACACTATCATTAAAATAGTCCTCAACCATTCTTTGAATGGTGACCATATCAGATGGAGTCACGGTAGAGGCTTATTAATTGTAGGCAATTCTTTTAGACATCAAAACTTGGTGGTGTTGATTCATCTGCATCACCAGTGAGTCTTTTGGGAATGCTGAGTTTTTTCCTGGCACCCGCACTTGCTGGAAAAACTGAAGGAGAAGGCATAGCTGCATCATGTGCCACTTGAACTGACAATTTGCTTACCAACAGCTCTTTGCATCTCTTCAGATCTGTGTCCATTGGGAAGAAAGACACGACATATGACTTAAAACTAGGATCCAGCACAGCCTCCAAAATGTATTGATCCGATTGTAACATCCTGACAACCCTTGGATCCTGGAAAAACGAATACAGGACTTGATCTACAAGTCCGACATACTTTTACATTTCAGCTTCTCTTTCAGTTTCTCAAGTTGCTTTTCCAACAGTCTAATTAGGGGAATTACCTTACTCAAGCTGGCAGTATCTAATTTCACAGGTGACAGGGTATCATCACTTGCACAACACAGAAAGTATTTTCCACTGAGCCTTGAGTAAGATACATTCCCCCTCCTCTTCCTATGTCATAGTTCATGTAGATTTGTGTAGATTTGGATGGCTTTTTGCTGTTTCTCCATCCACTGAAGCATATAAAGGAAGGAGTTCCACCTTGTTACTACCTCTTGCTTTAGCTGGTGGCAGGACAAATTCAAGATTCTCTTGCAGGTGCTGCAATCTTCTGCGTGCACCTGCTGAATGGCAAAAATGTCCAGAAATTTTGCAGGCCACAGAGAACATCTGCACGGCCCTGTCATTTTTTAAAAAAAAATTTGCACCACTAAGTTGATTGTGTGAGCAAAACATAGGACCTGTTGGAATTCACCCAGCTGTAATACTCTCACAATATTGTTAGCGTTGTCAGAAATCACAAATCCCGAGGAGAGTTTTTGCAATTAATTCCCTGAGTTTTTCTAAGGGGTTGTCAGCGGTATGCCACTTAGTGAAACCGGTGATACACAGAGTAGCCTGTCTGTGAATGAGCTGCTGTTTTTTAGATGCTGCTGCTGTTGGTGCTGCTGAAGACAATACACCCACCCAGTGGGTTGTTGCAGTCATGTAATCTTGCATTTGCCCAGTTCTGCTTGACCACATAACTGTGGTTAAGTGTACAGTGGGTACAACGGCATTTTGGAGGACACTAATTAAAGGTTTTTTACCATCCCTGTACATGCTGGGAATTGCTTTTCTAGTAAAGTGGAACCTTGATGGGATTTGGTAGCAAGGACACAGAACCTCAATTAACTGTCTGAAACCCACTGCACTAATGGCAGATATTGGACGCACATCTAATACCAGCATAGATGTTATGGCGTCAGTGGTCCGCTTTGCAACTGGGTGACTGCTGTCATACTTGCTCCCCCTCGCAAAGGATTTTTTAACAGTCAATTGTTTTATTAAACTACTACTAGTAGTCTTCCTTGTCCCCTTCTGGATGAAGATCCACTCCCAACAGCAGCAGAAGCAAGTGTAGCACTCAAGGATTCTTCTGAGAAATCCTGTATAGGAAAGGACTGAGTTAGCCTTATCAAATAGGATGTAGGACTACTTCCGATCATAACTGAGGATATTGTTGATGAAGCTGTTGGTGGTGAAAGTGGCAGAGAGAAAGGAGCTACCTGACACTGGACTGCTTGTTGTTACTTTTTTAGCCAAAGTTTCTGAATCTTGCAAAAACTTTTGATGGATGTGTTGCAGATGATGTAACAGGAAGAAGGAGGTTGCTAGAAGGGAGGAGGTTCCTAGATGGTTAAGGTCCCTACCTCTACTAACTCTGGCTTTACACAGGGTACAGATGGCTTGACAATTGTTGTCTGGATTTGGGTAGATATAATTCCACACGTGGATTTTTTTGTCTTATTCCCAGGCATGACAATGGGCTTTTCCTTTTCCTTATCATGGGCATCAACTATTTCCACTGATACCTGACTTACACAAACAATATCCTCGCCCCACATTTGCTGAGGGCACATAAATGGTGAAAGGAGGCTTCCCTTTGAGTACAGTATTGGAAAGGTCAGCTCACACATTGCACCCGCAGACACATTTAGACTCTCCTTAGGGATTTGTGATATTTCTGATCACACAGTTGGTTCCTGTGGCTTAACGATTTTAATTTTTTTTAACTTCTACAGGGAGAATGGCTTACATCATCATAAGAGGCAGAACCACCAGTCATAAATAAGTGCCAAGGCCTTAGCATTTCCTTGCCACTTTGTGTGGTGAAAGGCATATTGCCAATTTTACAGTATGTCATTCTGTAGCTAACTTTACCTCTGATTTTTTTTTTTTATTTACCACTATAAAAGATTGGTTCTTTGATTTTAGATGTCCTGACTTAAGCCCTCCTTGCCCTTGGCATTAGCTTTAGTAGATGATGTTGACAGACTAGTATCGTCACTGGTGGCAGCAGCTCCAGCACTAGTATGTTGTTCCTGCTCTCGTTCTCCATATCAACAAACATGAACAAAGTGGGGTAGAGCACACACCACAATTTTTACCAAAACAATTTATTTTTAACTTTATTTTAAACTTTGTTCATTAATGACACTGCAGAGTCACACCGCTTATGTGAATGCACTGGGGTAGAACCTACAGTGTCACAATACTTTATGAATATTACACTGCGGTATGAGAATAACCTACAGCGTCACAATACTTTTATGAATATTACACTGCGCTATTAATGACCTACAGTGTCACAATAGTTTTATGAATATTACACTGCGTTATAAATGATAGACTAATGTATATTACTCAGCATAGATATGACTTAGCATAAAACAGCATTTGTAGTGTCTGCCTGGTCTGCATAAGGAAGATATAGGTATATATTGCTCTAAATTAAAGAACAAGTAAATCAGGGTATGAGTCTAGATTTTATCAGTGGATCATCACTTTGATAAATGCCAAGTGTATCATTAACTAGTGGGTAAGCAGGCTAGTCCCACCTTCCGGCTGCTGCTGTTCTAAATAGAGTCTCATGCATACAACATACAGAAGCAAGTTGCAATATACAGCAGAAAACGCCAATGCCCATTTTGTAAAGCAAAACTTACCTCCTCAGACAAGCTTATCATATTCCAGAACCACCCATTTATCATCCCTAAGCTATTCTACTTAATTACCTGCCCTCTGCAGAGTTCTCTTTCCATACTCCAACAATCCTTGACCCCTGGACAACATTGCTTTATGACTCACTAAGAACTTTTTACCATTGCAATCTGGCTGGACCAATATGCAATATGTAGCACGTAACCCATGACCTAGCCCCCTCGTCTTACCTTGTTGCAGAGCGTAGCGGAATGTGGTGCAGGAGGGACTGATAATCAGTCCGTCCCCCCCCCCCCGTGCTGCAGCTCATTTCTGCACATGCAGGGATCAGCATATTTGTGCTCGTCGGAGAACTATGTTCCCCTCATTGCACTTTTTCTTTAGGTGCATTTTTCTTTAGGTGCATTCGCACAGCATTCTGGGATGCGATTCCGGCTATGATGTCGGTAGTCACTGATTACTGCATCACTTCCAGGAGGTTCGGGAAGTCAGAAGAGATCCATTCTGCACAACTGCAGAACGGATCTCCTCTGCAAAAGCCGAGGGACAGAGTGGACTGGCGTGGTCGAATGTGATGCCACCTTGCCAGATGAAGCACTTCTGGCTCCAGTCGCATCACATGCGACCATGCCAGTTAAGAGGTTAAATGTCAGCATTAAGTCCATGTTGACATTATGAATGTCGACTTTAGGAGTGCGTAACAGTATAAGTGTATGTGATGTATTCGGTAACGTAAACTTGGCACACTTGCTACTGGTGTTGACCTGCACACATCTCGCAATACAGTAGCTGTAAGTTTGGATATGCATGCACATGCGGCTTTTATTAACAAACAAATTTTACTGCGATTTAAGGTGTAATATGTATCAAACTCTTCAGGTACAAGTGCAGAAATAAAGGACAGACAACTTCTCCCTTTCCCATGCTCTTGGAAACAGCATGAGGGAGAAAGAAAAAATGAGCCCACACCAACATACTTATGATGTGTATATATACACTGATATCTGAGCTTGCATTAAAATTGGTAAAAAAAATTGACTGTGTCATTTACTATATAATTAGAACTATTAACAATAATGATTAACAATATTATTTGGAATACAGTTGGTATCCCAGCGGTCGAGATGCCGGCACCAGAATCCTGACACCAGTCAGAATCCCGCATCCCGATGGTAAGAATTGGAATTACGGGGAGGGTTAGCACTAGGGGTCAGGGTTAGGCACTAGGGGGAGGGATAGGGTTATGCTGCAGGGAGGAGAAGGTTAGGTTTAGGCTGCAGAGGGGGCTAGGTTTAGGGGTAGGGTTATGGTACTTACCTGCAGGTATTACTATTTTAACCCTGTTGGATGCCGGCATGGGGATTCTCAGCGCCGGAATACTGTACCCAACCCTATTATTTTACCAGGGATGTATTATGCCTTATGCACCCATTATGTGTACCAAAACCAATAGTTTCAGTTGCTTATGTTCATAACATATCAAGTATCACAAAGTATCTGGGCATAGACATTGTTAGCAGCCACATGTGGTCGCACTGAAAAGTACCAGCAGCAGATTACTTCTAGGTGTCTTTATTATGTGCAAAAACCAGTTACTGCATTTCTTTTCTCCACTGTGTCTGGAAACAATTTTTGTAATGGATAATACTAGCATTATTTAATTACTAACTATTATCAATAAATAGCACAAAAATTTTATTTGTTGTATTTTGCAAGGAACATTATATTAAAGTAAACCAGCTTCTCCAACACACCAGGCAGAGTTCAGGTTAAGCCATGGCAGACTTGTTATGCAGATACACACTGCATGAATTGCTTCGTTAATTACAGGGGCAGGGCGAGTGATATCTTACTCAACAGCCTGCAGAATCTGCTGCATCTGAGATGCACTGGAATGTCAGGATTAGATTTAACAAATTGATTCATCTTCATGGTTCTTAGTTTAGTGATCTTTTAACAAAACATCAGGCTTGCAAAAACATGCTAATGTCTCAGCCACCGTCTTGTGCAGGGAGACGCCCACCTTTGGTGTCTGGCATCCACCGCTCATGAACAAAAGTGAGAATATAGGAAAAATCGATCACATGCGGAACCTATGAGAAAGCCTATGCTGTCTCAGACAGAGCAGCTCTCCTAAGACACCAGTACCTCTGCAGCTGTCAACGAATTTGCAGAGCCTCACTACAGCTTGCTCAGAAAACAGTTCCGAGATGCATGTGTTTTTCTAACCACCTCGCTACCTCCTCCAAGTGTTGACTACCTGTCACCCACTTTGCAAATAAATCCTCTCTGCAACCACCATTACTAATCCAACATCACGCATGCGCAGTGCGGCTTTGACGTATGCACAGTGGAAATAAATTGCTTCACCATGTCCAACATCGACAATGCGTTCATCTCTGAATTAGGCCCATTATTACTGTTACTCTGCTTGCAGTTCTATGTTTTCAGATTCCATGTTTAAATATACTGCTCTGGAAGGTGGTGCTTCTCTCTCCTGCCTCACTCTGGGGTAATGTAGATGCTTTAGTTATACCTGTAGGTTACGCTCTTTGTTATAGGAAATGTACAAATTAGGGGACTTATACATAGTTGCATTTCCCTATATAATCATGGAATGGGTGCTGACAGTGGCATCCCGATGGTTGGAATCCTGACAGGGGTCAGGTAAGTATACTTACCCTCCCCCCTTCTCCCCCTAACCCTCCCCCCTTCTCCCCCTAACCCTCCCTTCTTATAGCCTAACCCTAACCCTCCCCACCTTGCACCCTAGCCCTCCCCGTTAATGCCTAGACCTAACCTTCCCCCCTTCATGCCTAAACATAACCCTCCCCTCTTAGTGCCTAACCCTAACCCCCCCCCAGGGGTGCCTAACCCAAACTCTCACTCCCAAACCCTGCTCCCTCCCCGCGGCTAACACTAAGGGCGCTCCGGACTTACCTTGTTCGGGCAGGCGTCCTTCAGTGTTCCGACATCGGGATTAAAATAGGCATCATTATTTCAACGCCTATCTTAAGTCCCGTGTCGGGCATCCCCCTGTGGGATTTAGACCGTCATAACTACATCCCATTATCATCCACATACCCATTGGATAGGAGATGTGTGTTATGTACTGTAATTTGTTATTTGTGATAAAAGGAAGAGGGAAGGGGGAAAAGGCACTGGTCAGAAGCCAGCTAAGACTGAACACTGCATTTTACCTTCATGCCTCAAATACAAAAATGGCAACTTATTTATCTACTGTAATTGTTAGTGTATAAAATGACAGCTATTGATCTACTGTAATTGTTAGTGTATAATACTTTTCATTCTGTCTGCATTTATTTCACTGTAATTGTATTGCTTTTCTGAGATGAATACAGGTGGATTTTTTCTTACCTTGACAACATGCTGAAAAAGAAACAAATAGATTATTAATATTGCAGAATAAACATAAATAAAAGTATTTAGTGAACACTAATGCAAACTTTTATTTTATAATGGGGTGCATCAACATATATGCACAATAATACTAATACAATATATATAGTATCTAAAATACATTATAGAGAGGTCTAGCAGCCTTGATATTTTGCAATATCTATTTATCTATCTATCCAATTGGTATGCAGTCACAAAGTCAATATTCACAATGTCGAAATTCATAGCGTCAACACCAGAATGTCAACAGTTATGATTTAAAAATTGTTAAAATGTTGATACCTGGAAAATGTCGACATGGACCGAATGTCAACATATGAACATTGTGAAAATGTCAATATTAGGTTTAGTTGATAGTGTTAAGGCTAGTCCCAGGGGGAGGGTCAGCCACTGGGAGTTAGGGCCCCAGGACAGTATGTTCCTGTCAGAATTCAAGCTGATTTGTTCACCACCGCTGCTTGCTAGTGGTGGCAGCAGACAGGACCCCTAGTGCCTGCCAGGTCCTAAGCAGATGGCTTTGTTGCTTAGTGGGTAATCTGGCCCTGGCTCCTGCTGTGCTTTTCTGAGTTCTGAGGGCCTGAGAGGCTAGTGTGGCATTGGTCGGCCGTAGGCAGATCCAGGAAGGAGGGGGGTCACGGTGCCCTCCCTGTAATTTTTGGGATGAGTTGGTTTTAAACACTGGGAGGTGCGGAGTCCTGCGCTCTGCTGCCACACCGCTCGTCTGATTGCAGGGTGCCAGCCCAGTGTCTGGAGGATGGTTGCTCCACTGAGTGTCTGTAAGACATATTATTCATTCACTGGACTTGTGTGTTCATTTGCTGGCTTTGTGCATTCATTCACTGGTAATATCCTGTTTATTGGTTGTTAAATTCTAAATTACTTCAGTCATTAAACAAAACGTATTTTAAAAGTATACATAATAATAATAATAATTGTGGTACATGTCTGAAAATGTTTTGATATTGTACTTTATCATCTACTTATATAAAGCTACATATAGTGCCAGCAATGCACCAAAGCATGAAAGGGGAAGAGACGTGATTTGAGCTATGTGACTTTGACCGTGGAATGATTGTTGGCACCAGATAATGTGGATTGAGTATTTTAGTGACTGTTGATCTGGGATTTTCACTCACAACAATCTTCAAGAGAATGATGCGCAAATCAGAAATAAACATCCATTATGTGGCAGTTATGTGAGTGAAAGTGCCTTGCTATAGAGAGAGGTCAGAGAAGAATGACCAGACTTGTTTAAGCTGACAGTACCTAAAATAACAATTTGTAATGCAGAAAAGCATCTGAATGCACAGCACATTGAACTTTGAAGTGGATGGGCTACAGCAGCAGAAACCACAGGAGATTCCACACCTGTCAGGTAACAACAGAAAACCAAGGCAGAGGTTTAAGAAAACAGGACAGTTAAAGGAAAACATTGCATGGTCTGATAAATATAAATGATTGGGAATGTTATGGACTTTTCTTTCCGTATGTGGAATATGTCTAATAAGATCTTGGATATTCTTTATCTGAATTATATATTTTCTCTCTACCACACTATATTCAGTTTTTATTTTAAGAAATAAAAATGTTTAAGTTTTTTTTATACAAAGATCATTTTGAAAACTAACTAAACCTTATACAAATTAACATGATAAAACCAAATACGTGCATGCCTACCTACATGCTTTACCTCACCAAACACTATCTGAGCGTTCTAACATTAATTTTAAGTATTTCTTGCTTCAATAATATACACTAATATCTGTTTCCTTTTGTTTCCAATTATCAAAATTAGACACTGAAAAAAGTATACTATACATATTCTGACTATACACGGGCACATTTTTAGCTACATGTATTGGGTTCTTTCCAATAACCCCTTTCAGTAAATTTAAATGATGTAGAATAGTATAAATGACAAATACTGAAAACTGCATGCAAGATAATAATAATTACAGGGCCCGATTCTGATGTGGACGGAATTACACAGCTGCTAGGAAAAGGGCTGTGCAATACTATACAACTAAAATGTAAATACAGCAGGAGTCATCTGTAGGAAATAGATGCATGCATCTATGATCCAAGTGCTGTGTTGAAGATGCAGCATCAAATCACATCACGACCACCAATGCTTACTCAGACTGGCCATAGCAACTGATCGGCTGGATCCAGGCAGTCTGCGTCCGAGAACACAACACCTGGGCTCGGCAAGCCTACAAAACAGGGATGATTTTCCCCCTTATTGTACAATAGTCCTGGTCTCAGGGGTCAAAAGAGTAACAGTCTGATTTGCCAATCGGGAACATACTGGCAATTCAAATATACAGTATATCTAAAATATCATATATATAAAGATATACTTTAAAGAATGGTACTAGGTAAATTTGGTTATTATATAAATTTCATAATCAAGTAATACATGTCTGACAATGCTGCAATCACACATAGGAGTGATTGATGGCTAAGATAAGCTTTGAGAGCAGAAATGCATTAGGATTAAAACATAATAAGAGCAAAATATTGTACTTACGACATGTCTTTCGGACCAAGTCAATAAGTTCACATGGCTGTAGAGCAATCACATGAAAAATGACTAATTTAATGAACATTGTTATTTTCATTACATGAATTTTTATATATTATCATCTTTATGCTTATGTTTTAGAGTAGTGGTGCTTGACCTTTTTTGAGAGATTGATTCAATTACATGCAAGGTGCCACCCAACTGGCTTTGGGCCATACTGTATGTCTCTCTCATTTCTGCTCAGCCCATGGTGCATCCAATTCCTTACCTTAATTGCTGTTCTATGCACAGGGTCAATGTTACAAAGCTTCTTGCATGTCATTGAATCACCACTATGTGTCAGAATGTCATTGTTGTGAGATCCCATTGTGTTCACAATAGAATGTAAAGTATATTTAAAACTTAAGGGAGATATCTACTTGAGAACAATTGTAGAATGGTGACCAACAGTCCTTTCATGTAAAATATTTTCAAGCCAAACAGAGTGATTCAATTCTCAGCAAGAATTATTGTAGAATTAGAGAATTATAGTAGCAGATTTTCCTGTGCATCCTCTATGGACTGCATAAGAAAATCTGTGATGTTTGTGGCTGTGACCTGCTGAGGAAATGGTCCTAACGTCTGCAGCTCACTACCATCACTTTTAAGAGGATTGCCCCCAAAAGTTGTTTATGATCATCTTCTTTTGCCTCAATATCCGATGAGGTTAAAGTTATAGGTAGTAAAGCTATACACGTGATAGAAGTAGGATGTGGCAAAAATGCATTTTAAAGTTAAAACATGGTACTGAATGGAACAGTATCTTATATACAGTAATATGCAACTGAATCTAAGTGACACAACCTCTAGAGAATATAAACTTAAATGTGACATATTTCCACATGTATTAATGCACAATTACTATTTATTTGCCAAATTAAATAGATTGATATTCCTTTCTTTAATAAAAACAGAGAATGTGGCCTGCGCAAAGGTTTGGTGACCTTGCCAGTGAGTGCTTAGGAACAAAAGCAGTGCTACCAAACAAGATAAGCAGGTGATTAAGGCTCCCTGATGGTCCTGTGAACCCCAGGTATCTGGTGACTTGCTGCAAAGGTGACTTCCCAAAAATCTTACTGAGAAAATCCATAACAGTGTTCCTGGAGTTCAATCAGAAAGAAGTAGCTGCATCATAATAAGCAGCCAAACGGTCTGACAGTCACACAGCATGGCCATTGAGCTCCTAGTAGGGTAAAAGTTTAATGAAACAAAAGTAACAGTTTTGCAGATCACACAACATCCACTCATTAAAGACCACTATCAGTTTGTCAGACTTTTGCTACACTGGCTGCCATGCCCATCTGTGCTGGAGTTTCTGGAAACTTTAGCCACATCCTGCCATAGAGGTAAAGATAATGGTGTAGGGGGCATGATAATTAATAATTAATTCAGAGAGTACATGATACAGGGAGAGGCATGATGCAAGAATCAATTTAGGAGGATCATGATATGGGGAAGAAACTTTATGGCAACCATGGCAACCATGAAATAGAGAACAATTAATATGGGGGCCATGAAATGGGAGGAATTAATATGATGGTTGGGCTCCATTATATGGGGAGAATCAATACAGGGAGCATCCATATAATATGTGGCAGATTCAAAGATAGGGGCTCATGATATGGGTAAAATCAATGGAGGAGTGCTCATGGTCTGCAATTACATTTATATAGGGGGCAAAATTTGTCTCTCTTTTTACCATTTGGAAATCAGTTAGGTATGTCTGGGATACCCAGCTATAAGGAGTATCTCTCGTTGCTTATCAGGTGGATCCTGAGTCCTTGGCTCCATGTCCTCTGTGTCCAGTTATTCAGCAGCAACACGTGTGTCAGTTTTGTTATTTACTGTCCGATATAGATTTGATAAGGAGTGCTATGACTCTGGTAGGGTGTGATATCAGTTTTAAAGATATATGCTATTTATAATAAAACAATTTGTGGAATTGCGCTTCTGGATTCAGCTCCATGGTGAAGCAATTTGCATCATCATGACCTGCCCAATGGGTCCTGATGATGTGAATTGTGCCATAAAGGCTCCGCCCATTACACAAGAAACAGGCGCTGGATCCAGGTCAGTGGCTAATTCTCCTGGAGTGGTCTCCCAGAGTCACAGATAATCTGTGAGAATAGGCAAGTGGGGTTAAAATGTAAATAGCACTGCCCTTGTTGTGAGTCCTGTTTTTTTTTCAAAGTCATACTGACAATTTTACACATACGCAGAGCTCTTAGAAACTAGAGTTAACTATTTCTAGACAGGGAAAAACAATTGAGCAGACAAAACTAAGTAACTAACCAAGCTGAGATGTGAGATTGGTGAGATACTGGGAAGTAATTTATTGCTGTTGTTTCTTTGCTTGCAGAAAGAAATCCTTTGCTATATAAAACTTGTACATGTCTTATAATGGAAAATTCCCGATAGAAATACTTTAGCATTCCTTTCTCAGTTTGATCCTGTAATGAAATAACATACAGGTCAAGGAAAGAAATGTAGGTCTACACTTAGGAATGAGATGACTGAAGAAGTCAGTAAAGAAGTTACTCAGAAGGTTGTGCCCACAGGGAGAAATTTAAAATATTTTTTTTGGATTAAAACCCAGATGTCAGTCATCAAGAACAGTTATTTTCATTATTAGATCTAATCAGCCAGACATTAAATAACAGTTCATTTGATTTCTATCAGATAATGAGACAACTGGTCTCAGGTTATACGATGCAAGTACAGTATTAAGTAGACGTCAGACACACAGCCACATTGAGCTGGGAGATAAACAAATTAGTTCCCATGCAGAGCAAAAGCCAAAGCCTTTTCTAGAACCATAAGCAGAAGAAGGTGGTTGTCATGACTGGTTGTTATGAATCCCCTGCTGAGGGGATGAAAGCTGAGGTCCCAGGCTGAGGAACGAATCGGAGGTGTGGGGCCTGTATGTAAGATCTCATCCACAAATACCGGGCGTTGAAGAGACCTGACCATTGGTGCGGAATCTAACCAGCTGGGAGGTGTTCACCAGTGACCCCTCCAAGTTAGATATGGGTTTAGCTGCACCCAGCTGGCAGGTCGCAGTCTTTTAGTCAGGTGTCCAGTACCCTCAGGAATAGAGAAGATACTACAGTGGCCCTAGAGAACTACTTCTGGAAGAAGTAAACAGCACCAATGAAGAGACTGTAACTTATACTCTGACAAAGGTCTTTTGACGCAAAATTGCGCCGAGACATGGCACTTGAAATTGTACACCAAAGATGGTGGTTATACTCAGAGATGCATCAGGTGGTAGCACTAATGATGCGCACCGGTGTGGTGTCCAGATGCACAATTGCGCACCAAGGGGCACTTGATGGGTACGCAGGCAATGATGTAAATATGCTCTGTTGGACAATGGAGAGATACTTGCTAGCACACGGACAAGATGTTAGGACGCTCTGTTGCACAATGGATAGGCACTTGCTAGCACACAGGTGGGATGTTTAGGACGCACTGTTGCACAAGGAGTTGGTACTTGAATCAGCACACAGGCGAGATGTTTAGAATGCACTGTTGCTCAATGAGTTGGTATCTGTCAGCACACAGGCAAGATGTTAGGACACTCTGTTGCATAAGAAATAGCTGTTTGTAGACACAAGAATATCACAAGGAGGAAACCTGGAATGAGGTAGCAGCAGTAAACACTGGATAGTGACAATATTGCACAGGCAACTTCCTTTTGTCCAGAGGCAGGCTTTATACCCTAAGGTAGCAGATCATAGATGGACAGCATCAGCTGACCACCACCATGATACCATTGGGTAAAGGGTAGTCAGGTGATGTAGACTGTCATGGCCGCGTCCATGACGGCGACCACAGTAACCAAGGCACGGAGCGGCACATGGATGTCCATATGGCTCTAAGACTAATGTTCAGCGCGTCGTCCCGCTGCTCCACCTGGCGTCTGACCACCCCAGGGGAAGCTGGCACCATGGTGAGTAACGGCCAATCCTAGGCCACAACCTAACAGTGGTTCAGGTTTGGATATGATGAAGAGCTGCCATGGTTGCCAGCAGCTTTCTGTTTTAGGATTTCTACAATGATTTGTTCATCTTTCATGTCTTCACCTCGCACTACAAGACTGCAATATTGCCTATTAATTTGTAACTTATTGATCAATATCAATATTGTCCTTAAGTTGTGTCTGGAAAACTCTTGATATCTTGAAATCATCATTTGATTGCTGTTATGATGTTATTTGATTTCTGCTGTCACTTAATAAAACTGTTTAAATAAGTGTTGTCTAGATGAATTTTATGGGAGGAATTCAATTCTCCCATAAAATATGTCTCCAATATGTGGCCAAGATGTTTAGCTGCGCACATCCTTGAGAATTATGGGAGCACAACAGCACAAATTTTCCTCTACACCCTTATGGAGTGTGAGGGAAATGTGCTAATTTTGGGGGCCACGAGGTGCCGGTGCTCCAATCATCCTGCCAGCAATCAGAGTCATATTGAGGACATCAGTCTTAAGTATTTGTGCAGATGAAAGTAGAAATATTTTAAGGTCCACAGTTTGAATCTGCACCAGATAATTTAAGACTAATCACATTTAAACCAATGTTAATGCTATGTAAGTATAGCACTGGGTTGGTGGTGCTGCCAGATATAAGTTCAGAAAACCGTATACCAAGGGTTTTTTGTTAAGAGGCAAAAAGCAGTTTATATGTCTTTTCTGGGGCACACTTAGTAACCTTTATTTTTATACACCTAAAAAGGTGAAAATTACAATAACATAATTATTTTATTTAAATATAATATAATAAAATATATCTCACTATTATATTAATTCCCATTGTGTGGAATTTGTTATCACTTTGCTAATTAGTGAGTGTGAATTTGTGGCGAATGATGATACCTTATCCCTCTAATAATATGTGAATCATCAGATTTACCAATTGGTTATGTTAATGGGACAAGGAATGTGAATATGGCAAAATTATAGTGTTCTTTTCCTTATATACACATAATATCAGAGATATGGTTAATTACATAGTCAATTCACCTTGTGTTAAGAAAAAGAAACCTTCGGTTGTTGTCATCAAATAACCCATAGATCCTTGCTGTAGTTTAAAAATAGGTTTGACTATAATAAACCACCAGTCTAAACAGTCTCAACTTAAACAATTTCAGGTGGAACACACTTATTTAATCTGATTTGTGTGTCTCAAATATTTATAGATTCAAAACTTAATATTCAGTTGAAATATTCAAATGCCACTCAGTGGAACTGACAGGCTGTCAGGATCCGGCCTGGGATCGGCCTTTACTCAATGCTGAACTGGTGTTTTAGGCTCCGAGGCTTTCAGACGTCAGTGGTAGTGGTGGGTAATGGATTTTCCCCGGGGTCTGTTTGGACTTCCATGTGTGCGTCCTGACTCCTGTGTTAGCAGGCACAGGTGCAGTCATGTTGGTTCATCTCACTTGATCAGTCTCCTCCAATGGCAGCCCTGCTAGTCTCCCAGCTGATCTCATGATCCAATGACCAGCTGCCTAGGGGTATTTAGGTTCACGTATTTACTTCATCACTAATGTTCAAGCATTCTCAAGTTCATCACCAGTGTTCAAGTATTCCGTTCATTACCAGTATTCAAGTATTCAGCTCATCTACAGTGTTCCCGTATTCAGGTCATCTCCAGTGTTTAAATATTAGTTTATACTCTATTCATTTAATATAGATCCGGTCTTCTGCCACTCCCAGGTACCTATCCAGAGGGTCACGACCTGGCCTCTTGGTGCAGCAAAACCCAAATCCTGACTGGAGGGGTCACTGGAGAAGACCACCAAGTGGGTTAGACTCCACGCCTCTCGGTAGGTCTAGCCAAACCTGGGTTTGGTTGCAATTAGAAGACTCAGTCATTATCTTCTGTCATTTACCTCACAGGTTATCCTAACCCCCCAGTTCTTGACCTCTACAGACTTTCTCGAATTAAAGCTCATGAGATCAGTCTGCAACTCATGAGTCAGCAAATGCAAGAATTTTCTTGCCAATTAAATTTTTTTTTTCCATTCTCACTACATTATCTCCAGTTGATTTACAATTTCATTCAGTGAAGTCTCCTGTGCCTGGTTCTTGTCAAGTCATCAACACCAATGGCAGAAAATTCTTCTAAATCCTCTAATCCACCTTCCCAGTGTCTTCCAACCTTGCAGTTGTCTGATACTGGTGTTACCAAACATTTCATGAATTTCCTCCATCTGTTAGAACAAATACAATTTCTTCTCCCTGAAATTTTCCAAGGTCTTTCTAAAGTTTCTAGTGTCACTGCTGATTCTGTTACCATCTCTGAAGCATCAAAGTTTCCTGCATCCAAGACTTACTGAGCTTGAATACCAGCGATGCAGATAATTACACCTTTGCCTATATTGTGGTTATGAAGATCATTTTATTAGATATTGTATTTGTCATCCACCAAGAAATGGTGAAAAATGTGAGAGCACTCATGCCTGCACTTTTGGTTCTGGCCATCTGCCATCGGAGGTTTCAATATCCCTCGGTCCAGGCAAGGAAGGGAAGTCCAACCAAGATGAGAAAATATAAATTTTCAATTGGGGTCCAGCTACAAGATATTGCTTTCCACATGTAGGAAATATGGGGAGGATAGCTTTCTCTATGAAGCTCACAGAGACATGAGTTTCCAGTATATCCGGTCTCAAACCAAATGAACCCTGCACTAGGAACTCTTATGATCTAGTAGGTTCTGGAGGGGCAACTATGTCACTATCCATTGGGGGGAGATTCGGAGGTCACCACTCCAGAAGCAGGTGTATTACCACCTTCAGAGGAGCAGTTTGCCTAACCAGAAACCAGTGCTTCCCCTGAGTTTTCAGTACCAACAAGGGTACACTGTATTAAAATTTCTAGGAGAACTTTTCATACTCCAAAAATAGTTCCAAAAAAATGGTTCAGGAAGGTCTTCAGAACAACCTGTTCCTATTTCTATTATTTCAAGTTTCAAGACCAAGGAGGGGAATTCAAGTCTTGAACATCAGCAGGAGGATTCTAGTTCCATTCCTCAGGGAGAAATTTCAAGTGCCGAACCCCAGGAGAGGGTTTTGAATTTCTCTCCCCAAGGAAACATTTCGAGTTTCACACCCCAGGAGGGGGCCTACATTTAGAGTTTCATAAACCAGGAGAGGTTTTCAAGTCTCATACCCCCAGGAGGGGTTTACAAGTGTTTTACCCCAAGGTTTTTTTTTTAAGTTGTACACCCCAAGAGAGGGTTTAAAATTTTGTTTCCCAGAAGGGGTCTTCTGGTGCTCTATCCCAAGAGGGGTTTTCGAGTATTGTACCCCAAAAAGTGGTTTTGGGTCTCTCACCCCAGGAGGGAGTCTCTGGTCTTGCATCCCAAGGGAAGGTTTCATGTTCCGTACCTTAAGAGGAAAAGTCAAGTCAGCTTCCCCAGGAGGGGATTTTAACTCCCATACCCCAGCAGAGGATTTCAAGTCCTGTACCCCAGGAGGGGCCTTTTTGTGTTATACCCCAGGAGGGGTTTTTCAGTATCGTACCCCAGGAGGGAGTTTCAAGTTTCTCTCCCCAGGAGGGTGTTTCAAGTCTCATACCCCAGGAGGAGGTCTCAAGTCTCACACCCCAGGAGGGGGTTTCAAGTCTCATACACCAGGAGGGGGTTTCAAGTCTCTCACCACAGGAGGGGGTTTTAAGTGTTATCCCTCCAGAGGGGGCCTCTAATTTCTCACCCCAGGATGGGGTCATATGTCATTCTGAGAGTGGATTACAAGTTCGGTATCCCACGATGTGGTCTCTGATTATAGTTTCACACCTCAGGCGGAGCTGTTTAGTGTGGAGAGGTCTTCAAGTGTCTTTCTCCAGGAAAAGAGTTCCAAATTAAAACCAAGAAAATGTTTTGTTCTTCGTCAGATCTTTTTCCTGAAAACAAAATTATTTCTACAGCTTTCAATGTCAAGCAGACTTCCCTAGGTACAAATGGATGCCTGGAAGGTCTAACTTTCATGTTTTCAGGAGTTTCAGATAAACAAACAAGAAAAGGAAAAATACCCAGGTGCTTAAATATACACTGTTAATATTGTAACTGCAGCGATCAATAAAAGAAAGGGGAAAGAATTGCAACCCCACAAAAACCACAGATTTATATATAGAGAAACAGCGCTAGTATACAAAATAAAAATATTTAATAGTAGTGTTCAGATCATATATAAAAAAATGTAAACATATAAAACAATGAGCACATGAAACACAGAAACATAGTATAGAAACAAATAATAACGAGTAATCAATGGTCAATGATTAATAAATTGAGAGAAATAATAAATGATTTTGGATGATGTCATATAAATGACACGAAGTATGGATAAATCACAACTTGGTAGTATTCACTGGTGATTAATGTATCGGACTAAATGTCCCGGATCAATAATTTGTAGTTTGTATACAATCAGATGTAGCAGTTGCAAAAGGTTTAAAATCAATAGTCTGTAATTTGTATGCAATCAAAATGCAACAGTTGCAAAGGTTATTTTCATCAATTGTAGTAAGTGATACCTGCAGCAATATATTGTATCCATTTATCCATTGCGTATACTAGCGCAGTTTCTCTCTATATATATTTGAGGAGTTGTAGAGTCCATAACTAAAAATGAGGTGAAGACATTAATAGAATCATATGGAGGCAAAGTCTTCAAGAATATTAGTATTAAGATCAATTACCTAATCATGGGACGTGATGGAGGAGAGTCCAAGTGAAAGAAAGCAAAGGGCTTAGGGACTAAAATTATTGATGAAGGTGGCCTTTTTGAATTAATAAATATCAACTCCAATTCTCTTGAATTCCTTTCTGGTTGTTCTGTTGATTTTAGTGAGGAGCTCCAATAAGGTTAAGTTGAATCTCCAAGTGATATTGTCTCCAAGGAAAATTGTGTTTCTCAGGACTCGTCTGATGCATTGGTGCCTATAGTCTTTGATGGAGGTGCCCCAATACTCCGTGTTGCTTAAACATTATGACACACTAATGAGAACCAATCCATCTTGTGGTATCACTTCTACAATTCTCGTCAACTTTCTCATCATGAACTTCAGAGGAAGAGCTTTGGAATGGGCTAACCCACTTATTGAGTACAAGGATCCAATCCTACAAAATGTGATGGCTTTCGGTACAGCCCTACTTAAGGAATTTACTCCTGTGGATCCGTCTTCAATTACCTTTTCTGATAAAGGTTATAGTTTGATTTCGCCATCTTCAGATATCAAACTCAGATATACCACGTTACTCCCGTTTCAAGACAATACGGTACAGGAATTATTAGTCCGGAAGAAGAGAACATCATTCCAACTAAATATCAGCTCAAGATTGGTAAATCTACAAAGTCCTCAAATTGAGTCTGGGAATTGTTTTTCATAGTTGTGGAAGTCTAATTTTTTCAAATGTCTTCAAACAAGAATCATATTTTTTGATTTTCCTGTGTTTCTAGTAGTAATCATTCAAGATTCCTGAAAAATGCTTCTGGTGAAGATTTTTTCTAGTTTTTTGGGAAACCTTCTTGCATTCCTGAATTTTTTTCTGGAAGGAATTATTGTGCATGTTTTTGGTGTTCGGAGTCCACCCTGAAAGGGGGGGTACTGTCAGGATCCTGGCTGGGATTGGACTTTACTCACTGCTGAACTGGTGTCTTTAGGCTCCAAGGCGTTCAGAAGTCATTGGTAGTGCTGCTGAGCTCTCTAATCACCTCCCTATGTTCCAGTGGTGTCAGCTTTCATGCTAATTGCTAGTTAGCTTTCAGCTGAAGCTCTAGCTATTCCCAGTACATACCTGTGTCCATTTCCTTTGTGTTTCTCTGTGCAAATCAGCACTTGGACCTCTAACAATTCCCAGTACATTCTCAAGTTCATTTCCAGTGTTCATGTATTCCGTTGATCACCAGTGTCCAAGTATTCCATTTATCACCAGTGTTCAAGCATTCTAAAGTTCATCACCAGTCTTCAAGTATTTACTTAATCATCAGTGTTCAAGCATTCTCAAGTTCATCACCAGTGTCCAAGTATTCAATTTGTCACCAGTGTTCAAGCATTCTCAAGTTCATCACCAGTCTTCAAGCATTCTCAAGTTTATCACCAGTGTTCAAGTATTTACTTCATCATCAGTGTTCAAGCATTCTCAAGTTCATCACCAGTGTTCAAGTATTTACTTCATCACCAGTATTCAAGCATTCTCAAGTTCATCACCAGCGTTCAAGTATTTACTTCATCACCAGTGTTCAAGCATTCTCAAGTTCATCACCAGTGTTGAAGTATTCCGTTCATCACCATTATTCAAGTATTCAGCTCATCTACAGTGTTCCCATATTCAGTTCATCTCCAGTGTTTTAGTATTAGTTTAAACTCTATTCATTTAATATAGATCCGGTCTTCTGCCACTCCCAGGTACCTATCCAGGGGGCCGCGACCTGCCCACTTGGTGCAGCGAAACCCAAATCCCAACTGGAGGGGTCAATGGAGAAGACCACCAAGTGGGTTAGACTCATGCCTCTGGGTAGGTCTATCCAAACCTGAGTTTGGTCGCAATTAGAAGACAGTCATTATATTCCTGTCATTTACCTCACAGGTTATCCTAACCCCCCAGTTCTCGACCTCATTAGATGTCTTCTGAGTGCCCGTGCATGACACAGGATTTAGTGCATGACACAGGCTTTATAGCTTAATAACTTTCTCTTGTAAGTGTATCACCAGCATATACAATTATGGACCTTCAATAAAGGGTCTCTTATTAGATAACCTACTCATACAGGATTGCTGTAATTGTCTAAACATTCTATTTTTATCAATGTTCCAAGCACTTGTGAAATGCATACATATAGTTACTATTAAGCCATTGCAGCATCGTTTGATGTCAGTACTCCAGGCGCCTCTCTTGCACCTGTTGCTAGGAGACAAGGATGCCGAGTTGCCGCTCCACAAAGTCTTCCTACCTGACTGCTCCGTCACCTCCACCCTGCACTGATTGGATCTTCTTCATTTTTTATCCCCGCTGGTTCTCTGCTCTAGAGTTCAGAATGTAACATCCGGTTCCTGTGAATAGTTCATGCTCCTGTGTGTTCCAGATCCACGTGTCCAGTGTGTATCATCAGTCTCTACCACAATTCAGCATCTGTGTGGACTTCCTGGAAGTAAGACCATCGCAGTCTCTGCCACACATCAGCGTCTGTGTTAACAATCTGCTTATACATCGCAGCAGTCTCAGCCACACTTCTGTGTCTATGTGGACATTCTGCTAATTACACCACAGCAGTCTCTGCTGCACTTCAGTGTCTGTGTGCACTTTCTGTTATTTACATCACAGCTGTCTCTGCACTTCTGCATCTATGTGGACTTTCAATTAACTACATCAGCCCCCAAGGCTGCAACCAGTCAAGTACATATCAGCCCTCAAGGCTGCGACTTGGTCCCCGGACCACAACCTTGCCAAGTATCAATCAGCTCCTAATGCTACGAGTTGGCCACAGGGCCTAACCTCTGACAAGGACTTCTTTTTCAGTTGACCCCATCACTTCATATAATTCTCAGCACTATTGTTTTTCTCAGAGGTGAGTCTCATCCCAGATGCATAACACCCAGTTTATTGTTGAAGTGGATGCCTCCAAATTTGGTGTTGGCACCATTCTGTTGCAAAAGGACACCTGGGATAACAAGTTTCATCCATATGCCTTCTTCTTGCACATATTCACACCGGCATAGAGAAGTTATGATGTTGGGAATCTAGAGTTGTTGGCCATCAAATGGTCTTTTGAAGACTGGAAGCAATGGTTGGAAGGAGTCAAACATTTGATCACAGTCTTGACCGACCATATGAACTTGTCATATATTGAAACTGCGAAGAGATTAAATGGTAGACAAGCATGTTGGGCTCTATTTTTTTCCAACCTGGCTCCAGGAATCTCAAGGCAGATGCTCTTTCATGTAGCTTCCAACCTATTCAACCCACCACACCTTCGGAAGAGACCATAATTCCAGCTTCTCACATTCATTTGGCCTTCACCAGGAATTTAGCTGATGCTCTCCATTCCTGTCAGTCTGAATCCCCTTCTGGAAAGCCACCAGGATTACTCTTTGTCCCTGAGAGGTTTCGCAAAGCTGTTCTGATGGACTTTCATTCTTCTAGAGCCATTGGTCACATCAGCCCTCAAGGCTGCAGCCATCCAAGTATGCATAAGCCCCCAAGGCTGCAAAAAGCCAAGTACATATCAGCCCTCAAGACTGCGACTTGGTCTCCAGACCACAACCTTGCCAAGTATCAATCAGCTCCCAATGCTATGAGTTGGCCAACCTCTGACAAGGACTTCCTTTTTAGTTGACCCCATCACTTCATATAATTCTCAGCACTATTGCTTTTGTCAGAGGTGAATCTCATCCTAGATGCATAACACCCAGTCACCTGGGGTTCCTTCTACTTCTACTGTGTGAATCTCCCCAGGGATTCATAACAATAGATTTATAGTTTTATCTAATTAGTGTATCACCAGTATTTATATACCCATTGATGTTCAATTAAAGTCTCTTGTTCTAAAAGCCACATATATAAGATTGCTATAATTGTCTAGACATTCATCTTGTATCAATGTACCAAACACTAATGAACTAGATAAATGCAATTAGTATTGTGCAGAGATCTCTCAGCGTGGTTCAAATCCATACACCAGTTTTTACCTTACTGGTATTATATAGAAATATAACAGAAATATTTTAGGAACATTGATGGAACAAGAATTATACCCTCCCAGTACATAAGTCAACAGCTGAATCTGCATGCATAAGAACAACAATAATACTGTGCTAGTTTAAATCATCTTCTCTGAGAAGAATTTATGGCTCTATACTGACAATTTATAAGATTAGTCCTAGAAGTATGATTGTTATTTCAGTAAGGACATCAAAAAACCACATCAAGTAAGACCTGAATGTGTGGTCCTTATAGTCCTTAGATCAAAGCCATCAACTCCATCTAAGAACTATAAGGACCACACATTTGGGTACTTACTGTTCGGTCTGATTATTGCCGATGTCCCCGCTATCTCTGGGAGACTGCAGCACAGAGACGGTGTGGATCTGTTTGTAAGCCCTGCTTGTTTTACAAAGCTATGGATTGTATTAGCATGTCTTAATAAATCGCTTCCTGCTTCTACTGGGTATCTGCATGTCGTACATGAGATAGACACATTCCCTTGAGCTATAGAATAAAGAAACTGTCATGGCACTCGAGACAGAATACTAATATAAGTGTCTCCTTTTTAAGATTTATAGCTGTTGTATCATCTAGCCTGTGAGTGTGAAAATAAGAGAGAGGAAACTAAGTATACCTTTAAGGACATTCGGTTGAGAATTTTAATGTAAGCCTCAGTCTTGCACCCCTCAGAACTAAATGATACAAGCAGGATTGGATTCAACACACTTTGAGCTAGCGCTGGTTGACCTGTTTTTCCATTATACGTAAAGTTTACATGTTCCTATTATATCTCATGTTGTTTCTGGTATAGAAGGGAACTGTTATAGTTGTCCACCTGGACATGTCAGTTTCCATGCTCTATTTAAAGGTTATTATTTTACATCACTATATCTTAATATATATAAATCTTTGTATGTGTGTTTTATTTAAACACCTTTTTTCTGATTTGTGAGATCCCCAAATCATAGGCAATGCTAGCAGAGCCTTTTCTATGGGAACTAACCTTGACTTCAATAGTTACCTTTGGATTTCAAATGTAAATGGTATCTCTAATTGTGAAATTTCAAAGCAGGAAGCATTTAGATATAGATTTACAATCTTCCTCTGTTTTGTAACAGTCAATCATCTTTATTTTCACATCACCATTCATTGCTTTTAGGAGCCCATAGTTATTAAGAAGATAGAAGGCTCAGAGAATTTATTCAACTTGCTAGATCTTAAGTGAAATAGATATGGGGGGTTGAGGTATGGCGCTCCTAGGGGAAAAGGTTATATGTATATCTAGCGGGAAGCAATCGGGAAGCCGACTGCCTATATACCGGCAGCCGGCTTCCCGACTGTCTTATCCCGGCAAGGGTGAAATGCCGGGCGTCTAGATGTAGACACCCGCATTTCCCCGACACCGGGAGACCGGCGCCCGGCATCACGATCGTAGTGATGCCGGGCGCCGCGAGCGGACAGCCGCGGGGGGGAGGGTTAGGTTTAGGGCTCCCGGGGGGGACTTAGGGTTAGGCACCACCCCAGGAGGGTTAGGGTTAGGCTAGGGGGAGGGAGGGTTAGGGTTAGGCACCCCCGAGGGGGACTTAGGGTTAGGCACCCCCCCGGGGGACTTAGGTTTAGGTAGCGGGGAAGGGGGTGGTTAGGGTTAGGTACTTAGAGGGGGGATTAGGGTTAGGCACTTGGGGGGAAGTTAGGGTTAGGCACCCCTAAGGAGGGTTAGGGTTAGGGGGGTTAGGTTAGGTTAGTGGATACTTACCTATCCACGATCGGGATTTCCAGCGCTGTCGGGCTTCCGCTGCGTCACACTCTGCTCCTGTCGGGGTGCCATGCGGCTGGCGGTATTTTATACCCATTCCTATCTAGCAGCCTAAACCCATACAGATCCTTTCACCAAAAAGGACCAAGAAATCAACAGAAAAAGAAATATAATGGTAAATTTTTTTTTTGGTGCTGACCCCTATTTATGGTAAAATTTTCTATATAAAAATTATAAAATGATGTAAAACAATATAAAATGCATAGAGCAAATGTTCCAATATAAAATACAATTTATTAACATACAGTAGAAGATACCCTGTGTGAGGGAATAAAACACTGTAGATCTCAATAAAGCACACAGAATTACCCTTTAAAAAAGGAATAAAGGACATATAATAGATAAACAATAATAAGATGACAACATCTTAAAAGGGAATAAAATGTATCATAAATGTCATGGAATAAAAAGTAAATAAATAATTAGTGCAAAAAGAATAAGTGGTTCATACCATAGGTATAAATATGGGGCCAAAAAACTTCAGAACAATCTAACAGCGGGATAGAGATGTGGGCCCCAATGCTTACACTTAGTAGTTCAATGCCAGAAATCATACAGTCACAGGCAACGCGTTTTGACCTACATCTGGGTCTTTATCAAGACTTGGTAAAGACCCAGATGTAGGTTGAAATGCGTTAACGGCTGTGACTGTGTGAATCGTTCAGAAGTCCTAGGTCTGGATGGTCATGGGGCCCCATGGTTATATCTATGGTATGAACTACTTATGCTTTATGCACTGATTATTTACTTTTTATTCCATGACATTTATGATACATTTTAAATCCCTTTTAAGGGGGTCATTTGGTCATATTATTATTGTTTATCTATTATATGTCCTTTATTTCCTTTTTTAAAGGTTTCATTCTTTGTGTTTTATTGAGATCTATAATGTTTTATTACCTCACAGAGGGTATCTTCTATATTAATAAATTGTTTATATTGGACTTTTATGTTTGCTCCATGCTTTTTTATAATTTTACATCATTTTATAATTTTTATATATAAAACTTTACATTAAATAGGGGTCAGCGCTAAAAAACTTTCACCATTATATTTCTCTTGCCCGATCTTAAGGCCTAATGAGTCAATCAAGTCTTGAAGCCTTAATAATAATGAATGAATCCATTAACTGGTGGTTGCCCAAACTTCTGTACATGATACATTTACTGTTTTATTTAACTTTCAGCCTGTTTAATTCAGCAAATAAATAATAGAATAAATAATAGTTGTGCATAAAGAATACATAGAAATATGTAAATACACATACAAAAAATACAGATTACTAAAGATTATGTAAAACAATAAATAAGTTTAAATATTACATACGGACTGTGCAGCTTGACCTTTAATTCCTTTTCTTCCCTGAAGTTTGTAAAAATAACAAAGAATATTAATGTAACTGGTGTACAAAATGGAATAAATAAACAAATGAAACCGGTCATGACTATGATTCATTCTGTAAATAGATATCCACCACATCTTACAACATTATTTTAATGTAGAACCTATGAAAGGCTCTGATGATAGTTCTCTCATGCAGGACCAAGGAAGTGATCTGGTGATACTGCTTTCATATATAACCAAGAAAAGGCTCTGGGAATAATCCTTTAATGTAGTACCAAGAAACGACTCTGGTGATATTTCTTTAATGTAGGAACAAAGAAAAGCTCTGTCTATATGTCTTTCATGTAGGACCAATGAAAGGCTCTAGTGATACCTATTTATTGTAGAACCAAAGACAGGCTCTGGTGATACTTCTTTCATGTAGGACCAAGGAAAGGCTCTGGTGATACTTATTTCATGTAAAACCAAAGAAAGACTCTGGTGATACTACTTATTTAGGACCATGGAAAGGCTTTGGTGATACTTTTTCCATTTAGGACCAAGGAAAGGATCTGGTGATACTAGTTTTATTTAGGACCAAGGATAGGCACTGGTGATACTTCTCTCCTTTTCTCTTTTCTAACACTAAACAGAAATACCCCATTTTTATACAACTGTAACTCATTTTTGATGAGTCAATGTAAAGTGTAAAATAGTTTTCCCACCTCTAAGCTAAGACTCTAACTGCAAAATTGAATTGTAGAGAAAGAGATCAAAGTGTTCGTTATGTAGTTAAGCATATCATAAATCACCCCCTAGAGGCAGAGAATTGTACAAATAAAGCATAAGTAAAATTAATCATAATTAGAATTTACCCTCCGACCAGGAGATCCTGGTTGTCCTTGTTCCCCAATATGACCATTATCTCCAGATTTCTATGTTAAAACAGTATTGTGTTACTAAACAACAGAGTAATGCAAGACACAAATATAAAGTATCTCCAGGAAAAAGACAAGCATCAAACTTTTTTAATAAAATGCATATCTAGGGTTGTTCACTTCTCAACTGAATTCTTTTTTTGATATTTGTGGAATTTACAAAAAATTGATATTTTCTCCCTCACATTTAGGGGGGGGGGGGGGATTTATTTAGTCACAGGACTTACTGCTTGGCTGCAACTCCTGCATTTAACGCCTGAATCTATTCAATTAGCAGCTGTTTTCTCACTCAATAAGATACATGGCTATCGTGTGGTAACCCCTATATTCTGGGTTAAGTGCCTGGGGATATGGATTAACCTCTAGTGGGAAGCCCCTGTAAGTCCCATAAATCCTTATTACTACGAATTTCTGTTCTCTGAAAGGTAGGAAAGGACATGATATTGTACCAGCAAATCTACATCTCTGTAAGATAATATATTGGGGGCGTAATCACATGTCTCACCCCATTCACGTTACACTGTGGCCTTGCGCAGCGCTATGGGAGCTGGGCAGCCCCCAGCCTCTCAGACACAGTCATACATGTGCACATCATTCATCACCACTATATATCATCAGCGCTGCTTGGTGACATCATCTGAGGAGGTGACACCAAAATAGTAGGGAAGCTTTGTTATTTTGGTGTCACCCCCTTCAGAAGGTGTCACCCTGTGTGGACTGCACCCCACACACCCTCCTATCTATGCAACTGGGCTACACAACCCTATGATCTTAGTCTGCCTGAAATTAGTTATAAGGTATATTACAATCTGTAAGTGTATTCATTTAGAGTACTTTTTATTTGTGAACAACATGATAATTAAAGGAGGACAGTATTGAATTAATACAATATCCTGGCAAATAATAAAGTAAAAACATGATTTATATGACATGTACAGTATTTGTCTGATACTTAACACTTCCTCCAGGCAATCCGTTTGGTCCACATTCTCCTACTAATCCAGGATCTCCGAGCACACCCTGGGAAACAGTGAATATATCACAATAATATACATTCTTCTTTTTTCAATTTGATCAAAGTAAATACTATTATTTTATGGAGTTGCGATAACATATGACATATTGCTATCATGACCACCCAGTTGTGCAGTATCCTATTAAATAGAGTAACAGGAAAAGCATAATATTATACAGATGGATGTACTACAGGTTGAGTCTCCCATATCCAAATATTCCGAAATACGGAATATTTTTAGCATGACTGAGATAGTGAAAACTTTGCTTTCTGATTGTTCAGTGTGGACAAACTTTGTTTAAGGCACAAAATCATTGAAAATATTGTATAACAATACCTTCAGGGGGTGTATATAAGATGTATATGAAACATAAATTAATTTCATATATGTACACACAAAATTATGGTATAAAATTACCTGCAGGCTGTGTGTTTTAGATGTAAATTAAACATAAAAGCATTCTGTCTTTAGATTTGGGTCCTATTCCCAAGATATCTCATTATGGTATGCAAATATTCCAAAGTACGAAATATTCCGATATCCAAAATACCCCTGGTCCCAAATATTTTGGATATGGCAGACTCAACCTGTATAAGTGATATTATCTTCAGCTGGTAGAAAGTACAAATGTGACAATACTCTAAGCAATATCTACTTTATATCATATGAATATTAATACATTTTAACTATAAGAGAGGAGGATAGTAGTATTAATTAGAAATACACATTTACTAAGTCTGTGCATGCATACTATTGATTATAATAAATAAACGGTAGAGTGAATAAACACTTTCATCCCAGAGGCGTCATTAGGGTTGGTGTCACCCGGTGCTGTAACTCATGGTGACACCCCCCCTCTCCACAAAAAAAAAAAATCAGAACCAAGGTGCACAGCTTCGTGCTCTCTACCCCCTTACCAGTCCACCACTCACACTGCAGTGCTCCTCCCAGAATGCCGGTCGCACCCGGCAGGTGTGACAACATCACACCCTGCATTCTGAGTAGAGAAGAGAGGAGGACGGTCTTATGGACTGGACCAAAATACTGCCGCTGCCAGTCCGTCCACACCTTCCCACCTGCACGGCAGTGGTGGTAGTGGAGAGCGCACTGGTGGGTGCTGGCAGGAGTGTGGTAGTGGCAGCGTATGTGGGGGGGAGGGGGGTGCGAGAATGCAGGGCTGCCAAGAGAAATCTTGGGCCCTGGTACAGCAAACTCCCTGGGATCCCCCTAGCATGTTGGGAGAATGGCTGCACTTTTTTGTGTCTAGCATGTGAGAAGCACCCACTCATAGGAACATGACAGGTCAGCATTTTTTAAGAGCTAACCATATACTGCCCACTTTATTTTTGGAAACAAATAGATTTTTTAACAGTGTCCAGAAACTGCCCCACTTTTTTTTTTTTTTAATGCAGAAGATCCAGTAACACACCACACGGCCCCTGAAGCGCAGAGAGTGATCCCGCTGTTCACTGGTGTCAAAGCGCCTTTCCTTTTACACTGGGGGAGGGATCTGCTCTGCTCTGCTCTCCAGTTTGACGCCACCCAGCACTCTGACAGTAAGTCTTAATATTAAATCGTGTGTGTTTTCCCAGTGCCCATTTCTCGGCCACATCAAAGTGCCAGATGGCAGGGGGATTTTGCTGGGCAAACACACGAGAAATTAAGTGTAGGGAGAACGCTGATAAACATATACAGTAAATAGAGCCAGTATGTCCCCTTCTGTGTCCCCATAGAGCCAGTATGTCCCCTTCTGTGTCCCCAGAGAGCCAGCCTGTCCCCCTTCTGTGTCCCCAGCCAGCACCCTCTTCTGTGTCCAGCCCGCACTTCTGTGTCCCCTACCAGCCTGCCAGCACCCCCTTCTGTATCCAGCCCCCACTTGTGCCCCCGGCCAGCCTGCCAGCACCCCCTTCTGTATCCAGCCCCCACTTCTGTGTCCCCTACCAGCACCCCCTTCTGAATGCAGCCAGCAAGCCCTCACTTGTGTCCTCAGAGAGCCAGCCTCTCTAGCCCCACCTCACTTACCTTCCTCTTGACGGCTCCTCACTAGTCTCTTCCAGCCCTCCAGCGGCGGCGGCGGCGGGCGGAGTGGACATGCACCAGGCTCCTCGCAGCGGTGGGCGGAGGAGTGGACATGCAGCAGGCTCCTCTCAGCAGCGGCGGCAGCGGCGGGCGGAGGAGTGGACATGCAGCAGGCTCCTCTCAATGGCGGCGCAGTGTGACGTCACGCGCCGTGCGCTTTCTTGGGGAAGGAAAAATTTCAAGCACTGTGGCAGACGGCAGCTGGGGACGTGGGCGGGGGAGTGGGCGGATCCTGCACGGCTCCCCCGCCCCTGGCAGCTGTGTGGTGGCGGGGGATGCGGGCATGAAAGTGAGGCTTCTGGTGTCACCCCCTTGTAGGGTGACACCAGGTGCGGCCCGCACCCCCCTTGTGACGCCACTGTTTCATCCCATTTTGCAGTATTGCAGTGTTTCTCAGTGGCATGCGAGAAGGGCAATTTAACAGCTCAATATTATTTTGATTTGTTAGGATTGATCAGGTAACAGGGATAAAGTAATTGAAAACATTAATGATTGAGTGAGTTGTGTGTATGCTGAGCAGTCATCAGCTAACTATAGAGTGTTGTAATACACTGAAGGTAAGAAGCCAACCACACATGTATAGTAACATACAAAACAAGTTGCTTGTATGAGGCGAGTGGTGATCTTGGTACCTAGTTGTCTTTTGCCTTTACATTGCACTTTTGCATCTTCCATGAAGGTGTGTATGTATGGAGGAGAGCATATGCAGATTGCGATTGCTTCTTGTGGCATATGCACAATCTGCTGATAAGTGTTTGCTTCTGGTCTTGCATCTGACTTAGGGCCCCATTTATCATTGATGCATAACCCTTTGAGCACTCGCTAAAGGGGTTAAGTTATCCTTTCTGTATTCAACAAACAGCGGTAATCTAAGATTACCACTGTTTGTCACAGCATCATTATCGCCATCCTTCGATGGCAAGAGCGATGCGGTTCCCATTGATGACAATGGGAACTCGGCGCTGCCTTTCTTGCTTCAGTGAAGCCTTCCAGGCACTGCTGGGTCCCCGTGTCATGCACATGCGAAGACGGACTAGGACTATCACGCATGAGCTGGTCCGCCATCAGGGAGGGACTGCCGGGACTGTGCCGCTACCACACCATTGTCTCAAGGTGAAAAACAGGTCAGCGCGCTGCGAACGCCCATGCCCACTACTGTCCCCCTGGCTGGGCCCCGCCGTTGCACAATAGAATGAGTACATGACTCGGGAGTCACTTCTCGTACAGCAGCCCTACCGCTCAGCCTCCTAAATTAACTATGCGTTGGCCTCTGTCATATAATGCTGTCTTTGACAATTTTTCTTATTGTGTATGAATAAGGTAGCGGGGGTGGGTTGTGGGGGGGTCCTGCCTATTTTGTAAGTCCCAGGCTCACAATTTCTAATGGCAGCCCTGCGCATGCGCATTACACAGGAGCCCGTCACTGGCAGCTTTAGGCTGCCAGCAGCCGAATGGAGGACCTCACAGACGAGGAGGACTTCACTGGACCTCGCCGGAGGGGTAAGTATTGATAAATACTAGTGGCATTTTTGTTTGTATCACAGTGATAGTAAATGAGAAATGCTGCTGGTACGTTATTTACGTTCGTTCTTAAATAGGGCCCTCAGAATCAGGTCCAGTACACATAAAATCAGTGGCGTCACTGGGGTTGATAACATCAAGTGCGAAAAATAGACACGCTGTGTGCGCCTCCGAAGTATGTCTTCAAAAGGCGGGAATGGCCTCACAGACAGAGGGTGTAACCTCTTTAAACACCCCTGTTTCATCAATCTGGGGGCATACCCAGCACTCCAGAAGATGCCAAGCTGCCCCCAGAGACTCTCCCCGCAATGCTAGCTCCAGTGCCCTGCTCCTGGTCAATGAGGAGGAGTTGGCATTTTGGTGTTACCTCCTTGGAGGGTTACACCCAGTGCGGTTTGCACCCCCCGCACCCTCCTAGTGATGCCAGTGCTTAATATACATATAGAGAATTAAATAAATATACAATAACATTGACATGATAAAATACCTTATTGCCACTTTCACCTGCGAATCCTAGTTGCCCCTGTGAACATAAATGAGCAATTCATTAAGCTGGCCACAGACATAGCGATCTGCGCATGATGAGCCGATGTGTACGATTTCCCTTGAAACTCTCCCCGGCAGCTCTGCACACGATCTCCACACGATCTGCACATGATTTGGTGTCTAATCTTCAAACGATCTCTCCTGCATCCAGACTTTCACAGTGCATCGCATGGCAGATCTGACGATGCGATGTGCGACCAGCGGGGACGCGTATCACATCGTGATCATGAGTGGAGACTCACGATTTACTCTCAATTTAGCCATATTTTACACGATCTGTCATTCCAATGTGTCGCATCGGCCAGATCGGGTAAAATATTGCTATGTGTGTGGCCAGCATAACTGTTTTATAAACAGTACAAGCACATTTAAAAGGGTGCAGGTTTATAAATTAGAATTGTCTGCCTCCCTGATAAGGTATTGCACATTGCAATAGGAGGTCTGTCAGTTAGAGTTGCTGAACAGGTTTATCAAATGTATCACATTTTCTGACATCTGCTGACTCCTGAAAGCGATATCAGTTATCAGTTGATGCATTGTATGATGCAAGAACACAGTTAACCACTTAACTGACAATTTTTTTTGTCAAAACCGTACAAAAATTTAAATTTTTAATTTAATTAAGTTTAAAGGTTTTTTTTTTATAAATATATTGAAATATTTTATTTAAAAAATATACCTAGTGTTATGTACCCCCCCCCCCAACCCCTGGGTCCATAGGCCCCCCATTGAAATTTAATTTCCCACCCCCCATTAAAAATAGCCCCTAGAGTAAAATAATCCCCAGCAATATTAACCCCCCTAGTGGTAATATATCACTGTGGCAGAGCCCCCACCCACACCCCCAGGGACATTGGGTCCCCCATTTAGCCCCCCAATGTATCACTATATATGTAAATGTTATTTGTATGTACCGTATGTATATATACCACCCCAGACAAAAACATATTTGAATATTTGAACATGTGCAGAACGGATTTCCTCCATTACACAAGGGGGGCAGAGCAGGACAGCACTAACACATGAGATGCGAAGTGGACAGGTAGTGCACTCCAGGCTGCAGTCACATCTCATGCGTTAGTGCAAGCCAAGTGGTAATGATTCTTTGGGGAGAATATACGAAGAAGCGGCTTCTGTAAGGCGCTGCTTCCCTGCAGATTGCAGATGAGTATTTTAAACGGTGCCCGGAGTCAGTGTAGCCCAACGTGCTTTAAACTGACTCTGGGTGCCATTAAAAATATGTACCTGCAATCCGCCGGGAAGCAGCGGCTTACAGAAGCCCCTGCTTTGTAACTTCTCCCCTTTGTCTGTATTCTTTCAGTTGGTACACAAGATTAACAAAAAGCAAATTAGGACATTGAATTGAATTCACCTTAGTTCCTTTTTTTCCAGGTACCCTAAATCCATGTTTTCCATCGCCGCCCTGTTAAAATATATTACATATATATTACACATATATATATATATATATATCACAGGGGCTCTGCACTCACCATAATAACTAATAATAATAAACATAATAAACAGTGGGGTTTTGGTTCATGAATTGATCAATGCATTTAAGCTTGTGGCCCATCGTCACGGGACCCCACTTTACTGCAAGTCCCTACTCTATTGCTCAGAATTATAATTCAGAGCCCCTGTGATTTCTATTTAAACAATGTGGTCACACACCATGTTGCACCCCAAAACTAGGAATGGTGAGTGCCGTGGATTAGTGCTTCATATATATATATATATATATATCAGAATGATAGAAAACAAGATTAAGACATATATGCTTGGTTGCTTTTAAGAAAATGAGACTTGCTGAAATTATATATATTTTTGTTACCATGCCTAAGATTTGCAAGTAAAATTGTTCAATGTAGTCAAGTATCCTATTGAGATACACAGTAGGAAGGCAGGTAGGTAATACATTTACACACCCAGTGACCATTTTGCTAGGGAAAACTTTATAGGACTGAGTTTGCCCTCAGAACGGCCTGAATACTTTGTTACATGTATTCAGTAAGTTGCTAAGAAAATTCCTTAGAGATTCTGGTCCATCAAGTGGTACTCATCATCTGCAGTCTTACGGCATATATCCTCGGCAGCAAATATGTTAAGGGGCCTAATAAGTGCTAAGAAATCATTCCCCACACCATTACTCCACTACCACAAGCCTGATTGGTTCATACAAGTAGGATGGATCCATGGATTCATGTTGTTTACAACCCTACCATCAGCATGTCATAACAGAAGTTGAGAGTTATCAAAAATAAATATTTCCAATTTTCAACTGTCTAGTTTTAGTAAATTTGTATACACTAGTGTCAGACTGGGGCACGAAGGGCCCACAGTGGAAGCCAATGCAGAGGCCTGCTGAAAAGGTGTGACCAGCCATCTGGTAGGTGTGACCATCAATTGGAGGGGTTTGGATAACACACCTTATGATCAATAATAGATGCTGGCTTTCATTAAAATAGTGATAATCTGTGTCCTATTTGCACAGGAACAACCTTTTTTGTATGTAAAGAAAAGGCAATGTTCACTTCTGTATCCAAGTAAACCCTGCAACATTTAGAGAAAATGGTACACTATGAATTTCCACAAGTTGTGGCATATTATACCTTCCTGTTTGCTACCACTTATACAGTATATAATAACCCTGTACAAAGAAATTCTCCACACTCTCTAATACTCTGGCTTAAAATGTACCCATCGCCCATACAGAAGGCAGAAATGATGGAGCCATTCCAGGTCACTAGTTAGATGTAGGCAGTCTCACAAATGTTCCATAAAACAGCTTATACCCACCCATCTCCCACGCATTGGCAACAGGTGCTATTTCCTTGTGAACTTACATGTTGCATTTTAATGAGTACTAAGCTGGCCCACAAAATGGCTGCCTTTTGGAAGGCAATCGGTACAAAAAAAAGAAGGCAAGTAAAAATACATTATATTGTAGATTGCATTAATACATTTGTTCAAATCTTGACACATTGATTCCTTTAATAATTTTGGAAATTACAATCTAATATCAACTGTAGGGACAGGTGTGGATGGCATGTGGCATGTAATATGTGTAGTATTGCAGAGAGAGGGAGTGTAGTGTATGGGTGTATGTAGCAAGCAGTGTAAAGTAAGGATGTATTGTCACACTCTGGCCCTTAAAAGCAACTTTCTTACCTCTCCGGTGTCTGTCCAGACTGGCATGGAGGTCCACTCATGCTGCACATCGCACCCTGGTGCTGAGAACTGCCTGTGCTGCTCCTGCCCCTTGCTCACAGCGCATCTTTCCAGCATGATGGCACACAAGCTGCATGCCATAGTTCCTTCCTAAACCATAGTATGGGCGCAGCCAGGGCGTAGGGAGGGCGGTTCCAGTGGAGTGCAAGCTCCAGGTGCCAGGGGCCTTTGCTTCCACACTGCAATGTGAACGCTGGCCTCTGAAGTGATCGGAGGCTAAGGAAGCCTTGGAACGCTTCAGAGGCCAGCGTTCCCAGTGATGCAGTGCACGGGTGACATCATGAAGAGCCTGTGTGGCCGCGCCTGCTAGATCTAGTTAGATCTAGGAAGCACGGCAGCAGGAACAACATCCAGGATGACAGCCACAATGGATCAGGTAAGTTCTGGGGGGAGGGACTATAGTGGCACTACTTTAAGGGGCACCTATACATGGGGCACTGCATATGGTCACCACTACAAGGGGCAATGCATATGGGCTCAACTACAGGGGGCATTGCAGATGGCAACCTCTACAGGGGGCACTGCATATGGGCCCCACTACAGGGGGCATTGCATATGGGCACCACTACGGGGGCACTGCATATGGGCACCACTACCAGGGGCAATGCATATGGGCTAAACTACAGGGGGCACTGCAGATGGGAACCTCTACAGGATGCACTGCATATGGGCACAGCTACAGGGCGCATGGCATATGGGTACAGCTACAGGGGGCAATGCATATGGGCACAACTACAGGGGCACTGCATATGGACACTTCAGAGGGCCCTGCCTAAGGGGTACTACTACAGGAGCTGATGACTGGAGTGATACAGAAGGAGGCTGGAAAGCTGGGGCAGGAGGATGGAGAGACAAGGGGAAGAAGGCGGAATATATTTATCCCTCCATGCCCCACTTTGATGCTGCCCCATATCTTTATTTTTACTTCTCTTTCCTTTAATCCTATATGGATCTGCCTCCTCCTAGGAACACTTGAGGGGGGGCGCCATAGCACGCACATGCTCCGGGAGCCCTGGTTACACGCTACACCTCTGGGCGCAGCCATGTTGGACTCCTGATACGCTCCCTCCACTGAGAGCAGTGCTCCCAGACCAGCGTCCAATCCCTGTGGATCCTCCCCTATAAATTTAATTTCCTGACTGGCCTCTTTTGCCAATACAACGTTGCTTCTGCTGAAGTTACAGCTCTGTGCTGAGCTCCCAGGTACTTCGTACCTGAATGGTTCCAGTCTGTTATAATCCAGTTCCAAGTCTGGTTATCAAATCTCCTATTCCATCTAACATTCCAGTCTGGTTTTGCCACAGAAACTTGGTAAAACCTATATCGTTCCCATCCGATACTTCCATCATCAGTTCCAAACCGACACAGTACTGCAATGCATCATCATCAGTTCCAAACTGACCCAGTACTGCAATTCATCAACAATAGTCTCCTTCGGTCTCAACCTATCAAGTTTTTCAATTCATCAACATCGGTCTCAAACCGATCAAGATCTTCAATTCATCAACATCAGTCTTCACTAACATTAGTCTCAAACTGATCAAGTTCTTCATATCGGTCTTAAACTGATCCATCTCTCAATCCAGCATCATCGGTCCCAATCCAATTCTGCCTATCTCTTCAGTATTATATATACAGTTCCCATTTCCAACCTGCTGCTCAATAAAGACATTTACTTTACTGTCCTCGTCTTTGGGCCCATCATCCTCTCCAGTTCATATTACTCCTATTCAGCCTCCTACGCCTGTTATGAACTACTCCTAACCTCAGGCGTGACAATTTGTACTGGCACTATGGATCCAGCCGAGAATCAGGCACAAGCCCTGATTTTGTTACTTTCCTAGAACACCAAGAGGCGACACAGAGTCGGGTGGTCCAGTTTCTACAAAGACTGACTAACCGACTGGATAACATCCAATACACTCTTAGAGGCTCAAGAGCTGCCGTTTCATCCTATCCTATTTCTCCGGTTTCTGTTCCCTCAGTGGCTGCATATTCCTACTCCTCATCTGCATATTCCTACTCCTGCAAAATTCATGGGAACCCCAAAAATTGCAAGGGTTACCTAAATCAATGAGAAATACAGTTTTAACTCCAATCCAGCAATTTTCCTACAGACTGTACCCATGTGTGCGGTCTGTAGCTGAATGGTTCCAATCTGTTATATTCCAGTTCCAAATCTGGTTATCAAGTCTCATATTGCATCTAACATTCCAGTCTGGTTTTACCACAGTGACTTGTTAACATTAACCTATATCGGTTCCAGCTGATACCGCCAACCATCGGTCCCGTCCGATATTTCCATCTTCGGTTCCAAACTGACTCAGTGCTGCAAATCATCATCTGTTCCAAACCAATCCAATACTGCAATTTATCATCATCAGTGCCAAACCGACCCAGTACTGCAATTCATCCACATCGATCTCAAACCAATGAAGTTCTTCAATTCATTAACATCGGTCTCAAACTGGGCAAGTTCTTCAATTCATCAATATCGGTCTCAAACCGATCCATCTCTCAATACAGCATCATCAGTCCCAATCCGATTCTGCCCATCTCTTCAGTATTATATATACAATTCCCATTTCTGACCTGCTGCTCAATAAAGACATTTACTTTACTGTCCTCGCCTTCGGGCCCATCATCCAGGACCGGCTCCAGGGGTCAGAGCACCCTGTGCCAGCTCTCTGCAGTGTGCCCCAACATCGCATGCGGCCAAAATTGAGGCATGGCCTAATTACCATAGGTCACACCCCCTATATGACATTATTTGGAGGCATGCCCGCATGGCATGCATCCAAAAAACATCAGGCTGGGGGAAGCCTCACTAGCTGGGCTTCCCCCAGTCCTCTTCCATTACTGAATGGATGCTGCATGCATGCGCACAGCATCCATTCAGTCTTTGAGGTCCGGCACCGCCACACAACCTCCCGATTTGACCACCCATGGGCCATTGTGGTCCACGGGTGGAACAGCGGGACAGTACTGTCCCACTGAAATTGGGATGTTGGGGAGGGGTGCGCCCTCTATGGGTGGCACCCCTGTCTGACCGCACTGGTCAAACACCCCTAGAGCCAGCCCTGCCATCATCCTCTACAGTTCATATAACTCCTCTTTAGCCTCCCACGCCTGTTCTGTCCTACTCCTAACCTCAGGCATGACATGTATATAGTATGTAATGTGTGCATTATTACAGGGAGAGGCAATGTAATGTACGTATTATGTACAGTAATGCATATTGTCACGGCCAGGGTTTCTCGGCATGGTGGTTGGCGGGTATTACCTGTGAGGTCACTATGGCGGGGGGTGGCTGGCGGTGGCGATGGTGTTTGGTGAGGGGCATTGGCTCCGCGTGGTTCTGTGCGGGCACATTGGCACTCAGGGTTGGTGAGGCCTGGTAGTGTTTCCGTTCCGTTTGGCATGGGCGCCGTCATCTTGCCTTCTGACCGTGTGATTCAACTGCCCAATCCTGGTGAGTCATGTGCTCCTTCCAGCCAGTCATAGCGCGGCACAGGGTATTTAGGAAGGTCCAGAGTCTTCCTTCATTGCCAGTGCAACGTGTATCTCAGCCTAGCTGAGATGGAGTTCTCTGAGCTCACCTATGGTTACCTGTGTAAACGCTACCTGCCAGCCTGCTTGTCAGCACCAGAAAAACCTGCTGGACTACCCTGCATCCTATACTACCTTTTCCCCTGCCTGAGTGCCTGAGCCTGTTGACACCCTGCACCTTGTCTCCCTTTCACTCCCAGCTGGACTCATCACATCTGCCTGTGTTTTTTCCATTTCACTCCCAGCTGGACTCATCATCTCTGCCTGTGTTTTTTCAGCTCACTAACCTGCATACTGGACTTTTCTCACCTGCCACCATGTGGACATTCTCCCATTACCCTCACTACAGTTTACAAGTGCACTGTAGTGCTAAACCTGGACTTTTGCTTTTGCCAATCCCATGTCTGCCAAATCACACATTAAAGAATCTACATTTTTATTTCAATCCGCTTCTGTGTCAGCTCCTGTCACCACCCCAGATCCACAACTAAACCAGAACATTACAAATATAGGGGGTCATTCAGACCCGCTCGCGAGCACAGGATGCTCGCAAGCGGTTTGATGTTCCCCCACTGTGCATGCGCACGACGGAGGGAGCTCCGTCGTGCGCATGCGCGAGACCCGGCGAGCGACGGGCTCTCCATCGCTCCGGGTCTCGCACCAAAGGGGGCGTGCTGTCGATGTTGATTGACAGCACGCCCCCTTTGGTGGGCGTGCCAGGGGCGTGCATGCCAGACGGAGGCGTTCCCATGGGAATGCCTACCGTCTGAAGCCGGCCCCACTGACATCACTAGTGATGTCAGTGGGAGTGATTTTGGCTCTGATAGAGCCAAAATCACTCCAGAGCTTGCGGCAGCGAGACCCTACCGCAGGGCCTCCGTCGCAAGCCCGATGGTCACGATGGTGAAGACCATCGCGACCATCATCATGGACGCTCGCATATGCTGTGGGTAGTCACCCACAGCTATGCGAGCGTCCAGGAGGCTGCTCCATTTTCATGGAGGAGGGCCCTGATTCAGAGCGAGCGCTCTGGTCAGAGTGTTCGGCTCTGAATCAGGCCCATAGTATGTAATATGTGCATTGTATGTGGCATGTATACACTAGGGTCAGCCCAGGCACCAGGACACAGATGAGTATGAGGTGCCTGGAGGGAAGGTGGTCTTTCAGACAAGATGAAGCTGGTCACAAAAGAGAAGGCTGAGCAGGGATTGCCCAATACTCACCATCACCAAGCTGTTCTCTGGTTGCCCGCACTGCGATTCCTCAGTGTAACTGGCACCAGTCTATGAGGGGTAATATCAGATGGATTCTCTCCACCCGAGCTTGGTAGTCACCACCGGCTAGGGCGGGAAAGCTGAGCCTGGGAGGGTGAGGACAGAGGAGGAGGAGCTGAGCCTGGGAGTGTGGGGGAGGATCGAGGTATCAGGTTACAGCAAGTTTCATCAGCTAAGACACAGACAGCCAGGTTAAGAGGTTGCTGCTGCAGTGCACAGAGTGATCTAGCTGAGGATATGTTGCGAAGGCCCCCTGACCATGACTCGGCACCTCCCTCTAAGATAGAGGGTGGATCTTCCAGGCAGTGGGGCTCAGCAGGAATTTCCCTGGGCAACAGGTGGGCTAGTCTGACACTGGTGCTCACTGTATCCTCCGTTTCCTCTTCTTAGCTGACAAGAGGATCCTGCTGTGGTCTTCTGCTGCTGTAGCCCATCCACTTCAAAGTTTGATGTGTTATGCATTCATAGATACTCTTCTGCATACCACAGTTGTATTGTATGGTTATCTGAGTTACTGTCACATTCATGTATACTTTTATCATAAACACCATATAATGTCATACAAAAATAGACACATTCTAACATTCTAGGTTTCTTCATGGCTTTAAGCCAGGTTGCCAGGTACTTTCTTAACAGTTTTGTCACTTTTATATGTAAACAACAAAATGGTAGATTGGGCAGAGTTGTGATTAGTAGCTTCTGCTACTGTAATTCATTGCAACAGGGTACAATGTGAAACAATATTGATTAATAGCACAATATCTCGTAAACTGCTAATAATGCAAATACTTTTGACTAGTTGAATCTTTTTAGTAATACATATTACTATTCCTATATAGTCCTTCATCCGCTCCTGAATAGAACCCCCTTTTCCTTCCATAACACCATTCTCCTCTGAACTCTACCATTAACAAGGTGATTTTACCCACAGAACCACTCATTGAATGTTTTGTATTATGTGCATCATTGAGATCAGCAGTTTCTTAGATACTCAAACCATCCAATCTGGCACCAACAACTGTTCCGCAGTCAAAGTGACATACTGATGTGCCCAGCTATAACGTGGCATCACAGCGGTATCTCTCATGCCACGCATGGTGCACCACACACCATGCCATGAGTCGCGCCACAAAGAAAGTTTAGTAATGAAAAAAGTCATTATGTGTAATACAACATTTTGCCCACCAGATGTCACTTTTCCTAAACTACATAGCGCATGCGTCTGATTTCATTACGTGTAATACAACATTTTGCCCACCAGGTGTCACTTTTCCTAAACTACATAGCGCATGCGTGTGATTTCATTACGTGTAATACAACATTTTGCCCACCAGGTGTCACTTTTCCTAAACTACATAGTGCATGCGTGTGATTTCCAATGTACCATACGGTATGTTCTGTATCACCGCCCGATGATTGTTTGACAGAAGCGGTGATTCGGTACACTATACAGTATTACAGCGTTTTCCACATGGAATCAGGAATGTACGGTATAATAAAGCGGTAGAAGAATGTCTAATCCAGTTTGAAATCATTAAGCTCTGTATTACCCACTGACTGTGCGGTTGAAATCATACTGTGTTTGAGCAAATGTAAATACTGTCGGCACTGTCCCAGACTTAGACATTAGACTTTACAAACTACAGAACTCTAGTAATGGGTGAAGCATGTGGCCTAGCGGTCTAATGCCTAGTCTCACTGCTTCTCCCCTCTTCTTGTTCCGTGGGTTCGAGACCTTGAAAATACAGTATGTTTTTTTAATTTATTTTTAAAATCTTCACTTAAAATATTCAGTATTCAATACAGTACATGTGGAGCGCATGCCTGCCCAGTGCTTCGGGAGTCAAAACAGCGAAAATAGGATTTTTATTATTGTACATACAGTACTGTACCTTAGAACGCAAACTTGCGTCAATGCCGGTGCTGACATACACGTGGACATTATAGTGATTTATTATGACCATCAAGTGGCAATGGGCCCTGTTAAAGAGACTGGTTTCTGTATAACAAACTGACTGCGCGTTTAAATCGCAAAATTGCGTCAATGTCTGCGCATGCCCAGTGGTCAGGTTTCAATCACAATGGAATGTGTGCCGCATGTCCAGTGGAGCCAAGCCATACATTAAGTAGCGCTATGCCATGGCGCATGCCCAGTTGTCTGTATTGCTAACAGTACTGTTGAATTTTCACACTTGTGCCATTCTGCACTGTCCGAGACTTACCGCACAGTATACACAATAGTAAATTCATGACTTCATAAAGTGCTACAGTAGTGGACTAACAGTAGTTTGTAGGGAAGGCTGTTTATTACATACTGACTGTGATGCAGAGCGCAAACTTGCGTCAATGACAATGCTGTCCTAGACTTGGAAACTTTAGTAATTTAATATGTACAGTAACTGACAGTTGACTCTGTATAAGAGAGGGGTCCCTATAGTACAAACTGGCACCGCGTTTAAACCGCAAAATTGCATCAATGTCAGCACAGTTTGCGTTGTGGTAACTTATAGCCAGTTCTGATGGGTTACGGTACAAATAGGATCTCTGGCGCGTGCCCAGTGGTGGGGTTGCAATGCATTGCCAGTGGTGCTGTGCCATAGCCATACCCTTGTAGCGCTATGGCTATGTACGCCATGGCGTACAGTATGGAAGATCATACTGTACAGTAGCGGGTCATGATTCACACACAGTGAAAGTGTGTTAATATTATTATTACACTGACTGTGTAATAATAATATTAAAAATAAAAAGTGTAACCTTGACTGTCTAACAATAATGAAAAAAAGTTTAAGCTTCCAGGTTTCGAACCCGGAACCGGGTTGTACAGACGTCTGCAATGTAGAAGTTCGATTTCTTACCTCTACGCTACAGACGCCTGAGTACTTCATCGTATGTTACTGTAGATGTCACATAAAGTACTGTAGAGGACTAGGAGAGACTTGTGAGCAAGGGCTTAGGTGATCCGTCTTGGTTACACTTCTCTCCTTATGTTCGAGACCTTGATAATTTAATTAATTTTTTAAATGTTCACTATAGTACTGTAGTTCAGTCTTGTTATCCAACCCTTTCAAAAATCAATATATTGTACTGTAGATGTGCCCAACTACAGTACTGTAGTTTGTTGCTCCATACGGTACGCCATACAGTATACCGCATTGCTAGTTGCGCGCTACACTGTGGCGTATTGAGTCTCATAGCACTGCGCATGCCCAGTTGTCTGTATTATACTGTACTTACAACTGTAGTTGTAAGTACAATACAGTAGACATTGTAGTGATTCCCTGACTCTAGGAACTACAGTACAGTAGATGCAGTAGTCTAGGGGGCTAATGCCTAGCCCTACTGCATCTACCATTTTCTTGTCCCGCTGGTTCGAGACCTTTAAAGTATATACTGTATACGGTAATTTTATTTTGTTTTAAATCTTCACTAATACATTATCCAGAAATTCTGGTATTTCTATGCCACAGTACTTTATGACAAAAAAGTGTAACCTTGACTGTGTAATAATAATAAAAAATAAAAAGTGTAACCTTTCAAGTTTCGAACCTGCAAAAGGGTTGTACAGGCAGCGTAATGTATTGGTTTGGTTATTTACCATTACACTACAGCCGCCTGCAATACCAAGGTTGCACCTGGCTTGAGTGTTTCCTACAATACTGTAAGTCATCGTATCTCAGGTGCATGCCCAGATCTACGGTATACTCATGTAGCGCTTTTTTTTTTTTTTTTAAGTCTTCGCTACTTTTGTTCAGTATTGTTATCCAACCCTTACTAAACTCAGTACATTTTATATATTAAGGGGTAAATTTACTAAGATGGGAGTGCTATTAAGAAGTATTACTGTATCTTCTAGAAGGTGCTACTGTAGATAAATGAGAAGTAGAATCTGATTGGTTGCTATGGGCAACATACAGTACAGTAACTTCTTAAATAGAACTCCCATCTTAGTAAATTTACCCCTACAAGTTTCACTTTTTCCCCCCAATTTTTTTTCTTCCGCCCCCAAAATGAAAGTGAATTTTTAGTGTGTTCTGACTTTTTAAAAAAAAAAAAGTTATGTAGTTTACAGTACCTTTAGGGCACTGTCTTAAGGCTGCACGTTGAAGGCTTCCCGCAACATTGCACCCCAATTCACCAATTTTTTCCGCTTGCTATTCATACAGTAGGCGAAACTTTTTCACATACTGTCTTACTGTACATTGCATTGACTTCCCGCCTACGGTAGGCGGAAAAGCTTTCAAATTGAATACAGCGATAATTTTACGCCTGGCGAAATGACGTAATCTGCAAAACTTTTTTTAGCCAATCACGTGTTTTTGCTCCAATGGGTGAAAAAGTGCCAACCAATGTTCTCCCAACTGTCATCTCACAGGCTGTGTTTGAAAAATGACAGTTGGGAGCTGATTGACTGACATCTTATCACTTTTTTTATCACTTCTCACTCTGTCTCCTAACACTGCTTAGTACAGTAAATACACCCCTTGGAGTGAAAAGACGAGACCGGCTAAAAAAAGTAAATAGACCACCCCTAAATTGAAAACGTCCCTTAGTGTATACAGTACTGTATGTCTACTGTACTGTATTCTACTGTAAGTGCCGGGCAGCTGTGAAATCACTGTGATGGGCAACAGGAATACTGCACAGTATATGACTGTGGGCGGCAACCCCCATTGGCCGGCGCGCCCCTGGTGAGTGAAATCCTGTCCAATAGTACGATACACCCCTGCATCTGTGTGTTATTGACTTTTTGTACCTTTTTAATGACAGATGCACGTGTTGGGTCTCAGGCGCACTTAAAGACTGAATTACATACATTACAAACACCAATTGTATAAATTAATGAAAATTTTTATTTAACCTACAGTAACATGCTGTACAGAGGGGGGGGACTTCTTTAGCTTTCCACCCCCGTAGTCCTCTACTGTCCCCCGCTTCTTTCTTCTACCACTGGCATGTCCTGGAATTCCAAGCTGGACATGGACATGACTACTGTACAGTACATACAGTAGGAGGAAGGAGCTGACGTGAGAACAGTCCTTCCTCAATGCCGACCGATACGCCCTACTGGACCGAGGACTACAATACACAAAAAGATTAGGCTTTTAAGTTAAAATCATTACTGGCACTTTTGGCCTCAGATCCAGAGTTTCACCTATACCAGGTGCAGACTCTACCTTGCATCGGAGTGCAAGGTCCACTGTACGCCCTGAAGAAAGGAGGATAGGCAGAGACAAACAGACAGTAAAAGACAGACACACAGGTTCTCACCGGAGATGCTCTTGTTCTTCATCCTGCTTGATCCCACACACCCTGTACTGTAGGAGAGAGAATCCGCTGTGCAGGGCGCTTCCCTGCTCTAACAGTGTCACACTAATCCACTTCTCCACATTAATATATGCTAACTAACCAGACTAACAAATTTATTAATAACTAATTTGTATTATAATTAAGCCTGGTGGTGAAATACTGTAAGCAGTGCCCCTAGGCCCACAGCCCATAATATAACGATAAAAAAAAAAAAATATATGAAACAAGACAGTATTTGGGTGCCCCAGATGGAGGTGAACACCAGCTGTCATTTTGAGGTCGAAAGTGAAAATAACTCCAACCCCCCCCCCCCCCCCCCCCCCTACTGTAGCAGCACGTGGCACTGGGTTTCCCAAAGAACAAACTGGCAGGGAGCTAGAAGTATCAGAAGATTCATCTGAATACGATAACAGAGCACTAACATTATCAAAAATGCTTTTCTCACCTTATCCTGATGTTGAAGGGACCGCCGCTCCAACAATACAGTAGATGTACAGTAGAAGCCTGTCTCTCAATGCATGGTGCACCCACTACTGTACAGTACTGTATGTCTGCAACTATGGATGTGGATGTTGAAGCAGCCACTACTACTGTACTGTATATGAACCAATGGAACCTGAAAACTTGAAACATCTGCATTACAAACAGCAACATCAAGCGCAGTAGCCAAAACTGGCAGCTGCAGCACAATCTGTGACGATGCCAATGTATGCCTTGGAACAGGGGGCAATGTACAGTAAAAGTAGATGTAAGGAAAAGAGGAAAAGTATGAAGTACAGTACATAAGGTACAGTAAGGGAAAGTTATTGTAGATAAAGAGCTTATAAAATAATTAGGAGAATACTGTATACTGTATAATGTAGGGACAGAAAGCACAACCATAATACTGTACATACAGTATGGACACAGTGTACAGTACTTAGCAGTCCGGATCACAAACTGAAAAGAGGAAGTTAAACCCCTCCTCCACATTACTAATTATATACAGTACAGTATAAGCTACATAGCAGTTGCTTGACCATTTCTTTCGATGACAACTGGTAAGACTCTATGGAGATGATCAATATAATTGTTACACTGGGCACGTGTCAATACTGTTCTCCAAAACTTCATTATTCCATCCAAAAGTTCCTGTTTAGTTGTTGGTTTCACATCAGACCTGATGAACCTCTTCAACTGGGCCCAGACCATTTCAATGGGATTCATGTCCGGTGACCTACAGGAAAGTAAAAAAAAAAAAAAATATTCAGTCACAGTACTGTACTTTAGTAAAAAGTGTACTAGAATAATTACTGCTCGGTACTGTGCATACTTTTTGGTACAATAAACAGTTAATATAGTACTATAGGACAATACTCACTCTGGTGGTGTGTGTTCCCAATTTATCCCTCTCTCTTCCATGAATTTTGCTGAAGCCGAATGTTTGGGATCATTATCCTGGAATAATCGATGTCCTGATGGAAAGCATTTTCTCACAAATGGCACCATACAGCAATCTACTATTTTTTCTTGGAAGAAGGTCTTATCCATGATGCCTAAAGAGATGAGAAATTGTCAGTAACAAGCGTACACTGTACAGGACTGTAAATAATTTTTACAACAAACATTACTGTACTGCACCTTCAAAAATATAGATCGGTCCTGCACCCCAACAAGATATACCTCCCCATACATGGACCTTTAACGGATGCTTCGGACGTGGTTTAAGTGAGAGATGTGTATGGTGTCGGAAGGACAGTCTTGAGAACCTCTCGAGAGAAACTGAAGTTTCATCTGTGAAAATTACGTCATTAAAATTCTCTCCACTCTCTATCCACCGTCGTGCTTGTTCAACTCTCTTTACTTTATTAACATCCCTTATCATGGGATTTATCCTGTGGAATAAAAACAAGTTTTAGTTTACTGTCATATAAAATCAGTGCATTATTAATATACAGTGTATATATATTTTATGTACAGTACCTTGTAGGGCCAAAAGTCCATCCCAGTTCCTTACGCATCCATTTGATGCTGGAACAGGCGATGTCCAGGTAACATTCTGCTTTTAGAATACGTTAGATTTGCAAAGCTGTACGCTCATCATCCTCACAAGTCAATTTGTGCACAATCTTTTTGATGCTCCTACGGTAGAACACATACAGTGCATATAGCAATTATTGGACAGTTAGGGCCAAATGTAATAGGGTGAGAGTTTAGAAAATGTGAGAGTTTAGCAGTAATCTCTCACATTGGTTGAGTTTTATCTTCACAATGGGAAAACATCTGATTGAGATTTTAAATCGTGAGAGTTTTTTAAGTCTAAAAAAACATGCAAGTTCGCTCTGTTACTTTGTTTTTGGACTCTATTACATTGGCAAAGTTTAAAATGTGTCAGAACCTTTCACTTTTCTAAACTCTCACCCTATTACATTTGGCCCTTAGTGTTGAAATTGGAACACAAAACAGTAGCAATCTAGCAACATACAGTATACTGTAATAAAAAAAGGTTGATGTAAAGTACCTACCATGTGCATTTAGAAGGAAATCTATATCTGGTCCACGCTCTCTCAAATGCATGATAGCGCACAGTCTGTAAACTAACAAGAACACCACACTCTTTCAGCCAGGCATGGATCTGTCGTGTTGTTTTGCGTTCTTTTTTCATGCTTGCAATTATCTTGCTGATGGCTTTGCTGATTTTTGCCATGTTTGACGACAAAATCTGTGTAAAGAACAAGAGAAATACGGTACAGTACTGTTGTTGAGTATACAGGCTGAGTACAGTATACAGTACATCATTTAATGTTCAGTATCTTAAACACAGGGGGGTATTACATTCTTACTGTACATCAGCCGTAACATGTGTACACCGGTATATACTGTACAGTATAACCAGCTAGTAAATTTCATTTTGCAGGCTGTGTTTAATAAATGATAGTTTTGAGCTAATTAGTGATATATTTTTCCCAATTTAATCTCACATCAAGCTTTCATACAGTATGCCCCTTAATACGCAAATATGCATCTACCGTATGAGGGAGACAAACTGGACAATAAACACAGCAATATTGCGACTGAAACAAAGATGGCCGCCGAGCAAAACAAGATGGCGGCGGGGACAGGACAGTCACTCACGGGAGACTATGAGGGGCAACGGGAGGCTAGGAACGATCGGTGTGTGTGTGTGATAGTTACTCGATTCACAAATAAGCCTCTATGGGGATGGGTGAAGGACGGGGCATACCGAGGCAGCGGGACGATAAACACAGCAATATTGCGACTGAAACTAAAATGGTCGCCGAGCAAAACAAGATGGCGGCGGGGACAGGACGGTCACTCACGGGAGACTATGAGGGGCAATGGGAGGCTAGGAATGATCGGTGTATGTGTGTGATAGTTACTCGATTCAGAAATAAGCCTCTACGGGGATGGGTGAAGGACGGGGCACACCGAGGCAGCAGGACGATAAACACAGCAATATTGCGACTGAAACTAAGATGGCCGCCGAGCAAAACAAGATGGCGGCGGGGACAGGACGGTTACTCACGGGAGACTATGAGGGGCAACGGGAGGCTAGGAACGATCGGTGTGTGTGTTAGTTACTTGATTCACAAATAAGCCTCTACGGGGATGGGTGAAGGATGGGGCATACCGAGGCAGCGGGACGATAAACACAGCAATATTGCGACTGAAACTAAGATGGCCACCGAGCAAAACAAGATGGTGGCGGGGACAGGACGGTCACTCACGGGAGACTGTGAGGGGCATTGGATGGCTAGGAACGATCGGTGTGTGTGATAGTTACTCGATTCACAAATAAGCCTCTACGGGGGATGGGTGAAGGACCGAGGCAGCAGGACAATAAACACAGCAATATTGCGACTGAAACTAAAATGGCCGCCGAGCAAAAGAAAACGGTACCGTATATGCATTGAAACCTCGCTACGCAAATCAGCGTCTAACACAGCAAACTGCAAAATGACTGTGAACCTTAACATAGCAAGCTACCGTACTTACAGTACCAGCGAGTTGATACTGTAGGAAACAGCTGTAGAAGTTCAGGGTACAGCAACAAAGGTGACTCGGAAGTCAGGCAGAGTTGCAGAGGTAGATCACGGTAATGAGCAGCAACAACAGCGACTTAGAAGTCAGGCAGCGTTGCAGGTAGTAGTAGTAGTAGTAGTATCTCAAGGGTTCGTACTGTTGATACGTGCCGATGAGACAATCTGAGCAGCAAGTCCGTACAGTTAAGTTGCAGATTCACAGTGTGGATAGCTAGTGCGGTCTGAGATGCTCTTTTATGCTACCAGAGACAAAAGAATTCCTTTGTTACGTTCTGGGTTATTTGTGGACCCGGGGTGGTAACAGGAGCGATCACAGAAGCAGATTTGTAAATAAAACTAGGATTTTTAATAAGTGCTCGAGTGGACATATAATGTGGCAGTAAATAAAAGTCCAGGAAAATATAAATGTGCACAAAAGTTCTGTGGTGGGAGCAAAAGGGTTAATGTCCAGGTAGAAACAATTAGAGCAGTCCAGGTGTGCAGGTAGTGAAACTGAAAATAAACAAGCCAGGTTTGCAGATGGTGAAACTGAAAATAAACAAGCCAGGTTTGCAGATAGTGAACTGAAGTGCAGGATGTCAGCAGGCTCAGGCACTCAGGTATGGGCAAGGGTGATGGAGGTAGCGGGGTAGTCCAGTGGGAACTAGGAGCTGACAGGCAGACTGGCAGACAGCGGATTCACAGGAACAGGAAAGCACAGAGAACTCCCTCTCAGCTAGGCTGAGATACACGTTGCACTGGCAAAGAAGGAAGGCACTGACCCTTCCTAAATACCCCATGCCGTGCTGTTACTGGCTGGAGGGAACATGTGACTCACCAGGATTGGCCAGCCGCATCACATGGCGAGAAGGCAAGATGGCAGCGCCCATGCCAAACGGAATGGAGACGCCGCCAGGCCTTACCAGCGCAGAGTGACAACAGGCCTGCACAACAATGCGTGCAGAACATCGAAAACAGGCAGGCTTCGGAATTCGGGAACACGAGGATGAAGGCCATATACAACCTGAAATGGCGTTTGGTTAGTTGACGAGTGGTAGGAAGCATTATGTGCAAACTCAGCCCACGGCAGCAAGGCAGCCCAATTGTCCTGGGAAGATGACATAAAAATTCTTAAGAAAGTCTCTAGATCTTGATTAACTCTCTCGGTGGAGCCGTTGCTTTGTGGATGGTAGGCCGTGGAAAAGTTTAACTTCACTTGAAGAACAGAACACAAAGCCCTCCAGAATTTTGCAGTAAACTGCAGAGACAATTTCAGCAGGAAGGCCGTGTAGACGAAATATGTGTTGGACAAACAACTGTGCCAGGTCAGGGGCAGAAGGTAACTTCTTCAACGGTATATAGTGGACCATCTTAGAAAATCGGTCTATTACAACCCAGATAGTGTTGAAACCTTGAGAGACTGGCAGGTCTGTGACGAAATCCATGGAGAGATGCGTCCATGGACGTGATGGAGTAGGTAATGGAAGCAATTCCCCAGCTGGAGCTTGTCGTGATGATTTATGCTGGGCACAGGAGGAGCAGGAAGAGATAAACTCCATTATGTCTGCCTTCATAGAAGGCCACCAATAGTGTCTTTTCAGGAACTCCAAGGTCTTCCGAGTGCCTGAGTGCCCTGCGAAGCAAGAGGTATGTGCCCAAGTGAGAAGCTGCTTCCTTAATTCCGGGGCCACAAATGATTTTCCCGTAGGAGGCTGAAGTTGTAATGCGGCGAAAACTCTTGATTCCAAGACAGGGGTATTGCTTTGATTTTCAGATTGATCATCACAGAGGAGAGATCTCGATAGGGCATCAGCCTTCTGATTAAGTGCTCCAGACCGAAAGGTCAGGGTGAACTGAAACCTGGCAAAGAATATTGCCCAGCGGGCCAAACGAGGACTCACACATTGGAGGTTTTTGAGAAATAGGAGATTTCTATGGTCCGTAAATACAGTAAATGGAAACTTGGCGCCTTCTAGCAAATATCTCCATTCTTTCAACGCCAACTTTACAGCTAGTAGTTCTTGCTCACCTATGGCGTAGTTCCTTTCGGCAGGAGAGAATTTTTTAGAAAAGAACCCACACGGATGGACTCGGTTGTCCTCATAACGTTGAGACAAGACTGCTCCCACAGCTTCAGATGATGCATCTACTTCCAACAAAAAAGGCCTGTCCAGATCTGGTTGTCGAAGGACTGGTGCTGAGATGAAGGCCTGTTTTAGAAGATGAAAGGCAGACTCTGCCTCAGGTGACCATTGGGCAGGATTAGCACCTTTGCGGGTCAAGGCTGTAATGGGAGCCAGCAGTGAAGAAAATCCCTTAATGAAGCGTCTATAATAATTGGCGAAGCCCAACAATCTCTGGATGGCCTTCAGTGTCTGAGGTCGGGTCCAATCCAGAATTGCTTGTACCTTCTTGGGGTCCATTTCTAAACTGGAGCCAGATATTATATAGCCGAGAAAAGGTACACTGGGCACTCCAAAGACGCACTTCTCCAGTTTGCAGTAAAGGTGGTTTTCTCTCAAACGGGTCAGTACCTCCTTAACATGTTCTTGATGTTTAGCCACAGAGGGTGAAAAAGTCAGTATGTCATCCAGATAGACAACAACCAAAACATATAACAGATCCCGGAAAATCTCATTAACGAAACTTTGAAAGACAGCAGGGGCGTTACATAATCCAAAAGGCATTACTAAATACTCGAAATGTCCATCTCTGGTATTAAAAGCGGTCTTCCATTCATCGCCAGCTCGGATACGAATGAGGTTGTAAGCCCCTCTTAGATCTAATTTAGAAAAAATGACAGAGCCCTTGACCCTATCAAACAACTCAGTAATCAGGGGAAGAGGGTATCGATTTTTTACAGTAATGTCATTAAGGCCTCGATAATCGATACATGGTCTTAGACCACCGTCCTTCTTGCCAACGAAGAAAAACCCAGCTCCGGCAGGTGAAGTAGAGGGGCGGATGAACCCCTTTGCCAGGTTGTCCCAGATGTACTCGGTCATGGCTTGAGTCTCAGGCAAGGACAGCGGATAGGTACGACCACGAGGTGGCATATTATCAGGTATCAATTCAATTGGACAGTCCCACTCCCTATGAGGGGGTAAGATATTTGCTTGTTGTTCAGAAAAAACATCGGCAAACATCTGATATTCCTTGGGAATGGCAGAAGAAACTAATGAAACTGTCTTTCTCACAGGTCGAATTTTTGGAAGACAGGATTTCTGACAGTCCATACCCCATGACAGAATCTGCATAGAACTCCAATCAATCCTGGGATTATGTTTACGTAACCAGGGTAGACCAAGAACAATTTCTTGAGAGGCCTCTGATATCACCAGGAATTTTAAGGACTCAGAATGAAGTGCCCCAATTCGGACCAATACAGGTTGAGTCTCTTTGGTGACTATCCCATTAGTCAGAGGGCGTCCGTCTATCGAGGTCAGAGAGATAGCATGGTTGAGAGTCAAACAAGGTATCTGAAATTTATCAATGAAACTAGACGTTATGAAATCTCCGGCTGCTCCTGAGTCGATTAGAGCAGTAGCAAAGACAGGTTTGGGTTTAAGATCCAAGGCTAGGGTAATCGTGAAATCTTTAATTTTTGGAGACGGGTTCATAACTCCTAACTTGATGTCTCCAGGGTCAGTTAGGATTTGGCATTTCCCGGTTTACGGGGACAGGAGATCAGCAGGTGACCAGACTCTCCGCAGTACAGACAGAGGTTCTTTTGCATTCTTCTCTGCCGTTCTTCTTTGGAGAGGTGTGTATGATTCACCTGCATAGGCTCCTCTTCAGTGGGAGAAGGAATGGGACGGGTAGAAATGGAGGGGGTAAATGACCTTTTGCCGGTCAGTTCTGTTTTTTTCAGCCTGACGTTCCCTGAAGCGTAGGTCAACTTTGATACACAATGAAATCATGTCGTTCAGATTAGTAGGAAGCTCTCGAGTGACTAGATCATCCTTTAGTCGGTCTGACAACCCATGCCAGAAGGCCGAGGTGAGGGCTTCCTCATTCCATTTGAGCTCTGATGCTAAAATTTGAAATTGCATGGCATATTGACTGACAGGACGGACCCCTTGCCTCAGTGTCATGATGTTTGATGATGCTGATACAGTACGCCCAGGTTCATCGAAAATCCTCCTGAAGGATGACACAAAGCCTGCGTAATTATCCAGCAGTGGATCTGAGCGCTCCCAGAGTGGGGAAGCCCATTCCAAGGCCTGGCCGGATAACAGAGAGACTATATAAGCCACTTTAGTTCTTGCAGTTGGAAAGTTGTCAGGCTGCAGGGTAAAATGTATGTCACACTGATTTAGGAATCCTCGGCAGAGTTTAGGATTGCCGTCAAATTTATTTGGTAAAGGAAGACGTAAGCGGGGAGATGATCTGCCTCTTGTATTCCCAGACGCTGATGCGGATGTAGTTGCTGGTATTTCAGGGGTAGAAAAGGAAGTTTGCAAACTATCCTGTCGCTTGGACATCTCTTGCAGAAATTTAGCCATCTGATGCTGCATGTTTTCCAGATTTTCTAATCGACCAGAAATGCACCTGAACAAATCCACTCCTGACTCCTGATCCGTGGCCGGCTCCATGGGGCCAGTGCAAACTGTTACGTTCTGGGTTATTTGTGGACCCGGGGTGGTAGCAGGAGCGATCACAGAAGCAGATTTGTAAATAAAACTAGGATTTTTAATAAGTGCTCGAGTGGACATATAATGTGGCAGTAAATAAAAGTCCAGGAAAATATAAATGTGCACAAAAGTTCTGTGGTGGGAGCAAAAGGGTTAATGTCCAGGTAGAAACAATTAGAGCAGTCCAGGTGTGCAGGTAGTGAAACTGAAAATAAACAAGCCAGGTTTGCAGATGGTGAAACTGAAAATAAACAAGCCAGGTTTGCAGATAGTGAACTGAAGTGCAGGATGTCAGCAGGCTCAGGCACTCAGGTATGGGCAAGGGTGATGGAGGTAGCGGGGTAGTCCAGTGGGAACTAGGAGCTGACAGGCAGACTGGCAGACAGCGGATTCACAGGAACAGGAAAGCACAGAGAACTCCCTCTCAGCTAGGCTGAGATACACGTTGCACTGGCAAAGAAGGAAGGCACTGACCCTTCCTAAATACCCCATGCCGTGCTGTTACTGGCTGGAGGGAACATGTGACTCACCAGGATTGGCCAGCCGCATCACATGGCCAGAAGGCAAGATGGCAGCGCCCATGCCAAACGGAATGGAGACGCCGCCAGGCCTTACCAGCGCAGAGTGACAACAGGCCCGCACAACAACGCGTGCAGCCAAAGCCCCCCGCCAGACACCAGCTCCGCCACCAGACAGCCCGTGCCACAATGACCTCACAGGTAACACTCGCCTAGCGCCATGCTGAATTACCCTGGCCGTGACATCCTTCCTGCAGAAAATCTGGCCGCTGATTGGTGTATTTGAAAAATGCACTTCTTTGTGGTCCAATGGCATGGCAGAGTTTCGGCGGCAAGGTTTTCTTTGTCTCTGGTAGCATAAAAGAGCATCTCAGACCGCACTAGCTATACACACTGTGAATCTGCAACTTAACTGTACGGACTTGCTGCTTGGATTGTCTCATCGGCACGTATCAACAGTACGAACCCTTGAGATACTACTGCTACTACTACCTGCAACGCTGCCTGACTTCTAAGTCGCTGTTGTTGCTGCTCATTACCGTGATCTACCTCTGCAACTCTGCCTGGCATTATTGCACCACTTTGCACATTTAACTTTTACACTAATGGTTTTAATGGTCATGGACACACTAAGTTTTGATTTTTGCTATAAAAATAGCAAATTTTGCGCTCTACTTTACAGTACTGTACTGTATATCAGTTCAGATATTCACACATTTTATTACTGTTGAGCTGACACCTACCTTACCGTACCGTACTGTACAGTATATAATTAGGGAGTGTTTTTTAGACACATGTATTTATCATATTTATTATCTTGTGAGTCTACACAATCTCACAATAGTGGTTAGTGCTTTAACAGTTTTAGCGCTGTGTAATCTCCTATATTTACCTGTATATACTGTATAACACACGCACAGTCTTAGGAGACAGTGAAACTGTAACGTACTTTACCAACCAACCCTTTCACACAGTAAAAATCTGATCTGCAAATTACTGCACTAAGTACAGTAAAGTGCTTTACTGTAAATGCTACAGTACTGTAATTTGCTTTTTTGTGTGATAGGGTTATTACTGGAGTTGTATAGATTACAGTAGCAGCACATTCTTGAAAGTGCAGTATGAGTACTGTAATTGTTTACAGTGTTGTAATGTGAAACATTTACTGTATACAGTACATGTATTTCCACTATTTTACTTAACATTGTATTTAGTGTCTTTATACTTGTGTATTTCAGAGTGCACCGAACTGTCAAAATGGTGAAGAGCAAAGGTTTTTACAACGGAAACGAATCGTGCCCACTTCCAATGACCAAAAGGCTGAGTGCACTAGTCCCACAACGGTCTACAAGCAAACCTTCCAAGAAGAAAACAGGTAAGGAAAATTTACAGGTACCTCTTCTAGTCAAGGCAAGGAAGAATGCAAAGGCGAAGAACAACACTTTGCAAGTGGACATCGGAGAAAATGGACCAGGGAACGTGGAGCAACCCATGAACGTCCAGAACCAGGATTTAACACCAGTCATTTATGGGCCAGAAGAATTGGACACCTTTGAGCCTCTTGTTGAAGATGTATCCTGCTCACCAACTCAGCGAAAACTGTCATTCTAAGAAGATAACGCATACACATGTAGCTGTGCTAGGATGGTGAGAGACCTCATTGGAAAAGTTGGTCAACTTGAAGTGAAAATTGACAACTTGAAAGAAGAGCTGAAGGAAGGGCTGAAGGACACCATTGCAGAAGCAATGAAAGAAGCAATCCGGCAAAGTAAAGAAGAATGGCAAGAGGCCACTGCCCAGAGTACCAGGAAGAGACATGACCAGGCAATCCAGTATGAAATGGTCACACCGGATGAATTTGAGTCTGAGGAGAACGACGACGATTTCAACTTGGAGACTGACCCATCCTTCCACTTGCTAGATATAGACAATACAGTGGCATCAGAGCACTTGGACATGACACCAGTGCCATCATGCAGCCTGCCTCAGTGGGAGAGTACACCAGTGGCATCACATCGCCTGCCTGAACGGTCAGTTGAAGAATCGAGGATCAACAATGCAAGCATGCCTGTACTTTCACCAGGAACGCCTGTCATGTAGAGCACGCCAGCACCACTGACTGTATTTGGAACACCCTTACCGGATATACCACTGGCTGTAATCAACATTGACAATTACAATGAAATTTACAAAGCTGTCAATTGTGAGATGCATCGATATGCGCAAGCAATATTTCAGGAACACGTGCCCTATGACCTGTATTGCAATTGGACGAAGCGGGTAAACTTTGATGGAAGTCGGAAGAAAGTGCCAATCCCCAAATATTTAAGAGAAGATATCCTCTCAAGATGCCGGACAAGATTCAGGATTGGAAAAGAAGAACTTACCCGGATAAAGGACACGCTGAATGGGGTGCTGCGCATGCCAAGGAAACATGCATGGAGGACAGTCATGCATACAAGTACAGATCTGCAATCAACAAACACGACTTGAAGGGACTTGTCAGAAGACAGGAAGACCCGGTGCCGCCGCTGTCCAGGACGTAGCAGCGGCAGAAGAAAGAAGCTGAGGACAGGAGAGGACTAAAGGGGTGGAAAGCAAAAGAGCTAAAGAAGTTCCCCCCCCTCAAAGCCTCTTCCACCATAGCAGATAGGCCCTATGTGAGGCCAACGGAACATTAAACCCAACCTACAGTAGACCAACAGGTCTGAAGAGAGGAAGACCCATGTGAAGAGAAAAGCGGAGGACAGGAGAGGACTACAGGGGTGGAAAGCAAAAGAGCTAAAGAAGTTCCACCCCTCAAAGCCTCTTCCACCATAACAGGTACCGGTAGGCCCTCTGTGAGGCCAACTGTACTGTACATTAATTAATATTGTAGTTTGTTAGGCTGGTGAGATACAGTAGGGCTGATATTAATGTTACAGTAGATTAGTGTGACACTATTAGAGCAGGAAAGGGCCTTGCATGGCATATTCTCTCTCCTACAGGGACCTCTGTGTGGGATTGAGCGGGACGAAGAAAAAGAGTATCTCTGGTGAGTACTGTATGTACCGTACCTGTGTGTCTGTCTTTTACTGTCTGTTCGTCTCTGCCTATCCTCCTTTCTTCAGGGCGTACAGTGGACCTTGCACTCCGAAGCAAGGTAGAGTCTGCACCTGGTATAGGTGAAACTCTGGATCTGAGGCCAAAAGTGCCAATGATGATTTTAACTTAAAAGCCTAATCTTTTTGTGTATTGTAGTCCTCGGTCCAGTAGGGCGTATCGGTCGGCATTGAGGAAGGACTGTTCTCACGTCATCTCCTTCCTCCTAGGTTCTGTACAGTAGTCATGTCCGTGTCCAGCTTGGAACTCCAGGACATGCCAGCGGCAGAAGAAAGAAGCGGGGGACAGTAGAGGACTATGGGGATGGAAAGCTAAAGAAGTTCCCCCCCCCTCTGTAAAGCATGTTACTGTAGGTTAAATAAAAATTGTAATTAATTTATAAAATTGGTGTTTGTACTGTATGTAATTCAGTCTTTAAGTGTGCCTGAGACCCAACACGTGCATCTGTCATTAAAAAGGTACAAAAAGTCAATAACACACAGATGCAGGGGTGTATCATCCTATTGGCCAGGATTTCACTCACCAGGGGTGCGCCGGCAGATGGGGGTTGCCGCCCACAGTCATATACTGTACAGTATCCCTGTTGCCCATCACAGTGATTTCACAGCTGCCCGGCACTTACAGTAGTATAAAGTACAGTAGACATACAGTACTGTATACACTGAGGGCCGTTTTCAATTTAAGGGTGGTCTATTTACTTTTTTTAGCCGGTCTTGTCTTTTCACTCCAAGGGGTCTATTTACTGTACTAAGCAGTGTTAGGAGACAGAGTGAAAAGTGATACAAAAGTGATAAGGTGTCAGTCAATCAGCTCCCAACTGTCATTTTTCAAACACAGCCTGTGAGATGACAGTTGGGAGCACATTGGTTGGCACTTTTTCACCCATTGGAGCAAAAACACGTGATTGGCTAAAAAAAGTTTACTGTTGTCGCGTATTTATTTAGTTAAAGCTTAGACAGAGATAAAATTGTAGATAAATAGCACCAACCAATCAGATCCTAACTGTCACTGTACCGGCTGTGTTTGAAAAATGACAGTTACTGTAGTAGCTAATTGGTTGGTGCTACTGTATTTACAGTTTCTCCAATGTTATCTCTCTCCAAGCTTTATTAAATCACCCCTTAAGAGTGGTGTGCAATTAATAAAAGTACTGAATGGGTGACTTACTGTACTGTATTTTCTTACCATTTAGTTGCTACAGTATCAATAAATTTAAATACAGTATACTGTACTTTATCCACAGAACCAAGTAAAGACAGAAAACGTTGTACTGAATAAAACAAATTTTAATAAAAATCAAAAATAAACAAAAATAAAGTGAACAAAAATTAACAAATAAATCCACCAGGTGGTGGGCCATCTGGCGATATAGGACCAAAAATACAATAATTTGTTCTGTAGGGAGAAAAAAAAGGGTACAGTATTACAACACTAATATACAATATTGTACAATCTTGACACTACCGTAAATACTGTACTCTACCTTGAGTCAGGCATGGTCCCTGCCTCCCTTGGGGTCCCTGCCTCCCTTGGGGTCCCTGACTGAAGACTGTATTGGAAAAAAATATATTCACATTAACAGTGCTGTATTTACCTTTATATGGTATGGTGCTACTGTACATGGATTGGCTACTGTAGCTGCTAACAAAGCACTGTACAGTACATAAACAAACAAAACAATACAATGGCTACAGTACGGTACAATGCAGGAAAAGTACTGTACAGTCTAAACATTGCTACACCAAAGGTCATTATACTGACTGAAGCTTCAGGCTGGCAGACAGAGGGATACTTTAGGTGCAGTGTAGATACAGTACAGTAACCTACCACAATTTAATGACTATTACTGTACAGTATCTGCAAAGCATGTTTGCAAATGATTGATGACCCTGCACTGAACAACTGCTTGTTCAGAGTAGGCTCATCACTTACTGTACTGACAAACGACTGCATGATTACAATGTCGTAATCATGCAGTGGTTGTCATACCAGTATCTTTAAGTGGATGGGCACCTTTAGAGTGATGTCCTTTATAAAAAAAATAAAAACACAAAGTGTGGAAGGAGAAGAGGTTGGAGATGAGTCTTTGTAGTACAGAAGAGAGAGAAAGAGAAGCTGTGAAAACAAAAAAGGATAGAGAGACAGTACAGAAGAAGACAATGTACAGTTGTGTAGGGTACAGTACTTACACGGCCTGTGAGGCCTGCTTCGCCCAGGTTCCGGCAACTGGCCGGTGGGGGGTTATGGATGTGGCCTTCCACGTTCCTGCACTGTGGGGAAAAAAAAATATTTTCCTGTTACACAAGTAGAGAAACAATTAGTGTGTAAGGAGAAGAGGTTGGACATGGGTCTTTGGAGTACAGGAGGAAGAGAGAGGCAGTGTAAAAAGGAGAGCACAATGTACAGTAGTGCACGGTACTTACTCAGGGCGGCAAGCCGCATTCTAAATGAGGCGAATGACTGTGGCCCTTGAGATGTTGGTGCTGTTGAAAAAAAATTATGTTTCTGTTACACAAGTACAGACGGAGAGAGAAAGAGAGAGGGAAAAAGAGAGAGAAAGGGAGGGGGGGAGAGGGAGAGAGAAAGACAGAGAGAGAGAGAGAAAGACAGAGAGAGAGAGAGAGAGACTGACAAGGGAAAAATAGGAGAGAGATACAGTGCTGTAGAAAAGAATGTGGTGTACTGCACTTATGCGGCATGGAAACGCCACTGGAGGGTGGTGGTGACGCCGCTGCGGCCGTTGGTGGTGGTGGTGCCTCCGCTGCCGCCATTGGTGGTGGTGGTGCCTCCGCTGCCGCTGCCGCCATTGGTGGTGGTAGGACTGTGGAAAAGAACAGTTTCCATCAAAACCATTTGGAAACAAATAAACTGTATAATGGTGCGTACACACTACACGATATGCTCCCTGAGTCGTCCACTTTATCGCCCAGTGTGTACACACCATAAATCTTGAACAGAGCCTCCATAACAACAAAAACAAACACAGACAGAGGGAGAAAAAGAAAGAGGGAGGGGGGGGAGAGGGAGAGAGAAAGACAGAGAGAAAAAGAGAGAGAGAGAGAGAAAAAGAGAGAGGGAGGGAGAGAAAGACAGAGAGGGAGAGAGAAAGAGAGAGAGAAAAAGAGAGAGAAAGGGAGGGGGGGAGAGGGAGAGAGAAAGACAGAGAGAGAGAGAGAAAGACAGAGAGAGAGAGAGATACACAAGGGAAAAATAGGAGAGAGATACAGTGCTGTAGAAAAGAATGTGGTGTACTGCACTTACCCTGCATGGAAATGCCACTGGAGGGTGGTGGTGCCGCCGCTGCCGCCGTTGGTGGTGGTGGTGGTACCTCTGCTGCCGATGCCGCCGCCGTTGGTGGTAGTGGTGCCTCCGCTGCCGCTGCCGCTGTTGGTGGTGGTAGGACTGTGGAAAAAGAACAGTTTCCATCAAAACCATTTGGAAACAAATAAACTGTATAATGGTGCGTACACACTACACGATATGCTCCCTGAGTCGTCCACTTTATTGCCCAGTGTGTACGCACCATAAATCTTGAACAGAGCCTCCATAACAACACAGACAGAGGGAGAAAAATAAAGAGGGGGGGGAGGGAGAGAGAAAGACAGAGAGAAAAGAGAGAGAGAGAGAGAGAGAGAAAAAAAAAAAGAGAGAGGGAGGGAGAGAAAGACAGAGAGGGAGAGAGAAAGAGAGAGAAAAAGAGAGAGAAAGGGAGGGGGGTAGAGGGAGAAAGAAAGACAGAGAGAGACAGAAAGACAAAGAGAGAGAGAGAGAGAGACTGACAAGGGAAAAATAGGAGAGAGATACAGTGCTGTAGAAATGAATGTGGTGTACTGCACTTACGCGGCATGGAAACGCCACTGGAGGGTGGTGGTGCTGCCGCTGCCGCCGTTGGTGGTGGTGGTGGTGCCTCTGCTGCCACTGCCGCCATTGGTGGTGGTGGTGGTGGTGGTGCCTCCGTTGCCCCTGCCGCCGTTGGTGGTGGTAGGACTGTGGAAAAAGAACAGTTTCCATCAAAACCATTTAAAAACAAATAAACTGTATAATGGTGCGTACACACTACACGATATGCTCCCTGAGTCGTCCACTTTATCGCCCAGTGTGTACGCACCATAAATCTTGAACAGAGCCTCCATAACAACAAAAACAAACACAGACAGAGGGAGAAAAAGAAAGAGGGAGGGGGAGGAGAGGGAGAGAGAAAGACAGAGAGAAAAAGAGAGAGAGAGAGAGAAAAAGAGAGAGGGAGGGAGAGAAAGACAGAGAGGGAGAGAGAAAGAGAGAGAGAAAAAGAGAGAGAAAGGGAGGGGGGGGGAGGGAGAGAGAAAGACAGAGAGAGAGAGAGAGAAAGACAGAGAGAGAGAGAGAGAGAGACTGACAAGGGAAAAATAGGAGAGAGATACAGTGCTGTAGAAAAGAGTGTGGTGTACTGCACTTACGCGGCATGGAAACGCCACTGGAGGGTGGTGGTGCCTCCGCTGCCGCCGTTGGTGGTGGTGGTGGTGGTGCCTCCGCTGCCGCTGCCGCCATTGGTGGTGGTAGGACTGTGGAAAAAGAACAGTTTCCATCAAAACCATTTGGAAACAAATAAACTGTATAATGGTGCGTACACACTACACGATATGCTCCCTGAGTCGTCCACTTTATTGCCCAGTGTGTACGCACCATAAATCTTGAACAGAGCCTCCATAACAACAAAAAGAGAGGGGGGGGGAGAGGGAGGGAGAAAAAAAAGAGAGGGGGAGGGGGAGAGGGAGGAACAGAAAGACAGAGAGGGAGAGAGAAAAAGAGAGAAACAGAAAAAGATACAGTACTCTACTTACGCATACAGAGGCCAGGGAGCTGTGGCTCTGGCTGCTCCTGTTTGAATTTTTGGACTGTGTGTTTAAGAAAAAAACGATTATACGGTACAAAAAATAACACCTCCATACTGTACATAACACCAATACAAACACACAAAAAACAAGAGTGAGAAAGTAGAAGACAATTTATAGTACTGTATACTGTAGTAGTGTAAGGTACTGTACAGTACTTATACTTACGTGGGCAAAAACCCAAATTTGGCTCAGTGGGGGACATGCGCCGGCGCTTTCCTTGTTGCAGAACTGTAGGGGGAAAAAAACAGAATGTTCCTGTTATACAAGTACAGTAGAGAAAGAATTACAGTAGGGCCTGATTCAGATCCGCGCGCAACCGGGTCGATTGTCCGGCAGTGCGTATGCGAGCCCTGGAGCAAGTGAGATGGGTCTTTGTAGTACGGGAGGGAGAGAGAGACACTGTGAAAGTAAAAAAAAGGAGTGCGATACAGTAGAAGACAATGTAAAGTAGTGTACGGTACAGTACTTACACAAAATGGACTGCCTCCTTTTCCATGCCTCTATGGGAGGCTGGTGCCCTTCTGTGCCTTGCACTGTGGGTAAAAAAAAATTGACATTTTGCATGAAAACAATATGGAAAAATGTCAATAATTCAGCCTGACAGTACTATTACTACTGTATTATTACACTTTAATGACAGTATCCACTTACTGTACAGTGTGTGACATGGGCATTAGACCAGGTACTGTATACAGTATATGAGGCGATATTGTTCGTCACAGTGCCGGCAAGTGTACCCTATGGGAGGGTTAACAATATCCATAGATTGAACTGCCTGTACAGCCCACTGTGGATATCGTTGATGCCTTGGGGGAGCACGCACATGCATCCTTGGTGATTTACTGCATACAGTACACACTAGATGATATGAACAACACTGTATAATGTACTGTACTGTATCATTGAACAATATTGTTAGTGTTCATCCAAATCGTCTAGCGTGTATGCACCTAAAGACAGGTCACCGAAACATACTGTAGAGTACTGGAAAATAAGAAAAACACAAGGAGAGGAAGAATTAGCGTGTATTGAGAAGAGGTTGGAGATGCATGGAGAGAGAGAGACAGTAAGTATACAGTCGTAGAACAATGTAATGTACAGTACACTACTGTACTTACAGATCGGGGCAGGGCTGCTGCCTGCCTCCACGATATAGCAGTTATCTGTGTGTCAAAGAAAAACAAATGTTGACAAGTCAAAAAATTTATTAAAACACACGAGAGAGAGAAAAAAAGAGAGAAAGAGACAGAGAAAGAAAAAGAGAGAGAGAAAACAATGTACTGCACTTACGCAGACTCTCGCTGGGGCTGGCTGGGGGTGCGGTTTCTGGAACTGTGGGAGAAAAAAAACATGTAACATGAGAAAGGGAAAAACATGAGAGTGAGAGAAAGAGAGGGAGAAAGGGAGGGAGAGAGAGAGAGGGAGAGACAGAGAGAGAGGGAGAAAGGGAGGGAGTGAGAGAGGGAGAGGGAGGGAGAGAAAGAAAGAGAGGGAGGGAGAGAAAGAAAGAGAGAGGGAGAAAGAGAGAGAGAAAGAGAGAAAAAAAGAGAAAAAGAGAGAGAGAGAGAAACAAAGGAGAGGGAAAGAGAGAGAGAAAGAGAAAGATAGAGGGGGAGAGAGGGATAGAGAAAGAGAGAAAGGGAGAGAGAGAGAGAGAGAAAGAGAGGGAGGGAGAGAAAGATAGAGAAAAAGAGAGAGATAGGGGGGAGAGGGAGGGAGAGAAAGAAAGAGAAACAAAGGAGAGGGAGAGAGAGAGAGAGAGAGAGAGAGAGAGAAAGATAGAGGGGGAGAGAGGGATAGAGAAAGAGAGAAAGAGAAAGAAAGGGAGAGAGAAAAAGAGAGAGAGAAAAAAAGAGAGAAAGAGAGAAAAAGAGAAAGAAAGACAGAGATAAAGAGAGAGAGAGAGAGAGAGAGAGAGAGGGGAGAGGGAAGGAGAGAAAGAAAGAGGGAGAGAGAAAGAGAGAGAGGGGGAGAGGGCGAGAGAGAAAGACAGAGGGAGAGAGAAAGAGAGAGAGAGGGGGGGAGAGGGAAGGAGAGAAAGAAAGAGGGAGAGAGAAAGAGAGAGAGAAAAAGAGAGAGAAAGAGACAGAGAAAGAAAAAGCGAGAGAGAGAGAAAAAAGTGAGAGAGAACAATGTACTGTAGTGTACAGTACTGTACTTACGCAGACTCTCGCTGGGGCCGGCTGGGGGTACGGTCTCTGGAACTGTGGGAAAAAAAACATGTAAATAGAGAGAAAGAGAGAGAGAGAGAAAAAAAGAGAGAGAGAGGGAGAGAGAAAGAGAGAGAGAGACTAGGGAAATAAAGCAGAGAGATACAGTACTGTACTTACATGGCATTGGGAGGCCACTGGTTGGTGATGCTGTTGAAAAAAATGACAGTATGTTACAGAAAAGAGAGAAGACGTTGGAGATGTTTTAAGAGAGAGAGAGAGAAACAGAGGGAGACAGGGAGAGAGAGAAAGAGATAGAGATAGGGGGAGAGGGCGAGAGAGAAAGACAGAGGGAGAGAGAAAGAGAGAGATAGAAAGAGAGAGAGAGAGAAAGAGAGAGAGAGAGAGAGAGAGAGAGAGAGAGAAAGAAAGAAATGTTTACTGGATTCGCTGCTGTCCAGCTCCACTATCACTATATGGAGGTGTTCTGCATGAAGAAAATAATAATACACTCTTGTACAGTACTCAGAAAGTAAAGGGTAAACATACTCAACTGTAACATTACTACAGTATATACTGTACTGTATTACAGTATTAATACAAAATGTCCTACAGTGTAAAACTGTATACAGTACTTACTTGGCTGGGGAGGGGAGTCTGGGTCCTCCTCTTGCCCTGGGGAGGGCTGAGGCACTTCAATGTCTTCAACTAAAATACACAAGGACAGAAACAATTATTGTGTAAGGAGAAGACGTTGGAGATGTTTTAAGAGAGAGAGAGAGAAACAGAGGGAGACAGGGAGAGAAAGAGAGAGAGAGAAAAAGAAAGAGAGAAAAACAGGGAAAGAGAGCGAAAAAGAGAGAGAGAGAGAGAGAGAGAGAGAGAGAGAGAGAGAGAGAGAGGAAAATTAAAGAGAGAGAAAGATAAAGAGAAAGAAAGAGGGAGAAAGAGAGAGAGAGAAAAACAGAGAGAGAGATAAAGAGAGAGAAAGAAAGAGAGAGAGAAAGAGAGAGAGAGATACAGTACTGTAGAAAAAAATGTGGTGTAGTATACTTACATGGCCAGATGAGGCCACTGGGCCCGGGAATGTACCCTTGACTTGGTGATACTGTTGAAAAAAAATAATGTTATTATTACACTAGTACAGAAAAGAGAGACACTGGGAAAGAGAGAGAGGGATGAAGAGAGAGAGAGAAAGAGATACCATAGGTAGAGAGAGACTGACAAGGGAAGAAAAGGAGAGATATACAGTGCTGTAGAAAACAATGTGGTGTACTGTACTTACAGGGCATGGGGCTTCCTGCAGCCTCCTCATCAATGACAAGTCTGTCTGTGTGTACAGTATAAGAAAAAAATATTATACAAAAAATCAAAAAGGCAGTAGCATGACACTATTGTGTCCATACTGTAACTGTTGTAATCATTGCCACTGTCATTTGAGGAGGCTGCAGAAGGTGGTGGTGCTGGTGGTCGTGGAGGTAGGACTGTGGAAAAAGAACACTGTACTGTCAGTTTCCCTCAAAACCATTTTTAAACAAATAAACTGTAGAAATTTTGACCAGAGTCTCCATAACACCAAAAACAAACACACAAATGAGAGAGAGAGAGAGAGAGAGAGAGAGAGAGAGAGAGAGAGAAAGAGAACAGTGTACAGTAGTGTGTACTGTACTTACTCCGAAAATTCAGCCCACTGGGCACGGCTGCTGCCGGTGGTGGTGGCGGCGGCGGTGGTGGCACTGCCGGGGCAGGGGGGGCTTCTCGCCCTGTGGGGAAAATTCCATGTCGTCTTTAAGGAGCATTTGAAAACAAGAGTTCAGACCTCTATTCCAAATTGGAGAGGGATTACGGTACAGTACTGTAGATGGCCTTAGGGAATTAGCTATTGATTAAAATACAAACCAATACAGTATACTGTAGTACAAAAACTACTGTAGTCTGTGAAGCTGGCATTGGGCCCAAAATAAAACAGTATGGTACTGTACTGTCCTGTATATAAAAAAATATACAGTCCAGTAAAGTACTGTATGACCAAGTGGTGCAACGTCACACATAGGCTATGTGGGTGGCACTGTCGCCACCCCACGAGCTGTACAAGATGGCACATGCACATGACACTGGAGCCCGAACCCAGCGGAGGACCCCGCTGAGGACTTTGCGAGACCTCGCCGGAGGGGTAAGTACGGTATTAATAAATACAGTACCAGTGGAATTTTCGTTTGTATCACAGTGATACCAAACGAAAATTCCCCCTGGTATTTCCGTTCATTTGTAAATGGGGCACAGAGTGAGAAGTGATAAGATACCAGCCAATCAGCTCCCAAATTTCATTTTTCAAACACAGCCTGTGAGATGACAGTTGGGAGCTGATTGGAGACCCCTGAATCTGTCCATGACGTACAGTAATAATGTCAGACTTAAAGGGGGCAGGCCCAGCACAGAAAAATAGTGTGTACAGTACTGTAGGTTAACATAGATTTGGTCAACAGACATTAGAATGGTGGATCAATCAACTTGCCTTTTGTTACTGTAGGTTTATTAATCAAACAAGCCATGTCGACCAATAGTGTGTAACCCTTTAGTCCATGTACAGTACTGTAGATTTAATCAGCCTATCAATCAATTGTCTGCCAGTCATGTCAGTATGTGGTAACAACTGTCAGTCATCGTCAGATACTGTAGTATCCAACACCCTACAGCGCAGTGTACAGTAATGTAGAGTATGTCAGAGTCGTGCATTGTACTGTATTCGTTATTGTACAGTATACTGTAATTCATGTGATTATACAGCAATGCTGTACTTACTTCGAATTATTCGCCTCTGAATTCGCTCTAGACGAGGCCTGTCCCTCCTAAGCAAATCCGACCACCTGCGCTGCAGTGAGCGAACTCTGCGCCGAACGCCATTTAGGCGATATATTTCGGTGCTCGCGCTTCTGTAGGCGAGCTCTTTGTCTTGGTTAGTGGCGAACGCTTGGTCCCGCCACTTAACCAACACAAAGAGCTCGCCGGATGAGTAGCGTCTTGCCCTCATAGAAGCCATTTTGACTAGCCAGTGACGCACGTCGTACATCGCACGACGCACGTCGACACTAATTCACTCGTTACGGCAGGCGTCTGTGGTGCACTGTAATGTAGTCATAACCGTAGTGGCAAAGTAGTGTGGGCATCACGGGATTGAAAAGTTTCTAAAGTCATGAAATCACTATCACTACAAGTTTGTGGTGTAATGCTATACACAGCACCGTCAGCCCTGTCTCTCATTCTAGACAGTAGATTCACTAGCAGTTTCTGCAGTTATGAAATCACTATTCTGTGGTGCTAAATTCTACGGCACCGTCAGTTTTTAATATGCAGTACAGGCACATTCATAGCGGCACACTAGTTGTCCTAGCAGACGGGGGATGGTGTCCTTGGCAATGGTCACAATTTGTAGCATTTTTCAGGACACTAGGGCAGAGCTAACTGCTGACAGTAAATGGATTAACAAAGCATCCTTTATTATGGTAAGGTTTGGCTCTTGCTTGCTTTGGGGGAAGGGACCTGATGCGCACTGTGTATGACTCTCGGCCCCACTGGGCATGCGCCAGAAATCCCATCGCAACCCTCTTACTGGGCATGCGCCTGCCTGAGATGGAAATTCAACAGCATACAGTACTGTACCAACTGCAGTAATACAGCCAAATGCACATGCTCAGTGATGGCATATCGCTACATGGCGTATGGCTTGGCGCCACAGATCCCATTGTATCCCCCTCCATTTCTAATCCATCGGAGATGGCTGACAGCCACCATAGTGCCAACCATGTAATATAGAGAGCTCTCTCTCATACAGATCCCACTACTACTGTACTTAGTGTGCAAGGTTGGAGCAGCATCACCAATGTCATAAGTTTGCGATGCAATGCTATTTTGCGCTTCAAACGCACAGTCAGCTTTGAACACAGAGCGCTTTCTCACAGTCAGAAACCACTCTCAGACACAGTCCAAGGGACGTAGCCATAGTGCGTAAGGCTGAGACCGCATCTACGTTGTCGCATGTTTGCGTTTTGCGTTTTGGGCGCACAGTTTGTGATACAGAGCCCTCTCTTGGCACTACAGATCCCATTGTAAACCCTCCACTGGGCATGCGCATGAAATCCCATTGCAACCCCTCAAAGCAGACAACCACCACAGCGCAGACATTGCCAAAAGTTTTGCACTATTTAAACACACAATCAGTTTGTAATGTCTTACTTTTAAGCAGCCTTTTAAACAACAACACTAAAGTATTACAGTACAGTACAACACTACTAAAGTAGTTTCACTATAGTGTCCAGAGCAGACAGTGACAATAAAAAAAAATATACGGTACGGTATATTCTCTTCCAGGGATCGAACCCGGGACCATAATTCTACCAAAGTGATCACCTAACCAGTAGCCCACACGACAGCTACAGTGAACTGCACAGAGCGGCCTCATCCTTGTGCACTCCTCCCGCTGCTGTTTTTAATAACAATAAAAAAAAATTGTCATACTGTAATTCATCCCATCTCAGTGAAAGCTGTGCGTGCATCTCATTAAGCTACAGTATCGGTTATACCGTGACAACAACTCGGGCAACTTCAGTTACTGCACCGTACCGTATGTACAATACAGTATGTGCAGTGATTTGCATCCTGTTATAAGATCTCACTGTACGGTACAGTACTATATACTGTATATGTATATTATGTGACATTAAAAATACAGTATGGGTTGTGCGTACAGTATATGCAAATGCTGTGAATGTGATATCCATCCAATTTACTGTAAGTTTAACAGTATGGAATTCAGTGCAAGGCATTCAGTACAAATTACAACAGTGGAGCACTCGCCACCCAGCGGTTAAGCACTGTATTACATGCAATTACAAAAGTGGAGCACTCGCCACCCAGCGGTTAAGCACTGAATTACATGCCGTAGCATATGCTTCGTTGAAGAATACCACGGTATTCCACAAGTCCATGGCGCGACTCAGAGGCCTGCACGCCACGCCACAAGTCCATGGCGCGACTCACGCCACGCCATGAGCAACAAAATAGCTGGGCAGATCTGTAGATCACATTTCTTGACTATTTTGGTGTGTGGTCTGAATGACAAATAAAGCTCTTGACCTTGTCTGCATAATTTCATGCATTGAATTGCTGCCACATTATTGGCTGATTAGATATTTTCAGTAACGAGTAGGTATACTGAATACAGTGGCTACTGATTGTATATTGAACTTTGTAATGTAATACTGTTCCAGAAACTCTGAATAATAATGCATTAAATTTCAAATGCCTTTCATGTTCCAAAAAAGAAAAGTCTATACATTCCTTTCACATACCAGTATAGTATGAGGAGTTTTACAAGTGTGATATGATAAAATGTACTTGTACATTTTTCGAAGTTTCTATATTTGTAAATAAATATTGTTTGTGCGGCCACCACTAAATTTGGCTCCAACGCAATGAAAGGTCTAGGAAAATTTGTCCCAACAGATGCAATTGTGGTGTGACTCATGAAGAACTTCCAGGCCTGCCAGCATAATGGTAAGTACAGACTGGCATATGCCAAATGTATTGCAAATGTAGTGGGCTTACCTGGGCGGTGCTAGGGAGGTGTCTTAGTGCACACACAGTGATGGTCAGTTTTATGGGCGTGCTGCAGGCATACAGGTAAAAGAGATTGCATACACAGAACTCGACCACTCACATAGGAGGCCATACATGGACGTAGAAACAGCAGCTGCCACAGGGCTGGGGCAAGTTTCGATGGTGCAACTGATGGTGGGGTCTAAGGATTCACCAATCAGTATTACTGTTTGCATGGACGATGACAGTGGGCATCTCAGTGCTTGCACAGATTAATACAAGGGAAGGGGTTTGTAGATGCATTTGCACAAAGTAACAGACAGACGATCACCAACAGACGTACCTGTGGGGGCTTCTGCATCCACTTTTGAATCAGGCCCAATATATCCTGAACTTGTTATAGAAATGCATAGTAACACATCCTTTTATAACCATGGGTATGTTGTCATAGTGGTTTAAACATGCCAATAAATATTAATAATGCAAAATGTAAATATCAAAATAATGCACACATGCTACAGTATATAGGTCAATATAAACTTTGCAAGTATAATAAATTATGTTCTAACCACAGGTCCTCTTGGTCCCACTTGCCCAGGATTTAATTTCTCTCCAGGATCTCCAAGTTCCCCCTGCCAAAGAGCAAGACAATCTGTTACAGTATTTATATGTTAGGATGATTACGTTACATTTAAGTAATGCATATTAAAGACATTTTATGTTATTAACAATAAATTAATTGCCAAGATTTCAATAAACGTATTCATCTCTACAACAAATACATCAAACTCCATATATAGAATCCAAAAGAAAGGAGAAAAGGAAAGAACAGATAGTAAAGGACATAAATGCAATGTCTAATATAGATATTACATTCTTTCTATAATAATTTAGACATGTATACATTGATGCTACCATACTATTGTTTCCATGTAACAGTAAACAAGAATCTACCAATATTTATTTATTTATTTGGGGTGATTTAAAACATGTAACCCACCTTAGCACACCTGTTAGTGCAGTGGTCGGGGAAAACTGAAATTCCTGGGGGTGATGGACGGACAGCCGGGCATGCATAAGAATCATTGCATGCCCGGCTATCCGTTCATTACCCCCAGGAACGGGCGTCAGTGACCTCCAGCCCAGCGCCACAGGGAGGCTCTAAGCCGGACGCCCGCTGAGATGTTATTACCAGCGGGCGCCCGGCTCCTTCCCTGCAGTGCCGCGTTAGCCGGACGCTGGAGTTCTCTTCTGAACTCCAGCTTCTGGTTCTCTCCATGCGCGCTATGGGAGAGACGTTATGACGTCTCTCCCATAGTTCCGAGGAGCAGCCGAGCGGACAGGATGGTGGCGGATGCAGGAGCGGGGATTAAGGTAAGTTGTTTTTTTTTGTACAAGCGGCACTATGGGGGCACTGCTACAGGGGCATAACTATGGGGGCACTGCTACATGGGCATAACTATGGGGGCAATGCTACAGGGGCATAACTATGGGGGCACTGCTACAGGGGCATAACTATGGGGGCACTACTATAGAATTTCCTTCCTTTCAAATCAAGGAAGTAACGTCGGCGTATCTAAATATATTTTAGGGTAAAAGGTAAAAAGTTCCCTGACCCCAGTGTTAGTGGGCCTTATTCAGGGATGTATGGATTACATACATTTCTGATGGTGTGAAATCTGCACATGCCGCACTGTGCATAGTCAGATCTCATTCTCTGATGTCGCACGCAGTGCCCCCAAGTCGCAACATGATTAACATGTTGCAGTCGTTTGGAGGTGTGGACGAGGCGGCTATAGCCAGTGGGCCTGATTCAGAGCCGCTCGTAAGCAGCCGCTCGCTCGCTCCGAGCAATGTTCGCACATCTGCGCATGCGTATGGGTCGTAATGCGCATGCGCCAACCAGTCATTAAGGTCGGAAATCGTGCGCTCGCATAACAGCTAGGGCCTGCTAATTTGAGTGACAGAATGAGGCGTTTGTGGGTGGTAACAGGGGAAGGTGCTTGAAAACGGGGAGTGGAGATCCGAACGCAGGCGTGCCAAACGGTCAAAACGGGCGTTTAATGGGTGTGCATAATTAACAAAGCAGCGTCATCGACCATGTCACTTGGTTGTCTTTTAGCCTGAACTGCTCGCAGTGATTGCGGGAAGTAAAACCTACCACAAGCACTGAGAGCAGTTCAGACGATTCGATGTACTCGATTAATCTAATAAATAGTGGAGATGACGTATGATGCGAACGGCCAGGGGGCGTCTTTACAAAATAGCGAGCGCATGCTTCGTTCGCTCGCTCAGGCATAGAGGCATCAACAGACCACAAAGAGTGAGCGCTCAATTTAAATAGCCGGCCCCTTTTTCTGAACGACCATGCGCAAACAGCGTCCGGCTCTGAATCAGGCCCAGTGTTTCCAAAGTGGGGTGTGTCGGCCCCATTTCCGTAGCATGCTGAGACTAGTGACTGTGGGCCTGATTCAGCAAGGAACGCATGGATGCAGACGCACACAATCGGCCAATGTTCGTGGTCTGTGCATGTGTCTGGATCTCAGTGCGCAAAACGCTCACTGCATCCGCAAAAGTGAGCGTAATGAATACTCATACCCAGGGAAAAGTGATTGACAGGAAGTGACGTTTGTGGGTGAATACGGGGAGTGGTTGGCCGAATGCAGGCGTGTCAGTGCATTTGCACCCCAATACAGGGGTGTGCATAAGTTAGCCACTGAGATGCCGGACACAGCCTGGCATCCCTCTGCATGCAGGAAGTCTCTCAACTCCTGTGGCAGGGTCAGGATTACCTTTAGTGTGCTGCTCCGATGTTACTCAATGTTCCCGATGTGTTATCAGACTTGCGCATCAGTACAGACGTTAGCGGAGGGTAAAAGGGGCGGCATTATGTAGTGTTGGACGTCTGCATCTTTGTGCTGCGATTGCCGTGTGCATGCATTCATTAGCATATTCTCGCAGCGGACGGGTGCATGCGTCTGCATCCATGCCTTCCTTGCTGAATCAGGCCCTGTGTTTTCTGAATCAGCTTCGCCGGCCCCAACAGTGTGAAAACACAGACCATCCTGAGTAACCTGAAAATCAATGTTCACAGAAATTATCTGATGCTGCGTGTTCAGATGCAACAGCGGATCAGAGAAGCCGACAGGAGGCATCTAATTTATTTCTTCTAGCTTATTCCTCCTGTCACTATCAAGATCTATGGGTTTCATTCAGACCCGGTCGCAAGCGCTGAGCGCTCGCAACTGGGTCGATGTTAAGGCCCTGCGCACGTGCAGCGGCCGCACTGCGCGTGCGCAAGCCCCGAAGCGAGAGAGAAATTCTATCGCTCCGGAGCACACTACAAAAGGGACAGCTGTCGATGTTGATCTTGACCATCGCGACCATCAACCTGGTCGGTCGCTAAAGCTGTGGGTGGTAACCCACAGGTTAGCTAGCGACCAGGAGGCCGTACTAAAAATTACAAGCGGAAGCCCTCATTCAAGAACGAGCGCTCGCTTCTTGCTACCGCCTCTGAATGAGGGCCTATGTGTGCATGATGCAGTGGACATATTTTGTTTAAATTTGCAGCTTGCATATGATAAATCTGGTCATGGAAATATGAGTATTGAAATGAAAAAGAACAATTTATTAGATTACCTTAATATTTTTTGACACACATGCAGCATTTCTTGTATATCTGTTAGAAATTACTGGATTTCCTAATTGAATATCCTGTGACATTTCCGTGAATTGTTGTCACTATAGGGTTAAGAAATTGATTTCTATATGGTTACATTTTTAGTATCTGTTTGGGTCCCAGTGAGGCACTGGGAAAAAGTCTGTACATATACAATTCTTAACCATACATACTTTCTGAGAATTTGTTTTCCTGTGTTTGCTTGTGTCTAGCACTGGTGTTAGTGCAACAGTAGGTTCCTAAGGCATGCAGTCGGGAAGTCGGCGGACTTAATCCCGACAGCAGGCTTCCCGACTGCTTTATCCCGGTGAGGGTTAAATGACAGGCGTCTAAATCTAGACGCCTGTCATTTTACCAATGCCGGGAGACCGACGACCGGCGCCCGGCATCCCGATCGAAGGGGGGGAGGGTTAGGTTTAGGGCTCCCAGGGGGAACTTAGGGTTAGGCACCCCCCTGGGAGGTTAGGGTTATGCTAGGGGGAGGGAGGGTTAGGCACCCCCACCGGGGGACTTAGGGTTAGGCACCCCCACCGGGGGACTTAGGTTTAGGCGGCGGGGAAGGGGGGATTAGGTTTAGGCACTTAGAGGGGGGATTAGAGTTAGGCACTGGGGGGGAAGGTTAGGGTTAGGCACCCCTAGGGAGGGTTAGGGTTAGTAGGGTTAGTGGGGATGTTAGGTTAGTGAATACTTACCTGGGGACGATCAGGATTTTCAGCCATGCTGGGCAGCCGCTGTTGGGATTCCAACCGCCGGACAAGCGTCCAGCGGTAAATCATACTGATTCTGTTCCTAAGGTATAGTTTGTAGTAAGGCAACACACCTTACTTACTGACATATGTGGTACCCAAAATCCTGGAAGTACCAATTCTGAATACCCTGTAGGCTAAAATGCCTTGTTTAATCAATAGGTGCTGAATGTCATTATAAAGTATGTATATGTTTAATGTATTTATGACGATGGTATCATAAGGCTGTACCATATATTGTATTTATGCCCAGGACTGGTAGTGACCTGCCCCACTTTGTGGCAGAGACTGTAACCTGTTTCCCCCCTCCCGGAATGTGGCCTTTCCCACCTGACCTAAAACTGTTAATGGTGGGCAAGCAGCAGGGACTCTTCCACCGGCTCTTGAGGGGGGCCCTGCAAGTTACTGGTCAAATGGCTAACTGCCGTTTTTAAACAGTGGCTACTGCACGCGACCCCGGTGGGAGAGAAGCCGGCGTGTGCAAGATGACCAGGACGAAGTTAATAAGAGGGACTGCCTGAGAGATGGTTGGGGTTGTTTCCTGAGGTGCTGTGGCGGAGAAGGGAGCGGTGACGGAGCGCTTACCTGTGGAGATTGCGGAGAGCCAGCCAGAGGAGCTGGCAGCTTGACTGACGGCAGCTGCTGTAGGCGGAGTCGGGGGCGGCCCTGAGGAGAGCCGAGCCAGCCCTTCATTGTCCAGGGGCAGCGGCCAAGTCGGAGAGGCAGCCTGGGGAAGGACGGAGCTGGCTGAAGGAGGCAAGTCAGGGGCGACGGCAAAGTAAGGAGCCTGGGACCTGAACGGAGGAGCTGACTGAAGGGGCTGTGATTGTCTGGAGAAGCAACTCCCATTTCCATATGATCTGCTTCAGGAGAGGTCTGTAAGCGCACCCAGCACAGCCTTTGGGTATCACATCTTTATCCAGCCGGCCAACAAATAGTTACTGCCTTATTACCTACGGTAGTGAGCCTCCTCTCCACTACACTACTGCACTACATATAAGTTTAGTATAGTTACAGCTCCCACCCTGAAGTTGAAGTATAAGCCTCATCAGCTATTCTATAATAAGAGATTGACTGTAGTTGTTCTCAGTTAGCAGCCTGTGTGCTATTCTAATAACTAACAACTGATCAAGGCGCTGTCTGATGCACCTAGTAAAGTGAAGGGTTCAACACTCTGACTTATCGATTCTACATTCACTGCATCTGTATAGCCCTATAGTGCGCAGCCTTGTAGAAATATCCAGAATCAGTGACCATTGCTATTACTAGAACAACCCTATGCCATTTCAATCAATTTGGAAAACGTTATTTTTAACTTAACAGTTCAGGGAGAAAAGAAAGTAAAGTGTGCATAATCAGTAGTGTAGCCTGGAAAAAGGAAATAACGCACATTAACAGAGCTCAGGATTACAAAAGTTACAGTCGTGCACCACTGTTAAAGAAATATCGGACCTGCAACTGTTATATTATAATGACTTAAATAGTTAAAGTTAGCCATTTAGGATTGTAGAACATATATATCGTGCAAAGGTCATAAAGTTTGTACCATATACTGTTTTCTTGCTGTGTGTTTTAAACTCATTCAATTTCACAGGCATACAGACAGGGAAAGAGGAAGGTTCCCATATAATAAAACTTAATCGGGTCACGTGTGTTTTCTATGTGAACTCTGAAATTATAATGTACCCTTTAATGTATCTGTATGAAACAAAGTGTTAATTCAACTGTTTGCTCTATCTTATATGTTTGCTGTTATTGCCAATAAAATATGGCATTGAGTACCAATTGGTCTGATATTGCCAGAATCATGGGATAAATTACCTATCCCAGTCTCGGGTAACTTTCCAAAGAACTTCCTCAAGGAGAATACTTTAGTAGGGTGTTACATTTGGCGTCCCAAGAACAGGATTCGAGCAAGTCTTATCATCCGACGAAGAACAAACTGTGCGAGACTAGCCCAACACTCGTCCAGCCATGCCCAACATTAATCTGATACAAGCTTTACAAGATCAGCTTGAAGGATTAGTGGTGAAATTAACAGAAATGCGCAAAGAGATGCATCAATTCTATCATCACGGACCTAATAACTCCTCTGGATGGAGAGGGAAATTGGATCGAAGGCATGCCACTGATGATTGGTGGGAACCTCCTCAAGGGAATGGGAGGAGAATCACAGATAAATTTGATTCCCAAGGACAACCCATCTGTCGAGGATGTAACCAGAATGGCCACATTGAGCGGTATTGCAACTGGAGAGAGCCGTTAAACTTAGAAGTCCTGGGGTCGAGGACCAGCCCTCAGGAGGGACAGACAGAATAGGTCCATTGTTGAAAGGAGAGCAAGCCAAATATGCGAATCCAGGCAAAATATTACAAAGCCAAATAAAATATGTGAGCACACCAACTGCAGGGAATGTTATGTCGGCCATCGCAAGAAGGATTTCAGGAAAAGTCATCTGGTTCCATGTGAGACGTCGGTATGGATTCACCAACCGGGATGACACCAAGGAAGACGTTTTCGTCCACTTTACAGCCATCAAAAAGAACAACCCAAGAAAGTACCTCCGCAGTTTGGGAGATGGAGAGAATGTAGAGTTTGATGTGGTCCAAGGAGGAAAAGGTCTGCAAGCAGCAAATGTCACTGGTCCTGATGGTATCCCAGTTCAAGGCAGTAGATATGCAGCAGATCGCAAGCATTATTGGAATCGGTCATGTCAAAGACATCCTCCACATTATTGCCAGCAAAATGATCGATATCATGAAGATGGAAAGGAGCCTGAACAAATAAAATGTGAGGCAGTGCTTCAGAGTCAGCAGAACGTGATTGGCCCACAACCCTCTCCAGAACCAGAAGCGAAGCTAGAGCGGAAGACATCTCTCCCCAAGTAAATCACTTCAACCAGGAAAATTCAGAGGCCGCTGAACAAGAGACAGACCCTGAAAGGGTGATTCACACAGCCATGGTGAGAGAATCGGAACCTCCTAAACCCCTTTGTACAGATTCCAGTATTTTTAAGTTCGAATCTGACATCCCTACTGACAATCCTAGTGCAGATAAGGAAGAAGTGATCTATCTGTTTCCCGAGTGGCATCGCCCAGATGTCGAATGCACCACAAAAAGCAATAAAGAAATAGTCTCAATTTTGCAAAGCGCATGCACCAAGACAGGAAAGAGACGCAAAGGGAACACTACCCATTAGATACTGGCAATGATATCCCAATTGGTACTTGTGACTTCTATGATGTTGGTCTAAAGAGAGTCTTGTAAATGTTTAATGTGCCACGCGTGAGGACACGCATGATTTAGCAGGGAGGTATGTGGTACCCAAAATCCTGGAAGTACCACTTCTGAATACCCTGTAGGCTAAGATGCCTTGTTTAATCAATAGGTGCTGAATGTCATTATAAAGTATGTATATGTTTAATGTATTTATGACGATGGTATCATAAGGCTGTACCATATATTGTATTTATGCCCAGGACTGGTAGTGACCTGCCCCACTTTGTGGCAGAGACTGTAACCTGTTTCCCCCCTCCCGGAATGTGGCCTTTCCCACCTGACCTAAAACTGTTAATGGTGGGCAAGCAGCAGGGACTCTTCCACCGGCTCTTGAGGGGGACCCTGCAAGTTACTGGTCAAATGGCCAACTGCCGTTTTTAAACAGTGGCTACTGCACGCGACCCCGGAGGGAGAGAAGCTGGCGCGTGCAAGATGACCAGGACGAACTTAATAAGAGGGACTGCCTGAGAGACGGTTGGGGTTGTTTCCTGAGGCGCTGTGGCGGAGAAGGGAGCGGTGACGGAGCACTTACCTGTGGAGATTGCGGAGAGCCAGCCAGAGGAGCTGGCAGCTTGACTGACGGCAGCTGCTGTAGGTGGAGCCGTGGGCGGCCCTGAGGAGAGCCGAGCCAGCCCTTCATTGTCCAGGGGCAGCGGGCCAAGTCGGAGAGGCAGCCTGGGGAAGGACAGAGCTGGGTGAAGGAGGCAAGTCAGGGGCGACGGCAAAGTAAGGAGCCTGGGACCTGAACGGAGGAGCTGACTGAAGGGGCTGTGATTGTCTGGAGAAGCAACTCCCATTTCCATATGATCTGCTTCAGGAGAGGTCTGTAAGCGCACCCAGCACAGCCTTTGGGTATCACATCTTTATCCAGCCGGCCAACAAATAGTTACTGTCTTATTACCTACGGTAGTGAGCCTCCTCTCCACTACACTACTGCACTACATATAAGTGTAGTATAGTTACAGCTCCCACCCTGAAGTTGAAGTATAAGCCTCATCAGCTATACTATAATAAGGGATTGACTGTAGTTGTTCTCAGTTAGCAGCCTGTGTGCTATTCTAATAACTAACAACTGATCAAGGCGCTGTCTGATGCACCTAGTAAAGTGAAGGGTTCAACACTCTGACTTATCGATTCTACATTCACTGCATCTGTATAGCCCTATAGTGCGGAGCCTAGTAGAAATATCCAAAATCAGTGACTTCATTGCTATTACTAGAACAACCCTATGCCATTTCAATCAATTTAGAAAACGTTATTTTTAACTTAACAGTTCAGGGAGAAAAGAAAGTAAAGTGTGCATAATCAGCAGTGTAGCCTGGAAAAAGGAAATAACGCACATTAACAGAGCTCAGGATTACAAAAGTTACAGTCGTGCACCACTGTTAAAGAAATATCGGGCCTGCAACTGTTATATTGTAATGACTTAAATAGTTAAAGTTAGCCATTTAGGATTGTAGAACATATATATCGTGCAAAGGTCATAAAGTTTGTACCATATACTGTTTTCTTGCTGTGTGTTTTAAACTCATTCAATTTCACAGGCATACAGACAGGGAAAGAAGAAGGTTCCCATATAATAAAACTTAATCGGGTCACGTGTGTTTTCTATGTGAACTCTGAAATTATAATGTACCCTTTAATGTATCTGTATGAAACAAAGTGTTAATTCAACTGTTTGCTCTATCTTATATGTTTGCTGTTATTGCCAATAAAATATGGCATTGAGTACCAATTGGTCTGATATTGCCAGAATCATGGGATAAATTACCTATCCCAGTCTCGGGTAACTTTCCAAAGAACTTCCTCAAGGAGAATACTTTAGTAGGGTGTTACACATAGAATCATTTGACTGAAATTTGTCAAAGTGGCAAAGGATTATAATTGTTTTACAAATAGTTTTTTTCAACATTAATGTTTTCATTGTTTACTAATGTATTTTTATAAAATATGATATTCAAAAGCATCAGTTTAAAAATGGTCCTAATGGTTCTGAAGTTTTTTTCTGTTTCGATGTTCACAAAATAGTTTGCTGTAAAACAATAATAGTCAAATTCAAAATTTACATTATTATAATATATACTGTATATCTTAGGAGCTATCAGCCTAGCCCTAACACTCTCGATGGCGTCTAATCCTAACCATCGGCATTCCGAGAATGTCAACACTTCACCTGGTGAGTTTTCAGATGTTCACACTGTGATAACATTCTGAGGATGTCGACATGGTGCCTCAACATGTTAAACCATGGCCCTGATTCAGAGCCGGACGCTCTTTCAGAGCACTCGCTCTGAATCAGGGTGGCTTTTTTTTTGTATGTGTCAGCCTCCTGGCCGCTCGATAAGCTGTGGGTGACCACCCACAGCTTTTGCGAGTGGCCAGGTGATGGTCGTGATGGTCGTGACCATCGCGACCATCGGGGCTTGCGACGAGACCCTTGTGGTAGGGTCTCGTTCCCGCAAGGCCCAGTGAGCTTCCTGCTCTAAATAGAGCAGGAAGCTCACCACTGACATCACTAGTGATGTCAGTGGTGCCTCTTCGGGAACGCCTCCATTTGTGTAGCCACCCCCCCGCCCGCCTCCAAAACGGGGCGAGCTGTCAATCACAATCGACAGCTGCCCCATTTTGGTACGAGACCCGTAGCGACAGAGCGCCCGTCGCTGGCCAGGTCTCACGAATGCGCATGCCGGAGGCGGCGCATGCGCAGGGGGCAAACATCGACCCGCTTGCTGAATCAGCCCAAATGTCCACAATCTAATGTAGACATTGTAGTATCGACATTATGAATATCTACATTGTAACTGTCGACAATGTGACTGGATCCTGAACCTACAGTACAGATGTGTCCACATACATCTAGACTCCATGCACAGTAAACATCCTTTCTAGTCGAGGCATGCAGTGCAGTGGCGGTAGTGCCAAACATCTTTGTACAAATTGTTTACCTTCAAATGCATCTTATTCACAATGTGAAAAGGACGCACAAACAGCTTACTCTGATTAAAATGATATATGCCATGCGCGACTGTAGCTGTATCTGCATGCGAAATGCTATGTTACACCCCCTGACACTGACACTGACACTGTAACATAGCATTTCGCATGCAGTCTAGGACTACTTGCAATAAATAAAGCTCATTATTAAACCATTTTTAAAGGCACAGTTCTAATAAACAAATCTAAAATTTGTACTAATGGTGTTTTACACTTCTGGACAACCTGTTCTCTCCTAATACCACTAATAAGGCGAGAGGGGTATTGAAAAATGGCTATTCAAAAGTGAGCAATCTATTTTACATTTAATCTCCTGGGACAAGCATGAGATATGATGTAGCTCACAAAGTATTGGATGAAAAAAAGGACATGGAAAGATAATTCCTTTTGATACAGTACAAGTGCATAAGCAGTTCTTTCTGTAAACAAATATATACACAGAACCTTTTTACCTTTATCTCCAGAGTTTCCATCATTTCCTTTGCTGCCGATAACACCAAAAGTGCCCTGAATAAAAGAGATAATAGGAACATTTAGGGGTATATTTACTAAAGGTCGATTTTGTGTTTTGGGATGTTTTTCCGTTGGTTTTGTAAACCTATAATTTACTAAAGTTAGAACCGATGACAAAACACCAGGATATTACAATATAAATACAATACACAAAGGATAACATAGCATAAGTACCCAACATTATTATAACACTGCAGACTGACTGGAACATGGGTAAGGGAGTTTGCAAGCAATAGTCACAGTGGGAATCAAATCAGTACTCAGTGATCCTGTACACAATGTGTAGGTGAGCAGACAGAATCAGAGACGTGGAAGAGTAGAAAGAGACAAGGGGTTGGAGCACAGGTAACACGGAGTGTAGTAGGTAGGAAAGGACAATAGGGAGGAGGTCACTGCCCATTATAGATTATACTGTAATTTCTTACCGGAATGCCATCTGGTCCGATGCTTCCCTTTTCTCCTTTAATCCCTTTGATTCCTTCATCTCCCTATGGAAACAATGCACTATATAAACAGAAATATTATCAGCAGCACATATAGTAACATCATACTTGCCTACCCTCCCGATTCGGCTGGGAGCCTCCCAAAAATCGGATTCCGCTCCCAGCCCCCCGGAAAGGCAGGCAAGCCTTCCTTGTGCTGGCCACGCCCCCCTGCCATGCCGATCTGGCTGCTCCATCCCGGAAGGGGCTGCCAGAAAGTCGGCATACATGAGCAACATTTATTTTATACACAATGACTGCTGCATTCTCAGGAGAGAAAAGCTGGCCACACATCTAAAGATTATCTGTCCAACCAGCCAACTAGTTGATTGGTTGGAATGAAAATCTGGCAAGGAATACAATCAGCAATTTGCTCTCAAACGCTGGAAAATGGACCAAAACTGTTGTTTGAACAAATAGTTTAGATCAAACATTTAACAAACTTGTCTGAACGACCATGTTCATCTGTTTTCTGGCATTTAGGAGCAAATTGCTGATCATCACTTACTCCCATACGTTACCAGATTTTCATTCCAACCAATCAACTAGTTGGCTGGTTGGATGTAAGTTGGTCTAGTATGTGGCCAGCTTAAGGCAGGAAAGGTGTTCAGCCAAAACTGCTTCTCCAACTTCTTGGCGGGTTCTCACTTTGTATCTGATAGATCTCATGGAGATGAAGCCATGTAGAGATGAGAATTGGATAGGAGGACTTCTGACAGAAGCCCTGTATAGGAAAGGATATAGGGGTCATGGAATGCATTTTATGAAGTAGATACTGAAATTAATTATGTTAGATTTATGGTTACCAATGATTAAGGTCACCATTCTCCTGTGGGTTTACAATGTTAATCCAGAGGAAAACAAAACAAAACACCAATGAGGAAGCTGCCAGTTTATCTGTGCTGTGGGGAAAAAGACAATATTTCCTAACTCCTTATATGACCACTTGTTAATCCCCTGTCGTAATACTCCAACAATGCATTCTGGTAATTATAGCGGATTATACTATTGCACTTAAATCAAGTTAGTGAATCTGCTGTCATCCAGTTCTAGAGAGTTCCATTGTCTGACTTCTCTTACAGTGAAAAACCTTTTTACAATGTTAATGGTAAAAGTGTATTTTTTACAGTAAACAAATGTCCCATAGTCACATGTTAAGACTTAGGTGTAAAATAATTTAATTACTGTAGATAAATCTTTATATTAGCTTTGTATATACAGTATTTATACATACTAATTAAGTCACCTCTAATGTGCTCCTTTGCCATTGTACACATGCCCAAATCCTAAATTCCTTCTTTATAATGTAATCTCTAACCACTTAATAATTAGAGATGTGCATTTCAGTTTTTGCAATATCCGAACACCCCCAAACTTAAGGGATCCGCGTGTTTCCAAATCCGCACTTGGGTCTTCCAGCCACACTTAGATCCTACAACGAGGCAAAATTTAATTTTCCCGGAGTTGGATCTTGCGCGTTTTGGATTTTCCTGGAGTCGCGTCTCATGTGTTTTGCATTCCATATAAAAATCCCTCCCTCGTGGCCATTCGCCATTTCACACTGGAGATTGGATGGAGAGGGTGTTGGAAGGGGTATGAGGCTGGAGCAGTTTGTTAAAAAAAAAAAGCCATTAGCACAGTATCAGGGTGCCATTAGGGTGCTATTGAGAGGAATCAGGTTTTTTTTTTTGTATAATACGTACTATTTACTAAGTTCCAGTGATGCTGCCTGCATGCAAACTGTTTGCTGCTGCAAAAGCAATAAAAAAAAAAACTACAGTAAAAGACTTTTGCTTGTTAAAGTGAACCTGCACTTTTGTTATAAAGGAAATAATTCTGCAGTATTGCTTGTCACTTGAGTATGAACCTGGGCAGATATAGTGTTAATTTCATTATCTGCTCAAAAAAAAATATGTTGCTGTCCAAGAAGCCATCTTTTGAGTATTTTGAGTATTCTTTCCTGGCTGTTATAAAAAAATAAATTAAAATAAATTAAATAAAAAGAATTCTGATTAAAAAAAACCCAACTAATTATTAATAGTGAAATCGCGTACATATACTATATTATTAACTGGGTTGTGTTACTGTTGGGTGCCTGTCTGATACATACCGCCTATATGAACTACAAAATAATTATTTTTATTAAAGAAGATGACCAATTGTTTCTGCTCTTCTAAAAATGAAACCAAGTGAAGCAACATATATGCTATATTGTTATTAGCTGGGTTGTGTTACTGCCGGGTGCCTGTCTGATATGAACCGCCTATCTGTCTGTGCTCCAAAATAATAATTATTATTAAAGAAGACCAATTGTTTCTCCTCTTTTAAAAATTAAAACATTAATAGTGTGTCATCTTTTTTTCTTATAATTTAATTCAATAATAATTTGCACAGTGTGTTATTAAGGGTGATGCAGCGTATATTATTAGCTGGGTCTTGTTACTGGGTGTGTGGTATCTCCATCATCTGCACCCCAAAACAAAATCATATGTGGGAAAAAAATATATTTTTTTGCTGGTGTCAACAAAATTATCCATTCTGTCCACAAAACTGCATAGTGAAGGTAACAGTCATCCTCCTTTCACTATCTCACTTGTACATTCACTTGGTGCTGTGGCAGTTAATTTCAATAGGAGCCTTACTCCTGTACTGGTTTTAAAAAATAATGGATCAGTCTATAGAAAAGCAGGAGCAACCCAGTACTAGTGCTGCCAGACATAGTACTTCTTCAACATCTACTGAAGGTGGTCAAGGAGAAAGAAGGTGTGTGAAAGGGCACCTCAAATCTAAACTCTATTTCACTATGGTTAAGGAAATATTACCCCTAAATATTAGAAAGAAATTTACTGCCAAAAAATGAAAAATTGCCAACATGCCATACACCACACACAGTGGCAAGGAAAGTCTCAGACCAGGGCCTTTCTTTGCGAGTAGTGGTCCTGCTACTTCTGTTTAATGCAAAGGAATATTGTGAAAGCCAGGGCCAAACACAGTCAGGCATCTTCTGTAGCCTTGCATTTAACACCTTCTCACTCTGAGTCTAGATGTGTCACCTTTAAAATAGACAAATCAGTGTAACAAAAAGAACTCTAAGTCTGAAGAACAAACTTCACAAATCCACGAGGCGTGTCTTAGTTGTTCATGATAGCAATGTCCGAGCATCATATATCTGATTCTGACACTGTAATCCTAAAGAAACCTCTTTAGACCATTTCCTAACTTTCTGTAAATGTGAGGATGAATAGTAGTAAAAGTAAGGATGGTGATGGTTTAGACATGGAAATTGAGGATGCTACTGTGGATGGATGAAAAGGATATTTGTGTATCTGATACCAATGAGGATATAGATGATGAATGTGTTGGACAAGAAGTAAGTTGGCCACCAGTGGCAGCAGTTCCTGCCAGTGATGATGAGAAGAAGGACATTGTCATGCCTAGGCATAGGACCAAATAATACACCTCTTTCGTGTGGAATAATTTTTTCCAAAATCCTGACATTGGTCAAGGGATCTGTACTATTTGTGGTGTCAAAGTAAGTAAAGGTAGGGACATTAGCCATCTAGACACCTCCTCCATGTTACATCATTTTCCAGCAAATTCATATAATTTTTTTTTATCAAAACCTGCAAAAAAAACCTATAAAATAATAACAAGCAGTTTGGCATCACCTACAAGCAGCATGGATAGATCATAGCACATGCAATCTCCACCACCAACACCATCATCAACCTCCTTATTAATGATTGAAGGTAGTCCTACTGTATCCTATTTGCAAAGGCTAACCAATTCATCACCTATTCAGGATTCCAATGGAAAATCCTTGCATGCTAGGGGAGCTGCTGGGGGTGAATTTTCATCACAGAAGGGGACTAAGAAAACTATTAGTTTACAATTTACTGTGAAAAAACATTAGAACCAAGTACAGTATGACAGCCGCAATCCTCACAAATAATTAATTAATGTTCAATGGTGACTTTTACTTCCAGAAAGTAGAAACAGTAATGGGCATCAGATATGCTCAAAGTTACCCTAATATCTTTATGAGTCAATGGGAAACAGATAACGTCTTGGACCAGAACCTATTTGGAGTGAACCTGGTCTCCTAGAAAAGATACATTGGCAATGTACTGTATTGTTCCCGTGGAAGGGAGGAGGTGAACTCTTAAATGATTTCTGTATATATTTAAATAATAATCCTTTGAACATCAAATTTACATTCAATATTAGTCAATTCAGTGTTAACTTTCTGGATTTGTGGACAAAGGAATATTGTGCACAACAACATTTAGTAAACCGACTGACCCACAAACTTATACATAGCAGTAGTTACCACCATTCTAATTGGTTAAATTCAATACCTGGTGGCCAACTCAAAAGATTAAAATGTAACTGCACTGATGAGGAAGTATACCAGCAACAGGCAGTACAAATTATATTAAAATTTAAAATGAGTGGATACAATCCTACTGTTATTGAAAAAGCAGTGTGCAGTGCCCAAAACACAGACAGAAAGGATCTGTTAAAAGAAAAAGATATCAAGAAGGAAAAAAATGTAAAATGTTTGCGTGAGCATTCATAACAGTCTATAACACTCAACATAAGTAATGGAAAAGGCTTTCAAAACACACTGGGACATATTGTAGAAATAATAGGGATTTCAATCCCAGATAGACCAGTTTTTATATACAAGAAAGTGCCAAATCTTAGTAATTGCTTAGTAAGAAGTGCCTTTCTTCCCAAAAAACAAAGGGGGGTATAGTTATTTAAGGGTTCCATCATTGCAGTTCCTACGGAAGCTGCGTAGGATGTAGGGAAGTTAAAAGTGAGGGGATAAGAAAGGTTGAGGAGTTGACTATCGATGGTAAAAAACATTTGATAAAAGAGTTCATCACTTGTAATTGAAAAATGTACATGCCATTGGGTGCTCCTGCAGTCTTTTTTACATAGGACGCAATTCCAGACCTTTAAAAACTCGCTTAAGCAGGGTCAGATTAAGGTCTGTGGGGGTCCCAGGGCAACAAACATGTGGGAGCCCGTATTAAATGTGACAAACTTGGGGTATGCACAGTGGGATCTCAGTAGTGTCAGTGCCCACAGTAGTGGTGCCCTTTATGCAATTCTCCCATTAATAGTGCCCCAAGTAGTCATGCCCCCTGTAGTTATGCCCCAAGTAGTAATACCCCCTGTAGTTATGCCCCAAGTAGTAATGCCCCCTGTAGTTATGCCCCAAGTAGTCATGACCCCTGTAGTTATGCCCCAAGTAGTAATGCCCCAAGTAGTAATGCCCCCTGTAGTTATGCCCCAAGTAGTAATGCCCCTGTAGTTATGCCTCAAGTAGTCATGCCCCCTGTAGTTATGCCCCCTATAGTTATGCCCCCTGTAGTTATGCCCCTTGTATAAATACCCCCAGTAGTAATACCCCTGTAGTTGTGCCCCCTGTGGTAGTGGCTCCAGTAGTAATACCCCCTGTAGTAATGCCCCTGTATTAGTGCCCCTAAAAGTAATGCTCTCTCTGTAGCAGTGCCCCAGTAGTAATGCCCTGCCTTCAAGTAGTAGAGCCCCCAATAGTAATGCCCCCAGAAGTGGGGCCAGAAATATTAATGCCCACTGAGTAATGCCCCCAGGTGTAATGCCCCCCCCCAAGTAATGCCCCCAGTACAAAAGCCGCTTGCACTACAAAATAAAAAAAGAGCTATTACTTACCTTAAGCCCTGCTCCCACTTCCGCTGCCGCTGCAGTCCACTTCCACGCCGTCCGGCTGCTCCTCTGCACCATGGGAGAGCCCTGCACCATGCGTGAGCCGGAGCCCGGAGCTCATGAGTGAGCTCCAGTCTCCGGCTGCTGCTGCTGCGGGGAGGGAGCCGGGAGCAGGCTGATTACAATCTCAATGGGCATCTGGCAAATGGTGCCTCCCTGCGGCGCCGGGGTTGGGTTGGCCGGAGGAGACGGAACTGGTTCCGTCTCCTCCGGTTCACTTTAACCCCAATGGGTGTGGGGGCCCTTCAGGTGTAGGGGCCCAGGGACGATCCCCCCTGTCGCCCCCCCCTTAATCCGGCCCTGCGCTTAAGCAAATATTTGAGAAACATTAAAAAAGGTCTGGAAATGCCTGCACTTTTAAACCATTTTAGGACCCAACATGGATGCTCTACTAAACACAATAAAATATTAATTGGAATCAAAATGGTGAAGAGTACTCCCAATTACAGTAACTAAGAAGAAATTCAACTTATTTATGAGATAAATACATTGAAACCGGGAGGTTTTACTCAGATTTTGAGCTGAAATGCTTTTCTTGAATGTTTTAAGCTGGGTACACACTGGGGTGATGTCGGCCCGATACGTCGTTTCTGGCCAAATCGGAATACCGTAACATATCGGCCAGATCTCTGTGTATATGGCCAATATTTGCTATCCTGCGATTGCTAGCGATATTGTCCAGTCGCCCGCGCTGCACGGCCAACCAGACAATATCGCATGCAGCACTGTGCAGGGTAATGAAGGGTGGAACAAGACATCATTCCATCCTTCATTACATCTTTCTAGTGTGTACCGCGGGTATGATATGTCGGCCGCCATAACGTCCGAGTACACATTGTCTATTGTGCACCCAGCGTTAGAAGTGTTATTTTCATAGATCTGATGGTTTTCATATTTTATCTGCCGTTTTTATGTGTTTCTTGTTATATTATTGATTGCTTGTTTACTTCTTTTGAGGGCCTACATTATTAGCACTTTATTATATGCACCAAGTGACCATCATAAACTTGAGACTGCATATAATACTCATGATGACTGTATAACTGGCGGTATTGTGTCTATTCTGATGCTACCTAGCAACCTAAGATGCTGGAAGTGATGTATCGCAAAGCAATAGATACGTAATCCAAACCCTGCCATCACCCTCTGCAGTAATCATTGTTGCTGGGTAATCCCGTCAGCGTTAATGACGTATCTTCAAAAAGCAAAACTGGACTACAGACAATAGGGAAACCCCAGCGGTCACATGCGAGGTGAGTGTTTTTAGACAGCTGTTTGATGTCTAGATAAGTTTGGGAATGTGATTCCATTGGTGGATTGAAGTATTTAAGGAACAATTGGAGATCAAAAGAGCACACATTGTCTTCAGAAAGACCCCAGAGCAGGTTAAAACACATTGGCATTAAAAGGACAACCCGATGTCAGTGGTGGTTGATGGTACATATGCCAAGCTGAGAGAGGATAGAAAGAACCTACCCGGCCACTTTAGGATTACCTTTTATTCTGCTCTGAATGTATAGTTGGGATTTTATGCCATGTTATTCCTATTTCTACCTGTTTTTTGGTGATTACATATTATGCAATGCTAATAATTTCTTTTCTCATGCCATGTAATGTATGCATGTGTTGAATCGCTACCCTGAATGTTGAGATTTGGGAACTGCATTATTACTATTGAATGATCAACTGAAAAATTGTCTTGGGACGTGGAGATCTGAACATATACTGTATGTTATTTGAAACATTGTGATATTGTGCCAACTATGAAGTTTACCATTTTTGTTTATTTTTGGTATTTACAGAGTGGATCACAACATGGGTATCTTTATAGAGGTGGCCACCTAAGCTGCGCATCTGAAGGGAATCAATCCATAGTTTTATAGCAGCCATCCTGTTGCACAACAGATCACAGAAGCAATCATGGCTACGTTAGCATTAGATCTGTGTCCAATATCTGCCATCAATGCATCTGGTTTTAGGCAGTTAGTTGAGGTCATATGTCCCCACTACCAAATACCATCCTGATTCCATTCTACAAAAACAGCAATTCCTTGCCTGTACTAGGAACTTAAACAAAAAGTTATTCTTTGCCTACAAAAATATCAATTATTCACTTAACTACAGATATGTGGAAAGTGGCAGTGGTCAAACTAAAGATTACATGACTGTGACAGCCCACTGGGTGGGTGTATCACCTTCAGCAGCAGCAATATATAACACACAATGCCAGCTCATTCCCAGGAGACTGGTATTTGTATCACTTACTTCACTAAGAGGCATACCGAAGCAAATATTTTGGAGAAACTCAGGAATGTGATAGCAAAATGGCTTACCCCGCTAAGACTCTCCTCGGGATTTATAATTATATCAATGTAAGTAACATTGTACAAGCATTATGACAGTTCTCACGAACTGTCAGTAGCCGGAGCCAATCAGCGGCTGCTCTACAGTTAGCAACCGCTGACTGGCTGGCGGGCCGTGCAAAGCCCGTGCAGTCCCGTCAGCTGGCATTCACGAGGTATCAGTATGTGTGGCAACACACATACTGATTCCGGGTCCATGGCTCAGGTAAGTCGTTTTGTTTTTTTGCCAAGTCCCGGGGATGCTGCAGAGACCAGCGCCAGTATGAAGGTGAGTATAGATTCTGGCACCTTATCACTTTTCACGCTTTCTCCTAACACTGCTTAGTAAATAGACCCCTTAGTAAATTTACCCCATATAAATGATGCATGATGCTGGAGTGATATGACCACAACAATACATGCATATCTAATAAAATATTAATAAAAATGTATAAAAGGGAATATAATACCTAACTAAGAGTCTGATTCAATTACCAGCTAATCTCATGCCTTGTGCTCATGGGACAACATTATGTGCATTTTGGGGGATATTTTTATGAAGCGCGTTGCTTATTCCCTTGTAATTCAATTAGAAACAGCAAGTCACAGATATTGCACATTAAATCTGCAATGTGCAACCTATGAGCAGTGCTAGATTTTATTGTGAAAATCTTTTTGTAAAATCCTGTTTTGATAAAAGTGGATTCATGCCACAGAAATAAACACAAAGAGTTTCCTGTTGGTGTTTAAAAAAACCAAACACACACATTTTGCTGATACAGTATTTCCAACTTTTTTGGCCCAGTTTGGATCAATTCTCTTTACCTTGTCAGACTGTATAAGCAAACTAATGGTATTTTCTGTAACTCCAAACGAGGAAAACAAGGTATACTTTGTGTGGGTACTGCATAAGCAAATGGCTGATATTGATGTTGGAATGTGCCCAACCCAAAATTGCAAATATACTAAGCACAGGAGTAATAAAAGTCTCAGTGGTGAAAGGGTTAAGCCAAATATTTTAATATTATGCTATTATTATTCTTTATTTATTAAGACCCAAATAATCTGCATCTCTCTGCTGTGGGGAATTATGCATAATCCATAAAGCATAGTAGAAAACCAAACAATACTGCAATGTATAATGAAAATTCCGGACAAACAATTTATACTAATATATATATATCGACTTTCCATCTTCTTTCACAATTGCAGCAGCAGGGGCAGTATTTCATGCACTGCTCTGTCTCTTTTCAATATTCCTTATTTACATAATGGTGCAACATGCTCACCTAAACCCTGTTTCAGGAACTCACAAAAATACAGTTTAGCAGATCCACTCACTACAGTGGAGCTGAGTCTAACACATAGGTTTTCACCAAATCCGCCACAAACGGATATGGACTTTGCTGTTAAAGATAGGGCAGGTTACATCCCCTGTGTGAATAGCAGATGTGACCGGCTTGGTGAAGACAAAGTGACTCATGAGACACAAAGCAGGGAGCACAACTGGAATACCAAACATACTACATTAGGCACAAGTAAGTGATGAATAGTAGGCACTAAGTGAACTTAACACAAGAATCCAGTCCTGAGGAGCCGAATGAGGATAAACAGGATTGGAGACACTAGTATCAGCAGGAGTCAATTGAAGATCAAAGTGGCAGAGCATTGAAGACTAAAGGTCTGGCACTGACTAGGTGCCCTATGCAAATTTAAATAGCCCACTGAATTAATTGGGAAGCGGCCCAATGGACATTTGTGGTCACAAGACCTGCAGGAAGCTCATGGTGCCTGTATACTTCAGTGCCACAACACAACAATGTATCATGTTAAGACCATCATGTAACATGTTTCAATGAGTCTTTCAGGTCTGCAAATATCTATTTTGGGTCATAAAGACTCAGTGGTTCCACTTGTTGCTTTGGTTTATATGTTAGATATACTGTAGTTCATATGTAGCTACCGTCTGTGCTATGCCTTGGTTTTGTCCACAGCACAAGAAAGTCTGTTAACAATCTACATGTATTTAATGTGACAGTACATCAATTGTACATCATATTTCTGTAGTCTTATAATCATTCATTGAATTCTCATGGGATAGTTATATAACAATTTAGTTATAATAGTTGCAAATGGATTGTGGTCAGTTTATATTGTAAATGTCTTAATCTCTCACATGCATAACTGATTTCTAGGAGCCCTTTTTATACAGTATCTGAACATTTCTTGTTTCAGCGCTTGTCAATGCTTTAGATGTATAGATTGCAGGTTGCCATGTTTCCTCATATTCTTGCAATAATAAAGATCCTAGAACGAATTGTGAAGCATTTGCTGAAATCCTTATTCCTTTTGCAGGATTGAAGAATCGTAGTACCTGTTGCTCTGTAATGGTTGTTTCAATTTCTGACAACTGTCTTGTTCAGGTGACCACATCCACTCATTATCTTTGTTCTATAACCATCTGAGAGGAGCTGATTATTCAGAGTTCAGAAATAAACTTTCCTAAGTTGGTCATACTTCGGAATCTTCTAATGTCATCTTTGGCTCAGGCATCAAACCTTGATCTGAGACCACATTGCCCATAAATGTAACTGTTTTCACTTCAAATTCACATTTGTCCTTGTTAAGCTTAGATTCACTTTCCTGGAAAGTTCCATCACTTGTCTCGGTCCGGGCATTATGTTCTTCCCTAGATAATGATGTCATCTATAATTGCTTCAACACCTGGAATATGTTCAAAAATCATGTGTACCATACTCTTTTAGGGTATACTTCTGGAGCAGACAATACCCCATATGGTAGTCAAAGGAATCTGTATCGGCCTTCTAGTGTATTAAATGTATACAGCTTTGACCTAGTTTCATCTAGCTTCATTTGCAAGAATCCTGGCAAATCCTCTTCTGATACCATGCTTGGCTTATTGTTCTAATCACAAGAACATTGCAACATGAGTAATAACTGTTCTCTATTCAGCTATTACAAACTATATACACAGTTTATACAGAACAATACCTTACCAACATTCCTATGGGCCATCAATGAAGATTCAGGCTTATTCATAGGTATGGCAGTGTCTACAAGTATCCTAGGGACCATCAGTGAAGATTCAGGCTTTTACATAAGTATGGGAGTATCTACATATATTAAGCATATCTAATGCAATAACATCACAGTGGCCCAAAGGAGGAAGCAGAAACAGTACCCAGAATGGTCTTGCCTGGCCCTGATGCAATGTCTAGGCCCCCTGAGAATAGGGTGCCAGACCCCCTGTAATGGCACATGAAGTTTCACACTCTGGTGCTCAGTCTCTCATGGTTGATATTGAGTGTTTAGAAACAAGATTACAGCCATTAATTGATTTAGAACTTATGTCCTGCTGACTTCTTCTAAGGTCCCTTGTCTTTGTGGATTATATTTTGAATTACTGTGTCATGTTTTTATCAATAGAACAGTAATAGAGTAATAGAACACTACAAGAAACGATATTGTTGATTTAGCAAGCAAACTATTCTAGTCACATACATAAACAATATTTTGAATAAAGTGCTATTGTGACTGTGATTTAATGAGACAGAACAAAACAACTAAACCAAAACCTCTTGAAATACTGGACTATTAATGGCTATGGGAAATGTTGTAAAGGCAGATGTGGTCGTCAGACAGCAATTTGGCAGTCTCCTACGCTAACTATCTCGGCTAAAGAACTAAGTACTCAGATAAAATAATATAGACCAGTGTAATGTTTGACAGTAAAAGCATGTGTGAGACTTGGCTGTGTGTGGAGCTGAACTGTTGCCAAGGAATAAATGATGTGGAGATGTTAGTAGAAAGGGGTAAGGACCTAGGACAGTGTTGGCTAACCTTGACACTCCAGCTGTTGTGGAACTATATATCCCAGCATGCCCTGCCACAGTTTTAACATGCCCTAATAGCAAAACTGTAGCAGTGCATGCTGGGTTATGTAGTTCCATAACAGCTGGAGTGTCAAGGTTAGCCAACACTGACCTAGGAGTTCTCCGACCTTCTATTCTGCCTCTATGGAGGAGTAAGGGAAGATATAAGAGAATTACTGTCCAATAGTTGTGGAATTCAACAACCTTTGTGTATGTTTTCTTTGGCAGGAAATCTGTGTTTTTATAAACATCTATTTTTTACAAAGTACTTTTTTCTGTACTAGTGAGTACAAATGGGGTTTATGTACCAGTTAAACACTGTGTGAAGTGGTCAGTACTGACACAACACTAACTATAGGCAATACTTTAATGCCAATTAAGTGGTGTAAATACTTGCCTAATTAATGATGCAAACATGTATTTATCTATGGTGACTAGTGATGTTACATAATATCTATGCATGACAGTGACAAAGATACCAATTTATTTCAAAATTGTTCATACATTGAGCTTAATACCTACAGCTTCTCTTCTTCAGTTCTCTCTCCTATATTTTATTTACTGAAGGCAGAGGCTACAACACACACAGCATACCCTAGTGTAGGTCTAACAAATATAATCGCCCTTCTAATAAACTCCATGGAAGCCCCTCTTCTCTGCACAAGTAGTCTGTCAGACAGAATTCTTCAACACATATTAAATATGTAATAAAACAAAAGTAAATAGTTTAACCCATAATGCAAATAATAAATTATTACATTTCTTTGTGAGAAATCACTACTCATGTATTATCAGTTATATAAGAGCACACATTAATGACTTAACTGGTTAATATTGAAAAAAAATCCTCAAAATAGTTTTTTCCAAAAATTATGTAAATAATATCTATTTAATTTACTGTATCTGTCACCCGGGGCAAGGCAGTAATTTTGCGCCCCCTCCCTTCCCGTACTTGGATTTTGTCCTTGCTCCTCCATAAGGCAGTGCACTAGTCGGACCCCTGGTATAATGACACATTATTCCACACACCATAATGTCCATTACACATTATTCCACACACGGTAATGCCTATTACCAAAGTGCCACTTACATATTTGCCCCTGACACCATTTTATGCCCCACAGTAAGACTTATAATTACTTTTAAATTACCTGCTCATTGTCAGGGGTTTTATGCTCATTACCAGGGGTTTCATGCTAGTTCCCAGGGGTTTCATGCTAGTTGCCAGGAATCTCATGCTCATTGCCAGGGGTCTCATGCTCGTTGCCAGGGGTCTCATGCTCATTGCGAGGGGTTTCATGCTCATTGTCAGGGGTCTCATGCTCGTTGCCAGGGGTCTCATGCTCTGGGTTTCATGTTCGTTGCCAGGGGTCTCATGCTCTGGGTTTCATGCTCGTTGCCAGGGATTTCATGCTCATTGCCAGGGGTTTCACGTTCATTGCCAGGGGTTCCATGCTCGTTGACCGGGGGTTTTATGCTTGTTGTCAGGTGTTTCATGCTCATTGCCAGGGGTTTCACGTTTGTTGCAAGGGTTTTCATGGGAGAAGATGCAGCTTTCTGTGCTATGTGCTGACCAAACAGACACTAGAGATCCAGTAGGACCTCTAGCATCTGTCTCCTCCTAGGCGGTGGCCATTTTTGGAGGGCCGTTTTCAGCAGATTCCATGCGGACTAGTCATCTGCAATCTGCAGCCCACTGAGTCAGCCCTTCAGCACCCCCTAAAATCCGGCACCCGGTGCACGCGCACCTCTAGCCCCCCCCCCCCTAGTTGCAGCCCTGGTATATGCAATACTTGGTACATCCCATCCTATGAGAGATGAATCAATCCTTATAATGACTGTAGGAGTGCAGAAGTGGAGAAGTTGCCCATGGCAACCAACCAGCTTGTATCTATTATTTTATTGAATGTACTTAATAAATGCTAGACAGAAGCTAGCTATAAAGATTTCTCCCTATCTCTCCCCAATTTGCTGTAAAAAAAGCACATAGCTGTCAGCACAATGGGCAGCACACTGGGCAGCAGGGGTATATGCATCACTGAGAGACTGCCCACGGCCGTACCTCTCATGTTTATCATGGTAGTAATGATGTTCTTATCACACTGACTCCTCACTCGTTTGTCACAGTGACAGCTGAGCAATACCCAGCCACCACGGAGGCACCATCCAGAGCTGTAATAGTTACTGACTGATCTACAGGCCCCCGTTCTCCTTTGAGCATGTACTGGGCCTGGTGCACGCATGTACAGATGTGTCCTCATACATCTACCCTAGCTGTAGTTGGTAACGATATGGCACAAACCTTGCTCCTCATTTTCTATTTCTGTAGATATCTTGCAAACCAGATGGAGGAGGATCCAGCAATTGGAAAGCCAGATTCTCTGGTTTAGACCACTCATCAAGAGGCTCTGGAAGGTGAAGGACACCCTGTGGCACACAGGGCTGCCAAGAGAAATCCTGGCCCCCTTTACAGCAACTTCCCAGGGCCCCCCTGGAGGGGGTGTGGCCACAGCATGTTAGGAACAGGGCTGCACCTCTTTGAGGGCGTGTCTAACATGTGAGAAGCACCCCCCTACAGGAGAATGACATGGGGACCGCACTCACCATTCAGTGGAAAATTGATATTTTACTCACAGAATTTCCATAACAAAGTCGACATTTCGGACCACGGAGGTCCTTTGTCAAGACTTTACAACCATGGCAAGGCTACCACCAAAAGCACCCATAACCCACATCATCCATAGCCGACTGAAATAGCCCATCTAATTAGAAAAACCACGCCCACCAATAATCCATTCATGGCTAGGAACTGAATCAAAGAAGGATTAAAACAACTCCTATAATGTACACTCCATAGACGATCTATAATTTCTATATATGCAGTACTAACCAGTACATCTCTCACATGTATACAAGAACACAAGGTGAATTAGATCCATCCAGTCCTCACACGCCAACCGGATGTAGCAAGCACTCCAGCACATGGAACGCAAACATCCTGGATGGACGTAAACATGGACGCACCACCCGGAAGTGTCATGTGCTCCAACACATGGAGCGCACCATACCCGGAAGCAGCGATGACCAACCAACCCAAAGGCGATAATCAAATACAGGACCACAGCGACCTGGAAGCGCCATGCGTTCCAACATGTGGAGCGCATTAGCATGGACTCACTATAATGCCACGGCAAAAAAACTGGTTGTTATAGGAACAATAGAAAACATAGACAAAAACGATAATAAATGAAAAATAATAATAATAATAATAATAATAATAATAACCTAGCGGACACAGTCGGCTACACAGGACAAACCCCACAGTGTATAAATACAAACACAATAAAAAATAAATAATAAAATACAGAAGAAAATACATATATATATATATATAAATAAAAAATTAAACAAATGCAAAGAAAAAAAAAACCAAAAACATAAAAAAATCTCAACACCAACTCATGTGCCACAAGCACTAAAGAATATCTCAATCATCAAAATTATATATATATATATATATATTTATATATATATAAATATATCAATAGGGTGCCAACATTACTAACTCCACCGCATAAAAAAATATTTTTTTTAACATATTCCCCAAAATAGGGTTCTCATAACGAGTGCCTCCTTGAAATTAAAATAATTTTTTATATTTTATTGTAAAAAAATATTATACGGATGATACTCATTAAGGCCCTAGGGGCCACAGTGTCCAGTTGATATATCCACTGTGCCTCACGTTTCTTCAGTAGAAGTTCTCTATCACCTCCACGCATTGGTTGCGGAATGTGGTCGATAAGCATGCACCTTAGAGTAGCTGCCGAATGTCCCATTGTGGCAAAATGCTTAGCCACTGGCTTATTGGAACATTTTGATATTAGTGCCGCACGTATTGTGGACCGATGGTTAGCCATGCGATCTCTAAATGCTCTGGTAGTCATACCGACATAATAGAGACCGTACGGACAAATCAGTATGTAAATGACGTAATCAAGGGTACAGTATAGTCGATGTCGATCGCTATCTTCCTACCCGTATGAGGGTGAGAAAAGTGTGTTCCTGTCAACATTCCACGACAAGTCGTGCAATCCGCACACATATATTATATAATACATATAGATATAACTATTATATAAATATGATATATATATATACACACACATAACATATATATATAACTCGTTCTGAGAGAGAGTGCCTCGCGAGATGATGACGTCATCATCTCGCGAGAGCAGCAGCTCTCGGCTGCATTGCATTGCAAGTCAAGTGAGTGATATTGCGCCACTACCCCCACCCGAACTGCCGCCCGCCGCCACCCCCGGTAGTTTTAGTAAAGGAGAATAAAAAAAAAGGTTGAAACAAAAACCAAAAACGGTGATGTGCTGCGGGCGGCACGGGCCCCCTGCCATCTCCGGGCCCGGGTAATCTGTACCCGCTCCCCCCCTCTCTCGGCGCCCCTGGTGGCACATAAATGTTTTGTTAGTCACATAGTAATCATATTGGTCTTATGACTGTTTTGTATGTTTTAAGTTTTTTCATATATATAAAATAATAGATCTTTTTTTGAAGTAGAATACATCATGCACTATATTTATGTATTTACATCAGCGTATGATTTTAGTCACACTAGGGTTGGAATGTCACAAGTATAATCGTTCATGCGCGTTCACGTTTGTAGTTTGTAGTTCATCGTCCATTCTGACTGTCCAACAAACGATTTTTGTTCAGAAAATCGTTCATGTTGTGCAGAATGAACGATAAACAATGAATGATTTCCATTCACTGTATGCATGATTAAAAAATCGTTCATCGTTCATCGTTTTTGAAAATCGTTCATTATTTTAGTAACCAACAATTTTTAGTGAACGATTTTCATTCACTTTTTCAAGGGAATATCTGAACGAAAATTGTTCACTAAAATCGTTGGTTACTAACATCATTGTGTGTGTATGCAGCTTTACTGATAAGCTGTGCTTCCTTGTTTTATACTCATCAGTGTAAGGTGGGGAATTCAATGCCTGTGAACTGGGCAACACAATTGCACAGTGGTTAGCATTGTAGTGTTATACCGCTGTTATTATTAGTTTGATTCCTGACCAGCCACCTATCTGTGCAGAGTTTGTATGTTCTTTGGTAGCTTGTATGGGTTCTATCCTGGTACTCGTGTTACCCTCTACACTCCAAAAAAGTACTGGTAGTGTAATTGGCTGCCAACGCTGTAAGCTCCGATGGGACAGGGATGGTGTGAATGACAAATACAGGGCCTGATTCAGAGCCGCTCGTAAGCGGCAGTACGCTCGTTCCGAGCGATGTTCGCTCTTCTGCGCATGCGTACGGTTTATAATACGCATGCTCGAACCAGTCAGTGTGGCCGAAAAACGTTTGTTCGCTATATAGCGAATGCCTGCTACTTTGAGTGACAGGAGGAGGCGTATGTGGGTGGTAACAGGGGAAGGTGCTTGAAAACGGGGAGTGGAATTAAGAACGCAGGCGTGCTTAAAGGTCAAAATGGGCGTTTTATGGGTGTGCATAATTAAAACAGCAGCGTCATTGACCACGTCACCTGGTAGTTTTATAGTCAGAACTGCTCGCAATATAGTGGTAGGAAAAACCAACCACAAGAATAGCGAGCAGTTCATGCGCTGATCGATGTACTCGATTAATCTAATAAATAGCGGACATGACATATGATGCGAGCGGCCAGGGGGCGTATTTTTCAAATAAACGTCCGCAAGTTTTGTTCGCTCGTTCAGACATGGAGGCGTGAACAGACCGCAAAGAGCGAACGGTTCATTTGAATAGCCACCCCCTTTTTCTGAACGAGCGAGCGCTAATTGCGTCCGGCTCTGAATCAGGCCCACTGTCTGTACAGCTCTGCTTAATTGGTGGCACTATATAAAATAAATTATTATAACTATTAAGTAGGGGTGTGCACCGGCCACTTTTCGTGTTTTGTGTGTTGGTTTTGGATCTGGATCTTTCTTCGTGTTTTGGATCTGGATTGGTTTTGCCAAAACCACCCTTCAGTGTTTTGGGTTCTGGGTTTTGTGTTTTGTATCTGTATTTTTTTTTAAAAAAGCATAAAAACTGCTAAAATCACAGAATTTGTGTGTTTTTCTGCTCCTATGCTATTATTAACCTCAATAACCTTAATTTCCACTCATTTCCAGTCTATTCTGAACACCTCACACCTCACAATAGTGTTTTTATATCCAAAAGGTTGCACCGAGGTAGCTGGATGACTATGCTAAGAGATACGAGTGGGCGGCACAAACACGTGACCCATCTAGACATGATACTGCAGTGGCAGACAGGATGGCAGTTTGAAAAACTAGGCCCCAAACTGTACATAATGCAAAGAAAAAAAGAGGTTCAAGATGGAATTGTCCTTGGGCCCTCCCACCCACCCTTATATTGTATAAACAGGACATGCACACTTTAACAAACCAATCATTTCAGCGCCAGGGTCTGCCACACAACTGTGGCTGAAATGATTGGTTCGTTTGGGCCCCCACAAAACAAGCTGGCAATTAATGTGTCCCTGCACAAACTGGCTCTACGGAGGCAAGATGTCATCCTCATCCTCCTCATCCACCGATTCCTCACCCTCTTCAGTGTGTACATCCTCATCCTCACAAAGTATTAACTCGTCCCCACTTGAATCCACCACCACAGGTCCCTCTGTACGTTCTGGAGGCTGGTCTCCCTGGAAGAGCTGATAATTCATTTTGATGAACATCATCTTCTCCACATTCTGTGGAAGCAACCTCCTACGCCTTTTGCTGACAAGGTTCCCGGCTGCACTAAACACTCTTTCGGAGTACACACTGGAGGGGGGGCAACTCAGGGAAAATAGAGCCAGTTTGTACAGGGACCTCCAAATTGCTTCTTTTTCCTGCCAGTACAGGTACGGACTGTCTGACATGCCTACTTGGATGCTGTCACCGATGTAATCCTTTAACAGACAGACGCACGCTTGTCGCTGTTGCTTTAAGGATGCAGGTGTGGCTACAGCCCACACATTTCACAAAGACAGAAAAAAAAAGAAGAATTTTTTTATTGTTTGTGGAGCGCACTTTGAGGGTTACACCACCCTTTAACAGACAGACGCACGCTTGTCGCTGCTGCTTTAAGGATGCAGGTGTGGCTACAGCCCACACATTTCACAAAGACAGAAAAAAAAAGAAGAAATTTTTTTTATTGTTTGTGGAGCGCACTTTGAGGGTTACACCACCCTTTAACAGACAGACGCATGCTTGTCGCTGCTGCTTTGAGGATGCAGGTGGAATCTAGACGGGATTTGGAACCGGGGACACACTACCTCCATCAATTGTCTAAATCCCACTGCACTAATGGTGGATACCGGACGCACGTCTAACACCAACATAGCAGTCAAGGCCTCAGTTATACGTTTTGCTTCAGGATGACTGCTGTCGTACTTCATCCTCATCGCTAGGGACTGTTGGAAGGTCAATTGTTTAGTAAAAGTAGTGGTGTTCCTACTTCCTCTCTGGGATGATGAACAACTCCCAGCAGCAGCAACAGCACTAGGAGGAAGTGGTTCTTGATCTTTCCGTATTTTATTTTTATCGGAGAAAGTTTGGTCCTCCATTTATGTTATATTGATATATACTTGCGGCTAAGGCGCACACAAACACAGAAAATATTTTTTTATTTTTGCTGGAGAGTAGTGCACTTTGTGGGTTACACCACCGTTTAAGAAATGAGCCAGCTGGCTCTTTACTTATGGGACACAGGCGCACGCTTGGCACTGCTCCTTTGTTGATGCACGTGCAGCCACAGTGCACACAATTCACAAACACAGAAAAAATATATATTTTTTTAGCACTTGGGGGGAGCACCCCTGACGGACAGAGCACCCCCTGGACAACACTACAGCACCCCTTTAGGACTGGGACACTGCACAGGACTTTGGAGTGGACACAGCCCCTATGGACAACTGACTGCACAACACAGTCCAGCCAGCCCCTATGGACTTTGAAGTAGTGGACACAGCCCCTATGGACAACAGCAGCACAGCACAACACAGCCAACCCCTATGGACTTTGAAGTAGTGGACACAGCCCCTATGGACAACAGCAGCACAGCGCAGCACAGCACAGCACAACACTACTCTGCACTACACTACACTACACAACACAGCCCAGCCAGCCCTAAATCCACCCTCCCTCTTCACTGTCCACAGCCGAGTGAGAAAATGGTGCCGACGCGGGTACCTTATATAGGATCCAAAACCCGCGAGACCCGGAAGGCGGGATGATGACGTTTTGCCTCGATTTCAGATCCGAGTCAGGTGGGAAAAGTCGAGCCTGACTCGGATCGGCCTCGGATCAGGGGGGCTCGGGGGGGTTCGGATTTCAGAATCCGAACCCGCTCACCCCTGCTATTAAGGTGACAAAGTCAGTAAAACAATGAACCTCTACCCAACATTGAGGAACGCTAAACAAAACAACGCTGTCCTCTGTAGATTATCTGGTTTTAATTATAATTTCTTATCATGGCAATAAGAAATGATGTCCCGGGATGCATTAAATACACCTGCAGGGACATGGGCTCTGGGAGGAGTCTGTTCCTATGATGTGTAAAAGTAAAGTGACTGCAAACAGAACTTTCTCCTGATAACATTTTCTGAAAATGGTTTTATTTTTTTTCCTGGGGGATATCCCGCAAATATTCGTTGATATATAGTCCTCTTATTATTTGCCAGCAGCATGCTCTGAATGTCTATAGGGTAAAGCATTGGCTCACAGGGCTGTGCATATTGTCATTGGGGAATAGGTCACACGTGTGAAAGTGAGGTTACATGTAAAAGGGAACATTTTCCTTATTATGCATGGTAACAATTTCACAACATTTCCCTGTTGCCAATAGGAACTATTGCAGAGCGCTGGTGCTGAGGGCCTGATTCAGAGCTGAACGCTCTGACCAGAGCGCTCGCTCTGAATCAGTGCCCTCCTACCTCCCCCCTCAAAATAGAACTTTACCCATGGAGTTGACAAGGTATCGTCCATGGAGGGGCATGACTCCCCAGGCTCTTGCAGCAAACCTGGATCTTTCTGCGGTAATGGGGGCCTGTGAAGATCCTTGTTCCCTGGTCCATTACTATAACAGGGATGTGACAGCTGCAATGAATATTATTGCCCCTGTGCGTATACAACCCCTCATACCACACCGTCAAGCCCCTTGGTTTGACAATAGTGTTAGTGAACTCAAGAAAAGGGGGCATAGACTTGAAAGACAATGGAGGAAGACGAACCTGGTAGAGGATAAGTTAACACTAATCAAACATATAAGAGAATATCAATCAACAATCACCCGTACGAAAACAGAGTTCCTTTCAAATGAGATCAAGGCAGCAAACAATAGGCCGGCTCAGCTTTTCCGTACAGTGGAGATGCTTTGCAAACCAGCATGCCTGCAGCATGATGAAACCCTCTCCCAGTCAAGATGCAATGAGTTTGCAAAATTCTTTGCAGATAAAGTATCCTCCATCCGGGCTGGAATCCCCATAGTGCCATCAAAGGAGTGCCAAACTACCAAGCCTGCCAAGGTAAGCCACCTGTCTCCCTGGAACAGATTTGACATAATGGATGTAAAAGACATTGCTAAAATTATCAGAATGTTGCGACCCACCACCTGTGATCTGGACCCTGCCTCAACCAAGTTTCTCATAGGGTGTATGGAAATGATTGGCCCTGTAATTGCAAAAATAGTTCAATGCTCTTTGCAAACAGCCATTTTTCCAGAACCACTAAAGGAAGCAATTGTTAGACCACTTCTTAAAAAATCTAATTTAGACCCCAACTGCATGACCAACTATATAGACCAGTATCAAACCTTCCTTTTCTAGGAAAAGTCATTGAGAAAGTGGTGGCAATGCAACTGGAAACCCACCTGTCTACCCATGATATTTATGATCCATTCCAGTCAGGATTCAGGAGAAGACATAGCACTGAAACAGCCCTGGTATGTGTGCTTAATGATCTTCTGATGGCAAGAGACAGAGGTGATTGTTCAATCTTAATCCTTCTGGATCTCTCAGCAGCATTTGATACTGTGGACCATGGGATTCTAATTGAGCGCCTGAAAAATTTCTGTGGACTGGATGGCACAGTCCTTAGATGGTTCAAATCATTTCTCACTGGCAGGTCACAGAGAGTTTCTTCTGGAGTAAACTCTTCATCACCAGTGCCACTTCCATGCGGTGTCCCACAGGGTTCTATACTATCCCCCATGCTTTTTGCAGTATACATGCTACCATTGGGTGAAATAATCAGATGTCATGGCCTGGTCTACCACTGCTATGCAGATGATACACAACTGTACCTGTCCTTTGCTCCAGGTACAAAGGATCCAATAACAACCCTAAATGGCTGCCTAGCTGAGCTTCAGGAGTGGATGAGTGCCAGTTGTCTGCAACTAAACCCTGATAAAACAGAGGTCCTTATGTTAGGTCACAGGACAGGGCTACAGCATAGCCAACCAACAGGACTTACGCTTGGGGGTTCAGAATTACAAAACACTAAACAAGTGCGGAATCTTGGTGTTGTCCTGGATAGTGGCTTGACACTTAAACATCAGGTATCAGCCACAATCAAATCCTCATTCTTTCATCTGAGGAACATAGCCAGAATCAAGCACTTAATTCCCTCAGAAGATCTGCCTAAAGTCATACATGCATTTATATCATCACACCTAGACTACTGCAACGCCCTCTACCTCGTTCTCCCAGCAAAAGAATTACACCGCTTGCAGATGGTACAAAATGCAGCTGCCAGGCTATTAACCAACCAGCCCCGTTCGAGCCACATAACACCCATTCTCTACTCCCTTCACTGACTGCCTGTCAGATGGCGAATTGCTTTCAAGATTGGATTAATAACTTACAAAGCCCTACATGACCATGGCCCAGGGTACCTGAAGCAGCTTCTGATTCCTTACTGCCCCACTCGATTACTGCGATCCACTGACGAAGGACTATTAACAGTTCCTAGAATCTCACGGAATTCATCTGGGGGTCGAGCTTTCAGTTTTGTGGCTCCAACCTTTTGGAACTCACTTCCCCGCACAGTTCGAGAGGCCTCCACTCTAGAATCCTTCAAAAATAGACTCAAGACTCACCTATTCACCCAACCATTTCACTAATGTCCCTTGTTTAAGCTTATTTTGTATTTTGTACTGTAAATGTAAAGCACTTTGAGTCCTTTAGGAGAAAAGCGCTATATAAATAAAATTATTATTATTATTATTATTATTATTATTACCTGAAAATGGAGCGGCCTCCTGGCCGCTCGTATAGCTGTGGGTGACCCACAGCATATGCGAGCGGCCAAAAAGATGGTTGCAATGGTCTTTGACCATCGCGACCATCGGGCTTGCGACGAGACCCTGCAGTAGGATCTCGCTTCCGCAAGCCCAGGAGTGATTTTGGCTCTATCAGAGCCAAAATCACTCCCACTGATATCATTACTGATGGGGACAGCTTCAGACGGTAGGCGTTCCCATGGGAACGCCTCCGACTGGCAGCCACGCCCCCGGCATGCCCACCAAAGGGGGCGTGCTGTCAGTCACCATCGACAGCATGCCCCCTTTGGTGCGAGACCAGGAGCGACAGCTTGGCTGTCACAGTCCGGGTCTCGTGCATGCGCACGACGGAGCTCCCTCCGTCGTGCGCATGCGCATTGGGGTAACATCGACACGCTAGCGAGCGACCTTCCCTCGCGAGCGGGTCTGAATTACCCCCTGAGCTTTTCTAGCTGATAACTCAGGTGTCACATTGCTCTGCAGAAGATGGCTCTTTGTCACCCGGGCATAGACTATCAGTTTTGTCAGCGTGTTTAAGCAAAATGTTTTCTCACATGAGATGGAGAGTTATGTCTGCAGAGAGTGATTAGCAGTGTTACTGATGTCTGTGATGGGTGTGGTATGGTGGTATGATAGATCTACCATCATAATGTTGTCATTAATCTTGTCAGCACGAGAATGTCGACATGGTCATAATGTCAACATTGGCAATGTAAATTAATGTTTAACAATGATGACATCATAACGTTGCCATTGTGGTGTCGACATTCAGAACTGACTAATTTTGTAGCCAACTCTGCATAAGCCCCAGGCAATCATATTTGGCAGTCAGGGGCCCAGAAAACAGATTCTGGGCCCCGCAAGATATGTATCTTTATTCTATAGGATATAACAAACTGTGAGCTGATTATGACCCTCAGAATCACTTGTGTGGCCACATCTAAATTACAGTATTTTATACTAGGTGATGAGAGATGACTGTCATCCTGCATGGAGGAGAGAGCAAAAAATACATCATGGCTGGGCGATAAGAGAATATCCTGGGCGTCCCATCCCAGCTTGTCATCTGTGTGATCCTCCTCAGCAGCCCAGAGTCCCCTCCTGCTCACTGCTCTAGAGCTACTACATCCAGAGGAGGAAGAAACATCCTAAGAGCAACACGGGGAGAAGTAGACTGCGATGGGGAGAGGCAGAGAGTGTAGTGGAGAGGCACAGGGTGATAATGAGTGGCAGAGGGTGACAGTGAGAGGTAGAGGGTGACAGTGAGAGGGTGGCAGTGGGTGACTGGAGAGGCAGAGGGTGGCAATGCTAGGTAGTGGGTGGATGGGAGAGGCAGTGGGTGTTAGGTGGTGACTGGGGAGACAGTGGGTGACAGTGAGTGGCAGAGGCTGACAGTGAGAGGCAGAGGGTGTTAGTGAGAGGCAGTGGGTGTCAGGTGGTGACTGGGGAAACAGTGGGTGGCAGGGGGAAGCTGTGGGTGACAGGGAGACGCAGTGGGGGCAGGGAGAGGCAGTAGGTGGCAGGGGACCAGGGAGAGGCAGAGGGTGACAGGTAGAAGAAGAGGGTAACAGGAAGATGTAGAGGATAACAGGGAGAGGTGTAGGGTGGTAGGGAGAGGCTATAAGTAGCAGGGAGAGGGTGACAGGGAATGGCAGTGGGTGATAAGGAGAGGGAGAGTCAGGGAGAGGCAGTGGGTGATGGAGAGGTAGAGGATGGCAGTGAGTGGCAGAGGATGACAGTGTGGCAAAGGGTGACAGTGAGAGCCAGAGGGCTTTAGTGAGAGGCAGTGGGTGTCAGGTGGTGACTGGGAAAACAGTGGGTAGCAGGGGGAGGCTGTGGGTGATAGAGAGGCAGTGGGGGGCAGTTAGAGGCAGTCGGTGGCAGGGGAACAGGGAGAGGCAGAGGGTGACAGGTAGAGGAAGAGGGTGACAGATAGAGGAAGAGAGTGGCAGGAAGATGTAGAGGATAACAGGGAGATGTGGAGGGTGGTAGTAAGAGGCTATAAGTAGCAGGGAGAGGGTGACAGGGAATGGCAGTGGGTGAAATGGAGAGGAAGAGGGTGGCAGAGAGAGGCAGGCAGAGGAAGAGGGTGACAGGGAGAGGCAGTGGGTGATTACTATGTCTTTGTTGTCTTGTGTATCTCGTTCCCCCTTGTCTACCCTACTCGGAGACTAGCTACTTGCCGCTGTTGGCAGCGGAAGTCTGGAGAGATTTGGCCTTTTTGCCTGAACTGATGGATTTAATTTGGCTTAATTTGGCTGATTGGCAATAATAATTATTTTGTCCCTCAGCAGGTTTTTGGTTTACCTCTGGTCGAGTTTACTTGTGTTATCCTTGCTATCCTCTCATACCCACCCCTCCCCCACTCTCCTACTCTTTTTTCCTCCTTATTCCTCCTTTACCCTCATGTCTCTTTATGTTGCTTCTAATTGGCACTGAAGCTTTTCTTGATTCGGGTTGGCATTTAATTCCGTAAATTTTATTTATTTTATTGGGCAGATTCTCCTATCACAAGGTTTTAATTTCAAAATGATGTAATGTTTTATTATTTCTCTCTCTCCTTATAGGTGTTAAGTTTGACTTTACTCCTACTGTATATCATCTGTTGTGTAGTCCATTGTTGGGGTGGCAGATTATGCACATCCTTTCTTTGCCTCCATATTTTCTATCATTTAAGCTTATTTAAATGGAATGTAGTTATGTGACCGCCACACGGGATGCCGGCAGTCGAAATCCCGGTGCCGGTATTCCGACCGTGGCCAGAACTCCAGCTCTGGAATCCCGACATCAGTTGAGATGCCAACACCAGAATCCCAACATCCGGCATTCCGACAGTAGGCATCCCGAACGTAAGTATAGTGAGCCGGGTTAGCTGCGGTGGGGGGTTAGGTTTAGGCACCATGGGGGGATTAGGGTTAGGCTGCAGGAGGGGGAAGGTTTGGGTTAGGCTGCGGACAGGGGGGGTTAGGTTTAGGCACCACCAGGGATGGGGTTAGGGTTAGGCACCAAGGGGGAATATTTAGGTTTAGGCACTAATGGGGAGGGAGGGTTAGGGTTAGGATGCAGGAAAGGAGGGGTAGGGTTACGGGGTGGCAACAGACATACTGATACCCGGTGCGTGGATCGGTAAGATAATTTTTTTGTTTTCAAAAGTCCATGGATTACCGCGGAGACCAGCGCCAGGATATAAGTGAGTATGAAATCTTTTTTGCAGGACCAGTCAATACGGATTCTACTGGAGAAGGGGACAGAAACATCTGGTATAAGTAAGTACAGTATGTGTGAATGGGTAGGTGTATGTAATAAAGTTATACTTGGCACGGTGTGTGTGTTTTGTCTTTATTTATCTATTTATTTTACAGTGGGGGTACAGGTGCCACCTGTCTGCTGGCACTTGTAGTTCCACAAGTGCCAAAGGGCAGCATGCTGGCACCTGTAGTTCCACTGTAAAATACGATGGTTTAATTATATTTCCCCACTTTATTACCCCCGTACCCAATGCTCCAGGGGTGTGGGGAAGAGCCCCGGACCAAGCCTGGGGTTAAGGGAGAGGGGGGACCCCTTTTTTGGGGTCCACACCTCCCCTGAGATCTCCAGCTTGGTCTGACCGGCTTGGGCTGATAATGCTTTGGACCCAGAGCCCCGGTGAAAGGGTCTCCGGGCTGTGGCATTACGGCCCGGCCATTTTGGGTCTGTTGCTGGTTTTAAATATAGGGGGACCCTACGCAATTTTTTCCCCCCTATATTTAAAATCAGGACTGCCCCTGCAGCCTGGTGTTGGTTTCTAAATTACTGGGGAACCCTACACATTTTGTTTCCCATAATCTTAGAAACCAGGACAGGCTGGCAAGCCTGGGGCTGGTTAAGCTTTAGGGGGGCCCTATGTCATTTTTTTTAACACTTTTAACCCATTTTTTTACAGGTACAACACAAGCACTGATATGTGCAGGCTGCTTGCTCGGGAGAGTTTTGCAGAGAGAAGACACTGCAATCTCGGGTGAGTCATCTCCTGCAAAACCTGCTACTTGTGGGAGAAATCTCCTGCAAAACCTGCTACTCGGCAGAGAAATCTCGTTCTGCTTCACCATCGGCCATCTCACTCTCAGCTAAACTCCCTTCTTTGTAAATTTGCGAGTCTCAGGAGCTTCAAATCACCCGAGTTAGGTGAAGCTAATCGAGTTGAAAAAAAAACAAACTCTCCCGGACTCGATTCTTAGTAAATTTACCCCTAACAATCTCCCTGAAGAGTCCAGCAGGTAAATTTACTAAAGTGAGAGTTTTTAGAAGTGAGTTTTAGAAGAGATGATGTCCATAGCAACCAATCAGATTCTAGCTATTATCTTCTAGAAGGTGCTAGTTAAATGTCTAGTAGAATATGATTGGTTGCTATGGGCAACATCTCTTTTAGAACTCACTTCTAAAAACTCTCACTTTAATAAATTTATCCCTTAGACTCAGAATTACTAAGTCCGAAGAGTGACACAAATTGTAGTAAATTAATTTTGGATTCCGAAGCAAATTTGAGAGGGAGGACGGGAGGCACTTACAAAAATTCACATCAGTCCCTTCCTCAGTTAAGCTCTTTGGTGGTTCCGCATTTAAAAAAAAAAAAATGAAAGGGGCATGCAGTTGATGCTGTCTGTGGCCATAAAAATTTCTAGACATTTTTGGCATTCAGTAGCCGCATGTCAAATACTTCAGCGGCTGTGGCAGTTCAATAACCAACAAGGCACATCTGGGAAAGAGAATGGCACTGCAGTCACAGACAGGATGGCAGTTTAATAAACTATAACAATAAGGTTTGTCAGCTACATAAAAATACAGTCCACAATACCCCAAACAGCGCATAATACAAAGAAAAGATGTGCAAGATGAAATTGTCCTTGGGCCCTCCTGCCGATGGGAGTAATGCCGGTGTCGCACCTGCCCATTTCGATTCTTGAATGAGTGAATAAACTATTATTGTGTCAGCATACAAAACAGAAGCTCTGAACAGGAAGGGGGCTGAGGGATTTAAAGTCTGCTACTAAACATCTCTTATCATTGTGCTTCTGGGATTACTATATGTTAGAGATGAGCGGGTTCAGTTCCCAGAGAACTGAACCCACCCAAATTTAGCATATCCGAGTCGGATCCAAGCAGGCTTGGAGGTTCCCGCCTTACTCGGTTCTCGAAACCGAGACAAAACCATGGAGATGGAAATCTCGCGGTTCGCGAGCTTTCATCTCTATGATCAATGTAGTATATAAGGGACCACGCGACGGATGCCATTTCCACTCCGACTGTGGAAACTGAACAGGGGGGGTGGGTAGTGTAGGGCTGGGAAAGGTGCTGGTGCTATCTGCTGTGTCCTGGGCTGGTGACTGCTGATCCATTCTGGTCTCTGGTCACGGTGCTGTCACTGTCACTGTGCTGTCTGCTGATCCATTCTGGTCACCAGTGGCAGGCTGGGCCGGGGGGCAGGGTGCCATATGCCCCCCCCCAGGCCGCAGCATCATGCGGGCCGCGGGCCGCAGGCAGTCTGTGTCACTGTGACACAGACTGCACCGCGTGTGTAGCGCTGACCGGACGGAGTTCGGTCAGCGCTACACAAGTGACAAACACACAGCCGCCGGCTCCGGTAGCTGTGTGTTTGTTTTGATCAGCAGCCAATGAGTCTGTCAGACTCTCATTAGCTGCTGCTGCGCCCACTGCGGGAGCCGCTCCATCTTCCGGCTCCCGCAGTGGGTAATGGGAGAGGCGTCATGACGTCATATGACGTCTTTCCCATAATGCAGAGGACAGACGGAGGAGCGGATGGCGGCTGGAGCAGGGATTCAGGTAAGTGTTTTTTTTATTTTTATATTACGTGTGTCTACTGCGGGGGGTCTGGCACTACAAGGAGGAGACCACTACTGGGGGCACTACAAAGGGGGGGACTTCTACTACTGGGTGCACTACAAGGGGGGTACTACTACTACTGGGGGCACTACAAGGGGGGACTACTACTACTGGGGGCACTACAAGGGGGGAGACTACTACAACTGGGGGCACTACAAGGGGGGGCTACTACAACTGGGGGCACTACAAGGGGGGTACTACTACTGGGGGGGACTACTACTAGGGGCACTACAAGGGGAGGGGACTACTACTAGGGGCACTGCATGGGGGGAGGGGACTACTACTAGGGGCACTACATAGGGGGAGGGGACTACCACTGGGGGCATTGCATCGAGGGACCACGGCTGGGGGCTCTATATAAAGGGCAATACTGGGGGTACTGCATAGGGGGAAGACTACAACTGGGGCCACTATTTAAGGGGCACTATATAAGGGACTTACTACTGGGGGCACAAGGGGCACTGCACAGGGGGGACCACTACTGGGGGCACTATATAAGGGACTTACTACTGGGGGCACAGGGGGTACTGCATAGGGGGGATCACTACTGAGGGCACTACTGGAGGCATGCATAAGGGTTTCCTCTCCTGTGGCACAGGGGGGCACTGCATATGGGCACTACGACAGGGGGCTGCGCCTAATCTTTATTTTTACCTTACATTAATCCCATATGGACCTGCCTCCTCCCTAGAACACTTGAGGGGGGGCGCCGTAGAACGTACGTTCTTTCGAGTACCCTGGCTACACGCTACTCCTCTGCCAGGGCCGCCTGCATGTATTTGCCCCCCAGGCTAAAAGTTGCCAGCCAGCCCCTGCTGGTCACGGTGCTGTCACTATCACTATGCTGTCTGTGCTGATCCATTCTGGTCTCTGGTCACAGTGCTGTCACTGTGCTGTCTGGTGATCCATCTGGGCTGTCTGCTATGTCCTGGGCTTGTGCTGTATCCATCTCTGGGCCCAAGTTCTAGACTCCAAAAAAAAAGTAAAAAAAAAAAATCAAAGTGTCTTTTTATATTTTTCTGTGTGTGCATGCGTGTTAGGCTTAACCACAGTAGCACACAAGAGCCAGCCAGCAACGCACGTTGCAACCTTGTGCTGTCCGACTACAGTCGTTCTTAAAAAAAAAAAACAATAAAAGTGTCATATTTTTTTCTTGTTTGTGTGGGTGGGCTTTCACCTTAACCACAGTAGTGCACAAGATCCAGCCAGTAACATAAGTTGCAACCTTGTGCTGCCTGACTCCAGTCGTTCTAAAAAAAAAAAAACAATAAAAGTGTCATATTTTTTTCGTGTTTGTGTGGGTGGGGTTTTAGCTTAACCACAGTAGTGCACAAGATCTAGCCAGTAATGCAAGTTGCAACCTTGTGCTGCCTGACTCCAGTAGTTCTTAAAAAAAAAAACCAATAAAAGTGTCATATTTTTTTCTTGTTTGTGTGGATGGGTTTTCGGCTTAACCAAGATCCAGCCAGTAACGCAAGTTGCAACCTTGTGCTCCCTGACTCCAGTCGTTCTTAAAAAAAAAAACAATAAAAGTGTCATATTTTTTTCTTGTTTGTGTGGGATGGTTTTCAGCTTAATCGCAGTAGTGCACAAGATCCAGCCAGTAATGCAAGTTGCAACCTTGTGCTGTCCGACTACAGTCGTTCTTAAAAAGAAAACAATAATATTTTTTTCTTGTTTGTGTGGGTGGGTTTTCACCTTAACCACAGTAGTGCACAACCAAGATCCAGCCAGTAACGCAAGTTGCAACCTTGTGCTCCCTGACTCCAGTCGTTCTTAAAAAAAAACAATTAAAGTGTCATATTTTTTTCTTCTTTGTGTGCGTGGGTGTTAGGCTGAACCACAGTAGCGCACAAGATCCAGAGACTACAGTCATGTTCAATCAAAAGAAAAACAATACAAGTGTCATTGTCTTATATATTTTTTTCTTCTGTGTCTGCGTGGGTGTTAGGCTTAACCGCAGTGGCACACAAGAGCCAGCCTGCAACTCCAGTCATGATCAATCGTTACTCTGGGGCCAAGTTCTTCTGGAGCTGCCAAAAAATCTAAATCATCATTTGTCGTTTTTTCTAATATTTTTGTGTTTCCGCACGACTGCACGTGTGTGCATTTTGTAACCGCACCTTGGCTACACTATTGGTGATTGTGACACTGCTTTTAGACTGCAGAAAAAATATGGATACTTGACTTTAGATAAATAAAAAATTGGCAATATGCCATTCACTACACGAAGTGGCAAGGAAAGGATAAGGCCTTGGCCTTCTTACTTTATGAAGAAGACTGCTGATTCTGATAGCCCTTCTGCTTGTAGTAGTAGTGGTGGTCCAATTAAAAATGTAAAAGTTGGGGCGTGGCCTGGCAAGCAACCGGAGCAGACATCTTTTGAAAAGCTCCCCTGTGTCCACCTATAAAACCACCCACCTTTTGCCCCCTGGTTGGAAAATACCTGCCACACACACACACCCATCCTTGCTGAGCCCTTTACCGGTGGGGAGAAGTGATTTTGGAGCGGAGGAGGTGCGTAATTGCCTTCCCTGCAAGCTGCGGCCTGGTCACCACCTTCAAGCCGGGGACTCAAGTGATTGCGGCACCTGTCTGCCTTGCCGTCTCAGGTGGAGTCAGCCGCTTCCCCCCACTGCTGCACAGATCCTGCCGGAGGCTGCCGCTGAAGTCCTCTCCGCATCATTTACAGCTGGGACTGCCCGCCGTCTCCGAACCCACCCGCGGTGCCCGCCCTGCAGTCTTTGGCGGGGCCGGACGCTTTCCTGCACTGCCTCACTGACCTTAAAGGCAGCTGCTGCTGAATCCATCTCCGCGGCGCTTACAGCTGGGGTCTGCCTGCTGACGCCTGATCCACCGGCGGCACCCGCCCACCTTGCAGTAATTGATGGGGGTGGCTTCTCCCTCCCGCTGCTGCACAGACCTGAAGGGCGGCTGCTGCATTGTTTCTACCCACACCTCATACTGCTGGGGACAGCCAGCTGCTGCGGGGACTGACGTTGCCACTCCCATATAGCAGTCCATCCCGGCCCGGACCTCCTGCACCTTATAATTATCTGGAGGGGGAATCGGGTAGAGGTCATCTTTTTTCAGAAGGAGGACCCTTTGCCGGATTGTGGACCCCTGAGAGAAGATCCTCATGATCTGGTGGCCTGTGTCGTATCTGCAGCCAGGTTGTCCCAATACACAGTGAGTGACTCTGCTTCCAGCTTCTTAAATCTTACCTTATTCTAACCTAGAAACCACTACTTATACCTGGTAGCATACTGTCTTTATACCTGGCTCTCGAATTATAAGGCTTGCATTTTCATTTCTGAGGATCTGGCTCCCCCTGGTCTTTGAAAAGAAGAATTTCACTTTGTAAAATGCTAACCTCTGACACCTGCTCCATGCTTGCTATGTAACCATATCCTCAGGGGGCTGTGACCCTTACCATCCACTCATTCATGATGATATATTAACGTGCACTATCTAATTCCACCTATTCCTAATGGGAAAACCAAAAAAAGATACACAGAAAAAAGATCCCAGGACACCACGCCCTAATTCCTCCCAAACAAATCTCCGCTCATATCTTTCTATATCCCAGTCGGCCGACTCTTCTACATTGCCTTTGGAACAGATCCCAACAACTCCGATTACTATGGCTCAATCACCCCCAGCCAGTGACTTCCAATTCCAGATGTCACAATTACGAGGCGAAATTACAGAAGTCCTGACTCATGTCAGGTCACTCACCTCCAAACAGGACATCCAGGCGCTAGAGTCAAGAATTCAGGACTCATTCCAAACCCAAATTGCCATAGTACAGGAAGACGTCAAACAGCTGGGCTCTCGAGTAGTGGTCCTCGAAGAGGAAAAAGATGCTGTTAATGACCAACTGTCCCATCTTCATACCTTGATCTCCCAACAGTCCTCGTCCATGCAACTTCTCCAATCTAAACTCGATGACCTTGACAACAGAGGGCGCAGAAACAACATACGGATCAGGGGTCTTCCAGAAGGTGTCCCACCTTCTGGCCTGCTCGATGCCTTGAACAAAATCTTTGGTGAATTACTCGACCTGGACACCAGTGAATCTATTGAGTTTGACTGGGCACATAGAGCACTGCGTCCTAGGGGCCTGGTGTCCGAATACCCGAGAGATGTTATATGTAGACTTCATTATTTTACACAGAAAGAGGATATACTTCGCAAAGTCCGTACCCTAGAGGGAGTGGAGTTTAATGGTATGATCCTGCAGATATTTCCAGACTTTTCTTGGCGTACTCTTCAACAACGTCGATTGGTGAAGCCCTTTACAGAATCTCTCCGTAAATATGATCTTAAATACAGATGGGGTTTTCCTTTTTCTCTCCAAGTATCTCATACTGGCAAGTCTTTGTCTCTCCAAACGCCTTTAGATTTACCAGATTTCTGCTCCTCTCTGGGCATAGATCCTGTTGCTCTCCTGGATTGGCAAGCCTTTCTGTCACCATCTCCGACTACTCAAGGTCGGACAAAATGAGATCAATGGCATACGGTACAGAAGCAACAGAAGAAAGCTAAAGGCAATAATTCTACAACCAACACTGATCCCACCTGAAGTTGGACAATTAAGCTATTATGCTCTAACCGTTTACTCTTGTATTTCTAATATTGAATATCTGTATACTCGAGTTTCACTGTTTCTCCCCCGTGGAAGACATTAGGAATTGGTTTTCCCTCCCTATATTTTTCCCTTTACTGGAAGTTTATGCTGAAAGTTTTTATTTTTATATAATGTCGGAATGTTATATATCTCTCAAGTCTTTAGCTTTATGTATATTTTTCCTTCTCTTGCATTTAGGATGTTTGGGTCACTACTCCCCCTGTGTGCCCCCTGCCGCTAAATTTTTCCCCGTGACATGGGAACTCCGGTGGTCCCTCTTTTGTCTGGTAGCGTTTTTTTGACACCGTTTATTGTCATATTGTGTATGTATGTGATTGATTTACAAATCTATTATTGTTTCCCCCCCCTCTTTTTATGTTCCTTTCCCTTTTTCTTTTAATTTTCATTTTTTGCTGTTATTATTGTTTCTGCTGTCCCTTCTGATACTCAATTTGCGCCCTAGTCTTTCTCCCCCATGACTGCCCCATTCCGTATAGTATCCATTAACACAAGAGGATTGAATGTACCTGAGAAGCGAGCCCAAGCCCTTCGATCCTTCCACTCTGAAGGTGCGGATGTGGTTCTTGTACAGGAGACCCACTTTCGCCACTCTTCTACTCCTATGAAGCTAAGCAATTACTGGTACCCTACAGCATTTTATTCAAATTTCTCCTTGTCTAAGTCTAAAGGTGTCACCATTCTGTTTGCAAGACATTTGACAATTGTGGACCAGGAAGTACACTGCCTTGAGGAGGGGAGGGGTTTATTGGTCAAATGTTCCATTTTCAACCATCTCTTTACTTTTGTCAATATTTACGCTCCTAATCATAGTCAACCTTCCTTCCTCGAGAGGGTTCTGGACAAGGTGGGCGAGCTTCAGTAGGGAACTCTGATAGTCGGGGGTGACTTCAACTGGACCCTTGATCCCTCTCAAGATACCTCAATGGGTTCCTCCTCCATCCCATACCGATCGTTGAGAAAGGTAAGGCGCTTGCTTCATGCTCACCAGCTGTCTGATATCTGGAGGTTGTTTCACCCTTCTGACAGGGACTACTCTCATTATTCTATTTGCCACCGATCCTAGTCTAGAATTGACTATATTTATTGGTCACTGTCACCTCCATCTCATACAGGCTTCCTCGATAGGCATAACTACATGGTCAGATCACGCCCCTATTACTGTTGACCTTTCTCTCGCCCCCTCTAGCCCTCTCTTTAGAACATGGCGTTTCAATGAATCATTGCTAACTGACGATTATTGTAGAACGCAGCTTTTAGAGGCACTAGATGCCTATATCGACTATAATGATAACCCTGATACCTCTAATCTTACCATATGGGAGGCACATAAATGTGTCCTGAGGGGAAAATGTATCCAATTAGGCTCCTTTTTAAAGAAACAATGTCTCAGCCAAATAGATTCCCTTTTGCAAAAAATTCATAAATTGGACTCTTCATAAATCCTCCCTATCCCCTGATGTTCTAATAGAATTAACTCAAACTCGCTCTGCCTTAAATAAACTTTTACTGGAAAAAGTTAGATACTCCTTCTGGAAATGTAGGAGGCGATATTTTCACTGGGGTAATAAACCCGGGAAATGTTGGCACGTGCTCTCAGAACCCAAAGGGTGTGCTCTTTTATCTCTTCTGTTAAGGATAGAGGGGGGCAGACCCTTCATGATACCACTTCAATTGTGGAAGCCTTCCGTATTATTCTTCGCTTTATAATTTACCAGTTTCCGCGGCTTTCCCCAATGTGGGCGGGAAGCACCGAGCTATCGACACTTATCTTTCCAGAGTTAGTTTTCCCAAACTTGACACCTTGGTCAGAGATGAATTAGAGACACCCTTCTCCTTACAGGAATTGGAGGAAGTCATCAAGTCTACCCCTTCTGGTAAGAGCCCTGGCCCCGATGGCTTTACCATTAACTACTTTAAGGCCTTCCAGGACAAACTAGCCCCCCTGCTCCTGAAAGCTTTTAACAATATCTCAGATACATCACCCTTTTCTAAACAATCTATGGAAGCCCATATTACAGTAATACCTAAAGAGGGTAAGGACCCTTCTCTCTGTCCCAGCTATCATCCAATTTCCCTTCTGAACGTCGATGTCAAACTATTCGCAAAGCTTCTCGCAAACAGACTAAAACACTCCCTGCCTTCCCTCATTCATAGCGATCAGGTGGGGTTTGTCCCGGGACGCGAGGCCAGAGATAACACCTCCAAACTTATAGCCCTTATCCATCATATTTCCTCGACTGATACCCCAGCTATTCTGTTATCTACCGACACCGAGAAGGCATTCGATCCCGTCGATTGGGACTTTATGACTGGAGTTTTGAGACAATTGGGATTGGGACCTGTTTGCCTTCAACGTATCCTTGCCTTATATAGGTCTCCATCTGTGAGAATCAGAATTAACGGCTCCCTTTCAAATTCTTTCCCCATAACAAATGTAACTAGACAGGGCTGCCCATTATCGCCTATGATTTTCGTCCTTTGTATGGAGGCCCTGGCACGGTCCATTCGCCTAAACCCTGACATATCGGCATTCAAGGTGGGCAGGGAGGAATATAAACTAGCTTTATTTGCCAACGACTTATTGGCCACAATCACGAACCCTATAATTTCACTTCCGAATTTATTAGAAGAGTTTAAGTCCTTTGGGGACTTTTCTAACTTTAAAATCAACTACTCAAAATCTGTTGCATTAAACATTACTGCTCCCTCCCAGATGGTAGCTGGTCTCAAATTATCATTCCCCTTTGCTTGGCATACCACCCATTTAAAATATCTTGGGGTTACTTCAACTAGAAACCTTACGCACCTATTTGAATCTAATTTTGTCCCTCTACTGGCCAAACTCCGCTCAGATTTGCAGTTGTGGAAGACCAAATCTTTTTCGTGGTTTGGAAGATTTGGCGTGTTAAAGATTAACTTCTTACCTAGGATCCTATACCTCCTACAGACTCTCCCAATCAAATTGTCACCTAAGTGGATACTAGATGTCCAAACTCTAATTAGAGACTTCATTTGGAAGGGAAATAGACCCCGTTTGAGGTTGGATCTTATGTCCCGGCACAAAGATAGAGGCGGCATTTCCCTTCCAAATATTAAAAGATACCATCAAGCATGCCTCCTACACCGCATTTTAGAATGGACTAGATCTGACTCCCCTAAACAATGGATATGCATAGAACAGCAAGCACTTGAGATCCCCCTGTTGATAGCTCCGTGGCTTCCTGCTCTCCCCAATCTCGCGCACCCCACTATTGGCCCCACGCTGTCCTGTTGGAGGTCCATGAGGGGTTCCCCATCGGTGTCTGCTCCTAATTCCTCTCTGACATCGTTCCTCTATAATGATAGTTTCCCTCCAGGGATGGACCATATTAACTTCCATTCTCCTTTGAGGGCAGGTCTTTTCAGGGTTGGACAGTTGGTTAGCAATGGTGGTGTGCTATCTTTTGCAGAGGTATGTGAGAGATGGAGGCTGCAGGCTAATGAATATTGGCGCTATTTCCAGGTTCGTCATTTCTTACACTCCTTGGGAACACCCCAGACCTTAAGTAGGGTTTATACTCCTTTTGAGCAGCTATGCATAAGTCCCACTCCCCACACCCATACTATTTCATTGCTATACAGCTCTCTTTCCTCAGATGCTGGCATCTCCCTCCCCAGCTTTACTGAGCGGTGGAACCGTGACCTCGGTTCCAGTCTAGTTGAAATTCCATGGAGAAAGATATTTGCACTAGCACATGCCTGCTCCAAGAATACCTCCGTTGTTGAGACTCAGTACAAGCTCATCTCGAGATGGTACAGATGCCCAGATACTCTTTCTAAAATGGGGATTGGGGTGCCCAATATATGTTGGCGCTGCTTAAATGCCCCGGGTAACCCTTTTCATATCTGGTGGCAATGCCTACTCCTTCAGTCCTATTGGTCGGAAGTTATTCGCCTCTCAGCCATCATTTTGGGTGAACCGGTTCCCACAGATCCCCCGTTTTGGTTATTCCATCTGTCGTCCGGGACCCTCTCGAGGTACAAAAGGTCTTTATTATGTAATTTGAATAACGCGGCAAAGGCTGTTATCCCAGTGAGATGGCGCTCCTCCTCTCCTCCCGTGGTGACTGACTGGTTCACGAGAATAGATTTATATATGGAGATGGACGATTTGATAACTTCCGCAGATGGCGACTATGAATCCTTAGGGATACCTGGTCTCGCTGTATGGATTTTAAGGATTCTGTATCTTATAAAATCATTCTCTCTAGCCGACCTACACTTGTGTAAGTTATGCCTATTTCCCTGCCTGGACCCTATGTGACCCAGTGGAGCCAATATAGATTAATATTAAATTTGTCGTGGCTTTGTTTTTGATCTATATTCTAATTATGCAGCAATTCTCTCTTTCCCCTCTCCACCCCTCATTGTTTTGTCTCTTCCCTAAATGTTTTTTTTTTATTATTATTATTTTGATTATAGAGGTTCTTTATATTCTGATTAGGAAATTTTATAATTTTTCGGATCTGATTGAAACCTTATTTTGCAGGTTCACTTTGTAATATCGATTTTGAAATGGTTCTCTTTTTGTAATAATCTGCTACTATTATCTAATAAAAAATAATTTGCTATAAAAATGTGAAAGTTGTTAAGACAGCTCCGGAAAAACCAACTGTGTGCCCTGAGAAATCAAAATCACAAATCCCTGAGGAGAGTGCAAGTGTGTCCGCGTTTGCCATGTGTGAGCCCGTCCTAAATACTAGTGTACTGGAGGATCCTCCAAGTTCCAACATTTGTGTGCCCTCTGTAAATGTGGGGAAGAGCAGTCAACATCTTCCACACGTAGTCATTGAGGATGCTTCTGTGGAATTGCACATGGAGGAGGAGGATATTTTGGTGGATGAAGGCGCTAAGGATGATGAGGATGTTGATGCTGAGAATGTCCTTTGTGTAAGTAAGGCAACAGTTGTTGCCCATGGTTTGAAAAAGCCAAAGCCCATTGTTGTCATGCCGGGACAAAAGACAAAAAAATCTTCTTCTGACGTGTGGAATTATTTCCATCCCGATCCGGTCAACAGTTTTCAAGCAATATATGCCCATTGCCATGCAAGAGTGAGTAGAGGGAGGGACCTAAACCACCTAGGAACCTCCTCCTTGTTACGTCACTTGGAGCGCATTAGTCAAATATCAAAGTGTATGTCGCCAAGTTCCAAAACTCAAAACGTAACAAGTCCAGTGTCACCTACTTGCTCCCTCTCTGTGGGATCCAAGCGCCTTCGATCTCCAACACCAACACCTGCATCATCACCTACATCCTCATTCGTGATCGGAAGTAATTTAAAAAAAACAATTGACTATTAAACAGCCCTTTGATAGAGGAAGTAAGTATAAAAGCTGTCACACAGTTTCACAGTGGATCACTGACGCCATGACAGCTGTACTAGTATTAGATGGTGAAATAATTAAAAATGAGGATGATAGTGTGGAGGAAGTGCAAAAGGAGGATGCTAATGTGGATGTTGATGATAAGGATGTGGTTTGCGAAAATCAGCCACCAGTGGCAGCAGTTGTTGCTAATGATAAAAAGAAAGCCAGAAAAGCAATGTCTTGGGTGTGGAATTATTTTAATCTAAATTCTGACAACAGTTGTGAAGGCATCTGTTCCATTCGTAAAGCCAAAGTTAGCAGAGGAAGGGGCGTTAAACATCTAGGCACCTCCTCCCTGTTATGTCATTTGCAGCGAGTTCATGCAATTTGTTTAACAAAATTATAAATTTGTAACTTAATAACAAGCAGTCCAGTATCAGCTACCAGCAGTTTGGACCATAACATGCAATCTCCACCACCAACACCCTCCTCCTTAATAATTGAAGGTAGTCCTTCCAAAAAATATTGTGGTTACAAAGCACAAAAGTTCTTATTGCAATAAAAAGAAAGTTACACGCTTTGATCTTACACAATTAGCACAAAAGACACTTAAATACAAAGGTACAGCCAATACATATGCAAGCACTCTGAATCCAGATTCCCAGCATCAAACGTGAAGCCTCCATCATAAGAAAGAAAGAAGATGACTGACTACAGGACTGAGAGCACTTGAATATATACCCTACAGAGAGTGGACAACACAATAGAAATGAGCTGGCATAATTCCATTGGTTCTTGTTCTTGTCATTCTGGTACGATGCAGGTCATAGGACAGTTCATATGGTGACAACAGGGATATGGTCCATCCCTCCAGATGAGATAAAACTGGATAAGACACTCCATAAAAAGTACATATCTTAATTAATAATTCCCTATAATCCATACCCACCAAAAGCCAGATGCAACTCCTTCGCCGATAGATGCAGATATCTGGAATTAAACAGGGTGTCAGTATGATACCAAACATGACATGTCTACTAAGTTCTATACCTTACATATCATATATGTACATTTTACACCATAATGATTAACTAACAAAACCTCTAACATTATGCTCAATGCTAGGGAACCTTTTATATGTATGCTTGCATAAATGAATGTGAGATATTTACAGGAATTCATCAGTGTGCGTTGTACGTCTGAATGTAGTGCAAACATGTGCTGCGTGTATGTGTTGTGTATCATGCAAATAGGTGCTGTATGTGAGTTTATATTGTATTCACTAATGTGCGTCTGTATCATGGTTTTTTAATTAATATATATATATATATATATATTTATCCAGTAACTGGTATTTTTTATATTATATCCATCTGAATCTAATTCCAAGGTCATATATAATAAAGTTTGTTCTGCTCACAGGTGGCATAGCAACCCTTGGCCGGAGTCCAGAAGTCTGATAACTCAACAAAGGCTTTCCTATGCTTATTTAGAATACAATTGTCAGTACTTCTTAACCACGTTAGCATTGAACACAAGGCATACAATTGCCAACAATAGTCAAACTTCTAACAATTGTTTCTAACTCTACATTTAGCACACTTAATCTGAGCATATCAGTCTCTGTGTTACACTTCAATTGCCACAGACATATTGGGCCAAATGTAATAGGGTGAGAGTTTAGAAAATGTGAGAGTTTAGCAGTAAACTCTCACATTGGTTGAGCTTTATCTTCAAAATGGGAAAACATCTGAATGAGATTTTAAATCCTGAGAGTTTTTTAAGTCTGAAAAAACTTGCAAGTTCACTCTGTTACTTTGTTTTTGGACTCATTGGCAAAGTTTAAAAAGTGTCAGAAACTCTCACTTTTCTAAACTCTCACCCTATTACATTTGGCCCTATGTATCTGTATGCGGAGCTTCTCAATATATATGCAAACACTCACAGTATCTTTGTGTATTTTAATTACTAGTCACAGACTTGTATACAGAACCTGTTTCTCATTACTGACTAAACCTTGCATAAATATAGATATACATATACGCATTTGTGCAAATCAGATTTTGCCGATGCAGAATAGCGTCCGATCTACTCTTTATCGGCCCACAGACGACTAGATTGTCAAATAATAATAACAAATTATAACCATAACCAATAATTTGACTTCGACAGTCCACCCTTTGATAGCAAACAATACGCTATCACACTCTGAGCTTCACCTTTTGTAGTCATGCATAATAATGTATTATTCAATGTTCTTAACAGTATGACACAATTTGGTTATTGAACCGTTAATAGTGCATCTCCAGAAGGGGTAAAACAACCCTTATATGCACTCAGTGGATCAAATACGAGACCATTGTTAAGATGTGGGAACTCATCGAGCCTAAAAGAGTTGAGTGGGGGAATAGAAACTACATTATCTAGGATGTTTGAACATAACTTTAACAATACATTCATGCATGACCACACAGTTCCATATTCCACCATCTGATGGTACACTCTAACTCAGGGTTGTAATGCAGTTCTTCCTTGACCTTGGTATCCATAATATCATTGCTTACCACCATCATAATATCTGTTTCTCTGTTTGCTCTTGTACATTTTCCATACTTCTAGACATTAGGAACACACCTGACACATAAGCCAATTACTAGGATGACAATAAGTATGGGGATCAGGAGCTTACCCACAATAGCAACCAGTTCCTGGACCCACTCTCCTAGACCAGAGAACCATTTTGCAGGGTTCAACCAAGAGAACCACACTTTTACCTTTCCTCTTATTCAGCCAGTGAAGCATTATGGTTCTTTCGAAATTCCCATTTCAGCTGCAGAATTTCATCCATCTTCTGATCTATCACCTCCTTGGGGTCACTAGTGTTATTGGTGATGTACGTGCAACACTTGACACCAAATTGGGTGGCTAGAGTCACACAGTATCCACCAGTAACAGCTGTTAAATAATTTAACACTAGCCTATGTTGCACAAGTTCTTTCTTATAAGCCTGTAACTCCTTACCTGTATACCTGAATGTGTATACATCTCGGTGATATTATTTATTAATTTAGCAAGATCTTGGATGTATCTAAAATTTAAAGTACCCCGAGCGATCCTGGTGGGATCTAGTGCTACCAAAATTTGGAAACCAGTTGTTTCGCTAATTAACTGTTGAGCTGTATGTATTTCACCAGGTATCATGTTTCTTTTGTCATGGTGTTCATAATGCGTATGGAGATATGAGGATGGCATGTCTTTATGGATACCAAGCATTTCACCATGTGTAAGCATCATAACCTCTGGGAGTACCCTTCCCAGGTAACATAATCCTGCACAACTCAGAGAGAGCCACTTATACGCTTTCCTTCCACATATAAAATACACATTGTCTGGGAGTACATAAGGAATAGAATGCATTGTTATCATTGGGCACAATTCTCTGACAAATAATCCTACCCCAGATTTTCTCATTTGACTGATACACATTTTAGGTTGTACAATAACTGCACAGTACCCTTCTGGTACTCTGGCAACCATTACGTTGGTAGAACTAAGTGTATACTTATACCGGAAGTATTTTCCACTGGTAATTTTCCGTATAAGTCCACCATCTACTGGTGCATTATCAGCTCTTTGTGAAAAGGTCATTGTCTGATTGTTTCCGGACACCTCCAAATTTCCCGGTTTATTGGAATTGGTGATGTTTAAACATAACAGGGATCTATCCACCTGGTACTGGTGGAGCTTAAAATTTGGAGGCTTGGACATAATACATTTCCCGTCCAGCATCTTCCCCTTATGTAATCCAAGGACCTCAGAGACATTTAACAGGAGTGGTACTAGTCCTACATTATGTTGTCGCTGAGGCACGTGAGAGCACACCCAACATTCAGTCTGATTTAAGACTTTGCCTACCAAGGCAGGATAATCCTCTAAAGGATGCTGATCCCAATACTGGTTATACTTGGGCTGGCACCATTGGAGACATCTCTCATTGATTAGGGACCCACAATACTCACAAATACAGTATTCCTCAGACAATAACCCCTCACACTGTCTCCGAGTTTCTAGGATAACAGATCTCTTAGCAATTACTGTACTGAGTTTGATCAGATACTGCCCTTGTGAATGTATTGCTCCTTCTCCCGACTCCACTCCATCGATATCACCATCGACCTCTCCCTACATCATCTGTCCTCTGTTACAGAAACATGACATCCCAAAACAAACAAGGATGATGAGAATTCTGGAAAGAAACAGAAACGCAACCTCAGCCTCCATTGCTGGAATAGTGGACTGCAAATTTCCCTAGCTCAGGTATCTCACGGCAGTCTTTAACTCTCCTGGAACAAGCTCACAATTGATAGGTCTAGGCTATCTGCCTCGACTCTGCCTTGTATCTCCACCGGTTGGTTGACCTTTCTGCAGTGAGTGGAATGGGCCCAGGTATCTCTCTCTGCCACTTTCAAGGATGTCGTACTTGTCAGCAACACTTGATACGGACCTTCTCACTTATCTGTCAGACAACCTGAACATAACAAATTTCTGACCATAACAAATTCTCTAGGTTCAACATCATGACAGTTTGTTTCTGGCATATCAGGTGACAGCAATTTCAATTTCTGCTGCTGCTGTTTCTACTGTTTACTCATTGTTATAAGATACTTTACAGTAACCTCATTGTTACTCTTCAAATCTTCCTGTGGACTTACAATCAGATGAGGTTGTCTCCCAAACAGTACCTCAAAGGGGGACAAATTAAGAGGGGGTCTAGAAGTTGTCGTGATGATATGAAGGACTAGTGGTAATGCTTCTGGCCAATCTAATCCAGTTTCAGCCATGATCTTACTCAGTTTGTTCTTAATAGTGCCATTTACCCTCCACCTTGGCACTGGCTTGCGGTCGATAGGGGGTGTGAAGTCTACTATTAATACCCATCAACTTACACATGTTCTGGAAGACATCACCAGTGAAATGAGTACTCCCTATTACTTTCTATGATTCTAGGGATACCGTACCTGCATACAAATTCCTGAACAATCTTTTTAGCAGTAAACACAGCAGTATTAGTGGCAGCTGGATATGCCTCTACCAAATTAGAAAACACATCGGTACAATCTAATACATACTTGAGATTCCTGCAAGGTGGTAATTGGATGAAATCAATTTGTATTACCTGAAAAGGTCCATCTGTCAGAGGGATGTGGGATGGCTTGGTTGGTATTGTTTTTCCAACGTTTTTCCTCAAGCAAGTCAAGCAGGACATTGCCCTCTTTTCAGCTTGGGAAGAGAAGCCCGGTGCACACCAATATGCTATGACCAACTTGCACATACCTTGCTTTCCCAGGTGAGTCAGACCATGCGCTGCTTCAGCCAAGCTTGGGTAGTATGCCTTGGGTGCCACCGGCTTACCTTGTCCATCTCTCCAGAGTACTCCTGTCCACATCCCTTTGATCTCCAGACTGCCTTTTCCTTAATGGAAGACAAATTTTGCATCTCAATTAATTTCTGCATATCAATTGTCTAAAAAAAACATCATTTTATTAACTGGAATGTTAATTCTTAACCCTGCTGCCCATTTGGCAGCTTTGTCTGCCCTGCTATTGCCCAGTGACAATGGGTCTTCTTCACATGTATGGGCTTTACATTTGATGACAGCTACTGCCTTTTGTAACTTAGCATACATAAGTTTTATCACTGCAAGATTTATTAAACAGGAAAAAATGTAACAGAATAAAAATGGAATGATATACTATGAATGTATGTGTGTGAAGTGTACATGCGTGTGTGTATGGGGGAATATGAGATACTGTATATTTATTTGAAGGGAATTTTTTTTTTATTATTCACCTGCACTTCTGGCCGGCTACTCGTCTATAGATAAATTGTGGAAAACAATCTATCAGAGAAAATAATTATTGGTGCATGTATGTGCGTGTGTGTGGGGTCTCATGGTAATGTAGCCATGACGTTATAAAGAGATTGTTCTTCATCATTTACACTTACATAATCCTGTGCATATTCTCCTATATCAGTTTGTCTGACAACTCCCATCCGTGTAAAACCATCAAATCTGCATTTTCTACTGATGTATCAAATATGTCAGGTCTTGCAGTAAAGGTCTGATTCAAATACTCCATACAATGCTTTGTATCAGTATACCTGCAAAACTCACCTTCAACCAGCGACTCACCTCTCTCCACCCTTTGTTTATCTTGAGGCACACATGGCAAGCATGTCACTGGATTTAACGTATTGCACTGTTTACCTGGCTGAAGAGATGTGTCTGGTTTGGGCAGAATTCAGCAAAGCAGACACAGCATGTGGTGTATAAACAATCATGTCATGACCTAATACTACATTCTCGCTTTTGTATACCAGAAGAGTGGTTGCTGCTACACTTCTTAAACACGTTGGGAGTGATCTTGCCACAGTGTCCAATTGTGCACTGTAGTATGCTACAGGTCTGCTAGCATCACCATGTTTTTGTGTGAGGACACCTGCTGAGCAGCCATCAGATTCCGTATAATATAACTCAAAAGGTTTTGCATAATCTGGCATTCCCAGGTCAGGTGCTCTTGTCAGACTATCCTTAAGGTTAAGGAAAGCCTGCTCTGTTTCCTCAGTATGTGTGATGCGGTTGGGTTTTGAGGATGACACGAATTCCTGCAATGGTAATGCCAAAATAGAAAAAAAAACCTGGGATCCATGATCTGCAGTATCCACACATGCCCAAGAAGGTACGGATTTGCTGCTGGTTTTGCAGCAGTGTCATGGTCTGTATGGCCTGTATTCTGTCAGTGGTCAAGTGTCGTAGCTCCTGGGTTAGACAGTGTCTCAAGTATTTAACCTTAGTCTGACATAGCAGTAATTTGTCCTTCGCAACTTGTGTCCTGTTTGTGAGAAATAAAGCAACAATAGTTTAGTATCATCCAAACATGATATAAACAAATTAGAGTGCAACACAAATTCAGCAAACCCTCAAATCATAAACTGCAATATTATATGTGGTTTACATGCGATCTAATACACAGATAATACAGTATAATACACCACATGTTACCTTACTAAGAAGTGAATTCCTTGACTGCTGTATTGCAAGGATTTTTTTTTTCAGAAGTACATACACATGCGCACATACAAAACTCCAGACAGAAAATTCTCATATGAACCTTCATATTTGGGTTTGATGTGAATAATTATGAATGCATAAATTTCACTGCAGATTGCCTAGACTTTCAAGGAGATCAAGGAAGAATTAACATAATATAGTAGCTATTCTGGCCTCATTTCTCAATCTCAATATTGACTGTAAACAAAGACACCTGATCTTTTCCTAGAGGTACAATGACCAAGGCTTGTACACATTTTTTTTTTCAGTTACATTTTTCTTTATAGTTACTTGTTACAATTTTTATAATTTTTTGGCATTGGCTGTACCATCGCCTGCAGCCGCATAGGTCGGCGGAGGCGAGCTAGCACTAATAGCAATACCTTGTGCAAAGCTACCTTGCGGTGTCAGCACGTTCCCTGGTTGTGCGCACCCGACACTAATTTGTGCCGCGCGCACGCTCCCTGGTGGTGCCTGCGCAACACTGTTTTGCGTTGCATGCACGCTCTTTTGCATCATGCTCGTGACGCTACTTAGTGGCACAAGCACGCCACTCAACCACGTGTTCCCCTCATGCTGCCACAATTTTAAATAATCATTATACTTTACTCAATTCTTTAGAGATTTCACCATACAGATGCTATCCCTAACATTATTCAACACCTCCACAACAAAATTGCCAATTTTTGAAAAAGGTTTCTCACATCTCTCGGTCATCGTAACCCATACATTACAGTACGCAGTTGCCTACGCCCCATACTTTGTATACATTATATGCCTTGCCGATCAAGTCTGCCCTTCCAAAAGCAGCACATCATCAACCATTCCCAGCGTCAACCTGGCAACCATCTGGGAAAATGCTAAGCACTTTTCACTAGTGAATGTGGACCGGTGAATGATTCCAATAGAGCTACGTTCACGCACTCCTATCCCGTTGTGCACAACTGCACCCCTAACCATTATGGACAGCTTGCACAACGAGGTACACAATAACGTCTTATACGATTAAACTGTCTTTCCAGACACCTTTCAGCCCTTGTCCAGTAGCTTTCCCTTTGTGAGTACTCTCCCCTGTTAGAATTTAAGTGTTCCAATAACACTTACCCTTTCCAGTGATTTCCTCCACTATCCCCCAAGCCACAATCATGGTCTGCCCAACCGTGTGGTCCGGTCACAGTGTCCAATGGGCTCTGTGACTACAGTTGGGGGCCGATTTAGAAAATCCCCTTGTTTTCTTCAAGGTACAAAATCCCTGTACTTACTGCAATACACCTGCTATGTGTACATACTCAGCAGCTCTCTGCCTCATCAGACACCTACTGAGTCTTTTAGGCCCGACACATGGTACCTCGTCTATAGGTTTGACACAAAGTCCCTATATTCAAATTTACAAGCACACGTTTGCTCACACACACTATTAGTTTTCTGCGCAGAAAATAAACTTTTTACTAGTATGGCAGTATGATTCAGAGGTTTTAAACAATGTACTCACTATCAATATGACAATACTATCAGAACGATTGTTTGAAACTCGTGGCAGCAATACAGGAAATACGTATACACTATTGTGCGAATCGCACTTTAGCTTCGAGACAGACAATGAAAGAAACAAACTTTTCTCTCCTGCCCCAGGTCCTAATCAGCGCTCCTTGAAATCACATAACGGATATCGGTTTCACAACACAGTGCGTTCTTTCCTGCATATGGTGCCTTATTCCACCCTTTGTTGTGAAATCGAGATCCGTATGTTATCGTGCGACCTCTTGGCAGCTTGACCTCCAAACTATGAGCCCCCATCTATGAATACCCCAATATCGCTATACAGAAATAATTGCTTTCGAGACTTATATTGTGGTTCCAAAGCACAAAAGTTCTTATTGCAATAAAAAGAAAGTTACACGCTTTGATCTAACACAATTAGCACAAAAGACAATTAAATACAAAGGTACAGCCAATACATACGCAAACGCTCTGAATCCAGATTCCCGGCATCAAAAGTGAAGCCTCCATCATAAGAAAGAAGATGACTGGCTACAGGACTGAGAGCACTTGAATATATACCCTACAGAGAGTGGACAACACAATAGGAATGAGCTGGCATAATTCCATTGGTTCTTGTTCATGTCATTCTGGTACAATGCAGGTCATAGAACAGTTCATATGGTGACAACAGGGATATGGTCTATCACTCCAGATGAGATAAAACTGTATAAGACACTACATACAAAGTACATATTCTAACCAATAATTCCCTATAATCCATAACCACCGAAAGCAAGATGCGACTCCTTCACCGATAGATTCGGATATCTGGAATTAAACAGGGTGTCAGTATGATACCAAACATGACATGTCTACTAAGTTCTATACCTTACATATCATATATGTACATTTTACACCATAATGATTAGCTAACAAAACCTCTAACATTACGCTCAATGCTAGGGAACCTTTTATATGTATGCTTGCATAAATGAATGTGAGATATTTACAGGAATTCATCAGTGTGTGTTGTACGTCCGAATGCAGCGCAAACGTGCGCTGCGTGTATGTGTCGTGTATCATGCAAATATGTGCTGTATGTGAGTTTATATTTTATTTGCTAATGTGCGCCTGTATCATGGATTAATATATATATATATATATATATATATATATATGTGTGTATATATATAATATATATACAGTCAGGTGCATAAATATTGGGACATTGACAGAATTTTCATATTTTGGCCTCTATTCACCACCACAATGGCTTTGAAATGAAACAAACAAGATGTGCTTTAACTGCAGACTTTCAGATTTAATTTGAGGGTATTTACATCCAAATCAGGTGAACGGTGTAGGAATTACAATGGTTTCTATATGTGCCTCCCACTTTTTAAGGGGCCAAAAGTAATGGGACTATCAACTCAAAAGCTATTTCATGGACAGGTGTGGGCTATTCCCTCATTATTTCATTATCAATTAAGCAGGTAAAAGGTCTGGAGTTGATTCTAGGTGTGACATTTGCATTTGGAATCAGTTGCTGTCAACTCTCAATATGAGATCCAAAGAGCTGTCACTATCAGTGAAGCAAGCCATCATTAGGCTGAAAAATCAACACAAACCCATCAGAGAGATAGCAAAAACATTAGGTGTGGCCAAATCAACTGTGTGGAACATTCTTAAAAAGAAAGAATGCACCAGAGAGCTCAGCAACACCAAAAGACCCGGACGACCACGGTAAATCACTGTGGTGGATGACAGAAGAATTATTTCCCTGGTGAAGAAAAACCCCTTCACAACAGTTGGCCAAATCAAGAACACTCTCCAGGAGGTAGATGTATATGTGTCAAAGTCAACAATCAAGAGAAGACTTCACAAGAGTGAATATAGAGGGTTCACCACAAGATGTAAACCATTGGTGAGCCACAAAAACAGGAAGACCAGATTAGAGTTTGCCAAACAAAATCTAAAAAAGCCATTACAGTTCTTGAACAACTTCCTATGGACAGATGAGACAAAGATCAACTTGTACCAGAGTGATGGGAAGAGAAGAGTATGGAGAAGGAAAGGAACTGCTCATGATCCAAAACATACCACCTCATCAGTGAAGCATGGTGGTGGTAGTGTCATGGCGTGGGCATGTATGGCTGCCAATGGAACTGGTTCCCTTGTATTTATTGATGATGTGACTGCTGCCAAAAGCAGCAGAATGAATTCTGAAGTGTTTCGGGCAATATTATATGCTCATATTCAGTCAAATGCTTCAGAACTCATTGGACGGCACTTCACAGTGCAGATGGACAATGACCCGAAGCATACTGCCAAAGCAACCAAAGACTTTTTTAAGGCTAAAAAGTGGAATGTTATGCAATGGCCAAGTCAATCCCCTGACCTGAATCCGATTGAGCATGCATTTCACTTGATGAAGACAAAACTGAAGGGAAAATGCCCCAAGAACAAGCAGGAACTGAAGACATTTGTAGTAGAGGCCTGGCAGAGCATCACCAGGGATGAAACCCAGCGTCTGGTGATGTCTATGCGTTCCAGACTTCAGGCTGTAATTGCCTGCAAAGGATTTGCAACAACGTATTAAAAAGTGAAAGTTAGATTTAGGATTGTGTAGTTTGTCCCATTACTTTTGGCCCCTTAAAAAGTGGGAGGCACATATAGAAATCGTTGTAATTCCTACACCGTTCACCTGATTTGGATGTAAGTGCCCTCAAATTAAATCTGAAAGTCTGAGGTTACAGCACATCTTGCTTGTTTCATGTCAAAGCCATTGTGGTGGTGAATAGAGGGCAAAATATGAAAATTCTGTCAATGTCCCAATATTTATGCACCTGACTGTATATATCTTTATCCAGTAACTGGTATTTTTGATATTATATCCGTCTGCTGAATCTAATTCCAAAAAGGTCATATATAATGAAGATTGTTCTGCTCACAGGTGGCATAGCAACCCTTGGCCGGAGTCCAGAAGTCTGATAACTCAACAAAGGCTTTCCTATGCTTATTTAGAATACAATTGTCAGTACTTCTTAACCACGTTAGCATTGAACCCAAGGCATACAATTGCCAACAGTAGTCAAACTTCTAACAATTGTTTCTAACTCTACATTTAGCACACTTAATCTGAGCATATCAGTCTCTGTGTTACACTTCAATTGCCACAGACATATTGGGCCAAATGTAATAGGGTGAGAGTTTAGAAAATGTGAGAGTTTAGCAGTAAACTCTCACATTGGTTGAGCTTTATCTTCAAAATGGGAAAACATCTGAATGAGATTTTAAATCCTGAGAGTTTTTTAAGTCTGAAAAAACATGCAAGTTCACTCTGTTACTTTGTTTTTGGACTCATTGGCAAAGTTTAAAAAGTGTCAGAAACTCTCACTTTTCTAAACTCTCACCCTATTACATTTGGCCCTATGTATCTGTATGCGGAGCTTCTCAATATATATGCAAACACTCACAGTATCTTTGTGTATTTTAATTACTAGTCACAGACTTGTATACAGAACCTGTTTCTCATTACTGACTAAACCTTGCATAAATATAGATATACATATATGCATTTGTGCAAATCAGATTTCGCCGATGCAGAATAGTGTCCGATCTACTCTTTATCGGCCCACAGACGACTAGATCGTCAGATAATAATTACAAATGATCATAACCAATTATTTGACTTCGACAGGAGTAAATTCATTTTGTCCTCAAAATTCTACACACAATACCCCATAACGACAACGTGTAAAAAGAGAGATTTTTGCAAATTAAATAAAAAAAACAAAACAAGAAATCACATGTAAATAAGTATTCACAGCCTTTGCTCAATACTTTTGTTATATCCTGATTAAACCTTGGTACAATCCTGCCTATAAACCTCTAGACAATGCTGCCTATAAACCCCTCGACATCCTGCCTATAAACCTCTAAAACATAATTAGCGCTAAGTAGCGCTATGACCAGTCGCACACCCCAATAAATGCTCTCAGACTTTGGTACTTGTGGTCCAACGCACAAAAGTTATTATTCAAGAAAAGTACAGATAGTTACATGCTGTGATCTAATATAATAAGCACAAATAAATTATACAGTCACAAGGTACAATCGATACATACGCAAGCGCTCTGGAACCAGATCCCGGCATCAAGATGAAAGCTCCATCAACAGCAAAGCAGGAAGACTGAGCTTCCAGTTTCAGAGCGACTACATATATACCCTTACCGTGATAAGTAATACAATAAAACACATTGGCATGTTCCCATTGGTTCTTCTTCTTGCTTCTTCTGTTACGGTACAATTCATAGGTCAGTGTAAAGATCACAATCCAGCCTCTAACAGCCCATTGTGTCCACTTTCCTGCTGCATAGTAATCAAATCTGGTTACATTACAAAATCTAACCAGATTAAAATACATTTTAATGCCTAACTCTAATATAGTTCATAATTTGCAGACGCATGTTACGATATCCCCGCCGATGGACCCGGAGATCTGCAAAGACACAGTAGTTTAGAACGGTACCAAACATGGTCCACTAATCATGTACTAAAACATAGTTATCATAAACCATACATTTCCCAGCATTGCAAATAAGAGTAAAATCTTTGTAAATAACCTTTATTAATGCGGAACCTCTTTTTATGTAATTGTGTAATATGTGAGCATTAGGAATATGAGGAAAGGACGCTAGTTAGCGCTGTGTGGGTATGCGTTCATGTGTATGAAATAGCAACTGTATATATATTAATATCTCTCTCTATGAATTTCTTGGTTTTGACATTATTTGTCTGGATTCACAAAAATGACAGGCAATGGGGTTTACACAGATGATCAAACAATGTCTAATGAAATCACAAAGGCAAGCCTCAGACATAAATACAATGGTTTCTTTAGCTTAAACCACATCAGATACTAACGGCCTACAATGGCTATCGATAGCTTAAATGTCTAACAATGGTTTCCTAATTCACTCTGTCTGAGTATATCAATGTCTGTATTGTGGTTCAATTTTCATAGGCATACTGTTCTGTGTGCAGAGCAAATGCTCACTGTATCTTCGTTTATTCTTTAATCACTTGTTACAGACAAATCCACAAAACCCGTCTTGTCAACCCTGAATGTTTAATGTAAGGATTTTATTTTAGTTATAGCTAAAGTGGCATTTTGCGACTAGTTGTAAAATGCCATCTAGCTTGCCATTCGCAAGATGGCGTCGTGCAGATTCCGATTGTAAACAGATTCTGTCTTAGCCAATTATCCGGATTCGACACTTTGTTGATGCACATTTGGCAGCAATTACAGCCTTAAGTCTTTTTGAATATGATGCCACAAGCTTGGCATACCTATCTTTGGGCAGTTTCACCTATTCCTCTTTGCAGCACCTCTCAAGCTCCATCAGGTTGGATGGGAAGCGTCGGTACACAGCCATTTTCAGATCTCTCCAGAGATGTTCAATCGGATTCAAGTCTGGGCTCTGGCTAGGCTACTCAAGGACATTCACAGAGTTGTCCTTAAGCCACGTCTTTTCATATCTTGATAGTGTGCTTAAGGTCGTTGTCCTACTGAAAGATGAACTGTCGCCCCAGTCAGAGTTCAAGAGCGCTCTGGAGCAGGTTTTTATCCAGGATGTCTCTGTTCATTGCTGCATTCATCTTTCCCTCTATCCTGACTAGTTTCCCAGTTCCTACCGCTGAAAAACATCCACACAGCATGATGCTGTCAACACCATGTTTCACTGTAGGGATGGTATTGGCCTGGTGATGAGCAGTACCTGGTTTCCTTCAAACATAATGCCTGGCATTCACACCAAAGAGTTCAATCTTTGTCTCATCAGACCAGAGAATTTGTTTCTCATGGTCTGAGAGTCCTTCAGATGCATTTTGACAAACTCCAGGTGGGCTGCCATGTGCTTTTTACTAAGGAGTGGCTTCCGTCTGGCCACTCTGCCATACAGGCCTGATTGGTGGATTGCTGCAGAGATGGTAGTCCTTCTGGAAGGTTCTCCTCCCTCCACAGAGGAATACTGTAGCTCTGACAGTGTGACCATCGGGTTCTTGGCCACCTCCCTGACCAGGGCCCTTCTCCCCAATCGCTCAGTTTAGATGGCCGGCAAACTCTAGGAAGAGTCCTGGTGGTTCCAAACTTCTTCCATTTATGGATGATGGAGGCCACAGTGCTCATTGGAACCTTCAAAGCAGCAGATAGTTTTCTGTACCCTTCACCAGATTTGTGCCTCTATACAATCCTGTCTCAGAGGTCTACAGACAATTCCTTGGACTTCATGCTTAGTTTGTGCTCTGACATGCACTGTCAAGTGTGGGACCTTATTATCACGACCAGGGTTTCTCGGCATGCCGGCCGGCAGGTATTACCTATGAGGATGCTATGGCGAGGGGCGTCTGGAGGTGGCGCTGGTATCTGGCGGGGTGCATTGGCTGCGCGTAGTCCTGTGCTGGCATACTGTCACTCTGGTCTGGTTAGGTCTGGTGGTGTTTCCATTCCACTCTGGCATGGGCGCCGCCATCTTGCCTCCGGTCATGTAACCTAGTCGCCCTATCCTGGTGTGTCACATGCTCTCTCTGGCCTGTCACAGTGCGGCACTGGGTATTTAAGAGAGTGCCAAGCTTCCTCTCATTGCCAGTGCAACGTGTTTCTCAACGAGAGCTGAGAGTTCCTGTGCTCATTCACCTGTCTGTTGGGATCAATACCAAGCCTGCTTCACCCTGCCTTTTCCAGCCCCGCTGGCTCCTGCCTCCTCCTTTGCCTCTCCCTTGCCTAAGTGCCTGTGTCAGCTGTTACCTGCACCTAGCCTCCACTTGCAGTTTCCCTGGACATTATTTCTCAGTCTGCAATTAATTTCAGCCTGCCATTCACTTCAGCCTACCATTCACTTCAGCCTGCAACTCACTTCAGCCTGCCATTCACTTCAGCCTGCCACTCACTTCAGCATGCAATTCACTTCAGCCTGCCATTCACTTCAGCCTGCCATTCACTTCAGTCTGCCATTCACTTCAGTCTTCAACTCATTTCAGCCTGCAATTCTTTTCAGCCTCACAAACAATGGAATACTGGACTACCTTCTGTTATCACTACCTGGACTTTTTCCCATTGCTTCACTACAGTTTCCCAAGGGCACTTTAGTGCTATACCTGGACTTTTTGTTTTTCCACATTCATGTCTGTTAAGCCACTCATTAAAAACTCCACGTTTATTTTTAAATCTACTTCAGTGTCTGCTCCTATTAACACCCCGGGCCCCCAACAAAACCAGAACTTCACACTTATATAGACAGGTGTATGCCTTTCAAAATCATGTCCAATCAACTGAATTTACCACAGGTGGACTCCAATTAAGCTGTAGGAACATCTCAAGGATGATCAGTGGAAACAGGATGCACCTAAGCTCAAATTTGAGCTTCATGTCAAAGACTGTGACTACTTATGTACATGTGATTTCTTTTCTTTTTTTTTTTTTTTATTACCGGTACATTTGCAAAAATCTCATTATGAGGTATTGTGTGTAGAATTTTGAGGACAAAAATGAATTTATTCCATTTTGGAATAAGGCTGTAACATAACAAAATGTGGAAAAAGTGAAGCCCTGTGAATACTTTCCGGATGCACTGGATGCACTGTATGTCTTCCAACGACACATGTGAACTTAAATTTGTCCAAAAATTTAGCATCCAATAAAAATGTTATTGTTTCAAAAGCTCATATGTATAAACAGTATCCAAAATTTAAAAACTGTATCCAATAACTCTTATTCACCTTACATATCATATTTAAAACTAGCTCTCACATTGGAATCAGTATGTATTGGAAGCCCGGCAGGGGTAAAGATCCCGACAGTGGATTTAGGTAAGTAACGCTAACCCTACCCACCCTAACCCTCCCTTAGGATTGCCTAACCCTAACCTCCCCCCTAGTGCCTAAACCTAACCCCCCTCCCCGTCCCCGCAGCCTAAACCTAAGTCTCTCTGGGGGGTGCCTAACCCTAACCTCCCCCTGGGGGTGCCTAACTCTAACCCCCCCTTTCACTAGCCTAACCCTAACTCTCCCGGGGGGGTGCCTAACCCTAAGTCCCCATGGGAGCCCTGAAACCTAACCCTCCCCCCGCGGCTGTCTGCGCCCGGCTCACCTTCGTTCGGTATGCCGGCATAGGTCTAATGACAGACGTTGGGATTTCGACGCCTGTCATTAGTACCCTGCCGGGATTTGACAGTCGGGAAGCTGGCGGTTGGCATTTCGATTGTCGGCTTCCTGACTGCATCCCCTCACATCATTAGTTCCTGCCCCTGTCACATCAAATTGGTTATACCAGTGATGGCCAGACTTTTAGACTTGATGATCTACTTTTAAAACTAAAAACCTTTTGTTATCTATCAAGCCCGAAAAAAAGAGGGTGTGACCTCACAGCAATGGACGTGGGGTCTGTCGTGTCGAAATCACATAGTAAAAAAATGGAGGAATAATTGCATACTAGACTTAGTGTAAGTGGCGGGGTGGGCTGCACTTATAGAGAAGGGTGTCTAGCCTTCTGCAAGTTCCAAAGAAAAAAGTAAATTAATAAATGTGCTCTATAACTACTTTTCTAATGGTTTGTGCGAAGGAGAAACAATGATTAATGGTTGCTCTTAGTGGATGTTAAATAACTTGCATGAGTGGTAATATGGGTACAGTACCTATAAAATTATGTTCTAGTATGATTTAAAGAGGAGACAATCTTAAAAAATATAAACACATTTTTACTAGCTAATAGCATACAGGTGAACATATATAACAATACTACAAAATAACAGTATACTCAAAAATGGTTGTGGCCAAGTGTGTACAATCAAAGTTAGAAACTTTGCTGTATTAAGGGAAATAAGTAAATTCGAAGATTGCTGCAAGAGGTTAAGTCTTGTGTGTGACTTAAACGTTATAGTTCCAAAAGGTGAGGTCTCTAGACCCTTGAATTGGGAATGGAAGTGTATCCCAGATGTAACAGTGTTATTGATGGTACGGCGTCCTGCACTTATGTAGTTAATGGTGCTGCAGAGGTGTTCTGTATGAAGTAGTTGACCGGGGTGTCCTTGGGGTAATGAGTACGGAGTGACACTCGAGTACACCGGGAGGTACTGCTCTGAACACAGTTTCTTGTCCTGAAGGACGCGCCGGTGAGCACCTGGGCTACCTGACAGTCTCCTTCGCACCCTGTCAGACAGACATCAGACAACTATGAAATCACACATAGTATCCATAATTCAAATTACTCCACACAGCAGCAGAATCTTATTCACATTACAACACATAGTAGTGTTCCTTATTCACGTTACGAAACACAGTAGTGCCACTTATACACAATTCCCACAGTAGTGCCCCTTATAAAATTACTACTGTAGTAGTATCCCTTATGCAATGCCCCCAGTAGTAGTGCCCCTTATGAAATGCCCACTGTAGTTGTGCCCATTATGCAGTTCCACCCGTATTTGTGCCCATTAAGCAATGCTCCCTGTATTAGAGCCCATTAAGCAATGCTCCCTGTATTATGCAAGGCCCCTTTTTGCAGTGCCCCCTGTAGCGCCCCTTATGCAGTGCCCCCAGTAATGCCTCTAGTAGTGCCCCTTATGCCCCCAGTACTGGTGCCCCCTCCCCTGTGCAGGACTTACCTATATTCACACTAGACAGCACTCCTGCATAGATGCTGCCTGCTGCTGACTGGATCTAACTAGATCCAGCAGGTGCACAGGCTCTTCACATCCCGGTTGACATCACCCGCACACTGCATCACTGGGAATGCTGGCCTCTAAAGCGATCAAAGGCTTCTTTAGTCTCTGATCGCTTCAGAGACCAGATTTCCCAGTTGCCGCAGCAAGTTAGTCGTGGTCTAAAAGCTCTGACCTTACTCAGAAATTGCTAATTTCATCGCATACTATGAGGCATCACAGTGGCTAATTTATGCACGCCCCTGCAACGGCATTGAAACACACTGGCATGCCTGTAGTTCACTGACCACCCCCCCGTCACCACCCCCAAACGGCACTTCCTGTCAATCACTCTGCAATGGGTCTGTGTAGTCACTGCGATTGCAGTCTCATTCGCAGTGGCCAGTTCGCTCATGTGCACTGCGATGCATACGCATGCACAGAGCGCAACAATCAACCGATTGCGTGCGTATTAGCAACTGCGATCTTTACGAGTCAGGCCCCCAGTCCTTATTTTCTGTCTGGCCTGCAGAACCTCTGTGTTAACAGAGGTGCTGCTCATGTTACTTTCATGTTACTTTCATGCAAGAGTCTCTCACTTCTTTTTTCTTCTCTTTTTAATCACCTGCACCTGTCTCACTGACTATTTATTCCTGTTCCTCACCATGCACCTTGCTGGTCACTGTTTGTTTTTCCTGGATATATTCTTCCATGTACCAGCCATTCTGGTTTCATGTTCTTGTGCCTTGGCCTTTCTGACAACCAGTGCTGTTTCCTTGTGCCTGACAGACAGGGGCCGCATAGAGGGGGGGCGGATGCTAATTACCCAGGCCCGGGCTTGCTGGAGGGGCCTGGCAGGGGCCCGGGTCCGGCACTGCTCCCCCTCTCTTACATCACAGCAGCCCAGCACATGCTGCTGTGTGCTGGGCTGCACTGGGAGACTGCTCGCAGCTGCTAAGAAGCAGCAACAGCAGTCACCTATGCCTGTGGGGGGAGCAATCAAGCTGACCGTGCCCCCCACTGGTTATGCACCGGGCTGAGGGGGTTCACTGCACCCCCCTGGTCAATGTGCAGTGCAAATCTTTACTTTCTTGTTTTACCTAAGGGGCATGGCTACGCCTCCCGCGATCAGGTCACGCCCCCCTTTTTAACCAGTCCCGGCGCGGCTCTTGGCGGGTCTGCTGACAGATTACCATTTTTTTCAGCTTATAGTTTGTCTGAATTCCCAAGAAGTTACATTTATTTGTGTTTATGTTATTTCTGTTTTGCCTGGGACTGTCTGCTCAGTTCACCTGCTATCCATCCACACCCAAAGTTTCCAGCTACACTGAATTTGGTTTGTTTATACCCTGTTTGTCTGGACTTTGGCCCTGATTCAGAGACGGATGCTCTGAAAGAGCGCTCGCTCTGAATCTGGGCGTGTTTTTTTTTGTGTGGCCTTCTGGCTGCTCGCATAGCTGTGCATGACCACCCACAGCTATTGCGAGCGGCCAGGATGATGGTCGTGATGGTCAAGACCATCGCGACCATCGGGCTTGCGACGAAACCCTTGTGGTAGGGTCTCGTGGCCACAAGCCCCAGAGAACTTCTGGCTCTAATAGAGCCGGAAGCTTTCTCACTGACATCACTGGTGATGTCAGTGGGGCCACCCACAAATGGCAAGCATTTGCTTGGGAACACCTCCATTTGTGAAGCAACCCCCCCCCGCCATGCCTACAAAACAGGGTGAGCTGTCGATCAGCCGCCCCTTTTGTAGTGAGCTACGGAGCGAGAGATTTTCTCTCTCGCTCCGGGGCTTGCACACGCACACTGCGGCCGCTGCGTGTGCACAGAGCACACCATCGACCCGCTCGCGAGTGCTCAAGCGCTTTCGAGCGGGTCTGAATCAGGCCCTTTGTTTTGTTACAATAAAACAGTTAAACTTCACTATGCTACTGATCCCCATTGCTGCCATTTCTAGTATCAAGTTGAATAACAGAATGATCAGCCTAAACTAAAGTAAATTTCTCGAGACTGTTTTATCTTGGACTCTGGGCCTGATTCAGAGCCAGACGCTATTTGCGCTCGCTCGTTCAGAAAAAAGGGGTGGCTATTCAAATGAACCATTCGCTCTTTGCGGTCTGTTCACGCCTCTATGTCTGAACGAGCGAACAAAACTTGCGGTCGTTTTTTTGGAAACTATGCCCCCTGGCCGCTCGCATCCTATGTCATGTCCGCTATTTATTAGATTAATCGAGTACATCGACCAGCGTATGAACTGCTCGTTATTCTTGTGGTTGGTTTTTCCTACCGCAATCATGCGGGCAGTTCTGACTATAAAATAACCCAGTGACGTGGTCAATGACGCTGCTGTATTAATTATGCACACCCATAAAACGCCCGTTTTGACCTTTAAGCACGCCTGCGTTCGGATCTCCACTCCCCGTTTTCAAGCACCTTCCCCTGTTACCACCCACATACACCTCCTCCTGTCACTCAAAATAGCAGGCATTCGCTATTTAGCGAACAAACGATTTTCGGCCGCACTGACTGGTTCGCGCATGCGTATTATGATCCGTACGCATGCGGAGTTGTGCAAACATCGCTCGGAACGAACGAGCGGCCACTTACGAGTGGCTCTGAATCAGGCCCTCTGCTCTATCATTGTGCCTGATTCAGAGATGGAAGCTAACATGATCGCAGCTGTGATTTCGTACGGAACGCAACTGCGAAAATATGCTAATGTTAGCAAAGATCACCCAAGCATAAAGACGTCCACTGCTGCTTTTTTACCTGTGTGCGACGATGCATACCTGCGTAAATATCGGTAACATCGAAGCACATCATCGGCCATCTTACCCTCGTCAGACCTGCCGCAGTCTTGGGTGCTCTTCTGACACGCAGAGCTGTATATGGAATAGCAGTGGCTAATATATACACACCCAGGCACGCCTGCGTCTCGCTGACCACCCCCTGTCAACACCCCCAAATGCTCACTTCCTGTCAATCACTCTGCACTGGGTCTATGTGGCCTGCGTGATCGCAGAGCTGCCTTTGTGCACATGCATTGTGATGCATACGCATGCACAATGGCAAACATTCGCTCTATCTGCGTGAATACTGCATTAGCGTTCATCTCTGAATCAGGCCCATTGTTCATACAGACTCCATATTTTGTATTTGTCCTGTTGCACCATGACTTCATATTACAACCAGAATCATCATTTTTGCAGACATTACAGCTAAAAAATATTTTATTATGCTCACAACTCATTCAGTTACAGACTTAGGGGTCTAGTTACTAAGCAGTGTTAGGAGACAGAGTGAAAAGTGATAAGGTGCCAGCCAATCAGCTCCCAACTGTCATCTCACAGGTTGTGTTTGAAAGATGACAGTTACGAGCTGATTGGCTGGCACCTTATCACTTTTCACTCTCTCTCCTAACACTGCTTAGTAACTAGACCCCTTAGTTACCTCACTTGCTGAAATGTTTTGCTGCTCATTTTGAATCCAGTCCTACTATTGACACCTGCAATGATTTGATTCCAGCAAAAGTCAGTGCTTCACTAACTGCATACAATTACCACACTAAAGTCCTGACTACAGACACACCTAGATCTGTTGATGGGCTTTGCCCAAGTCTGACTTTGGAAGAACATTTACGCAGAAGGAATTATAACCGATGCTTCTACTGTGACAGTGCAGATCATGTTTTACAGCAATGTCCTAATAGAAAGCCCTGCCTGGTTTTGCAGAAACATTTACTTCTTTAATACAGCCTGTTTCAAAGAGGAAGCTATCCCTCCAACCTGACCCAGAGATGCCTCATAGCTTAGTTTGGTCTGAGGTGCCTCACAGTGCTTCCTAATCTGAGTTGTTTCACTGAGCCATAACTCCAGGAGTCTCCAATCCCAAGTGGGGTCTCGAGTTCCATAGCCCTGGGAGGGGTCTTGAGTGCCATAACCCCAGGGGGCATCTTGAGTGCCACAGTCTCAGGAGGGGTCTCAAGTGCCACAGTACCAGGAAGGGTTTCAAGTTCCATAGCCCCAGGAGGGGTGTCGAGTGCCAAAGCCCCAGGAGGGGTCTCGAGTGCCATAGTCCCAGGAGGAGTCTCGAGTTCCATAGCCCCAGGAGCGGTCTTGAGTGCCATAACCCCAGGGGGGATCTTGAGTGCCATGGCCCCAGGAGGGGTCTCAAGTGCCATAGCCCCAGGAGGGGTCTTGAGTGCCATAACCCCAAAGGGGATCTTGAGAGCCATAGCCTCAGGAGGGGTCTCAAGTGCCATAGTACCACGAGGGGTCTCAAGTTCCATAGCCCCAGGAGGGGTCTTGAGTTCCATAGCCCCAGGAGCAGTCTCAAGTGACATAGTCCCAGGAGTCTCAAGTTCCATAGCCCCGGGAGATGTCTCGAGTGCCATAGTGCCAGGAGGGGTTCCTGAGTCTGCCACTCCAGGATAGGGATAGAAATTGGAAGCTGATGATTTGATGGAAGTACTTTTCCATCGAATACCGGGAATTTGATGATTGCCAGCTATCGGCTGCAGCTTTCTGATACCCATCCGAAGGCTGGCTGTTTTATTGCTCAGCATGTCATGACTGGGGACTCTGCTCTGCCCAGATGAGGTCTAGGCACCTGCTCAGTGGTGATTGAGGAGGTTTGCAGTAAGGCTGGGCATGTATGCAGTTGGGCAGAATGGAAGGAAGGAGCGTAAGAGTAAACACTGTAATAGACACTGGAGCTGGGCTTGGACTGGATGAACCAGACTTGGAATGTACGCTGGAGCCGGAATGGGACCAGACATAGAGAGAGACATGGAGACATTGGACCAGACTGGAGTACAATTGGATTGAGACAGATGACTGAAGAATATTGGAGTTGCACCGAAGACTGAAGGATATTGGAATTGCACCGAAGACTGAAGGATAACGGAATTGCACCAATGGTTGAAGGATATTGGGCTTGCACCGATGGACGAGGAATATCTTACTTGGACCGATGTTTAGGGAATATTGGACTTGCACCGAAGACTGAAGGTCTAATGGCCTGATTCAGACCCGCCCGGAGCGAATGAGAACTTTACTCACTCGGGGCGGCTGTCAATGTTGATCAACAGCTCGCCCCGTTTTGTAGGCGGGTTGGCTGCACAAACGGAGGCGTTCCCGAAGGAACGCCTGCCATTTGTGGGCAGCCCTACTGACATCACATGTGATGTCAGTAGTGAACTTCCTGCTCTATTAGAGCAGGAAGTTCACTGGGGCTTGCAGTGGATGAGACCCTACCACAAGGGTCTCGTCGCAAGCCCGATGGTCGCAATAAATGCGACCATCACCAGGCCGCCCATACAAGCTGTGGGTGGTTACCCACAGCTATGCGAGCGGCCTGGAGGCGGATTTTTTTTTTTTTAAATCCACCCTGATTCAGAGCGAGTGCTCGCAAATAGCGAGCGCCCCTGAATCAGGACCTAAATCCACACACTGGAAGTGTTGCAGCCTACATGTTTGAGCAGATCTCTCAAGCAAATTAGAATATCCAGATCCACAGGTCAGATAGCACAAGATAATAAATTAAAGAAATAATCAGGATCCTAACACAGGATAATAGATGTTGTGCGCATTCACACTTGCTGCCATTCTGTTATGGGGCGGAACCATGACACAGTATTGCAATGTTTATTTTTTTTGGTTTCTTACCATTATATCACTGCGATATTTAATATTGGTGACTAGATTTATAGTTATTTCTGATCTGTTAACTAATTTTAGTATATTTTTGTTTCTGTATGGCATGATACTTTTCTCAATAGAAATATTTAAAATAAAAATGGAATAATTAGAATACCAACACCGGAATCCTGACACCTGCCAGAATCCCAACATCACTCTCCAAGGCTTAGTAAATCTTCCCCAAAGTCTGAACAGTATGTGTGTAAGCTGTCTCGGTTAATATTGAATTAAAAATTGAAATAATAGGTTTTTGTATGTGATTTGCTACAAGAAATAATAACAATAAGTAGCTATTTGTAAAATATCATGTAGCTACAGGTCTGTTACAGTGTAAATACTTGATTGTATTGATTTACTTCACTATACTGATAATGGAGTTTCACACATCAGATATCAAATAATTTTTGATGTAGCATTTCTATTTCATATACCAGCTATTGCGTACAAACAAATGCAGTTACATATAACTTGTCCCCACGTGGGTAATCCAATTAATATGTATAATATTAAATGTTCCCCTTAAGGGTGATCTATTCGCAAAACATTGCACGTTTAAATAGGGATACTCATTTACTCTTTCAGACACAATATTTAGATCATAGGGACACAAGGGGCTAAATGTAATAGGGTCTAAGTTTTTGGAAGGTGTGAGTTTGTCCCTAAACTAGCGAGTGCATGCGATTTAAACTGCGGGTAAACTCGCACCTGAGAATATGCCTACAAGTTACAAAGAAACATGCACAGATCAATGGTGGGAACTGCTAACTTACTAAAGTGCACTTTAGTAACCAGCGATTCCCACAATTGAAGTCAATGGTGGGAACCGCTCACTGGCTGAGAGAGGTGGAGGCTTGCCACTCTCAACCAATGAACATTCAGCCAATGCATTTCTATGTGAAATGCTGCGGCCGAGCCATGATTTGCAAAGTACCATCCTTAGAGGATGGTATTTACATTTATGGATCCTGGTTCACTTGTTTTTTTACTTTAAGGAGTCCAAGGTTTCCTACATGGAACAAAGAGGACCGGATCCAAGGGGTTGGTTAGTATGTTTTTTTGGGTTTTTTTTTACCGGTCCCAATTAACATTCTATTGGACAAGGGAACAGACTGGCGCTAGGGACAAGGTAAGTTTGTATTGTGATTGCAGGTGAATGTGAGTGAGTGAATGAGTGTATATGTAATAAAATAAAACCTCTCGGTGTCTGTGTGCTGTGGTTTTTTTTTAATATTTGTTTTGCAGGTGAACTAGAGGTACCAGCAGGCCCTTAATGCAACGTATGCTAGTATTTGTCATCCTCCAAGTACCAGCATGTGGGGGAGGCTTGCTGGGAACTCTAATTCTCCTGCAATGGAAAATATTATTTATTTTTTTCTAACAATCAACCCAGCCCCCAATAGCCCAGGCCTGGGGTACCCTGGAGATGAAAAACCCTTTTAAAGGGGGGTCCCCACCTTCCCAGGGATCCCCGGCCTGAGCTGACTTGCATGGGTTATAATGCTTTGGACGGGGAACCCCTGAGAAGCGGATCCCACGGCTGTGGCTTTACACCCCTGCTGGAAAGAGGGATCCTACTCATTTTGTCCCCCTGTATTTCCACAACCAGGACTGGCTCACTGAGTCTGATGTTGGTTGATGAAAATACAGGGGCCACCACGTCTTTTTTCACCGGTATTTTCAAAACCAGGACTGGCTCAGAAAAGCCCAGTGCTAGGTGCACTGTTAGGGGGGGAACCCCACATAATTTAAAAAAATATATTTTTACACTATTATAGCTTTTTTGTAACACAGAAGCATGCATCTCACTGATGTGTGCATCCTTCCATGTAACTCACACTTGCTCAGGCTAAACTCGCTAGCCTGAATCAGGTATATTCTTTGGCTAGTTTTGGTAATGTTTTAGGTGCGAGTTTACAACTCACACCCTATTACATTTGCGAGTTGTATGTGTACATTGGCAAAGTATCTGGATGCAAGTTTTGCCATTGCGAGGTGCGGGATTGCGGGAAACATATGATTTCATATGTTCCTGCACCCTATTACATTTGCAAGTTCAGGAAAATTTGCAAGTTTAGTACTAAACTTGCACATTTGCCAAACTCGGACCATATTACATTTAGCCTAAGGTGATAATACTGTATACCATGTGTGCACACTCTCAGCCTGCTTAGTAAGAAAAAATATTCCATTGTAGATTTTTGTAGATCATACATACAGTATGCACTTTATCATGTCAGTGCTAAGAAACAGGTTACTTGACATTAATGTGCATATGAATTGGGGTTAAGTTCTACCATATATACATTTGTTGGTAATGAAGTTTCATGCTGATACATTCAGAACACATTGAAGGTTTTAAACAATGAAAATGACCTAGTAAAGACTGTGCTTTATTACTGCTTTTATGTACCCATATGCTTTACATCTGCAATGCTGCATTTTATAGAAATAATTGTCTTTGTTTAGCAATTAACATTTTATTTGCATGACGTTGATATCTTGAAATAGATATTTGTATGCTCCGAGTTAGTATGCCAAAACTAACACATTTACAGATGAATATAAAAAGATTTGCCAGTTAACTAGATTCCAATTCTACAATATGTTTTTATATTTTAAATGAATTGTTTGTGGTTGTGGACACTGGATAAATAAAGGCTAACAACTTTCATTAAGCTGTTTTCAAATGGTCATGGTGCAGCATTCACGATATGGTAAATGTGGTAAATGTGGGAATCGGTATGTAATACTGATAGACGGGACCCAGGCAGTCAGAATCCCGATGGCTGGATCCCAACAGGGATAGCATACTGATACTTGGTGGTCGGTATGCTAACTCTCCCACTACCCTAACTCTCCACCCCTAGTGCCTAAACCTAACCTCCTCCTCCCCACACCTCCTCCCCTTCCCCCTAAGTCCCTAAACCTCCCCCTAGTGCCTAACCCTAAACCCTAACCCCACCCCGTTAGTTACCTTTGGCATCCTGGCTGTCGGAATGCTGGCCCCGGTATTCTGCCCGGCATCGGTAGTATGACACCGGGATTGTGAGTGTCGGCATCCCCTCCGCCGGGATACCGAACGCATCCCTTAAAGGTAGCATACATTTGGTTACTGGCTGAACGCAGGAGAGACCCAATGTCAAATAATAATGTTTTCCCAAGCATGAATTACATACAGAAAGCTGGAAGGAGAATTAACTTATTGCTTTAGAATAGTCCATTTATACTTCGTATTTTATTATGTAATCTACTTTTGTTTAGGTAAGCAAAATGTCTGTTCTGAGGTGAAGGTAACAGGAAGTTGCAGTGAATGTGTCTGTGAAGATGCTGAGGGGTAAGACCTACTGAGGAATTGTCTGAGTTTGTTACATAAATGATGCAGATAGTTAATTGAACCAAAAGATTAGCAGATTCAGATAGTTATATATTTTACAGATAATTTCTTAAAGCTAGTTATACCTAACGTTTACAGAAACATACATTTTAGAGATAGTAGCTTAACCAATTATATAATACCACAATGGTTTTGCATACTATACAAACATTCAGTAAAAAGCAAGGCTACACGCTACTAAACTCTCGAATCATAGCATGCTTACAAGCAGGGGTGAGCGGGTTCGGATTTCTGAAATCCGAACCCCCCCGAGCCCCCCCGATCCGAGTCCGATCCGAGTCAGGCTCGACTTTTCCCGCCTGACTCGGATTCTGAAATCGAGGCAAAACGTCATCTTCCCGCCTTCCGAGTCTCGCGGGTTTTGGATCCTATATAAGGTACCCGCGTCAGCGCCATTTTCTCACTCGGCTGTGGACAGTGAAGAGGGAGGGTGGGAGTTAGGGCTGGCTGGGCTGTGTAGTGTAGTGTAGTGTAGTGCAGAGTAGTGTTGTGCTGTGCTGTGCTGCGTTGTGCTGCTGTTGTCCACTACTTCAAAGTCCATAGGGGCTGGCTGTGTTGTGCTGTGCTGCTGTTGTTAATAGGGGCTGTGTCCACTACTTCAAAGTCCATAGGGGCTGGCTGGACTGTGTTGTGCAGTCAGTTGTCCATAGGGGCTGTGTCCACTCCAAAGTCCTGTGCAGTGTCCCAGTCCTAAAGGGCTGCTGTAGTGTTGTCCAGGGGGTGCTCTGTCCATCAGGGGTGCTCCCCCCAAGTGCTAAAAAAATAATATTTTTTTTGTGTTTGTGAATTGTGTGCGCAGTAGCCGCACGTGCATCAACAAAGTAGTGCCAAGCGTGCGCCTGTGTCATAAGTAAAGGGCCAGCTGGCTTGACCGTTAAAGGGTGCTGTAACCCCCAAAGTACACTCCAGTCCAAACCAAAAAAAAAAAATTTTTCTGTGTTTGTGAATTGTGCGCGCAGTAGCCGCACGTGCATCAACAAAGTAGTGCCAAGCGTGCGCCTGTGTCATAAGTAAAGGGCCGGCTGGCTTGACCGTTAAAGAGTGCTGTAACCCCCAAAGTACACTCCAGTCCAAACCAAAAAAAAAATTATTTTCTGTGTTTGTGAATTGTGTGCGCAGTAGCCGCACGTGCATCAACAAAGTAGTGCCAAGCGTGCACCTGTGTCATAAGTAAAGGGCCGGCTGGCTTGACCGTTAAAGGGTGTTGTAACCCCCACAGTACACTCCAGTCCAAACCAAAAAAAAAATTATTTTCTGTGTTTGTGAATTGTGTGCGCAGTAGCCGCACGTGCATCAACAAAGTAGTGCCAAGCGTGCGCCTGTGTCATAAGTAATAGGACAGCTGGCTTGACCATTAAAGGGTGCTGTAACCCCCAAAGTACACTCCAGTCCATACAAAAAAAAAATTATTTTCTGTGTTTGTGAATTGTGTGCGCAGTAGCCGCACGTGCATCAACAAAGTAGTGCCAAGCGTGCGCCTGTGTCATAAGTAAAGGGCCGGCTGGCTTGACCGTTAAAGGGTGCTGTAACCCCCAAAGTACACTCCAGTCCAAACCAAAAAAAAAAATATTTTCTGTGTTTGTGAATTGTGTGCGCAGTAGCCGCACGTGCATCAACAAAGTAGTGCCAAGCGTGCGCCTGTGTCATAAGTAAAGGGCCGGCTGGCTTGACCGTTAAAGAGTGCTGTAACCCCCAAAGTACACTCCAGTCCAAACCAAAAAAAAATTATTTTCTGTGTTTGTGAATTGTGTGCGCAGTAGCCGCACGTGCATCAACAAAGTAGTGCCAAGCGTGCACCTGTGTCATAAGTAAAGGGCCGGCTGGCTTGACCATTAAAGGATGTTGTAACCCCCAAAGTACACTCCAGTCCAAACCAAAAAAAAAATTATTTTCTGTGTTTGTGAATTGTGTGCGCAGTAGCCGCACGTGCATCAACAAAGTAGTGCCAAGCGTGCGCCTGTGTCATAAGTAAAAGGACAGCTGGCTTGACCATTAAAGGGTGCTGTAACCCCCAAAGTACACTCCAGTCCAAACCAAAAAAAAAAAGATTTTCTGTGTTTGTGAATTGTGTGCGCAGTAGCCGCACGTGCATCAACAAAGTAGTGCCAAGCGTGCGCCTGTGTCATAAGTAAAGGGCCGGCTGGCTTGACCGTTAAAGGGTGCTGTAACCCCCAAAGTACACTCCAGTCCAAACCAAAAAAAAATATATTTTCTGTGTTTGTGAATTGTGTGCGCAGTAGCCGCACGTGCATCAACAAAGTAGTGCCAAGCGTGCGCCTGTGTCATAAGTAAAGGGCTGGCTGGCTTGACCGTTAAAGAGTGCTGTAACCCCCAAAGTACACTCCAGTCCAAACCAAAAAAAAAATTATTTTCTGTGTTTGTGAATTGTGTGCGCAGTAGCCGCACGTGCATCAACAAAGTAGTGCCAAGCGTGCGCCTGTGTCATAAGTAAAAGGACAGCTGGCTTGACCATTAAAGGGTGCTGTAACCCCCAAAGTACACTCCAGTCCAAACCAAAAAAAAAATTATTTTCTGTGTTTGTGAATTGTGTGCGCAGTAGCCGCACGTGCATCAACAAAGTAGTGCCAAGCGTGCGCCTGTGTCATAAGTAAATGGCCGGCTGGCTTGACCATTAAAGGGTGCTGTAACCCCCAAAGTACACTCCAGTCCAAACCAAAAAAAAAATTATTTTCTGTGTTTGTGAATTGTGTGCGCAGTAGCCGCACGTGCATCAACAAAGTAGTGCCAAGCGTGCGCCTGTGTCATAAGTAAAGGGCCGGCTGGCTTGACCGTTAAAGGGTGCTGTAACCCCCAAAGTACACTCCAGTCCAAACCAAAAAAAAATTATTTTCTGTGTTTGTGAATTGTGTGCGCAGTAGCCGCACGTGCATCAACAAAGTAGTGCCAAGCGTGCGCCTGTGTCATAAGTAAAGGGCCGGCTGGCTTGACCGTTAAAGGGTGCTGTAACCCCCAAAGTACACTCCAGTCCAAACCAAAAAAAAAAATATTTTCTGTGTTTGTGAATTGTGTGCGCAGTAGCCGCACGTGCATCAACAAAGTAGTGCCAAGCGTGCGCCTGTGTCATAAGTAAAGGGCCGGCTGGCTTGACCGTTAAAGAGTGCTGTAACCCCCAAAGTACTATCCAGTCCAAACCAAAAAAAAAAATATTTTCTATGTTTGTGAATTGTGTGCGCAGTAGCCGCACGTGCATCAACAAAGTAGTGCCAAGCGTGCGCCTGTGTCATAAGTAAAGGGCCGGCTGGCTTGACCGTTAAAGGGTGCTGTAACCCCCAAAGTACACTCCAGTCCAAACCAAAAAAAAAATTATTTTCTGTGTTTGTGAATTGTGTGCGCAGTAGCCGCACGTGCATCAACAAAGTAGTGCCAAGCGTGCGCCTGTGTCATAAGTAAAGGGCCGGCTGGCTTGACCGTTAAAGGGTGCTGTAACCCCCAAAGTACACTCCAGTCCAAACAAAAAAAAATTATTTTCTGTGTTTGTGAATTGTGTGCGCAGTAGCCGCACGTACATCAACAAAGTAGTGCCAAGCGTGCGCCTGTGTCATAAGTAAAGGGCCGGCTGGCTTGACCGTTAAAGGGTGCTGTAACCCCCAAAGTACACTGCAGTCCAAACCAAAAAAAAAATTATTTTCTGTGTTTGTGAATTGTGTGCGCAGTAGCCGCACGTGCATCAACAATGTAGTGCCAAGCGTGCGCCTGTGTCATAAGTAAAGGGCCGGCTGGCTTGACCGTTAAAAGGTGCTGTAACCCCCAAAGTACACTCCAGTCCAAACCAAAAAAAAAATTATTTTCTGTGTTTGTGAATTGTGTGCGCAGTAGCCGCACGTGCATCAACAAAGTAGTACCAAGCGTGCGCCTGTGTCATAAGTAAAGGGCCGGCTGGCTTCACCGTTAAAGGGTGCTGTAACCCCCAAAGTACACTCCAGTCCAAACCCAAAAAAAAATTATTTTCTTTGTTTGTGAATTGTGTGCGCAGTAGCCGCACGTGCATCACCAAAGTAGTGCCAAGCGTGCGCCTATGTCATCAGTAAAGGGCCGGATGGCTTGACCATTAAAGGGTGCTGTAACCCCCAAAGTACACTCCAGTCCAAACCAAAAAAAAAATTATTTTCTGTGTTTGTGAATTGTGTGCGCAGTAGCCGCACGTGCATCAACAAAGTAGTGCCAAGCGTGCGCCTGTGTCATAAGTAATGGGCTGGCTGGCTTGACCGTTAAAGGGTGCTGTAACCCCCAAAGTACACTCCAGTCCAAACCAAAAAAATAATAATTTTCTGTGTTTGTGAATTGTGTGCGCAGTAGCCGCACGTGCATCAACAAAGTAGTGCCAAGCGTGCGCCTGAGTCATAAGTAAAGGGCCAGCTGGCTTGACCGTTAAAGGGTGCTGTAACCCCCAAAGTACTCTCCAGTCCAAACCAAAAAAAAAATTATTTTCTGTGTTTGTGAATTGTGTGCGCTGTAGCAACACGTGCATCAACAAAGTAGTGCCAAGCGTGCGCCTGTGTCATAAGTAAAGGGCCGGCTGGCTTGACCGTTAAAGGGTGCTGTAACCCTCAAAGTACACTCCAGTCCAAACCAAAAAATAAAATTATTTTCTGTGTTTGTGAAATGTGTGCGCAGTAGCCGCACGTGCATCAACAAAGTAGTGCCAAGCGTGCGCCTGTGTCATAAGTAAAGGGCCGGCTGGCTTGACCGTTAAAGGGTGCTGTAACCCCCAAAGTGCACTCCAGTCCAAACCAAAAAAAAAATTATTTTCTGTGTTTGTGAATTGTGTGCGCAGTAGCCGCACGTGCATCACCAAAGTAGTGCCAAGCGTTTGCCTGTGTCATAAGTAAAGGGCTGGCTGGCTTGACCGTTAAAGGGGGCTGTAACCCCCAAAGTACACTCCAGTCCAAACCAAAAAAAAAATTATTTTCTGTGTTTGTGAATTGTGTGCGCAGTAGCCGCACGTGCATCAACAAAGTAGTGCCAAGCGTGCGCCTGTGTCATAAGTAATGGGCTGGCTGGCTTGACCGTTAAAGGGTGCTGTAACCCCCAAAGTACACTCCAGTCCAAACCAAAAAAATAATAATTTTCTGTGTTTGTGAATTGTGTGCGCAGTAGCCGCACGTGCATCAACAAAGTAGTGCCAAGCGTGCGCCTGTGTCATAAGTAAAGGGCCGGCTGGCTTGACCGTTAAAGGGTGCTGTAACCCCCAAAGTACTCTCCAGTCCAAACCAAAAAAAAAATTATTTTCTGTGTTTGTGAATTGTGTGCGCTGTAGCCGCACGTGCATCAACAAAGTAGTGCCAAGCGTGCGCCTGTGTCATAAGTAAAGGGCCGGCTGGCTTGACCGTTAAAGGGTGCTGTAACCCTCAAAGTACACTCCAGTCCAAACCAAAAAAAAAAATTATTTTCTGTGTTTGTGAAATGTGTGCGCAGTAGCCGCACGTCCATCAACAAAGTAGTGCCAAGCGTGCGCCTGTGTCATAAGTAAAGGGCCGGCTGGCTTGACCGTTAAAGGGTGCTGTAACCCCCAAAGTACACTCCAGTCCAAACCAAAAAAAAAATTATTTTCTGTGTTTGTGAATTGTGTGCGCAGTAGCCGCACGTGCATCAACAAAGTAGTGCCAAGCGTGCGCCTGTGTCATAAGTAAAGGGCCGGCTGGCTTGACCATTAAAGGGTGCTGGAACCCCCAAAGAACACTCCAGTCCAAACCAAAAAAAAAATTATTTTCTGTGTTTGTGAAATGTGTGCGCAGTAGCCGCACGTGCATCACCAAAGTAGTGCCAAGCGTGCGCCTGTGTCATAAGTAAAGGGCCGGCTGGCTTGACCGTTAAAGGGTGCTGTAACCCCCAAAGTACACTCCAGTCCAAACCAAAAAAAAAATAATTTTCTGTGTTTGTGAATTGTGTGCGCAGTAGCCGCACGTGCATCAACAAAGTAGTGTCAAGCGTGCGCCTGTGTCATAAGTAAAGGGCCAGCTGGCTTGACCGTTAAAGGGTGCTGTAACCCCCAAAGTACACTCCAGTCCAAACCAAAAAAAAAATTATTTTCTGTGTTTGTGAATTGTGTGCGCAGTAGCCGCACGTGCATCAACAAAGTAGTGCCAAGCGTGCGCCTGTGTCATAAGTAAAGGGCCGGCTGGCTTGACCGTTAAAGGGTGCTGTAACCCCCAAAGTACACTCCAGTCCAAACCAAAAAAAAAATTATTTTCTGTGTTTGTGAATTGTGTGCGCAGTAGCCGCACGTGCATCAACAAAGTAGTGCCAAACGTGCGCCTGTGTCATAAGTAAAGGGCCAGCAGGCTTGACCATTAAATGGTGCTGTAACCCCCAAAGTACACTCCAGTCCAAACCAAAAAAAAATTATTTTCTGTGTTTGTGAATTGTGTGCGCAGTAGCCGCACGTGCATCAACAAAGTAGTGCCTAGCGTGCGCCTGTGTCATAAGTAAAGGGCCGGCTGGCTTGACCGTTAAAGGGTGCTGTAACCCCCAAAGTACACTCCAGTCCAAACCAAAAAAAAATTATTTTCTGTTTGTGAATTGTGTGCGCAGTAGCCGCACGTGCATCAACAAAGTAGTGCCAAGCGTGCGCCTGTGTCATAAGTAAAAGGCCGGCTGGCTTGACCGTTAAAGGGTGCTGTAACCCCCAAAGTACACTGCAGTCCAAACCAAAAAAAAAATTATTTTCTGTGTTTGTGAATTGTGTGCGCAGTAGCCGCACGTGCATCAACAATGTAGTGCCAAGCGTGCGCCTGTGTCATAAGTAAAGGGCCGGCTGGCTTGACCGTTAAAGGGTGCTGTAACCCCCAAAGTACACTCCAGTCCAAACCAAAAAAAAAATTATTTTCTGTGTTTGTGAATTGTGTGCGCAGTAGCCGCACGTGCATCAACAAAGTAGTACCAAGCGTGCGCCTGTGTCATAAGTAAAGGGCCGGCTGGCTTCACCGTTAAAGGGTGCTGTAACCCCCAAAGTACACTCCAGTCCAAACCCAAAAAAAAATTATTTTCTTTGTTTGTGAATTGTGTGCGCAGTAGCCGCACGTGCATCACCAAAGTAGTGCCAAGCGTGCGCCTATGTCATCAGTAAAGGGCCGGCTGGCTTGACCATTAAAGGGTGCTGTAACCCCCAAAGTACACTCCAGTCCAAACCAAAAAAAAAATTATTTTCTGTGTTTCTGAATTGTGTGCGCAGTAGCCGCACGTGCATCAACAAAGTAGTGCCAAGCGTGCGCCTGTGTCATAAGTAATGGGCTGGCTGGCTTGACCGTTAAAGGGTGCTGTAACCCCCAAAGTACACTCCAGTCCAAACCAAAAAAATAATAATTTTCTGTGTTTGTGAATTGTGTGCGCAGTAGCCGCACGTGCATCAACAAAGTAGTGCCAAGCGTGCGCCTGAGTCATAAGTAAAGGGCCAGCTGGCTTGACCGTTAAAGGGTGCTGTAACCCCCAAAGTACTCTCCAGTCCAAACCAAAAAAAAAATTATTTTCTGTGTTTGTGAATTGTGTGCGCTGTAGCAACACGTGCATCAACAAAGTAGTGCCAAGCGTGCGCCTGTGTCATAAGTAAAGGGCCGGCTGGCTTGACCGTTAAAGGGTGCTGTAACCCTCAAAGTACACTCCAGTCCAAACCAAAAAATAAAATTATTTTCTGTGTTTGTGAAATGTGTGCGCAGTAGCCGCACGTGCATCAACAAAGTAGTGCCAAGCGTGCGCCTGTGTCATAAGTAAAGGGCCGGCTGGCTTGACCGTTAAAGGGTGCTGTAACCCCCAAAGTGCACTCCAGTCCAAACCAAAAAAAAAATTATTTTCTGTGTTTGTGAATTGTGTGCGCAGTAGCCGCACGTGCATCACCAAAGTAGTGCCAAGCGTTCGCCTGTGTCATAAGTAAAGGGCTGGCTGGCTTGACCGTTAAAGGGGGCTGTAACCCCCAAAGTACACTCCAGTCCAAACCAAAAAAAAAATTATTTTCTGTGTTTGTGAATTGTGTGCGCAGTAGCCGCACGTGCATCAACAAAGTAGTGCCAAGCGTGCGCCTGTGTCATAAGTAATGGGCTGGCTGGCTTGACCGTTAAAGGGTGCTGTAACCCCCAAAGTACACTCCAGTCCAAACCAAAAAAATAATAATTTTCTGTGTTTGTGAATTGTGTGCGCAGTAGCCGCACGTGCATCAACAAAGTAGTGCCAAGCGTGCGCCTGTGTCATAAGTAAAGGGCCGGCTGGCTTGACCGTTAAAGGGTGCTGTAACCCCCAAAGTACTCTCCAGTCCAAACCAAAAAAAAAATTATTTTCTGTGTTTGTGAATTGTGTGCGCTGTAGCCGCACGTGCATCAACAAAGTAGTGCCAAGCGTGCGCCTGTGTCATAAGTAAAGGGCCGGCTGGCTTGACCGTTAAAGGGTGCTGTAACCCTCAAAGTACACTCCAGTCCAAACCAAAAAAAAAAATTATTTTCTGTGTTTGTGAAATGTGTGCGCAGTAGCCGCATGTCCATCAACAAAGTAGTGCCAAGCGTGCGCCTGTGTCATAAGTAAAGGGCCGGCTGGCTTGACCGTTAAAGGGTGCTGTAACCCCCAAAGTACACTCCAGTCCAAACCAAAAAAAAAAATATTTTCTGTGTTTGTGAATTGTGTGCGCAGTAGCCGCACGTGCATCAACAAAGTAGTGCCAAGCGTGCGCCTGTGTCATAAGTAAAGGGCCGGCTGGCTTGACCATTAAAGGGTGCTGGAACCCCCAAAGAACACTCCAGTCCAAACCAAAAAAAAAATTATTTTCTGTGTTTGTGAAATGTGTGCGCAGTAGCCGCACGTGCATCACCAAAGTAGTGCCAAGCGTGCGCCTGTGTCATAAGTAAAGGGCCGGCTGGCTTGACCGTTAAAGGGTGCTGTAACCTTCAAAGTACACTCCAGTCCAAACCAAAAAAAAAATAATTTTCTGTGTTTGTGAATTGTGTGCGCAGTAGCCGCACGTGCATCAACAAAGTAGTGTCAAGCGTGCGCCTGTGTCATAAGTAAAGGGCCAGCTGGCTTGACCTTTAAAGGGTGCTGTAACCCCCAAAGTACACTCCAGTCCAAACCAAAAAAAAAATTATTTTCTGTGTTTGTGAATTGTGTGCGCAGTAGCCGCACGTGCATCAACAAAGTAGTGCCAAGCGTGCGCCTGTGTCATAAGTAAAGGGCCGGCTGGCTTGACCGTTAAAGGGTGCTGTAACCCCCAAAGTACACTCCAGTCCAAACCAAAAAAAAAATTATTTTCTGTGTTTGTGAATTGTGTGCGCAGTAGCCGCACGTGCATCAACAAAGTAGTGCCAAACGTGCGCCTGTGTCATAAGTAAAGGGCCGGCAGGCTTGACCATTAAATGGTGCTGTAACCCCCAAAGTACACTCCAGTCCAAACCAAAAAAAAATTATTTTCTGTGTTTGTGAATTGTGTGCGCAGTAGCCGCACGTGCATCAACAAAGTAGTGCCTAGCGTGCGCCTGTGTCATAAGTAAAGGGCCGGCTGGCTTGACCGTTAAAGGGTGCTGTAACCCCCAAAGTACACTCCAGTCCAAACCAAAAAAAAAATTATTTTCTGTTTGTGAATTGTGTGCGCAGTAGCCGCACGTGCATCAACAAAGTAGTGCCAAGCGTGCGCCTGTGTCATAAGTAAAAGGCCGGCTGGCTTGACCGTTAAAGGGTGCTGTAACCCCCAAAGTACACTCCATTCCAAAACAAAAAAAAAATAATTTTCTGTGTTTGTGAATTGTGTGCGCAGTAGCCGCACGTGCATCAACAAAGTAGTGCCAAGCGTGAGCCTGTATCATAAGTAAAGGGCCGGCTGGCTTGACCGTTAAAGGGTGCTGTAACCCCCAAAGTACACTCCAGTCCAAACCAAAAATAAAATTATTTTCTGTGTTTGTGAATTGTGAGCGCAGTAGCCGCACGTGCATCAACAAAGTAGTGCCAAGCGTTCGCCTGTGTCATAAGTAAAGGGCCGGCTGGCTTGACCGTTAAAGGGTGCTGTAACCCCCAAATTACAATCCAGTCCAAACCAAAAAAAAAATTATTTTCTGTGTTTGTGAATTGTGTGCGCTGTAGCCGCACGTGCATCAACAAAGTAGTGCCAAGCGTGCGCCTGTGTCATAAGTAAAGGGCCGGCTGGCTTGACCGTTAAAGGGTGCTGTAACCCCCAAAGTACACTCCAGTCCAAACCGAAAAAAAAATTATTTTCTGTGTTTGTGAATTGTGTGCGCAGTAGTCGCACGTGCATCAACAAAGTAGTGCCAAGCGTGCGCCTGTGTCATAAGTAAAGGGCCGGATGGCTTGACCATTAAAGGGTGCTGTAGCCCCCAAAGTACACTCCAGTCCAAACCAAAAAAAAAATTATTTTCTGTGTTTGTGAATTGTGTGCGCAGTAGCCGCACGTGCATCCACAAAGTAGTGCCAAGCGTGCGCCTGTGTCATAAGTAAAGGGCTGGCTGGCTTGACCGTTAAAGGGTGATGTAACCCCCAAAGTACACTCCAGTCCAAACCAAAAAAAAAATTATTTTCTGTGTTTGTGAATTGTGTGCGCAGTAGCCGCACGTGCATCAACAAAGTAGTGCCAAGCGTGCGCCTGTGTCATAAGTAAAGTGCCGGCTGGCTTGACTGTTAAAGGGTGCTGTAACCCCCAAAGTACACTCCAGTCCAAACCAAAAAAAAAATTATTTTCTGTGTTTGTGAATTGTGTGCGCAGTAGCCGCACGTGCATCAACAAAGTAGTGCCAAGCGTGCGCCTGTGTCATAAGTAAAGGGCCGGCTGGCTTGACCATTAAAGGGTGCTGTAACCCCCAAAGTACACTCCAGTCCAAACCAAAAAAAAATAATTATCTGTGTTTGTGAATTGTGTGCGCAGTAGCCGCACGTGCATCAACAAATTAGTGCCAAGTGTGCGCCTGTGTCATAAGTAAAGGGCCGGCTGGCTTGACCGTTAAAGGGTGCTGTAACCCTCAAAGTACACTCCAGTCCAAACCAAAAAAAAAAATTATTTTCTGTGTTTGTGAAATGTGTGCGCAGTAGCCGCACGTGCATCAAAAAGTAGTGCCAAGCGTGCGCCTGTGTCATAAGTAAAGGGCCGGCTGGCTTGACCGTTAAAGGGTGCTGTAACCCCCAAAGTGCACTCCAGTCCAAACCAAAAAAAAAATTATTTTCTGTGTTTGTGAATTGTGTGCGCAGTAGCCGCACGTGCATCACCAAAGTAGTGCCAAGCGTTCGCCTGTGTCATAAGTAAAGGGCCGGCTGGCTTGACCGTTAAAGGGGGCTGTAACCCCCAAAGTACACTCCAGTCCAAACCAAAAAAAAAATTATTTTCTGTGTTTGTGAATTGTGTGCGCAGTAGCCGCACGTGCATCAACAAATTAGTGCAAGCGTGCGCCTGTGTCATAAGTAATGGGCTGGCTGGCTTGACCATTAAAGGGTGCTGTAACCCCCAAAGTACACTCCAGTCCAAACCAAAAAAATAATAATTTTCTGTGTTTGTGAATTGTGTGCGCAGTAGCCGCACGTGCATCAACAAAGTAGTGCCAAGCGTGCGCCTGTGTCATAAGTAAAGGGCCAGCTGGCTTGACCGTTAAAGGGTGCTGTAACCCCTAAAGTACTCTCCAGTCCAAACCAAAAAAAAAATTATTTTCTGTGTTTGTGAATTGTGTGCGCTGTAGACGCACGTGCATCAACAAAGTAGTGCCAAGCGTGCGCCTGTGTCATAAGTAAAGGGCCGGCTGGCTTGACCGTTAAAGGGTGATGTAACCCCCAAAGTACACTCCAGTCCAAACCTAAAAAAAAATTATTTTCTGTGTATGTAAATTGTGTGCGCAGTAGCCGCACGTGCATCAACAAAGTAGTGCCAAGCGTGCACCTGTGTCATAAGTAAAGGGCCGGCTGGCTTGACCGTTAAAGGGTGCTGTAACCCCCAAAGTACACTCCAGTCCAAACCAAAAAAAAAATATTTTCCGTGTTTGTGAATTGTGTGCGCAGTAGCCGCACGAGCATCAACAAAGTAGTGCCAAGCGTGCGCCTGTGTCATAAGTAAAGGGCCGGCTGGCTTGACCGTTAAAGGGTGCTGTAACCCCCAAAGTACACTCCAGTCCAAACCCCAAAAAAAATTATTTTCTGTGTTTGTGAATTGTGTGCGCAGAAGCAGCACGTGCATCAACAAAGTAGTGCCAAGCGTGCGCCTGTGTCATAAGTAAAGGGCCGGCTGGCTTGACCATTAAAGGGTGCTGTAACCCCCAAAGTACACTCCAGTCCAAACCAAACAAAAAATTTTTTCTGTGTTTGTGAATTGTGTGCGCAGTAGCCGCACGTGCATCAACAAAGTAGTGCCAAGCGTGCGCCTGTGTCATAAGTAAAGGGCCGGCTGGCTTGACCGTTAAAGGGTGCTGTAACCCCCAAAGTACACTCCAGTCCAAACCAAAAAAAAATTATTTTCTGTGTTTGTGAATTGTGTGCGCAGTAGCCGCACGTGCATCAACAAAGTAGTGCCAAGCGTGCGCCTGTGTCATAAGTAAAGGGCCGGCTGACTTGACCGTTAAAGGGTGCTGTAACCCCCAAAGTACAATCCAGTCCAAACCAAAAAAAAAATTATTTTCTGTGTTTGTGAATTGTGTGCGCAGTAGCCGCACGTGCATCAACAAAGTAGTGCCAAGCGTGCGCCTGTGTCATAAGTAAAGGGCCGGCTGGCTTGACTGTTAAGGGGTGCTGTAACCCCCAAAGTACACTCCAGTCCAAACCAAAAAAAAAATTATTTTCTGTGTTTGTGAATTGTGTGCGCAGTAGCCGCACGTGCATCAACAAAGTAGTGCCAAGCGTGCGCCTGTGTCATAAGTAAAGGGCCGGCTGGCTTGATCTTTAAAGGGTGCTGTAACCCCCAAAGTACACTCCAGTCCAAACCAAACAAAAAAAATTTTCTGTGTTTGTGAATTGTGTGCGCAGTAGCCGCACGTGCATCAACAAAGTAGTGCCAAGCGTGCGCCTGTGTCATAAGTAAAGGGCCGGCTGGCTTGATCGTTAAAGGGTGCTGTAACCCCCAAAGTACACTCCAGTCCAAACCAAAAAAAAAATTATTTTCTGTGTTTGTGAATTGTGTGCGCAGTAGCCGCACGTGCATCAGCAATGTAGTGCCAAGCGTGCGCCTGTGTCATAAGTAAAGGGCCGGCTGGCTTGACCGTTAAAGGGTGCTGTAACCACCAAAGTACACTCCAGTCCAAACCAAAAAAAAATTATTTTCAGTGTTTGTGAATTGTGTGCGCAGTAGCCGCACGTGCATCAACAAAGTAGTGCCAAGCGTGCCCCTGTGTCATAAGTAAAGGGCCGGCTGGCTTGACCGTTAAAGGGTGCTGTAACCCCCAAAGTACACTCCAGTCCAAACAAAAAAAAAATTATTTTCAGTGTTTGTGAATTGTGTGCGCAGTAGCCGCACGTGCATCAACAAAGTAGTGCCAAGCGTGCGCCTGTGTCATAAGTAAAGGGCCAGCTGGCTTGACTGTTAAAGGGTGCTGTAACCCCCAAAGTACACTCCAGTCCAAACCAAAAAAAAAAATATTTTCTGTGTTTGTGAATTGTGTGCGCAGTAGACGCACGTGCATCAACAAAGTAGTGCCAAGCGTGCGCCTGTGTCATAAGTAAAGGGCCGGCTGGCTTGACCATTAAAGGGTGCTGTAACCCCCAAAGTACACTCCAGTCCAAACCAAAAAAAAAATAATTTTCTGTGTTTGTGAATTGTGTGCGCAGTAGCCACACGTGCATCAACAAAGTAGTGCCAAGCGTGCGCCTGTGTCATAAGAAAAGGGCCGGCTGGCTTGACCGTTAAAGGGTGCTGTAACCCCCAAAGTACACTCCAGTCCAAACCCCAAAAAAAATTATTTTCTGTGTTTGTGAATTGTGTGCGCAGTAGCCGCATGTGCATCAACAAAGTAGTGCCAAGCGTGCGCCTGTGTCATAAGTAAAGGGCCAGCTGGCTTGACCGTTAAAGGGTGCTGTAACCCCCAAAGTACACTCCAGTCCAAACCAAAAAAAAATTATTTTCTGTGTTTGTGAATTGTGTGCGCAGTAGCCGCACGTGCATCAACAAAGTAGTGCCAAGCGTGCGCCTGTGTCATAAGTAAAGGGCCGGCTGGCTTGACCGTTAAAGGGTGCTGTAACCCCCAAAGTACTCTCCAGTCCAAACCAAAGAAAAAATTATTTTCTGTGTTTGTGAATTGTGTGCGCAGGAGCCGCACGTGCATCAACAAAGTAGTGCCAAGCGTGCGCCTGTGTCATAAGTAATGGGCCGGCTGGCTTGACCATTAAAGGGTGCTGTAACCCCCAAAGTACACTCCAGTCCAAACCAAAAAAAAATTATTTTCTGTGTTTGTGAATTGTGTGCGCAGTAGCCGCACGTGCATCAACAAAGTAGTGCTAAGCGTGCGCCTGTGTCATAAGTAAAGGGCCGGCTGGCTTGACCGTTAAAGGGTGCTGTAACCCCCAAAGTACTCTCCAGTCCAAACCAAAGAAAAAATTATTTTCTGTGTTTGTGAATTGTGTGCGCAGGAGCCGCACGTGCATCAACAAAGTAGTGCCAAGCGTGCGCCTGTGTCATAAGTAATGGGCCGGCTGGCTTGACCATTAAAGGGTGCTGTAACCACCAAAGTACACTCCAGTCTAAACCAAAAAAAAAATTATTTTCTGTGTTTGTGAATTGTGTGCGCAGAAGCCGCACGTGCATCAACAAAGTAGTGCCAAGCGTGCGCCTGTGTCATAAGTAAAGGGCGGGCTGGCTTGACCATTAATGGGTGCTGTAACCCCCAAAGTACACTCCAGTCCTAACCAAAAAAAAAAATATTTTCTGTGTTTGTGAATTGTGTGCGCAGTAGCCACACGTGCATCAACAAAGTAGTGCCAAGCGTGCGCCTGTGTCATAAGAAAAGGGCCGGCTGGCTTGACCGTTAAAGGGTGCTGTAACCCCCAAAGTACACTCCAGTCCAAACCCCAAAAAAAATTATTTTCTGTGTTTGTGAATTGTGTGCGCAGTAGCCGCATGTGCATCAACAAAGTAGTGCCAAGCGTGCGCCTGTGTCATAAGTAAAGGGCCAGCTGGCTTGACCGTTAAAGGGTGCTGTAACCCCCAAAGTACACTCCAGTCCAAACCAAAAAAAAATTATTTTCTGTGTTTGTGAATTGTGTGCGCAGTAGCCGCACGTGCATCAACAAAGTAGTGCCAAGCGTGCGCCTGTGTCATAAGTAAAGGGCCGGCTGGCTTGACCGTTAAAGGGTGCTGTAACCCCCAAAGTACTCTCCAGTCCAAACCAAAGAAAAAATTATTTTCTGTGTTTGTGAATTGTGTGCGCAGGAGCCGCACGTGCATCAACAAAGTAGTGCCAAGCGTGCGCCTGTGTCATAAGTAATGGGCCGGCTGGCTTGACCATTAAAGGGTGCTGTAACCCCCAAAGTACACTCCAGTCCAAACCAAAAAAAAATTATTTTCTGTGTTTGTGAATTGTGTGCGCAGTAGCCGCACGTGCATCAACAAAGTAGTGCCAAGCGTGCGCCTGTGTCATAAGTAAAGGGCCGGCTGGCTTGACCGTTAAAGGGTGCTGTAACCCCCAAAGTACTCTCCAGTCCAAACCAAAGAAAAAATTATTTTCTGTGTTTGTGAATTGTGTGCGCAGGAGCCGCACGTGCATCAACAAAGTAGTGCCAAGCGTGCGCCTGTGTCATAAGTAAAGGGCCGGCTGGCTTGACCATTAAAGGGTGCTGTAACCCCCAAAGTACACTCCAGTCCAAACCAAAAAAAAAATTATTTTCTGTGTTTGTGAATTGTGTGCGCAGTAGCCGCACGTGCATCAACAATGTAGTGCCAAGCGTGCGCCTGTGTCATAAGTAAAGGGCCGGCTGGCTTGACCGTTAAAGGGTGCTGTAACCCCCAAAGTACACTCCAGTCCAAACCAAAAAAAAATTATTTTCAGTGTTTGTGAATTGTGTGCGCAGTAGCCGCACGTCCATCAACAAAGTAGTGCCAAGCGTGCGCCTGTGTCATAAGTAAAGGGCCGGCTGGCTTGACCGTTAAAGGGTGCTGTAACCCCCAAAGTACACTCCAGTCCAAACCAAAAAAAAATTATTTTCAGTGTTTGTGAATTGTGTGCGCAGTAGCCGCACGTGCATCAACAAAGTAGTGCCAAGCGTGCGCCTGTGTCATAAGTAAAGAGCCAGCTGGCTTGACTGTTAAGGGGTGCTGTAACCCCCAAAGTACACTCCAGTCCAAACCAAAAAAAAAAATATTTTCTGTGTTTGTGAATTGTGTGCGCAGTAGCCGCACGTGCATCAACAAAGTAATGCCAAGCGTGCGCCTGTGTCATAAGTAAAGGGCCGGCTGGCTTGACCATTAAAGGGTGCTGTAACCCCCAAAGTACACTCCAGTCCAAACCAAAAAAAAAATAATTTTCTGTGTTTGTGAATTGTGTGCGCAGTAGCCGCACGTGCATCAACAAAGTAGTGCCAAGCGTGCGCCTGTGTCATAAGTAAAGGGCCAGCTGGCTTGACCGTTAATGGGTGCTGTAACCCCCAAAGTACACTCCAGTCCAAACCAAAAAAAAAATAATTTTCTGTGTTTGTGAATTGTCTGCGCAGTAGCCGCACGTGCATCATCAAAGTAGTGCCAAGCGTGCGCCTGTGTCATAAGTAAGGGGCCGGCTGGCTTGACCGTTAAAGGGTGCTGTAACCCCCAAAGTACACTCCAGTCCAAACCCAAAAAAAAATTATTTTCTGTGTTTGTGAATTGTGTGCGCAGTAGCCGCACGTGCATCAACAAAGTAGTGCCAAGCGTGCGCCTGTGTCATAAGTAAAGGGCCGGCTGGCTTGACCGTTAAAGGGTGCTGTAACCCCCAAAGTACACTCCAGTCCAAACCAAAAAAAAAATTATTTTCTGTGTTTGTGAATTGTGAGCGCAGTAGCCGCACGTGCATCAACAAAGTAGTGCCAAGCGTTCGCCTGTGTCATAAGTAAAGGGCCGGCTGGCTTGACCGTTAAAGGGTGCTGTAACCCCCAAATTACAATCCAGTCCAAACCAAAAAAAAAAATATTTTCTGTGTTTGTGAATTGTGTGCGCAGTAGCCGCACGTGCATCAACAAAGTAGTGCCAAGCGTGCGCCTGTGTCATAAGTAAAGGGCCGGCTGGCTTGACCGTTAAAGGGTGCTGTAACCCCCAAAGTACACTCCAGTCCAAACCGAAAAAAAAATTATTTTCTGTGTTTGTGAATTGTGTGCGCAGTAGTCGCACGTGCATCAACAAAGTAGTGCCAAGCGTGCGCCTGTGTCATAAGTAAAGGGCCGGATGGCTTGACCATTAAAGGGTGCTGTAGCCCCCAAAGTACACTCCAGTCCAAACCAAAAAAAAAATTATTTTCTGTGTTTGTGAATTGTGTGCGCAGTAGCCGCACGTGCATCCACAAAGTAGTGCCAAGCGTGCGCCTGTGTCATAAGTAAAGGGCCGGCTGGCTTGACCGTTAAAGGGTGATGTAACCCCCAAAGTACACTCCAGTCCAAACCAAAAAAAAAATTATTTTCTGTGTTTGTGAATTGTGTGCGCAGTAGCCGCACGTGCATCAACAAAGTAGTGCCAAGCGTGCGCCTGTGTCATAAGTAAAGTGCCGGCTGGCTTGACTGTTAAAGGGTGCTGTAACCCCCAAAGTACACTCCAGTCCAAACCAAAAAAAAAATTATTTTCTGTGTTTGTGAATTGTGTGCGCAGTAGCCGCACGTGCATCAACAAAGTAGTGCCAAGCGTGCGCCTGTGTCATAAGTAAAGGGCCGGCTGGCTTGACCATTAAAGGGTGCTGTAACCCCCAAAGTACACTCCAGTCCAAACCAAAAAAAAATAATTTTCTGTGTTTGTGAATTGTGTGCGCAGTAGCCGCACGTGCATCAACAAATTAGTGCCAAGTGTGCGCCTGTGTCATAAGTAAAGGGCCGGCTGGCTTGACCGTTAAAGGGTGCTGTAACCCTCAAAGTACACTCCAGTCCAAACCAAAAAAAAAAATTATTTTCTGTGTTTGTGAAATGTGTGCGCAGTAGCCGCACGTGCATCAAAAAGTAGTGCCAAGCGTGCGCCTGTGTCATAAGTAAAGGGCCGGCTGGCTTGACCGTTAAAGGGTGCTGTAACCCCCAAAGTGCACTCCAGTCCAAACCAAAAAAAAAATTATTTTCTGTGTTTGTGAATTGTGTGCGCAGTAGCCGCACGTGCATCACCAAAGTAGTGCCAAGCGTTCGCCTGTGTCATAAGTAAAGGGCCGGCTGGCTTGACCGTTAAAGGGGGCTGTAACCCCCAAAGTACACTCCAGTCCAAACCAAAAAAAAAATTATTTTCTGTGTTTGTGAATTGTGTGCGCAGTAGCCGCACGTGCATCAACAAATTAGTGCCAAGCGTGCGCCTGTGTCATAAGTAATGGGCTGGCTGGCTTGACCGTTAAAGGGTGCTGTAACCCCCAAAGTACACTCCAGTCCAAACCAAAAAAATAATAATTTTCTGTGTTTGTGAATTGTGTGCGCAGTAGCCGCACGTGCATCAACAAAGTAGTGCCAAGCGTGCGCCTGTGTCATAAGTAAAGGGCCAGCTGGCTTGACCGTTAAAGGGTGCTGTAACCCCCAAAGTACTCTCCAGTCCAAACCAAAAAAAAAATTATTTTCTGTGTTTGTGAATTGTGTGCGCTGTAGACGCACGTGCATCAACAAAGTAGTGCCAAGCGTGCGCCTGTGTCATAAGTAAAGGGCTGGCTGGCTTGACCGTTAAAGGGTGCTGTAACCCTCAAAGTACACTCCAGTCCAAACCAAAAAAAAAAATTATTTTCTGTGTTTGTGAAATGTGTGCGCAGTAGCCGCACGTCCATCAACAAAGTAGTGCCAAGCGTGCGCCTGTGTCATAAGTAAAGGGCCGGCTGGCTTGACCGTTAAAGGGTGCTGTAACCCCCAAAGTACACTCCAGTCCAAACCAAAAAAAAAATTATTTTCTGTGTTTGTGAATTGTGTGCGCAGTAGCCGCACGTGCATCAACAAAGTAGTGCCAAGCGTGCGCCTGTGTCATAAGTAAAGGGCCGGCTTGCTTGACCATTAAAGGGTGCTGTAACCCCCAAAGAACACTCCAGTCCAAACCAAAAAAAAAATTATTTTCTGTGTTTGTGAATTGTGTGCGCAGTAGCCGCACGTGCATCAACAAAGTAGTGCCAAGCGTGCGCCTGTGTCATAAGTAAAGGGCTGGCTGGCTTGACCGTTAAAGGGTGCTGTAACCCCCAAAGTACACTCCAGTCCAAACCAAAAAAAAAATTATTTTCTGTGTTTGTGAATTGTGTGCGCAGTAGCCGCACGTGCATCAACAAAGTAGTGTCAAGCGTGCGCCTGTGTCATAAGTAAAGGGCCAGCTGGCTTGACCGTTAAAGGGTGCTGTAACCCCCAAAGTACACTCCAGTCCAAACCAAAAAAAAAATTATTTTCTGTGTTTGTGAATTGTGTGCGCAGTAGCCGCACGTGCATCAACAAAGTAGTGTCAAGCGTGCGCCTGTGTCATAAGTAAAGGGCCGGCTGGCTTGACCGTTAAAGGGTGCTGTAACCCCCAAAGTACACTCCAGTCCAAACCAAAAAAAAAATTATTTTCTGCGTTTGTGAATTGTGTGCGCAGTAGCCGCACGTGCATCAACAAAGTAGTGCCAAACGTGCACCTGTGTCATAAGTAAAGGGCCGGCTGGCTTGACCGTTAAAGGGTGCTGTAACCCCCAAAGTACACTCCAGTCCAAACCAAAAAAAAATTATTTTCTGTGTTTGTGAATTGTGTGCGCAGTAGCCGCACGTGCATCAACAAAGTAGTGCCAAGCGTGCGCCTGTGTCATAAGTAAAGGGCCGGCTGGCTTGACCGTTAAAGGGTGCTGTAACCCCCAAAGTACACTCCAGTCCAAACCAAAAAAAAATTATTTTCTGTTTGTGAATTGTGTGCGCAGTAGCCGCACGTGCATCAACCAAGTAGTGCCAAGCGTGCGCCTGTGTCATAAGTAAAGGGCCGGCTGGCTTGACCGTTAAAGGGTGCTGTAACCCCCAAAGTACACTCCATTCCAAAACAAAAAAAAAATAATTTTCTGTGTTTGTGAATTGTGTGCGCAGTAGCCGCACGTGCATCAACAAAGTAGTGCCAAGCGTGCGCCTGTGTCATAAGTAAAGGGCCGGCTGGCTTGACCGTTAAAGGGTGCTGTAACCCCCAAAGTACACTCCAGTCCAAACCAAAAAAAAAATTATTTTCTGTGTTTGTGAATTGTGTGCGCAGTAGCCGCACGTGCATCAACAAAGTAGTGCCAAGCGTTCGCCTGTGTCATAAGTAAAGGGCCGGCTGGCTTGACCGTTAAAGGGTGCTGTAACCCCCAAAGTACACTCCAGTCCAAACCAAACAAAAAATTATTTTCTGTGTTTGTGAATTGTGTGCGCAGTAGCCGCACGTGCATCAACAAAGTAGTGCCAAGCGTGCGCCTGTGTCATAAGTAAAGGGCCGGCTGGCTTGACCGTTAAAGAGTGCTGTAACCCCCAAAGTACACTCCAGTCCAAACCAAAAAAAAAATTATTTTCTGTGTTTGTGAATTGTGTGCGCAGTAGCCACACATGCATCAACAAAGTAGTGCCAAGCGTGCACCTGTGTCATAAGTAAAGGGCCGGCTGGCTTGACCGTTAAAGGGTGCTGTAACCCCCAAAGTACACTTCAGTCCAAACAAAAAAAAAAATATTTTCTGTGTTTGTGAATTGTGTGCGCAGTAGCCGCACGTGCATCAACAATGTAGTGCCAAGCGTGCGCCTGTGTCATAAGTAAAGGGCCGGCTGGCTTGACCGTTAATGGGTGCTGTAACCCCCAAAGTACACTCCAGTCCAAACCGAAAAAAAAATTATTTTCTGTGTTTGTGAATTGTGTGCGCAGTAGCCGCACGTGCATCAACAAAGTAGTGCCAAGCGTGCGCCTGTGTCATAAGTAAAGGGCCGGATGGCTTGACCATTAAAGGGTGCTGTAGCCCCCAAAGTACACTCCAGTCCAAACCAAAAAAAAAATTATTTTCTGTGTTTGTGAATTGTGTGCGCAGTAGCCGCACGTGCATCCACAAAGTAGTGCCAAGCGTGCGCCTGTGTCATAAGTAAAGGGCCGGCTGGCTTGACCGTTAAAGGGTGCTGTAACCCCCAAAGTACACTCCAGTCCAAACCAAAAAAAAAATTATTTTCTGTGTTTGTGAATTGTGTACGCAGTAGCCGCACGTGCATCAACAAAGTAGTGCCAAGCGTGCGCCTGTGTCATAAGTAAAGTGCCGGCTGGCTTGACTGTTAAAGGGTGCTGTAACCCCCAAAGTACACTCCAGTCCAAACCAAAAAAAAAATTATTTTCTGTGTTTGTGAATTGTGTGCGCAGTAGCCGCACGTGCATCAACAAAGTAGTGCCAAGCGTGCGCCTGTGTCATAAGTAAAGGGCCGGCTGGCTTGACCATTAAAGGGTGCTGTAACCCCCAAAGTACACTCCAGTCCAAACCAAAAAAAAAATTATTTTCTGTGTTTGTGAATTGTGTGCGCAGTAGCCGCACGTGCATCCACAAAGTAGTGCCAAGCGTGCGCCTGTGTCATAAGTAAAGGGCCGGCTGGCTTGAACGATAAAGGGTGCTGTATCCCCCAAAGTACACTCCAGTCCTAACTAAAAAAATTATATTTTCTGTGTGTGAATTGTGTGCGCAGTAGCCGCACGTGCATCAACAAAGTAGTGCCAAGCGTGCGCATGTGTCATAAGTAAAGGGCCAGATGGCTTGACCATTAAAGGGTGCTGTAACCCCCAAAGTACACTCCAGTCCAAACCAAAAAAAAAATATTTTCTGTGTTTGTGAATTGTGTGCGCAGTAGCCGCACGTGCATCCACAAAGTAGTGCCAAGCGTGCGCCTGTGTCATAAGAAAAAGGACAGCTGGCTTGACCGTTAAAGGGTGCTGTAACCCCCAAAGTACACTCCAGTCCAAACCAAAAAAAAAATTATTTTCTGTGTTTGTGAATTGTGTGCGCAATAGCCGCACGTGCATCAACAAAGTAGTGCCAAGCGTGCGCCTGTGTCATAAGTAAAGGGCCGGCTGGCTTGACCGTTAAAGGGTGCTGTAACCCCCAAAGTACACTCCAGTCCAAACCAAAAAAAAAAATATTTTCTGTTTGTGAATTGTGTGCGCAGTAGCCGCACGTGCATCAACAAAGTAGTGCCAAGCGTGCGCCTGTGTCATAAGTAAAGGGCCGGCTGTCTTGACCGTTAAAGGGTGCTGTAACCCCCAAAATTCACTCCAGTCCAAACCAAAAAAAAATTATTTTCTGTGTTTGTGAATTGTGTGCGCAGTAGCCGCACGTGCATCAACAAAGTAGTGCCAAGCGTGCGCCTGTGTCATAAGTAAAGGGCCGGCTGGCTTGACCGTTAAAGGGTGATGTAACCCCCAAAGTACACTCCAGTCCAAACCTAAAAAAAAATTATTTTCTGTGTATGTAAATTGTGTGCGCAGTAGCCGCACGTGCATCAACAAAGTAGTGCCAAGCGTGCACCTGTGTCATAAGTAAAGGGCCGGCTGGCTTGACCGTTAAAGGGTGCTGTAACCCCCAAAGTACACTCCAGTCCAAACCAAAAAAAAAATTATTTTCCGTGTTTGTGAATTGTGTGCGCAGTAGCCGCACGTGCATCAACAAAGTAGTGCCAAGCGTGCGCCTGTGTCATAAGTAAAGGGCCGGCTGGCTTGACCGTTAAAGGGTGCTGTAACCCCCAAAGTACACTCCAGTCCAAACCCAAAAAAAAATTATTTTCTGTGTTTGTGAATTGTGTGCGCAGAAGCAGCACGTGCATCAACAAAGTAGTGCCAAGCGTGCGCCTGTGTCATAAGTAAAGGGCCGGCTGGCTTGACCATTAAAGGGTGCTGTAACCCCCAAAGTACACTCCAGTCCAAACCAAACAAAAATTTTTTTCTGTGTTTGTGAATTGTGTGCGCAGTAGCCGCACGTGCATCAACAAAGTAGTGCCAAGCGTGCGCCTGTGTCATAAGTAAAGGGCCGGCTGGCTTGACCGTTAAAGGGTGCTGTAACCCCCAAAGTACACTCCAGTCCAAACCAAAAAAAAAATTATTTTCTGTGTTTGTGAATTGTGTGCGCAGTAGCCGCACGTGCATCAACAAAGTAGTGCCAAGCGTGCGCCTGTGTCATAAGTAAAGGGCCGGCTGACTTGACCGTTAAAGGGTGCTGTAACCCCCAAAGTACAATCCAGTCCAAACCAAAAAAAAAATTATTTTCTGTGTTTGTGAATTGTGTGCGCAGTAGCCGCACGTGCATCAACAAAGTAGTGCCAAGCGTGCGCCTGTGTCATAAGTAAAGGGCCGGCTGGCTTGACTGTTAAGGGGTGCTGTAACCCCCAAAGTACACTCCAGTCCAAACCAAAAAAAAAATTATTTTCTGTGTTTGTGAATTGTGTGCGCAGTAGCCGCACGTGCATCAACAAAGTAGTGCCAAGCGTGCGCCTGTGTCATAAGTAAAGGGCCGGTTGGCTTGATCTTTAAAGGGTGCTGTAACCCCCAAAGTACACTCCAGTCCAAACCAAACAAAAAACATTTTCTGTGTTTGTGAATTGTGTGCGCAGTAGCCGCACGTGCATCAACAAAGTAGTGCCAAGCGTGCGCCTGTGTCATAAGTAAAGGGCCGGCTGGCTTGACCGTTAAAGGGTGCTGTAACCCCCAAAGTACACTCCAGTCCAAACCAAAAAAAAAATTATTTTCTGTGTTTGTGAATTGTGTGCGCAGTAGCCGCACGTGCATCAGCAATGTAGTGCCAAGCGTGCGCCTGTGTCATAAGTAAAGGGCCGGCTGGCTTGACCATTAAAGGGTGCTGTAACCACCAAAGTACACTCCAGTCCAAACCAAAAAAAAATTATTTTCAGTGTTTGTGAATTGTGTGCGCAGTAGCCGCACGTGCATCAACAAAGTAGTGCCAAGCGTGCGCCTGTGTCATAAGTAAAGGGCCGGCTGGCTTGACCGTTAAAGGGTGCTGTAACCCCCAAAGTACACTCCAGTCCAAACCAAAAAAAAATTATTTTCAGTGTTTGTGAATTGTGTGCGCAGTAGCCGCACGTGCATCAACAAAGTAGTGCCAAGCGTGCGCCTGTGTCATAAGTAAAGGGCCAGCTGGCTTGACTGTTAAAGGGTGCTGTAACCCCCAAAGTACACTCCAGTCCAAACCAAAAAAAAAAATATTTTCTGTGTTTGTGAATTGTGTGCGCAGTAGACGCACGTGCATCAACAAAGTAGTGCCAAGCGTGCGCCTGTGTCATAAGTAAAGGGCCGGCTGGCTTGACCATTAAAGGGTGCTGTAACCCCCAAAGTACACTCCAGTCCAAACCAAAAAAAAAATAATTTTCTGTGTTTGTGAATTGTGTGCGCAGTAGCCGCACGTGCATCAACAAAGTAGTGCCAAGCGTGCGCCTGTGTCATAAGAAAAGGGCCGGCTGGCTTGACCGTTAAAGGGTGCTGTAACCCCCAAAGTACACTCCAGTCCAAACCCCCAAAAAAATTATTTTCTGTGTTTGTGAATTGTGTGCGCAGTAGCCGCATGTGCATCAACAAAGTAGTGCCAAGCGTGCGCCTGTGTCATAAGTAAAGGGCCAGCTGGCTTGACCGTTAAAGGGTGCTGTAACCCCCAAAGTACACTCCAGTCCAAACCAAAAAAAATTATTTTCAGTGTTTGTGAATTGTGTGCGCAGTAGCCGCACGTGCATCAACATAGTAGTGCCAAGCGTGCGCCTGTGTCATAAGTAAAGGGCCGGCTGGCTTGACCGTTAAAGGGTGCTGTAACCCCCAAAGTACTCTCCAGTCCAAACCAAAGAAAAAATTATTTTCTGTGTTTGTGAATTGTGTGCGCAGGAGCCGCACGTGCATCAACAAAGTAGTGCCAAGCGTGCGCCTGTGTCATAAGTAATGGGCCAGCTGGCTTGACCATTAAAGGGTGCTGTAACCACCAAAGTACACTCCAGTCTAAACCAAAAAAAAAATTATTTTCTGTGTTTGTGAATTGTGTGCGCAGTAGCCGCACGTGCATCAACAAAGTAGTGCCAAGCGTGCGCCTGTGTCATAAGAAAAGGGCCGGCTGGCTTGACCATTAAAGGGTGCTGTAACCCCCAAAGTACACTCCAGTCCAAACCAAAAAAAAATTATTTTCAGTGTTTGTGAATTGTGTGCGCAGTAGCCGCACGTGCATCAACAAAGTAGTGCCAAGCGTGCGCCTGTGTCATAAGTAAAGGGCCAGCTGGCTTGACTGTTGAGGGGTGCTGTAACCCCCAAAGTACACTCCAGTCCAAACCAAAAAAAAAAATATTTTCTGTGTTTGTGAATTGTGTGCGCAGTAGCCGCACGTGCATCAACAAAGTAATGCCAAGCGTGCGCCTGTGTCATAAGTAAAGGGCCGGCTGGCTTGACCATTAAAGGGTGCTGTAACCCCCAAAGTACACTCCAGTCCAAACCAAAAAAAAAATAATTTTCTGTGTTTGTGAATTGTGTGCGCAGTAGCCGCACGTGCATCAACAAAGTAGTGCCAAGCGTGCGCCTGTGTCATAAGTAAAGGGCCAGCTGGCTTGACCGTTAATGGGTGCTGTAACCCCCAAAGTACACTCCAGTCCAAACCAAAAAAAAAATAATTTTCTGTGTTTGTGAATTGTCTGCGCAGTAGCCGCACGTGCATCATCAAAGTAGTGCCAAGCGTGCGCCTGTGTCATAAGTAAGGGGCCGGCTGGCTTGACCGTTAAAGGGTGCTGTAACCCCCAAAGTACACTCCAGTCCAAACCCAAAAAAAAATTATTTTCTGTGTTTGTGAATTGTGTGCGCAGTAGCCGCACGTGCATCAACAAAGTAGTGCCAAGCGTGCGCCTGTGTCATAAGTAAAGGGCCGGCAGGCTTGACCGTTAAAGGGTGCTGTAACCCCCAAAGTACTCTCCAGTCCAAACCAAAAAAAAAAATATTTTCTGTGTTTGTGAATTGTGTGCGCAGTAGCCGCACGTGCATCAACAAAGTAGTGCCAAGCGTGCGCCTGTGTCATAAGTAAAGGGCCTGCTGGCTTGACCGTTAAAGGGTGCTGTAACCCCCAAAGTACACTCCAGTCCAAACCAAAAAAAAAAAATATTTTCTGTGTTTGTGAATTGTGTGCGCAGTAGCCGCACGTGCATCAACAAAGTAGTGCCAAGCGTGCGCCTGTGTCATAAGTAAAGGGCCGGCTGGCTTGACTGTTAAAGGGTGATGTAACCCCCAAAGTACACTCCAGTCCAAACCTAAAAAAAAATTATTTTCTGTGTATGTGAATTGTGTGCGCAGTAGCCGCACGTGCATCAACAAAGTAGTGCCAAGCGTGCGCCTGTGACATAAGTAAAGGGCCGGCTGGCTTGACCGTTAAAGGGTGCTGTAACCCCCAAAGTACACTCCAGTCCAAACCAAAAAAAAAATTATTTTCCGTGTTTGTGAATTGTGTGCGCAGTAGCCGCACGTGCATCAACAAAGTAGTGCCAAGCGAGCGCCTGTGTCATAAGTAAAGGGCCAGCTGGCTTGACCGTTAATGGGTGCTGTAACCCCCAAAGTACACTCCAGTCCAAACCAAAAAAAAAATAATTTTCTGTGTTTGTGAATTGTCTGCGCAGTAGCCGCACGTGCATCAGCAAAGTAGTGCCAAGCGTGCGCCTGTGTCATAAGTAAGGGGCCGGCTGGCTTGACCGTTAAAGGGTGCTGTAACCCCCAAAGTACACTCCAGTCCAAACCCCAAAAAAAATTATTTTCTGTGTTTGTGAATTGTGTGCGCAGTAGCCGCACGTGCATCAACAAAGTAGTGCCAAGCGTGCGCCTGTGTCATAAGTAAAGGGCCGGCAGGCTTGACCGTTAAAGGGTGCTGTAACCCCCAAAGTACTCTCCAGTCCAAACCAAAAAAAAAATTATTTTCTGTGTTTGTGAATTGTGTGCGCAGTAGCCGCACGTGCATCAACAAAGTAGTGCCAAGCGTGCGCCTGTGTCATAAGTAAAGGGCCGGCTGGCTTGACCGTTAAAGGGTGCTGTAACCCCCAAAGTACACTCCAGTCCAAACCAAAAAAAAAAATATTTTCTGTGTTTGTGAATTGTGTGCGCAGTAGCCGCACGTGCATCAACAAAGTAGTGCCAAGCGTGCGCCTGTGTCATAAGTAAAGGGCCGGCTGGCTTGTCTGTTCAAGGGTGATGTAACCCCCAAAGTACACTCCAGTCCAAACCTAAAAAAAAATTATTTTCTGTGTATGTGAATTGTGTGCGCAGTAGCCGCACGTGCATCAACAAAGTAGTGCCAAGCGTGCGCCTGTGACATAAGTAAAGGGCCGGCTGGCTTGACCGTTAAAGGGTGCTGTAACCCCCAAAGTACACTCCAGTCCAAACCAAAAAAAAAATTATTTTCCGTGTTTGTGAATTGTGTGCGCAGTAGCCGCACGTGCATCAACAAAGTAGTGCCAAGCGTGCGCCTGTGTCATAAGTAAAGGGCCGGCTGGCTTGACCGTTAAAGGGTGCTGTTACCCCCAAAGTGCACTCCAGTCCAAACCAAAAAAAAAATTATTTTCTGTGTTTCTGAATTGTCTGCGCAGTAGCCGCACGTGCATCAGCAAAGTTGTGCCAAGCGTGCGCCTCTGTCATAAGTAAAGGGCCGGCTGGCTTGACCGTTAAAGGGTGCTGTAACCCCCAAAGTACACTCCAGTCCAAACCCCCAAAAAAATTATTTTCTGTGTTTGTGAATTGTGTGCGCAGTAGCCGCACGTGCATCAACAAAGTAGTGCCAAGCGTGCGCCTGTGTCATAAGTAAAGGGCCGGCTGGCTTGACCGTTAAAGGGTGCTGTAACCCCCAAAGTACACTCCAGTCCAAACCAAACAAAAAAATTTTTCTGTGTTTGTGAATTGTGTGCGCAGTAGCCGAACGTGCATCAACAAAGTAGTGCCAAGCGTGCGCCTGTGTCATAAGTAAAGGGCCGGCTGGCTTGACCATTAAAGGGTGCTGTAACCCCCAAAGTACTCTCCAGTCCAAACCAAAAAAAAAATAATTTTCGGTGTTTGTGAATTGTGTGCGCAGTAGCCGCACGTGCATTAACAAAGTAGTGCCAAGCGTGCGCCTGTGTCATAAGAAAAGGGCCGGCTGGCTTGACCATTAAAGGGTGCTGTAACCCCCAAAGTACACTCCAGTCCAAACCAAAAAAAAAAATATTTTCTGTGTTTGTGAATTGTGTGCGCAGTAGCCGCACGTGCATCAACAAAGTAGTGCCAAGCGTGCGCCTGTGTCATAAGTAAAGGGCCGGCTGGCTTGACCGTTAAAGGGTGCTGTAACCCCCAAAGTACACTCCAGTCCAAACCAAAAAAAAATTATTTTCAGTGTTTGTGAATTGTGTGCGCAGTAGCCGCACGTCCATCAACAAAGTAGTGCCAAGCGTGCGCCTGTGTCATAAGTAAAGGGCCGGCTGGCTTGACCGTTAAAGGGTGCTGTAACCCCCAAAGTACACTCCAGTCCAAACCAAAAAAAAATTATTTTCAGTGTTTGTGAATTGTGTGCGCAGTAGCCGCACGTGCATCAACAAAGTAGTGCCAAGCGTGCGCCTGTGTCATAAGTAAAGGGCCAGCTGGCTTGACTGTTAAGGGGTGCTGTAACCCCCAAAGTACACTCCAGTCCAAACCAAAAAAAAAAATATTTTCTGTGTTTGTGAATTGTGTGCGCAGTAGCCGCACGTGCATCAACAAAGTAATGCCAAGCGTGCGCCTGTGTCATAAGTAAAGGGCCGGCTGGCTTGACCATTAAAGGGTGCTGTAACCCCCAAAGTACACTCCAGTCCAAACCAAAAAAAAAATAATTTTCTGTGTTTGTGAATTGTGTGCGCAGTAGCCGCACGTGCATCAACAAAGTAGTGCCAAGCGTGCGCCTGTGTCATAAGTAAAGGGCCAGCTGGCTTGACCGTTAATGGGTGCTGTAACCCCCAAAGTACACTCCAGTCCAAACCAAAAAAAAAATAATTTTCTGTGTTTGTGAATTGTCTGCGCAGTAGCCGCACGTGCATCATCAAAGTAGTGCCAAGCGTGCGCCTGTGTCATAAGTAAGGGGCCGGCTGGCTTGACCGTTAAAGGGTGCTGTAACCCCCAAAGTACACTCCAGTCCAAACCCAAAAAAAAATTATTTTCTGTGTTTGTGAATTGTGTGCGCAGTAGCCGCACGTGCATCAACAAAGTAGTGCCAAGCGTGCGCCTGTGTCATAAGTAAAGGGCCGGCTGGCTTGACCGTTAAAGGGTGCTGTAACCCCCAAAGTACACTCCAGTCCAAACCAAAAAAAAAATTATTTTCTGTGTTTGTGAATTGTGAGCGCAGTAGCCGCACGTGCATCAACAAAGTAGTGCCAAGCGTTCGCCTGTGTCATAAGTAAAGGGCCGGCTGGCTTGACCGTTAAAGGGTGCTGTAACCCCCAAATTACAATCCAGTCCAAACCAAAAAAAAAATTATTTTCTGTGTTTGTGAATTGTGTGCGCAGTAGCCGCACGTGCATCAACAAAGTAGTGCCAAGCGTGCGCCTGTGTCATAAGTAAAGGGCCGGCTGGCTTGACCGTTAAAGGGTGCTGTAACCCCCAAAGTACACTCCAGTCCAAACCGAAAAAAAAATTATTTTCTGTGTTTGTGAATTGTGTGCGCAGTAGTCGCACGTGCATCAACAAAGTAGTGCCAAGCGTGCGCCTGTGTCATAAGTAAAGGGCCGGATGGCTTGACCATTAAAGGGTGCTGTAGCCCCCAAAGTACACTCCAGTCCAAACCAAAAAAAAAATTATTTTCTGTGTTTGTGAATTGTGTGCGCAGTAGCCGCACGTGCATCCACAAAGTAGTGCCAAGCGTGCGCCTGTGTCATAAGTAAAGGGCCGGCTGGCTTGACCGTTAAAGGGTGATGTAACCCCCAAAGTACACTCCAGTCCAAACCAAAAAAAAAATTATTTTCTGTGTTTGTGAATTGTGTGCGCAGTAGCCGCACGTGCATCAACAAAGTAGTGCCAAGCGTGCGCCTGTGTCATAAGTAAAGTGCCGGCTGGCTTGACTGTTAAAGGGTGCTGTAACCCCCAAAGTACACTCCAGTCCAAACCAAAAAAAAAATTATTTTCTGTGTTTGTGAATTGTGTGCGCAGTAGCCGCACGTGCATCAACAAAGTAGTGCCAGGCGTGCGCCTGTGTCATAAGTAAAGGGCCGGCTGGCTTGACCATTAAAGGGTGCTGTAACCCCCAAAGTACACTCCAGTCCAAACCAAAAAAAAATAATTTTCTGTGTTTGTGAATTGTGTGCGCAGTAGCCGCACGTGCATCAACAAATTAGTGCCAAGTGTGCGCCTGTGTCATAAGTAAAGGGCCGGCTGGCTTGACCGTTAAAGGGTGCTGTAACCCTCAAAGTACACTCCAGTCCAAACCAAAAAAAAAAATTATTTTCTGTGTTTGTGAAATGTGTGCGCAGTAGCCGCACGTGCATCAAAAAGTAGTGCCAAGCGTGCGCCTGTGTCATAAGTAAAGGGCCGGCTGGCTTGACCGTTAAAGGGTGCTGTAACCCCCAAAGTGCACTCCAGTCCAAACCAAAAAAAAAATTATTTTCTGTGTTTGTGAATTGTGTGCGCAGTAGCCGCACGTGCATCACCAAAGTAGTGCCAAGCGTTCGCCTGTGTCATAAGTAAAGGGCCGGCTGGCTTGACCGTTAAAGGGGGCTGTAACCCCCAAAGTACACTCCAGTCCAAACCAAAAAAAAAATTATTTTCTGTGTTTGTGAATTGTGTGCGCAGTAGCCGCACGTGCATCAACAAATTAGTGCCAAGCGTTCGCCTGTGTCATAAGTAATGGGCTGGCTGGCTTGACCGTTAAAGGGTGCTGTAACCCCCAAAGTACACTCCAGTCCAAACCAAAAAAATAATAATTTTCTGTGTTTGTGAATTGTGTGCGCAGTAGCCGCACGTGCATCAACAAAGTAGTGCCAAGCGTGCGCCTGTGTCATAAGTAAAGGGCCAGCTGGCTTGACCGTTAAAGGGTGCTGTAACCCCCAAAGTACTCTCCAGTCCAAACCAAAAAAAAAATTATTTTCTGTGTTTGTGAATTGTGTGCGCTGTAGACGCACGTGCATCAACAAAGTAGTGCCAAGCGTGCGCCTGTGTCATAAGTAAAGGGCTGGCTGGCTTGACCGTTAAAGGGTGCTGTAACCCTCAAAGTACACTCCAGTCCAAACCAAAAAAAAAAAATATTTTCTGTGTTTGTGAAATGTGTGCGCAGTAGCCGCACGTCCATCAACAAAGTAGTGCCAAGCGTGCGCCTGTGTCATAAGTAAAGGGCCGGCTGGCTTGACCGTTAAAGGGTGCTGTAACCCCCAAAGTACACTCCAGTCCAAACCAAAAAAAAAATTATTTTCTGTGTTTGTGAATTGTGTGCGCAGTAGCCGCACGTGCATCAACAAAGTAGTGCCAAGCGTGCGCCTGTGTCATAAGTAAAGGGCCGGCTTGCTTGACCATTAAAGGGTGCTGTAACCCCCAAAGAACACTCCAGTCCAAACCAAAAAAAAAATTATTTTCTGTGTTTGTGAATTGTGTGCGCAGTAGCCGCACGTGCATCAACAAAGTAGTGCCAAGCGTGCGCCTGTGTCATAAGTAAAGGGCTGGCTGGCTTGACCGTTAAAGGGTGCTGTAACCCCCAAAGTACACTCCAGTCCAAACCAAAAAAAAAATTATTTTCTGTGTTTGTGAATTGTGTGCGCAGTAGCCGCACGTGCATCAACAAAGTAGTGTCAAGCGTGCGCCTGTGTCATAAGTAAAGGGCCAGCTGGCTTGACCGTTAAAGGGTGCTGTAACCCCCAAAGTACACTCCAGTCCAAACCAAAAAAAAAATTATTTTCTGTGTTTGTGAATTGTGTGCGCAGTAGCCGCACGTGCATCAACAAAGTAGTGTCAAGCGTGCGCCTGTGTCATAAGTAAAGGGCCGGCTGGCTTGACCGTTAAAGGGTGCTGTAACCCCCAAAGTACACTCCAGTCCAAACCAAAAAAAAAATTATTTTCTGTGTTTGTGAATTGTGTGCGCAGTAGCCGCACGTGCATCAACAAAGTAGTGCCAAACGTGCACCTGTGTCATAAGTAAAGGGCCGGCTGGCTTGACCGTTAAAGGGTGCTGTAACCCCCAAAGTACACTCCAGTCCAAACCAAAAAAAAATTATTTTCTGTGTTTGTGAATTGTGTGCGCAGTAGCCGCACGTGCATCAACAAAGTAGTGCCAAGCGTGCGCCTGTGTCATAAGTAAAGGGCCGGCTGGCTTGACCGTTAAAGGGTGCTGTAACCCCCAAATTACACTCCAGTCCAAACCAAAAAAAAATTATTTTCTGTTTGTGAATTGTGTGCGCAGTAGCCGCACGTGCATCAACCAAGTAGTGCCAAGCGTGCGCCTGTGTCATAAGTAAAGGGCCGGCTGGCTTGACCGTTAAAGGGTGCTGTAACCCCCAAAGTACACTCCATTCCAAAACAAAAAAAAAATAATTTTCTGTGTTTGTGAATTGTGTGCGCAGTAGCCGCACGTGCATCAACAAAGTAGTGCCAAGCGTGCGCCTGTGTCATAAGTAAAGGGCCGGCTGGCTTGACCGTTAAAGGGTGCTGTAACCCCCAAAGTACACTCCAGTCCAAACCAAAAAAAAAATTATTTTCTGTGTTTGTGAATTGTGTGCGCAGTAGCCGCACGTGCATCAACAAAGTAGTGCCAAGCGTTCGCCTGTGTCATAAGTAAAGGGCCGGCTGGCTTGACCGTTAAAGGGTGCTGTAACCCCCAAAGTACACTCCAGTCCAAACCAAACAAAAAATTATTTTCTGTGTTTGTGAATTGTGTGCGCAGTAGCCGCACGTGCATCAACAAAGTAGTGCCAAGCGTGCGCCTGTGTCATAAGTAAAGGGCCGGCTGGCTTGACCGTTAAAGAGTGCTGTAACCCCCAAAGTACACTCCAGTCCAAACCAAAAAAAAAATTATTTTCTGTGTTTGTGAATTGTGTGCGCAGTAGCCACACATGCATCAACAAAGTAGTGCCAAGCGTGCACCTGTGTCATAAGTAAAGGGCCGGCTGGCTTGACCGTTAAAGGGTGCTGTAACCCCCAAAGTACACTTCAGTCCAAACAAAAAAAAAAATATTTTCTGTGTTTGTGAATTGTGTGCGCAGTAGCCGCACGTGCATCAACAATGTAGTGCCAAGCGTGCGCCTGTGTCATAAGTAAAGGGCCGGCTGGCTTGACCGTTAATGGGTGCTGTAACCCCCAAAGTACACTCCAGTCCAAACCGAAAAAAAAATTATTTTCTGTGTTTGTGAATTGTGTGCGCAGTAGCCGCACGTGCATCAACAAAGTAGTGCCAAGCGTGCGCCTGTGTCATAAGTAAAGGGCCGGATGGCTTGACCATTAAAGGGTGCTGTAGCCCCCAAAGTACACTCCAGTCCAAACCAAAAAAAAAATTATTTTCTGTGTTTGTGAATTGTGTGCGCAGTAGCCGCACGTGCATCCACAAAGTAGTGCCAAGCGTGCGCCTGTGTCATAAGTAAAGGGCCGGCTGGCTTGACCGTTAAAGGGTGCTGTAACCCCCAAAGTACACTCCAGTCCAAACCAAAAAAAAAATTATTTTCTGTGTTTGTGAATTGTGTACGCAGTAGCCGCACGTGCATCAACAAAGTAGTGCCAAGCGTGCGCCTGTGTCATAAGTAAAGTGCTGGCTGGCTTGACTGTTAAAGGGTGCTGTAACCCCCAAAGTACACTCCAGTCCAAACCAAAAAAAAAATTATTTTCTGTGTTTGTGAATTGTGTGCGCAGTAGCCGCACGTGCATCAACAAAGTAGTGCCAAGCGTGCGCCTGTGTCATAAGTAAAGGGCCGGCTGGCTTGACCATTAAAGGGTGCTGTAACCCCCAAAGTACACTCCAGTCCAAACCAAAAAAAAAATTATTTTCTGTGTTTGTGAATTGTGTGCGCAGTAGCCGCACGTGCATCCACAAAGTAGTGCCAAGCGTGCGCCTGTGTCATAAGTAAAGGGCCGGCTGGCTTGAACGATAAAGGGTGCTGTATCCCCCAAAGTACACTCCAGTCCTAACTAAAAAAATTATATTTTCTGTGTGTGAATTGTGTGCGCAGTAGCCGCACGTGCATCAACAAAGTAGTGCCAAGCGTGCGCATGTGTCATAAGTAAAGGGCCAGATGGCTTGACCATTAAAGGGTGCTGTAACCCCCAAAGTACACTCCAGTCCAAACCAAAAAAAAAATATTTTCTGTGTTTGTGAATTGTGTGCGCAGTAGCCGCACGTGCATCCACAAAGTAGTGCCAAGCGTGCGCCTGTGTCATAAGAAAAAGGACAGCTGGCTTGACCGTTAAAGGGTGCTGTAACCCCCAAAGTACACTCCAGTCCAAACCAAAAAAAAAATTATTTTCTGTGTTTGTGAATTGTGTGCGCAATAGCCGCACGTGCATCAACAAAGTAGTGCCAAGCGTGCGCCTGTGTCATAAGTAAAGGGCCGGCTGGCTTGACCGTTAAAGGGTGCTGTAACCCCCAAAGTACACTCCAGTCCAAACCAAAAAAAAAAATATTTTCTGTTTGTGAATTGTGTGCGCAGTAGCCGCACGTGCATCAACAAAGTAGTGCCAAGCGTGCGCCTGTGTCATAAGTAAAGGGCCGGCTGTCTTGACCGTTAAAGGGTGCTGTAACCCCCAAAATTCACTCCAGTCCAAACCAAAAAAAAATTATTTTCTGTGTTTGTGAATTGTGTGCGCAGTAGCCGCACGTGCATCAACAAAGTAGTGCCAAGCGTGCGCCTGTGTCATAAGTAAAGGGCCGGCTGGCTTGACCGTTAAAGGGTGATGTAACCCCCAAAGTACACTCCAGTCCAAACCTAAAAAAAAATTATTTTCTGTGTATGTAAATTGTGTGCGCAGTAGCCGCACGTGCATCAACAAAGTAGTGCCAAGCGTGCACCTGTGTCATAAGTAAAGGGCCGGCTGGCTTGACCGTTAAAGGGTGCTGTAACCCCCAAAGTACACTCCAGTCCAAACCAAAAAAAAAATTATTTTCCGTGTTTGTGAATTGTGTGCGCAGTAGCCGCACGTGCATCAACAAAGTAGTGCCAAGCGTGCGCCTGTGTCATAAGTAAAGGGCCGGCTGGCTTGACCATTAAAGGGTGCTGTAACCCCCAAAGTACACTCCAGTCCAAACCCAAAAAAAAATTATTTTCTGTGTTTGTGAATTGTGTGCGCAGAAGCAGCACGTGCATCAACAAAGTAGTGCCAAGCGTGCGCCTGTGTCATAAGTAAAGGGCCGGCTGGCTTGACCATTAAAGGGTGCTGTAACCCCCAAAGTACACTCCAGTCCAAACCAAACAAAAAATTTTTTCTGTGTTTGTGAATTGTGTGCGCAGTAGCCGCACGTGCATCAACAAAGTAGTGCCAAGCGTGCGCCTGTGTCATAAGTAAAGGGCCGGCTGGCTTGACCGTTAAAGGGTGCTGTAACCCCCAAAGTACACTCCAGTCCAAACCAAAAAAAAAATTATTTTCTGTGTTTGTGAATTGTGTGCGCAGTAGCCGCACGTGCATCAACAAAGTAGTGCCAAGCGTGCGCCTGTGTCATAAGTAAAGGGCCGGCTGACTTGACCGTTAAAGGGTGCTGTAACCCCCAAAGTACAATCCAGTCCAAACCAAAAAAAAAATTATTTTCTGTGTTTGTGAATTGTGTGCGCAGTAGCCGCACGTGCATCAACAAAGTAGTGCCAAGCGTGCGCCTGTGTCATAAGTAAAGGGCCGGCTGGCTTGACTGTTAAGGGGTGCTGTAACCCCCAAAGTACACTCCAGTCCAAACCAAAAAAAAAATTATTTTCTGTGTTTGTGAATTGTGTGCGCAGTAGCCGCACGTGCATCAACAAAGTAGTGCCAAGCGTGCGCCTGTGTCATAAGTAAAGGGCCGGCTGGCTTGATCTTTAAAGGGTGCTGTAACCCCCAAAGTACACTCCAGTCCAAACCAAACAAAAAACATTTTCTGTGTTTGTGAATTGTGTGCGCAGTAGCCGCACGTGCATCAACAAAGTAGTGCCAAGCGTGCGCCTGTGTCATAAGTAAAGGGCCGGCTGGCTTGACCGTTAAAGGGTGCTGTAACCCCCAAAGTACACTCCAGTCCAAACCAAAAAAAAAATTATTTTCTGTGTTTGTGAATTGTGTGCGCAGTAGCCGCACGTGCATCAGCAATGTAGTGCCAAGCGTGCGCCTGTGTCATAAGTAAAGGGCCGGCTGGCTTGACCATTAAAGGGTGCTGTAACCACCAAAGTACACTCCAGTCCAAACCAAAAAAAAATTATTTTCAGTGTTTGTGAATTGTGTGCGCAGTAGCCGCACGTGCATCAACAAAGTAGTGCCAAGCGTGCGCCTGTGTCATAAGTAAAGGGCCGGCTGGCTTGACCGTTAAAGGGTGCTGTAACCCCCAAAGTACACTCCAGTCCAAACCAAAAAAAAATTATTTTCAGTGTTTGTGAATTGTGTGCGCAGTAGCCGCACGTGCATCAACAAAGTAGTGCCAAGCGTGCGCCTGTGTCATAAGTAAAGGGCCAGCTGGCTTGACTGTTAAAGGGTGCTGTAACCCCCAAAGTACACTCCAGTCCAAACCAAAAAAAAAAATATTTTCTGTGTTTGTGAATTGTGTGCGCAGTAGACGCACGTGCATCAACAAAGTAGTGCCAAGCGTGCGCCTGTGTCATAAGTAAAGGGCCGGCTGGCTTGACCATTAAAGGGTGCTGTAACCCCCAAAGTACACTCCAGTCCAAACCAAAAAAAAAATAATTTTCTGTGTTTGTGAATTGTGTGCGCAGTAGCCGCACGTGCATCAACAAAGTAGTGCCAAGCGTGCGCCTGTGTCATAAGAAAAGGGCCGGCTGGCTTGACCGTTAAAGGGTGCTGTAACCCCCAAAGTACACTCCAGTCCAAACCCCCAAAAAAATTATTTTCTGTGTTTGTGAATTGTGTGCGCAGTAGCCGCATGTGCATCAACAAAGTAGTGCCAAGCGTGCGCCTGTGTCATAAGTAAAGGGCCAGCTGGCTTGACCGTTAAAGGGTGCTGTAACCCCCAAAGTACACTCCAGTCCAAACCAAAAAAAATTATTTTCAGTGTTTGTGAATTGTGTGCGCAGTAGCCGCACGTGCATCAACATAGTAGTGCCAAGCGTGCGCCTGTGTCATAAGTAAAGGGCCGGCTGGCTTGACCGTTAAAGGGTGCTGTAACCCCCAAAGTACTCTCCAGTCCAAACCAAAGAAAAAATTATTTTCTGTGTTTGTGAATTGTGTGCGCAGGAGCCGCACGTGCATCAACAAAGTAGTGCCAAGCGTGCGCCTGTGTCATAAGTAATGGGCCGGCTGGCTTGACCATTAAAGGGTGCTGTAACCACCAAAGTACACTCCAGTCTAAACCAAAAAAAAAATTATTTTCTGTGTTTGTGAATTGTGTGCGCAGTAGCCGCACGTGCATCAACAAAGTAGTGCCAAGCGTGCGCCTGTGTCATAAGTAAAGGGCCGGCTGGCTTGACCATTAAAGGGTGCTGTAACCCCCAAAGTACACTCCAGTCCAAACCAAAAAAAAATTATTTTCAGTGTTTGTGAATTGTGTGCGCAGTAGCCGCACATGCATCAACAAAGTAGTGCCAAGCGTGCGCCTGTGTCATAAGTAAAGGGCCAGCTGGCTTGACTGTTGAGGGGTGCTGTAACCCCCAAAGTACACTCCAGTCCAAACCAAAAAAAAAAATATTTTCTGTGTTTGTGAATTGTGTGCGCAGTAGCCGCACGTGCATCAACAAAGTAATGCCAAGCGTGCGCCTGTGTCATAAGTAAAGGGCCGGCTGGCTTGACCATTAAAGGGTGCTGTAACCCCCAAAGTACACTCCAGTCCAAACCAAAAAAAAAATAATTTTCTGTGTTTGTGAATTGTGTGCGCAGTAGCCGCACGTGCATCAACAAAGTAGTGCCAAGCGTGCGCCTGTGTCATAAGTAAAGGGCCAGCTGGCTTGACCGTTAATGGGTGCTGTAACCCCCAAAGTACACTCCAGTCCAAACCAAAAAAAAAATAATTTTCTGTGTTTGTGAATTGTCTGCGCAGTAGCCGCACGTGCATCATCAAAGTAGTGCCAAGCGTGCGCCTGTGTCATAAGTAAGGGGCCGGCTGGCTTGACCGTTAAAGGGTGCTGTAACCCCCAAAGTACACTCCAGTCCAAACCCAAAAAAAAATTATTTTCTGTGTTTGTGAATTGTGTGCGCAGTAGCCGCACGTGCATCAACAAAGTAGTGCCAAGCGTGCGCCTGTGTCATAAGTAAAGGGCCGGCAGGCTTGACCGTTAAAGGGTGCTGTAACCCCCAAAGTACTCTCCAGTCCAAACCAAAAAAAAAAATATTTTCTGTGTTTGTGAATTGTGTGCGCAGTAGCCGCACGTGCATCAACAAAGTAGTGCCAAGCGTGCGCCTGTGTCATAAGTAAAGGGCCTGCTGGCTTGACCGTTAAAGGGTGCTGTAACCCCCAAAGTACACTCCAGTCCAAACCAAAAAAAAAAATATTTTCTGTGTTTGTGAATTGTGTGCGCAGTAGCCGCACGTGCATCAACAAAGTAGTGCCAAGCGTGCGCCTGTGTCATAAGTAAAGGGCCGGCTGGCTTGACTGTTAAAGGGTGATGTAACCCCCAAAGTACACTCCAGTCCAAACCTAAAAAAAAATTATTTTCTGTGTATGTGAATTGTGTGCGCAGTAGCCGCACGTGCATCAACAAAGTAGTGCCAAGCGTGCGCCTGTGACATAAGTAAAGGGCCGGCTGGCTTGACCGTTAAAGGGTGCTGTAACCCCCAAAGTACACTCCAGTCCAAACCAAAAAAAAAATTATTTTCCGTGTTTGTGAATTGTGTGCGCAGTAGCCGCACGTGCATCAACAAAGTAGTGCCAAGCGAGCGCCTGTGTCATAAGTAAAGGGCCAGCTGGCTTGACCGTTAATGGGTGCTGTAACCCCCAAAGTACACTCCAGTCCAAACCAAAAAAAAAATAATTTTCTGTGTTTGTGAATTGTCTGCGCAGTAGCCGCACGTGCATCAGCAAAGTAGTGCCAAGCGTGCGCCTGTGTCATAAGTAAGGGGCCGGCTGGCTTGACCGTTAAAGGGTGCTGTAACCCCCAAAGTACACTCCAGTCCAAACCCCAAAAAAAATTATTTTCTGTGTTTGTGAATTGTGTGCGCAGTAGCCGCACGTGCATCAACAAAGTAGTGCCAAGCGTGCGCCTGTGTCATAAGTAAAGGGCCGGCAGGCTTGACCGTTAAAGGGTGCTGTAACCCCCAAAGTACTCTCCAGTCCAAACCAAAAAAAAAAATATTTTCTGTGTTTGTGAATTGTGTGCGCAGTAGCCGCACGTGCATCAACAAAGTAGTGCCAAGCGTGCGCCTGTGTCATAAGTAAAGGGCCGGCTGGCTTGACCGTTAAAGGGTGCTGTAACCCCCAAAGTACACTCCAGTCCAAACCAAAAAAAAAAATATTTTCTGTGTTTGTGAATTGTGTGCGCAGTAGCCGCACGTGCATCAACAAAGTAGTGCCAAGCGTGCGCCTGTGTCATAAGTAAAGGGCCGGCTGGCTTGTCTGTTCAAGGGTGATGTAACCCCCAAAGTACACTCCAGTCCAAACCTAAAAAAAAATTATTTTCTGTGTATGTGAATTGTGTGCGCAGTAGCCGCACGTGCATCAACAAAGTAGTGCCAAGCGTGCGCCTGTGACATAAGTAAAGGGCCGGCTGGCTTGACCGTTAAAGGGTGCTGTAACCCCCAAAGTACACTCCAGTCCAAACCAAAAAAAAAATTATTTTCCGTGTTTGTGAATTGTGTGCGCAGTAGCCGCACGTGCATCAACAAAGTAGTGCCAAGCGTGCGCCTGTGTCATAAGTAAAGGGCCGGCTGGCTTGACCGTTAAAGGGTGCTGTTACCCCCAAAGTGCACTCCAGTCCAAACCAAAAAAAAAATTATTTTCTGTGTTTCTGAATTGTCTGCGCAGTAGCCGCACGTGCATCAGCAAAGTTGTGCCAAGCGTGCGCCTCTGTCATAAGTAAAGGGCCGGCTGGCTTGACCGTTAAAGGGTGCTGTAACCCCCAAAGTACACTCCAGTCCAAACCCCCAAAAAAATTATTTTCTGTGTTTGTGAATTGTGTGCGCAGTAGCCGCACGTGCATCAACAAAGTAGTGCCAAGCGTGCGCCTGTGTCATAAGTAAAGGGCCGGCTGGCTTGACCGTTAAAGGGTGCTGTAACCCCCAAAGTACACTCCAGTCCAAACCAAACAAAAAAAATTTTCTGTGTTTGTGAATTGTGTGCGCAGTAGCCGAACGTGCATCAACAAAGTAGTGCCAAGCGTGCGCCTGTGTCATAAGTAAAGGGCCGGCTGGCTTGACCATTAAAGGGTGCTGTAACCCCCAAAGTACTCTCCAGTCCAAACCAAAAAAAAAATAATTTTCGGTGTTTGTGAATTGTGTGCGCAGTAGCCGCACGTGCATTAACAAAGTAGTGCCAAGCGTGCGCCTGTGTCATAAGAAAAGGGCCGGCTGGCTTGACCGTTAAAGGGTGCTGTAACCCCCAAAGTACACTCCAGTCCAAACCCAAAAAAAAATTATTTTCTATGTTTGTGAATTGTGTGCGCAGTAGCCGCACGTGCATCAACAAAGTAGTGCCAAGCGTGCGCCTGTGACATAAGTAAAGGGCCGGCTGGCTTGACCGTTAAAGGGTGCTGTAACCCCCAAAGTACACTCCAGTCCAAACCAAAAAAAAAATTATTTTCCGTGTTTGTGAATTGTGTGTGCAGTAGCCGCACGTGCATCAACAAAGTAGTGCCAAGCGTGCGCCTGTGTCATAAGTAAAGGGCCAGCTGGCTTGACCGTTAATGGGTGCTGTAACCCCCAAAGTACACTCCAGTCCAAACCAAAAAAAAAATAATTTTCTGTGTTTGTGAATTGTCTGCGCAGTAGCCGCACGTGCATCAGCAAAGTAGTGCCAAGCGTGCGCCTGTGTCATAAGTAAGGGGCCGGCTGGCTTGACCGTTAAAGGGTGCTGTAACCCCCAAAGTACACTCCAGTCCAAACCCAAAAAAAAATTATTTTCTGTGTTTGTGAATTGTGTGCGCAGTAGCCGCACGTGCATCAACAAAGTAGTGCCAAGCGTGCGCCTGTGTCATAAGTAATGGGCCGGCAGGCTTGACCGTTAAAGGGTGCTGTAACCCCCAAAGTACTCTCCAGTCCAAACCAAAAAAAAAATTATTTTCTGTGTTTGTGAATTGTGTGCGCAGTAGCCGCACGTGCATCAACAAAGTAGTGCCAAGCGTGCGCCTGTGTCATAAGTAAAGGGCCGGCTGGCTTGACCGTTAAAGGGTGCTGTAACCCCCAAAGTACACTCCAGTCCAAACCAAAAAAAAAAATATTTTCTGTGTTTGTGAATTGTGTGCGCAGTAGCTGCACGTGCATCAACAAAGTAGTGCCAAGCGTGCGCCTGTGTCATAAGTAAAGGGCCGGCTGGCTTGTCTGTTAAAGGGTGATGTAACCCCCAAAGTACACTCCAGTCCAAACCTAAAAAAAAATTATTTTCTGTGTATGTGAATTGTGTGCGCAGTAGCCGCACGTGCATCAACAAAGTAGTGCCAAGCGTGCGCCTGTGACATAAGTAAAGGGCCGGCTGGCTTGACCGTTAAAGGGTGCTGTAACCCCCAAAGTACACTCCAGTCCAAACCAAAAAAAAAATTATTTTCCGTGTTTGTGAATTGTGTGCGCAGTAGCCGCACGTACATCAACAAAGTAGTGCCAAGCGTGCGCCTGTGTCATAAGTAAAGGGCCGGCTGGCTTGACCGTTAAAGGGTGCTGTTACCCCCAAAGTGCACTCCAGTCCAAACCAAAAAAAAAAATATTTTCTGTGTTTTTGAATTGTCTGCGCAGTAGCCGCACGTGCATCAGCAAAGTAGTGCCAAGCGTGCGCCTCTGTCATAAGTAAAGGGCCGGCTGGCTTGACCGTTAAAGGGTGCTGTAACCCCCAAAGTACACTCCAGTCCAAACCCAAAAATAAATTATTTTCTGTGTTTGTGAATTGTGTGCGCAGTAGCCGCACATGCATCAACAAAGTAGTGCCAAGCGTGTGCCTGTGTCATAAGTAAAGGGCCGGCTGGCTTGACCATTAAAGGGTGCTGTAACCCCCAAAGTACACTCCAGTCCAAACCAAACAAAAAATTTTTTCTGTGTTTGTGAATTGTGTGCGCAGTAGCCGCACGTGCATCAACAAAGTAGTGCCAAGCGTGCGCCTGTGTCATAAGTAAAGGGCCGGCTGGCTTGACCATTAAAGGGTGCTGTAACCCCCAAAGTACACTCCAGTCCAAACCAAAAAAAAAATTATTTTCTGTGTTTCTGAATTGTCTGCGCAGTAGCCGCACGTGCATCAGCAAAGTAGTGCCAAGCATGCGCCTCTGTCATAAGTAAAGGGCCGGCTGGCTTGACCGGTAAAGGGTGCTGTAACCCCCAAAGTACACTCCAGTCCAAACCCCCAAAAAAATTATTTTCTGTGTTTGTGAATTGTGTGCGCAGTAGCCGCACGTGCATCAACAAAGTAGTGCCAAGCGTGCGCCTGTGTCATAAGTAAAGGGCCGGCTGGCTTGACCGTTAAAGGGTGCTGTAACCCCCAAAGTACACTCCAGTCCAAACCAAACAAAAAAATTTTTCTGTGTTTGTGAATTGTGTGCGCAGTAGCCGCACGTGCATCAACAAAGTAGTGCCAAGCGTGCGCCTGTGTCATAAGTAAAGGGCCGGCTGGCTTGACCATTAAAGGGTGCTGTAACCCCCAAAGTACTCTCCAGTCCAAACCAAAAAAAAAATAATTTTCGGTGTTTGTGAATTGTGTGCGCAGTAGCCGCACGTGCATTAACAAAGTAGTGCCAAGCGTGCGCCTGTGTCATAAGAAAAGGGCCAGCTGGCTTGACCGTTAAAGGGTGCTGTAACCCCCAAAGTACACTCCAGTCCAAACCCAAAAAAAATTATTATCTGTGTTTGTGAATTGTGTGCGCAGTAGCCGCACGTGCATCAACAAAGTAGTACCAAGCGTGCGCCTGTGTCATAAGTAAAGGGCCGGCTGGCTTGACCGTTAAAGGGTGCTGTAACCCCCAAAGTACTCTCCAGTCCAAACCAAAGAAAAAATTATTTTCTGTGTTTGTGAATTGTGTGCGCAGGAGCCGCACGTGCATCAACAAAGTAGTGCCAAGCGTGCGCCTGTGTCTTAAGTAAAGGGCCGGCTGGCTTGACCATTAAAGGGTGCTGTAACCCCCAAAGTACACTCCAGTCCAAACCCAAAAAAAAATTATTTTCTGTATTTGTGAATTGTGTGCGCAGTAGCCGCACGTGCACCAACAAAGTAGTGCCAAGCGTGCGCCTGTGTCATAAGTAAAGGGCCGGTTGGCTTGACCGTTAAAGGGTGCTGTAACCCCCAAAGTACACTCCAGTCCAAACCAAAAAAAAATTATTTTCTGTGTTTGTGAATTGTGTGCGCAGTAGCCGCACGTGCATTAACAAAGTAGTGCCAAGCGTGCGCCTGTGTCTTAAGTAAAGGGCCGGCTGGCTTGACCGTTAAAGGGTGCTGTAACCCCCAAAGTACACTCCAGTCCAAACCAAAAAATAATAATTTTCAGTGTTTGTGAATTGTCTGCGCAGTATCCGCACGTGCATCAACAAAGTAGTGCCAAGCGTGCGCCTGTGTCATAAGTAAAGGGCCGGCTGGCTTGACTGTTAAGGGGTGCTGTAACCCCCAAAGTACACTCCAGTCCAAACCAAAAAAAAAAATATTTTCTGTGTTTGTGAATTGTGTGCGCAGTAGCCGCACGTGCATCAACAAAGTAGTGCCAAGCGTGCGCCTGTGTCATAAGTAAAGGGCCTGCTGGCTTGACCATTAAAGGGTGCTGTAACCCCCAAAGTACACTCCAGTCCAAACCAAAAAAAAAAGAATTTTCTGTGTTTGTGAATTGTGTGCGCAGTAGCCGCACGTGCATCAACAAAGTAGTGCCAAGCGTGCGCCTGTGTCATAAGTAAAGGGCCGGCTGGCTTGACCTTTAAAGGGTGCTGTAACCCCCAAAGTACACTCCAGTCCAAACCAAAAAAAAATAATTTTCTGTGTTTGTGAATTGTGTGCGCAGTAGCCGCACGTGCATCAACAAAGTAGTGCCAAGCGTGCGCCTGTGTCATAAGTAAAGGGCCTGCTGGCTTGACCGTTAAAGGGTGCTGTAACCCCCAAAGTACACTCCAGTCCAAACCAAAAAAAAAATTATTTTCTGTGTTTGTGAATTGTGTGCGCAGTAGCAGCACGTGCATCAACAAAGTAGTGCCAAGCGTGCGCCTGGGTCATAAGTAAAGGGCCGGCTGGCTTGACTGTTAAAGGGTGCTGTAACCCCCAAAGTACACTCCAGTCCAAACCTAAAAAAAAATGATTTTCTGTGTATGTGAATTGTGTGCGCAGTAGCCGCACGTGCATCAACAAAGTAGTGCCAAGCGTGCGCCTGTGTCATAAGTAAAGGGCCGGCTGGCTTGACCGTTAAAGGGTGCTGTAACCCCCAAAGTACACTCCAGTCCAAATCAAAAAAAAAATTATTTTCTGTGTTTCTGAATTGTCTGCGCAGTAGCCGCACGTGCATCAGCAAAGTAGTGCCAAGCGTGCGCCTGTGTCATAAGTAAAGGGCCGGCTGGCTTGACCATTAAAGGGTGCTGTAACCCCCAAAGTACACTCCAGTCCAAACCAAAAAAAAAATTATTTTCTGTGTTTCTGAATTGTCTGTGCAGTAGCCGCACGTGCATCAGCAAAGTAGTGCCAAGCGTGCGCCTCTGTCATAAGTAAAGGGCCGGCTGGCTTGACCGTTAAAGGGTGCTGTAACCCCCAAAGTACATTCCAGTCCAAACCCCAAAAAAAATTATTTTCTGTGTTTGTGAATTGTGTGCGCAGTAGCCGCACGTGCATCAACAAATTAGTGCCAAGCGTGCGCCTGTGTCATAAGTAAAGGGCTGGCTGGCTTGACCATTAAAGGGTGCTGTAACCCCCAAAGTACACTCCAGTCCTAACCAAAAAAAAAAATATTTTCTGTGTTTGTGAATTGTGTGCGCAGTAGCCGCACGTGCATCAACAAAGTAGTGCCAAGCGTGCGCCTGTGTCATAAGTAAAGGGCCGGCTGGCTTGACCGTTAAAGGGTGCTGTAACCCCCAAAGTACACTCCAGTCCAAACCAAAAAAAAAATTATTTTCTGTGTTTGTGAATTGTGTGCGCAGTAGCCGCACGTGCATCAACAATGTAGTACCAAGCGTGCGCCTGTGTCATAAGTAAAGGGCCGGCTGGCTTGACCGTTAAAGGGTGCTGTAACCCCCAAAGTACACTCCAGTCCAAACCAAAAAAAAATTATTTTCAGTGTTTGTGAATTGTGTGCGCAGTAGCCGCACGTGCATCAACAAAGTAGTGCCAAGCGTGCGCCTGTGTCATAAGTAAAGGGCCGGCTGGCTTGACCGTTAAAGGGTGCTGTAACCCCCAAAGTACACTCCAGTCCAAACCAAAAAAAAATTATTTTCAGTGTTTGTGAATTGTGTGCGCAGTAGCCGCACGTGCATCAACAAAGTAGTGCCAAGCGTGCGCCTGTGTCATAAGTAAAGGGCCGGCTGGCTTGACCGTTAAGGGGTGCTGTAACCCCCAAAGTACACTCCAGTCCAAACCAAAAAAATAAATATTTTCTGTGTTTGTGAATTGTGTGCGCAGTAGCCGCACGTGCATCAACAAATTAGAGCCAAGCGTGCGCCTGTGTCATAAGTAAAGGGCCGGCTGGCTTGACCATTAAAGGGTGCTGTAACCCCCAAAGTACACTCCAGTCCAAACCAAAAAAAAAATAATTTTCTGTGTTTGTGATTTGTGTGCGCAGTAGCCGCACGTGCATCAGCAAAGTAGTGCCAAGCGTGCGCCTGTGTCATAAGTAAAAGGCCGGCTGGCTTCACCGTTAAAGGGTGCTGTAACCCCCAAAGTACACTCCAGTCCAAACCAAAAAAAAAATAATTTTCTGTGTTTGTGAATTGTCTACGCAGTAGCCGCACGTGCATCAGCAAAGTAGTGCCAAGCGTGCGCCTCTGTCATAAGTAAAAGGCCGTCTGGCTTGACCGTTAAAGGGTGCTGTAACCCCCAAAGTACACTCCAGTCCAAACCAAAAAAAAAATTATTTTCCGTGTTTGTGAATTGTGTGTGCAGTAGCCGCACGTGCATCAACAAAGTAGTGCCAAGCGTGCACCTGTGTCATAAGTAAAGGGCCAGCTGGCTTGACCGTTAATGGGTGCTGTAACCCCCAAAGTACACTCCAGTCCAAACCAAAAAAAAAATAATTTTCTGTGTTTGTGAATTGTCTGCGCAGTAGCCGCACGTGCATCAGCAAAGTAGTGCCAAGCGTGCGCCTGTGTCATAAGTAAGGGGCCGGCTGGCTTGACCGTTAAAGGGTGCTGTAACCCCCAAAGTACACTCCAGTCCAAACCCCAAAAAAAATTATTTTCTGTGTTTGTGAATTGTGTGCGCAGTAGCCGCACGTGCATCAACAAAGTAGTGCCAAGCGTGCGCCTGTGTCATAAGTAAAGGGCCGGCAGGCTTGACCGTTAAAGGGTGCTGTAACCCCCAAAGTACTCTCCAGTCCAAACCAAAAAAAAAATTATTTTCTGTGTTTGTGAATTGTGTGCGCAGTAGCCGCACGTGCATCAACAAAGTAGTGCAAAGCGTGCGCCTGTGTCATAAGTAAAGGGCCGGCTGGCTTGACCGTTAAAGGGTGCTGTAACCCCCAAAGTACACTCCAGTCCAAACCAAAAAAAAAAATATTTTCTGTGTTTGTGAATTGTGTGCGCAGTAGCTGCACGTGCATCAACAAAGTAGTGCCAAGCGTGCGCCTGTGTCATAAGTAAAGGGCCGGCTGGCTTGTCTGTTAAAGGGTGATGTAACCCCCAAAGTACACTCCAGTCCAAACCTAAAAAAAAATTATTTTCTGTGTATGTGAATTGTGTGCGCAGTAGCCGCACGTGCATCAACAAAGTAGTGCCAAGCGTGCGCCTGTGACATAAGTAAAGGGCCGGCTGGCTTGACCGTTAAAGGGTGCTGTAACCCCCAAAGTACACTCCAGTCCAAACCAAAAAAAAAATTATTTTCCGTGTTTGTGAATTGTGTGCGCAGTAGCCGCACGTACATCAACAAAGTAGTGCCAAGCGTGCGCCTGTGTCATAAGTAAAGGGCCGGCTGGCTTGACCGTTAAAGGGTGCTGTTACCCCCAAAGTGCACTCCAGTCCAAACCAAAAAAAAAATTATTTTCTGTGTTTTTGAATTGTCTGCGCAGTAGCCGCACGTGCATCAGCAAAGTAGTGCCAAGCGTGCGCCTCTGTCATAAGTAAAGGGCCGGCTGGCTTGACCGTTAAAGGGTGCTGTAACCCCCAAAGTACACTCCAGTCCAAACCCAAAAATAAATTATTTTCTGTGTTTGTGAATTGTGTGCGCAGTAGCCGCACATGCATCAACAAAGTAGTGCCAAGCGTGTGCCTGTGTCATAAGTAAAGGGCCGGCTGGCTTGACCATTAAAGGGTGCTGTAACCCCCAAAGTACACTCCAGTCCAAACCAAACAAAAAAATTTTTCTGTGTTTGTGAATTGTGTGCGCAGTAGCCGCACGTGCATCAACAAAGTAGTGCCAAGCGTGCGCCTGTGTCATAAGTAAAGGGCCGGCTGGCTTGACCATTAAAGGGTGCTGTAACCCCCAAAGTACACTCCAGTCCAAACCAAAAAAAAAATTATTTTCTGTGTTTCTGAATTGTCTGCGCAGTAGCCGCACGTGCATCAGCAAAGTAGTGCCAAGCGTGCGCCTCTGTCATAAGTAAAGGGCCGGCTGGCTTGACCGGTAAAGGGTGCTGTAACCCCCAAAGTACACTCCAGTCCAAACCCCCAAAAAAATTATTTTCTGTGTTTGTGAATTGTGTGCGCAGTAGCCGCACGTGCATCAACAAAGTAGTGCCAAGCGTGCGCCTGTGTCATAAGTAAAGGGCCGGCTGGCTTGACCGTTAAAGGGTGCTGTAACCCCCAAAGTACACTCCAGTCCAAACCAAACAAAAAAATTTTTCTGTGTTTGTGAATTGTGTGCGCAGTAGCCGCACGTGCATCAACAAAGTAGTGCCAAGCGTGCGCCTGTGTCATAAGTAAAGGGCCGGCTGGCTTGACCATTAAAGGGTGCTGTAACCCCCAAAGTACTCTCCAGTCCAAACCAAAAAAAAAATAATTTTCGGTGTTTGTGAATTGTGTGCGCAGTAGCCGCACGTGCATTAACAAAGTAGTGCCAAGCGTGCGCCTGTGTCATAAGAAAAGGGCCAGCTGGCTTGACCGTTAAAGGGTGCTGTAACCCCCAAAGTACACTCCAGTCCAAACCCAAAAAAAATTATTTTCTATGTTTGTGAATTGTGTGCGCAGTAGCCGCACGTGCATCAACAAAGTAGTGCCAAGCGTGCGCCTGTGTCATAAGTAAAGGGCCGGCTGGCTTGACCATTAAAGGGTGCTGAAACCCCCAAAGTACACTCCAGTCCAAACCAAAAAAAAATTATTATCTGTGTTTGTGAATTGTGTGCGCAGTAGCCGCACGTGCATCAACAAAGTAGTACCAAGCGTGCGCCTGTGTCATAAGTAAAGGGCCGGCTGGCTTGACCGTTAAAGGGTGCTGTAACCCCCAAAGTACTCTCCAGTCCAAACCAAAGAAAAAATTATTTTCTGTGTTTGTGAATTGTGTGCGCAGGAGCCGCACGTGCATCAACAAAGTAGTGCCAAGCGTGCGCCTGTGTCTTAAGTAAAGGGCCGGCTGGCTTGACCATTAAAGGGTGCTGTAACCCCCAAAGTACACTCCAGTCCAAACCCAAAAAAAAATTATTTTCTGTGTTTGTGAATTGTGTGCGCAGTAGCCGCACGTGCACCAACAAAGTAGTGCCAAGCGTGCGCCTGTGTCATAAGTAAAGGGCCGGTTGGCTTGACCGTTAAAGGGTGCTGTAACCCCCAAAGTACACTCCAGTCCAAACCAAAAAAAAATTATTTTCTGTGTTTGTGAATTGTGTGCGCAGTAGCCGCACGTGCATTAACAAAGTAGTGCCATGCGTGCGCCTGTGTCTTAAGTAAAGGGCCGGCTGGCTTGACCGTTAAAGGGTGCTGTAACCCCCAAAGTACACTCCAGTCCAAACCAAAAAAAAAATAATTTTCTGTGTTTGTGAATTGTGTGCGCAGTAGCCGCACGTGCATCAACAAAGTAGTGCCAAGCGTGCGCCTGTGTCATAAGTAAAGGGCCTGCTGGCTTGACCATTAAAGGGTGCTGTAACCCCCAAAGTACACTCCAGTCCAAACCAAAAAAAAAAGAATTTTCTGTGTTTGTGAATTGTGTGCGCAGTAGCCGCACGTGCATCAACAAAGTAGTGCCAAGCGTGCGCCTGTGTCATAAGTAAAGGGCCGGCTGGCTTGACCGTTAAAGGGTGCTGTAACCCCCAAAGTACACTCCAGTCCAAACCAAAAAAAAAATAATTTTCTGTGTTTGTGAATTGTGTGCGCAGTAGCCGCACGTGCATCAACAAAGTAGTGCCAAGCGTGCGCCTGTGTCATAAGTAAAGGGCCTGCTGGCTTGACCGTTAAAGGGTGCTGTAACCCCCAAAGTACACTCCAGTCCAAACCAAAAAAAAAATTATTTTCTGTGTTTGTGAATTGTGTGCGCAGTAGCAGCACGTGCATCAACAAAGTAGTGCCAAGCGTGCGCCTGGGTCATAAGTAAAGGGCCGGCTGGCTTGACTGTTAAAGGGTGCTGTAACCCCCAAAGTACACTCCAGTCCAAACCTAAAAAAAAATGATTTTCTGTGTATGTGAATTGTGTGCGCAGTAGCCGCACGTGCATCAACAAAGTAGTGCCAAGCGTGCGCCTGTGTCATAAGTAAAGGGCCGGCTGGCTTGACCGTTAAAGGGTGCTGTAACCCCCAAAGTACACTCCAGTCCAAACCAAAAAAAAAATAATTTTCTGTGTTTGTGATTTGTGTGCGCAGTAGCCGCACGTGCATCAGCAAAGTAGTGCCAAGCGTGCGCCTGTGTCATAAGTAAAAGGCCGGCTGGCTTCACCGTTAAAGGGTGCTGTAACCCCCAAAGTACACTCCAGTCCAAACCAAAAAAAAAATAATTTTCTGTGTTTGTGAATTGTCTACGCAGTAGCCGCACGTGCATCAGCAAAGTAGTGCCAAGCGTGCGCCTCTGTCATAAGTAAAAGGCCGTCTGGCTTGACCGTTAAAGGGTGCTGTAACCCCCAAAGTACACTCCAGTCCAAACCAAAAAAAAAATTATTTTCCGTGTTTGTGAATTGTGTGTGCAGTAGCCGCACGTGCATCAACAAAGTAGTGCCAAGCGTGCACCTGTGTCATAAGTAAAGGGCCAGCTGGCTTGACCGTTAATGGGTGCTGTAACCCCCAAAGTACACTCCAGTCCAAACCAAAAAAAAAATAATTTTCTGTGTTTGTGAATTGTCTGCGCAGTAGCCGCACGTGCATCAGCAAAGTAGTGCCAAGCGTGCGCCTGTGTCATAAGTAAGGGGCCGGCTGGCTTGACCGTTAAAGGGTGCTGTAACCCCCAAAGTACACTCCAGTCCAAACCCCAAAAAAAATTATTTTCTGTGTTTGTGAATTGTGTGCGCAGTAGCCGCACGTGCATCAACAAAGTAGTGCCAAGCGTGCGCCTGTGTCATAAGTAAAGGGCCGGCAGGCTTGACCGTTAAAGGGTGCTGTAACCCCCAAAGTACTCTCCAGTCCAAACCAAAAAAAAAATTATTTTCTGTGTTTGTGAATTGTGTGCGCAGTAGCCGCACGTGCATCAACAAAGTAGTGCAAAGCGTGCGCCTGTGTCATAAGTAAAGGGCCGGCTGGCTTGACCGTTAAAGGGTGCTGTAACCCCCAAAGTACACTCCAGTCCAAACCAAAAAAAAAAATATTTTCTGTGTTTGTGAATTGTGTGCGCAGTAGCTGCACGTGCATCAACAAAGTAGTGCCAAGCGTGCGCCTGTGTCATAAGTAAAGGGCCGGCTGGCTTGTCTGTTAAAGGGTGATGTAACCCCCAAAGTACACTCCAGTCCAAACCTAAAAAAAAATTATTTTCTGTGTATGTGAATTGTGTGCGCAGTAGCCGCACGTGCATCAACAAAGTAGTGCCAAGCGTGCGCCTGTGACATAAGTAAAGGGCCGGCTGGCTTGACCGTTAAAGGGTGCTGTAACCCCCAAAGTACACTCCAGTCCAAACCAAAAAAAAAATTATTTTCCGTGTTTGTGAATTGTGTGCGCAGTAGCCGCACGTACATCAACAAAGTAGTGCCAAGCGTGCGCCTGTGTCATAAGTAAAGGGCCGGCTGGCTTGACCGTTAAAGGGTGCTGTTACCCCCAAAGTGCACTCCAGTCCAAACCAAAAAAAAAATTATTTTCTGTGTTTTTGAATTGTCTGCGCAGTAGCCGCACGTGCATCAGCAAAGTAGTGCCAAGCGTGCGCCTCTGTCATAAGTAAAGGGCCGGCTGGCTTGACCGTTAAAGGGTGCTGTAACCCCCAAAGTACACTCCAGTCCAAACCCAAAAATAAATTATTTTCTGTGTTTGTGAATTGTGTGCGCAGTAGCCGCACATGCATCAACAAAGTAGTGCCAAGCGTGTGCCTGTGTCATAAGTAAAGGGCCGGCTGGCTTGACCATTAAAGGGTGCTGTAACCCCCAAAGTACACTCCAGTCCAAACCAAACAAAAAAATTTTTCTGTGTTTGTGAATTGTGTGCGCAGTAGCCGCACGTGCATCAACAAAGTAGTGCCAAGCGTGCGCCTGTGTCATAAGTAAAGGGCCGGCTGGCTTGACCATTAAAGGGTGCTGTAACCCCCAAAGTACACTCCAGTCCAAACCAAAAAAAAAATTATTTTCTGTGTTTCTGAATTGTCTGCGCAGTAGCCGCACGTGCATCAGCAAAGTAGTGCCAAGCGTGCGCCTCTGTCATAAGTAAAGGGCCGGCTGGCTTGACCGGTAAAGGGTGCTGTAACCCCCAAAGTACACTCCAGTCCAAACCCCCAAAAAAATTATTTTCTGTGTTTGTGAATTGTGTGCGCAGTAGCCGCACGTGCATCAACAAAGTAGTGCCAAGCGTGCGCCTGTGTCATAAGTAAAGGGCCGGCTGGCTTGACCGTTAAAGGGTGCTGTAACCCCCAAAGTACACTCCAGTCCAAACCAAACAAAAAAATTTTTCTGTGTTTGTGAATTGTGTGCGCAGTAGCCGCACGTGCATCAACAAAGTAGTGCCAAGCGTGCGCCTGTGTCATAAGTAAAGGGCCGGCTGGCTTGACCATTAAAGGGTGCTGTAACCCCCAAAGTACTCTCCAGTCCAAACCAAAAAAAAAATAATTTTCGGTGTTTGTGAATTGTGTGCGCAGTAGCCGCACGTGCATTAACAAAGTAGTGCCAAGCGTGCGCCTGTGTCATAAGAAAAGGGCCAGCTGGCTTGACCGTTAAAGGGTGCTGTAACCCCCAAAGTACACTCCAGTCCAAACCCAAAAAAAATTATTTTCTATGTTTGTGAATTGTGTGCGCAGTAGCCGCACGTGCATCAACAAAGTAGTGCCAAGCGTGCGCCTGTGTCATAAGTAAAGGGCCGGCTGGCTTGACCATTAAAGGGTGCTGAAACCCCCAAAGTACACTCCAGTCCAAACCAAAAAAAAATTATTATCTGTGTTTGTGAATTGTGTGCGCAGTAGCCGCACGTGCATCAACAAAGTAGTACCAAGCGTGCGCCTGTGTCATAAGTAAAGGGCCGGCTGGCTTGACCGTTAAAGGGTGCTGTAACCCCCAAAGTACTCTCCAGTCCAAACCAAAGAAAAAATTATTTTCTGTGTTTGTGAATTGTGTGCGCAGGAGCCGCACGTGCATCAACAAAGTAGTGCCAAGCGTGCGCCTGTGTCTTAAGTAAAGGGCCGGCTGGCTTGACCATTAAAGGGTGCTGTAACCCCCAAAGTACACTCCAGTCCAAACCCAAAAAAAAATTATTTTCTGTGTTTGTGAATTGTGTGCGCAGTAGCCGCACGTGCACCAACAAAGTAGTGCCAAGCGTGCGCCTGTGTCATAAGTAAAGGGCCGGTTGGCTTGACCGTTAAAGGGTGCTGTAACCCCCAAAGTACACTCCAGTCCAAACCAAAAAAAAATTATTTTCTGTGTTTGTGAATTGTGTGCGCAGTAGCCGCACGTGCATTAACAAAGTAGTGCCATGCGTGCGCCTGTGTCTTAAGTAAAGGGCCGGCTGGCTTGACCGTTAAAGGGTGCTGTAACCCCCAAAGTACACTCCAGTCCAAACCAAAAAAAAAATAATTTTCTGTGTTTGTGAATTGTGTGCGCAGTAGCCGCACGTGCATCAACAAAGTAGTGCCAAGCGTGCGCCTGTGTCATAAGTAAAGGGCCTGCTGGCTTGACCATTAAAGGGTGCTGTAACCCCCAAAGTACACTCCAGTCCAAACCAAAAAAAAAAGAATTTTCTGTGTTTGTGAATTGTGTGCGCAGTAGCCGCACGTGCATCAACAAAGTAGTGCCAAGCGTGCGCCTGTGTCATAAGTAAAGGGCCGGCTGGCTTGACCGTTAAAGGGTGCTGTAACCCCCAAAGTACACTCCAGTCCAAACCAAAAAAAAAATAATTTTCTGTGTTTGTGAATTGTGTGCGCAGTAGCCGCACGTGCATCAACAAAGTAGTGCCAAGCGTGCGCCTGTGTCATAAGTAAAGGGCCTGCTGGCTTGACCGTTAAAGGGTGCTGTAACCCCCAAAGTACACTCCAGTCCAAACCAAAAAAAAAATTATTTTCTGTGTTTGTGAATTGTGTGCGCAGTAGCAGCACGTGCATCAACAAAGTAGTGCCAAGCGTGCGCCTGGGTCATAAGTAAAGGGCCGGCTGGCTTGACTGTTAAAGGGTGCTGTAACCCCCAAAGTACACTCCAGTCCAAACCTAAAAAAAAATGATTTTCTGTGTATGTGAATTGTGTGCGCAGTAGCCGCACGTGCATCAACAAAGTAGTGCCAAGCGTGCGCCTGTGTCATAAGTAAAGGGCCGGCTGGCTTGACCGTTAAAGGGTGCTGTAACCCCCAAAGTACACTCCAGTCCAAATCAAAAAAAAAATTATTTTCTGTGTTTCTGAATTGTCTGCGCAGTAGCCGCACGTGCATCAGCAAAGTAGTGCCAAGCGTGCGCCTGTGTCATAAGTAAAGGGCCGGCTGGCTTGACCATTAAAGGGTGCTGTAACCCCCAAAGTACACTCCAGTCCAAACCAAAAAAAAAATTATTTTCTGTGTTTCTGAATTGTCTGTGCAGTAGCCGCACGTGCATCAGCAAAGTAGTGCCAAGCGTGCGCCTCTGTCATAAGTAAAGGGCCGGCTGGCTTGACCGTTAAAGGTGCTGTAACCCCCAAAGTACATTCCAGTCCAAACCCCAAAAAAAATTATTTTCTGTGTTTGTGAATTGTGTGCGCAGTAGCCGCACGTGCATCAACAAATTAGTGCCAAGCGTGCGCCTGTGTCATAAGTAAAGGGCCGGCTGGCTTGACCGTTAAAGGGTGCTGTAACCCCCAAAGTACACTCCAGTCCAAACCAAACAAAAAAATTTTTCTGTGTTTGTGAATTGTGTGCGCAGTAGCCGCACGTGCATCAACAAAGTAGTGCCAAGCGTGCGCCTGTGTCATAAGTAAAGGGCCGGCTGGCTTGACCATTAAAGGGTGCTGTAACCCCCAAAGTACTCTCCAGTCCAAACCAAAAAAAAAATAATTTTCGGTGTTTGTGAATTGTGTGCGCAGTAGCCGCACGTGCATTAACAAAGTAGTGCCAAGCGTGCGCCTGTGTCATAAGAAAAGGGCCAGCTGGCGTGACCGTTAAAGGGTGCTGTAACCCCCAAAGTACACTCCAGTCCAAACCCAAAAAAAAAATTATTTTCTGTGTTTGTGAATTGTGTGCGCAGTAGCCGCAAGTGCATCAACAAAGTAGTGCCAAGCGTGCACCTGTGTCATAAGTAAAGGGCCGGCTGGCTTGACCGTTAAAGGGTGCTGAAGCCCCCAAAGTACACTTTAGTCCAAACCAAAAAAAAATTATTTTCTGTGTTTGTGAATTGTGTGCGCAGTAGCCGCACGTGCATCAACAAAGTAGTGCCAAGCGTGCGCCTGTGTCATAAGTAAAGGGCTGGCTGGCTTGACCGTTAAAGGGTGCTGTAACCCCCAAAGTACTCTCCAGTCCAAACCAAAGAAAAAATTATTTTCTGTGTTTGTGAATTGTGTGCGCAGTAGCCGCACGTGCACCAACAAAGTAGTGCCAAGCGTGCGCCTGTGTCATAAGTAAAGGGCCGGTTGGCTTGACCGTTAAAGGGTGCTGTAACCCCCAAAGTACACTCCAGTCCAAACCAAAAAAAAATTATTTTCTGTGTTTGTGAATTGTGTGCGCAGTAGCCGCACGTGCATTAACAAAGTAGTGCCAAGCGTGCGCCTGTGTCTTAAGTAAAGGGCCGGCTGGCTTGACCGTTAAAGGGTGCTGTAACCCCCAAAGTACACTCCAGTCCAAACCAAAAAAAAATAATTTTCAGTGTTTGTGAATTGTCTGCGCAGTAGCCGCACGTGCATCAACAAAGTAGTGCCAAGCGTGCGCCTGTGTCATAAGTAAAGGGCCGGCTGGCTTGACTGTTAAGGGGTGCTGTAACCCCCAAAGTACACTCCAGTCCAAACCAAAAAAAAAAATATTTTCTGTGTTTGTGAATTGTGTGCGCAGTAGCCGCACGTGCATCAACAAAGTAGTGCCAAGCGTGCGCCTGTGTCATAAGTAAAGGGCCTGCTGGCTTGACCATTAAAGGGTGCTGTAACCCCCAAAGTACACTCCAGTCCAAACCAAAAAAAAAAGAATTTTCTGTGTTTGTGAATTGTGTGCGCAGTAGCCGCACGTGCATCAACAAAGTAGTGCCAAGCGTGCGCCTGTGTCATAAGTAAAGGGCCGGCTGGCTTGACCGTTAAAGGGTGCTGTAACCCCCAAAGTACACTCCAGTCCAAACCAAAAAAAAAATAATTTTCTGTGTTTGTGAATTGTGTGCGCAGTAGCCGCACGTGCATCAACAAAGTAGTGCCAAGCGTGCGCCTGTGTCATAAGTAAAGGGCCTGCTGGCTTGACCGTTAAAGGGTGCTGTAACCCCCAAAGTACACTCCAGTCCAAACCAAAAAAAAAATTATTTTCTGTGTTTGTGAATTGTGTGCGCAGTAGCAGCACGTGCATCAACAAAGTAGTGCCAAGCGTGCGCCTGGGTCATAAGTAAAGGGCCGGCTGGCTTGACTGTTAAAGGGTGCTGTAACCCCCAAAGTACACTCCAGTCCAAACCTAAAAAAAAATGATTTTCTGTGTATGTGAATTGTGTGCGCAGTAGCCGCACGTGCATCAACAAAGTAGTGCCAAGCGTGCGCCTGTGTCATAAGTAAAGGGCCGGCTGGCTTGACCGTTAAAGGGTGCTGTAACCCCCAAAGTACACTCCAGTCCAAATCAAAAAAAAAATTATTTTCTGTGTTTCTGAATTGTCTGCGCAGTAGCCGCACGTGCATCAGCAAAGTAGTGCCAAGCGTGCGCCTGTGTCATAAGTAAAGGGCCGGCTGGCTTGACCATTAAAGGGTGCTGTAACCCCCAAAGTACACTCCAGTCCAAACCAAAAAAAAAATTATTTTCTGTGTTTCTGAATTGTCTGTGCAGTAGCCGCACGTGCATCAGCAAAGTAGTGCCAAGCGTGCGCCTCTGTCATAAGTAAAGGGCCGGCTGGCTTGACCGTTAAAGGGTGCTGTAACCCCCAAAGTACATTCCAGTCCAAACCCCAAAAAAAATTATTTTCTGTGTTTGTGAATTGTGTGCGCAGTAGCCGCACGTGCATCAACAAATTAGTGCCAAGCGTGCGCCTGTGTCATAAGTAAAGGGCCGGCTGGCTTGACCGTTAAAGGGTGCTGTAACCCCCAAAGTACACTCCAGTCCAAACCAAACAAAAAATTTTTTCTGTGTTTGTGAATTGTGTGCGCAGTAGCCGCACGTGCATCAACAAAGTAGTGCCAAGCGTGCGCCTGTGTCATAAGTAAAGGGCCGGCTGGCTTGACCATTAAAGGGTGCTGTAACCCCCAAAGTACTCTCCAGTCCAAACCAAAAAAAAAATAATTTTCGGTGTTTGTGAATTGTGTGCGCAGTAGCCGCACGTGCATTAACAAAGTAGTGCCAAGCGTGCGCCTGTGTCATAAGAAAAGGGCCAGCTGGCGTGACCGTTAAAGGGTGCTGTAACCCCCAAAGTACACTCCAGTCCAAACCCAAAAAAAAATTATTTTCTGTGTTTGTGAATTGTGTGCGCAGTAGCCGCAAGTGCATCAACAAAGTAGTGCCAAGCGTGCACCTGTGTCATAAGTAAAGGGCCGGCTGGCTTGACCGTTAAAGGGTGCTGAAGCCCCCAAAGTACACTTTAGTCCAAACCAAAAAAAAATTATTTTCTGTGTTTGTGAATTGTGTGCGCAGTAGCCGCACGTGCATCAACAAAGTAGTGCCAAGCGTGCGCCTGTGTCATAAGTAAAGGGCTGGCTGGCTTGACCGTTAAAGGGTGCTGTAACCCCCAAAGTACTCTCCAGTCCAAACCAAAGAAAAAATTATTTTCTGTGTTTGTGAATTGTGTGCGCAGGAGCCGCACGTGCATCAACAAAGTAGTGCCAAGCGTGCACCTGTGTCATAAGTAATGGTCTGGCTGGCTTGACCATTAAAGGGTGCTGTAAACCCCAAAGTACACTCCAGTCTAAACCAAAAAAAAAATTATTTTCTGTGTTTGTGAATTGTGTGCGCAGAAGCCGCACGTGCATCAACAAAGTAGTGCCAAGCGTGCGCCTGTGTCATAAGTAAAGGGCTGGCTGGCTTGACCATTAAAGGGTGCTGTAACCCCCAAAGTACACTCCAGTCCTAACCAAAAAAAAAAATATTTTCTGTGTTTGTGAATTGTGTGCGCAGTAGCCGCACGTGCATCAACAAAGTAGTGCCAAGCGTGCGCCTGTGTCATAAGTAAAGGGCCGGCTGGCTTGACCGTTAAAGGGTGCTGTAACCCCCAAAGTACACTCCAGTCCAAACCAAAAAAAAAATTATTTTCTGTGTTTGTGAATTGTGTGCGCAGTAGCCGCACGTGCATCAACAATGTAGTACCAAGCGTGCGCCTGTGTCATAAGTAAAGGGCCGGCTGGCTTGACCGTTAAAGGGTGCTGTAACCCCCAAAGTACACTCCAGTCCAAACCAAAAAAAAATTATTTTCAGTGTTTGTGAATTGTGTGCGCAGTAGCCGCACGTGCATCAACAAAGTAGTGCCAAGCGTGCGCCTGTGTCATAAGTAAAGGGCCGGCTGGCTTGACCGTTAAAGGGTGCTGTAACCCCCAAAGTACACTCCAGTCCAAACCAAAAAAAAATTATTTTCAGTGTTTGTGAATTGTGTGCGCAGTAGCCGCACGTGCATCAACAAAGTAGTGCCAAGCGTGCGCCTGTGTCATAAGTAAAGGGCCGGCTGGCTTGACCGTTAAGGGGTGCTGTAACCCCCAAAGTACACTCCAGTCCAAACCAAAAAAATAAATATTTTCTGTGTTTGTGAATTGTGTGCGCAGTAGCCGCACGTGCATCAACAAAGTAGAGCCAAGCGTGCGCCTGTGTCATAAGTAAAGGGCCGGCTGGCTTGACCATTAAAGGGTGCTGTAACCCCCAAAGTACACTCCAGTCCAAACCAAAAAAAAAATAATTTTCTGTGTTTGTGATTTGTGTGCGCAGTAGCCGCACGTGCATCAGCAAAGTAGTGCCAAGCGTGCGCCTGTGTCATAAGTAAAAGGCCGGCTGGCTTCACCGTTAAAGGGTGCTGTAACCCCCAAAGTACACTCCAGTCCAAACCAAAAAAAAAATAATTTTCTGTGTTTGTGAATTGTCTACGCAGTAGCCGCACGTGCATCAGCAAAGTAGTGCCAAGCGTGCGCCTCTGTCATAAGTAAAAGGCCGTCTGGCTTGACCGTTAAAGGGTGCTGTAACCCCCAAAGTACACTCCAGTCCAAACCCAAAAAAAAATTATTTTCTGTGTTTGTGAATTGTGTGCGCAGTAGCCGCACGTGCATCAACAAAGTAGTGCCAAGCGTGCGCCTGTGTCATAAGTAAAGGGCCAGCTGGCTTGACCGTTAAAGGGTGCTGTAACCCCCAAAGTACACTCCAGTCTAAACCAAAAAAAAATTATTTTCTGTGTTTGTGAATTGTGTGTGCAGTAGCCGCACGTGCATCAACAAAGTAGTGCCAAGCGTGCGCCTGTGTCATAAGTAAAGGGCCGGCTGGCTTGACCATTAAAGGGTGCTGTAACCCCCAAAGTACACTCCAGTCCAAACCAAAAAAAAAATTATTTTCTGTGTTTGTGAATTGTGTGCGCAGTAGCCGCACGTGCATCAACAAAGTAGTGCCAAGCGTGCGCCTGTGTCATAAGTAAAGGGCCGGCTGGCTTGACCGTTAAAGGGTGCTGTAACCCCCAAAGTACACTCCAGTCCAAACCAAAAAAAAAATTATTTTCTGTGTTTGTGAATTGTGTGCGCAGTAGCCGCACGTGCATCAACAAAGTAGTGCCAAGCGTGCGCCTGTGTCATAAGTAAAGGGCCTGCTGGCTTGACCGTTAAAGGGTGCTGTAACCCCCAAAGTACACTCCTGTCCAAACCAAAAAAAAATTATTTTCTGTGTTTGTGAATTGTGTGCGCAGTAGCCGCACGTGCATCAACAAAGTAGTGCCAAGCGTGCGCCTGTGTCATAAGTAAAGGGCCGGCTGGCTTGACTGTTAAAGGGTGATGTAACCCCCAAAGTACACTCCAGTCCAAACCTAAAAAAAAATTATTTTCTGTGTATGTGAATTGTGTGCGCAGTAGCCGCACGTGCATCAACAAAGTAGTGCCAAGCGTGCGCCTGTGTCATAAGTAAAGGGCCGGCTGGCTTGACCGTTAAAGGGTGCTGTAACCCCCAAAGTACACTCCAGTCCAAACAAAAAAAAAATTATTTTCCGTGTTTGTGAATTGTGTGCGCAGTAGCCACACGTGCATCAACAAAGTAGTGCCAAGCGTGTGCCTGTGTCATAAGTAAAGGGCTGGCTGGCTTGACCATTAAAGGGTGCTGTAACCCCCAAAGTACACTCCAGTCCAAACCAAAAAAAAAAATATTTTCTGTGTTTGTGAATTGTGTGCGCAGTAGCCGCACGTGCATCAACAAAGTAGTGCCAAGCGTGCGCCTGTGTCATAAGTAAAGGGCCGGCTGGCTTGACTGTTAAAGGGTGCTGTAACCCCCAAAGTACACTCCAGTCCAAACCCAAAAAAAAATTATTTTCTGTGTTTGTGAATTGTGTGCGCAGTAGCCGCACGTGCATCAACAAAGTAGTGCCAAGCGTGCACCTGTGTCATAAGTAAAGGGCCGGCTGGCTTGACCATTAAAGGGTGCTGTAACCCCCAAAGTACACTCCAGTCCAAACCAAAAAAAAAATTATTTTCTGTGTTTGTGAATTGTGTGCGCAGTAGCCGAACGTGCATCAACAAAGTAGTGCCAAGCGTGCGCCTGTGTCATAAGTAAAGGGCCGGCTGGCTTGACCGTTAAAGGGTGCTGTAACCCCCAAAGTACACTCCAGTCCAAACCAAAAAAAAAATTACTTTCTGTGTTTGTGAATTGTGTGCGCAGTAGCCGCACGTGCATCAACAAAGTAGTGCGAAGCATGCGCCTGTGTCATAAGTAAAGGGCCGGCTGGCTTGACCGTTAAAGGGTGCTGTAACCGCCAAAGTACACTCCAGTCCAAACCAAAAAAAAATTATTTTCTGTGTTTGTGAATTGTGTGCGCAGTAGCCGCACATGCATCAACAAAGTAGTGCCAAGCGTGCGCCTGTGTCATAAGTAAAGGGCCGGCTGGCTTGACCGTTAAAGGGTGCTGTAACCCCCAAAGTACACTCCAGTCCAAACCCAAAAAAAAATAATTTTCTGTGTTTGTGAATTGTGTGCGCAGTAGTCGCACGTGCATCAGCAAAGTAGTGCCAAGCGTGCGCCTGTGTCATAAGTAAAGGGCCTGCTGGCTTGACCGTTAAAGGGTGCTGTAACCCCCAAAGTACACTCCAGTCCAAACCAAAAAAAAATTATTTTCTGTGTTTGTGAATTGTGTGCGCAGTAGCCGCACGTGCATCAACAAAGTAGTGCCAAGCGTGCGCCTGTGTCATAAGTAAAGGGCCGGCTGGCTTGACCGTTAAAGGGTGCTGTAACCCCCAAAGTACACTCCAGTCCAAACAAAAAAAAAATTATTTTCCGTGTTTGTGAATTGTGTGCGCAGTAGCCGCACGTGCATCAACAAAGTAGTGCCAAGCGTGCGCCTGTGTCATAAGTAAAGGGCTGGCTGGCTTGACCATTAAAGGGTGCTGTAACCCCCAAAGTACACTCCAGTCCAAACCAAAAAAAAAAATATTTTCTGTGTTTGTGAATTGTGTGCGCAGTAGCCGCACGTGCATCAACAAAGTAGTGCCAAGCGTGCGCCTGTGTCATAAGTAAAGGGCCGGCTGGCTTGACTGTTAAAGGGTGCTGTAACCCCCAAAGTACACTCCAGTCCAAACCCAAAAAAAAATTATTTTCTGTGTTTGTGAATTGTGTGCGCAGTAGCCGCACGTGCATCAACAAAGTAGTGCCAAGCGTGCGCCTGTGTCATAAGTAAAGGGCCGGCTGGCTTGACCATTAAAGGGTGCTGTAACCCCCAAAGTACACTCCAGTCCAAACCAAAAAAAAAATTATTTTCTGTGTTTGTGAATTGTGTGCGCAGTAGCCGAACGTGCATCAACAAAGTAGTGCCAAGCGTGCGCCTGTGTCATAAGTAAAGGGCCGGCTGGCTTGACCATTAAAGGGTGCTGTAACCCCCAAAGTACACTCCAGTCCAAACCAAAAAAAAAATTATTTTCTGTGTTTGTGAATTGTGTGCGCAGTAGCCGCACGTGCATCAACAAAGTAGTGCGAAGCATGCGCCTGTGTCATAAGTAAAGGGCCGGCTGGCTTGACCGTGAAAGGGTGCTGTAACCGCCAAAGTACACTCCAGTCCAAACCAAAAAAAAATTATTTTCTGTTTGTGAATTGTGTGCGCAGTAGCCGCACATGCATCAACAAAGTAGTGCCAAGCGTGCGCCTGTGTCATAAGTAAAGGGCCGGCTGGCTTGACCGTTAAAGGGTGCTGTAACCCCCAAAGTAACTCCAGTCCAAACCAAAAAAAAAATTATTTTCTGTGTTTGTGAATTGTGTGCGCAGTAGTCGCACGTGCATCAGCAAAGTAGTGCCAAGCGTGCGCCTGTGTCATAAGTAAAGGGCCGGCTGGCTTGACCGTTAAAGGGTGCTGTAACCCCCAAAGTACACTCCAGTCCAAACCAAAAAAAAATTATTTTCAGTGTTTGTGAATTGTGTGCGCAGTAGCCGCACGTGCATCAACAAAGTAGTGCCAAGCGTGCGCCTGTGTCATAAGTAAAGGGCCGGCTGGCTTGACCATTAAAGGGTGCTGTAACCCCCAAAGTACACTCCAGTCCAAACCAAAAAAAAATTATTTTCAGTGTTTGTGAATTGTGTGCGCAGTAGCCGCACGTGCATCAACAAAGTAGTGCCAAGCGTGCGCCTGTGTCATAAGTAAAGGGCCGGCTGGCTTGACCGTTAAGGGGTGCTGTAACCCCCAAAGTACACTCCAGTCCAAACCAAAAAAATAAATATTTTCTGTGTTTGTGAATTGTGTGCGCAGTAGCCGCACGTGCATCAACAAAGTAGAGCCAAGCGTGCGCCTGTGTCATAAGTAAAGGGCCGGCTGGCTTGACCATTAAAGGGTGCTGTAACCCCCAAAGTACACTCCAGTCCAAACCAAAAAAAAAATAATTTTCTGTGTTTGTGATTTGTGTGCGCAGTAGCCGCACGTGCATCAGCAAAGTAGTGCCAAGCGTGCGCCTGTGTCATAAGTAAAAGGCCGGCTGGCTTCACCGTTAAAGGGTGCTGTAACCCCCAAAGTACACTCCAGTCCAAACCAAAAAAAAAATAATTTTCTGTGTTTGTGAATTGTCTACGCAGTAGCCGCACGTGCATCAGCAAAGTAGTGCCAAGCGTGCGCCTCTGTCATAAGTAAAAGGCCGTCTGGCTTGACCGTTAAAGGGTGCTGTAACCCCCAAAGTACACTCCAGTCCAAACCCAAAAAAAAATTATTTTCTGTGTTTGTGAATTGTGTGCGCAGTAGCCGCACGTGCATCAACAAAGTAGTGCCAAGCGTGCGCCTGTGTCATAAGTAAAGGGCCAGCTGGCTTGACCGTTAAAGGGTGCTGTAACCCCCAAAGTACACTCCAGTCTAAACCAAAAAAAAATTATTTTCTGTGTTTGTGAATTGTGTGCGCAGTAGCCGCACGTGCATCAACAAAGTAGTGCCAAGCGTGCGCCTGTGTCGTAAGTAAAGGGCCAGCTGGCTTGACCACTAAAGGGTGCTGTAACCCCCAAAGTACACTCCAGTCCAAACCAAAAAAAAAATAATTTTCTGTGTTTGTGAATTGTGTGCGCAGTAGCCGCACGTGCATCAACAAAGTAGTGCCAAGCGTGCGCCTGTGTCATAAGTAAAGGGCCAGCTGCCTTGACCGTTAAAGGGTGCTGTAACCCCCAAAGTACACTCCAGTCCAAACCAAAAAAAAAATTATTTTCTGTGTTTGTGAATTGTGTGTGCAGTAGCCGCACGTGCATCAACAAAGTAGTGCCAAGCGTGCGCCTGTGTCATAAGTAAAGGGCCGGCTGGCTTGACCATTAAAGGGTGCTGTAACCCCCAAAGTACACTCCAGTCCAAACCAAAAAAAAAATTATTTTCCGTGTTTGTGAATTGTGTGCGCAGTAGCCGCACGTGCATCAACAAAGTAGTGCCAAGCGTGCGCCTGTGTCATAAGTAAAGGGCCGGCTGGCTTGACCGTTAAAGGGTGCTGTAACCCCCAAAGTACACTCCAGTCCAAACCAAAAAAAAAATTATTTTCTGTGTTTGTGAATTGTGTGCGCAGTAGCCGCACGTGCATCAACAAAGTAGTGCCAAGCGTGCGCCTGTGTCATAAGTAAAGGGCCTGCTGGCTTGACCGTTAAAGGGTGCTGTAACCCCCAAAGTACACTCCAGTCCAAACCAAAAAAAAATTATTTTCTGTGTTTGTGAATTGTGTGCGCAGTAGCCGCATGTGCATCAACAAAGTAGTGCCAAGCGTGCGCCTGTGTCATAAGTAAAGGGCCTGCTGGCTTGACTGTTAAAGGGTGATGTAACCCCCAAAGTACACTCCAGTCCAAACCTAAAAAAAAATTATTTTCTGTGTATGTGAATTGTGTGCGCAGTAGCCGCACGTGCATCAACAAAGTAGTGCCAAGCGTGCGCCTGTGTCATAAGTAAAGGGCCGGCTGGCTTGACCGTTAAAGGGTGCTGTAACCCCCAAAGTACACTCCAGTCCAAACAAAAAAAAAATTATTTTCCGTGTTTGTGAATTGTGTGCGCAGTAGCCACACGTGCATCAACAAAGTAGTGCCAAGCGTGTGCCTGTGTCATAAGTAAAGGGCTGGCTGGCTTGACCATTAAAGGGTGCTGTAACCCCCAAAGTACACTCCAGTCCAAACCAAAAAAAAAAATATTTTCTGTGTTTGTGAATTGTGTGCGCAGTAGCCGCACGTGCATCAACAAAGTAGTGCCAAGCGTGCGCCTGTGTCATAAGTAAAGGGCCGGCTGGCTTGACTGTTAAAGGGTGCTGTAACCCCCAAAGTACACTCCAGTCCAAACCCAAAAAAAAATTATTTTCTGTGTTTGTGAATTGTGTGCGCAGTAGCCGCACGTGCATCAACAAAGTAGTGCCAAGCGTGCACCTGTGTCATAAGTAAAGGGCCGGCTGGCTTGACCATTAAAGGGTGCTGTAACCCCCAAAGTACACTCCACTCCAAACCAAAAAAAAAATTATTTTCTGTGTTTGTGAATTGTGTGCGCAGTAGCCGAACGTGCATCAACAAAGTAGTGCCAAGCGTGCGCCTGTGTCATAAGTAAAGGGCCGGCTGGCTTGACCGTTAAAGGGTGCTGTAACCCCCAAAGTACACTCCAGTCCAAACCAAAAAAAAAATTACTTTCTGTGTTTGTGAATTGTGTGCGCAGTAGCCGCACGTGCATCAACAAAGTAGTGCGAAGCATGCGCCTGTGTCATAAGTAAAGGGCCGGCTGGCTTGACCGTTAAAGGGTGCTGTAACCGCCAAAGTACACTCCAGTCCAAACCAAAAAAAAATTATTTTCTGTGTTTGTGAATTGTGTGCGCAGTAGCCGCACATGCATCAACAAAGTAGTGCCAAGCGTGCGCCTGTGTCATAAGTAAAGGGCCGGCTGGCTTGACCGTTAAAGGGTGCTGTAACCCCCAAAGTACACTCCAGTCCAAACCAAAAAAAAAATAATTTTCTGTGTTTGTGAATTGTGTGCGCAGTAGTCGCACGTGCATCAGCAAAGTAGTGCCAAGCGTGCGCCTGTGTCATAAGTAAAGGGCCTGCTGGCTTGACCGTTAAAGGGTGCTGTAACCCCCAAAGTACACTCCAGTCCAAACCAAAAAAAAATTATTTTCTGTGTTTGTGAATTGTGTGCGCAGTAGCCGCACGTGCATCAACAAAGTAGTGCCAAGCGTGCGCCTGTGTCATAAGTAAAGGGCCGGCTGGCTTGACTGTTAAAGGGTGATGTAACCCCCAAAGTACACTCCAGTCCAAACCTAAAAAAAAATTATTTTCTGTGTATGTGAATTGTGTGCGCAGTAGCCGCACGTGCATCAACAAAGTAGTGCCAAGCGTGCGCCTGTGTCATAAGTAAAGGGCCGGCTGGCTTGACCGTTAAAGGGTGCTGTAACCCCCAAAGTACACTCCAGTCCAAACAAAAAAAAAATTATTTTCCGTGTTTGTGAATTGTGTGCGCAGTAGCCGCACGTGCATCAACAAAGTAGTGCCAAGCGTGCGCCTGTGTCATAAGTAAAGGGCTGGCTGGCTTGACCATTAAAGGGTGCTGTAACCCCCAAAGTACACTCCAGTCCAAACCAAAAAAAAAAATATTTTCTGTGTTTGTGAATTGTGTGCGCAGTAGCCGCACGTGCATCAACAAAGTAGTGCCAAGCGTGCGCCTGTGTCATAAGTAAAGGGCCGGCTGGCTTGACTGTTAAAGGGTGCTGTAACCCCCAAAGTACACTCCAGTCCAAACCCAAAAAAAAATTATTTTCTGTGTTTGTGAATTGTGTGCGCAGTAGCCGCACGTGCATCAACAAAGTAGTGCCAAGCGTGCGCCTGTGTCATAAGTAAAGGGCCGGCTGGCTTGACCATTAAAGGGTGCTGTAACCCCCAAAGTACACTCCAGTCCAAACCAAAAAAAAAATTATTTTCTGTGTTTGTGAATTGTGTGCGCAGTAGCCGAACGTGCATCAACAAAGTAGTGCCAAGCGTGCGCCTGTGTCATAAGTAAAGGGCCGGCTGGCTTGACCATTAAAGGGTGCTGTAACCCCCAAAGTACACTCCAGTCCAAACCAAAAAAAAAATTATTTTCTGTGTTTGTGAATTGTGTGCGCAGTAGCCGCACGTGCATCAACAAAGTAGTGCGAAGCATGCGCCTGTGTCATAAGTAAAGGGCCGGCTGGCTTGACCGTGAAAGGGTGCTGTAACCGCCAAAGTACACTCCAGTCCAAACCAAAAAAAAATTATTTTCTGTTTGTGAATTGTGTGCGCAGTAGCCGCACATGCATCAACAAAGTAGTGCCAAGCGTGCGCCTGTGTCATAAGTAAAGGGCCGGCTGGCTTGACCGTTAAAGGGTGCTGTAACCCCCAAAGTAACTCCAGTCCAAACCAAAAAAAAAATTATTTTCTGTGTTTGTGAATTGTGTGCGCAGTAGTCGCACGTGCATCAGCAAAGTAGTGCCAAGCGTGCGCCTGTGTCATAAGTAAAGGGACGGCTGGCTTGACCGTTAAAGGGTGCTGTAACCCCCAAAGTACACTCCAGTCCAAACCCAAAAAAAAATTATTTTCTGTGTTTGTGAATTGTGTGCGCAGTAGCCGCACGTGCACCAACAAAGTAGTGCCAAGCGTGCGCCTGTGTCATAAGTAAAGGGCCGGCTGGCTTTACCGTTAAAGGGTGCTGTAATCCCCAAAGTACACTCCAGTCCAAACCAAAAAAAAATTATTTTCTGTGTTTGTGAATTGTGTGCGCAGTAGCCGCACGTGCATCAACAAAGTAGTGCCAAGCGTGCGCCTGTGTCATAAGTAAAGGGCCGGCTGGCTTGACCGTTAAAGGGTGCTGTAACCCCCAAAGTACACTCCAGTCCAAACCAAAAAAAAATTATTTTCAGTGTTTGTGAATTGTGTGCGCAGTAGCAGCATGTGCATCAACAAAGTAGTACCAAGCGTGCGCCTGTGTCATAAGTAAAGGGCTGGCTGGCTTGACTGTTAAGGGGTGCTGTAACCCCCAAAGTACACTCCAGTCCAAACCAAAAAAAAAATATTTTCTGTGTTTGTGAATTGTGTGCGCAGTAGCCGCACGTGCATCAGCAAAGTAGTGCCAAGCGTGCGCCTCTGTCATAAGTAAAGGGCCGGCTGGCTTGACCGTTAAAGGGTGCTGTAACCCCCAAAGTACACTCCAGTCTAAACCAAAAAAAAATTATTTTCTGTGTTTGTGAATTGTGTGCGCAGTAGCCGCACGTGCATCAACAAAGTAGTGCCAAGCGTGCGCGCCTGTGTCATAAGTAAAGGGCCGGCTGGCTTGACCATTAAAGGGTGCTGTAACCACCAAAGTACACTCCAGTCCAAACCCAAAAAAAATTATTTTCTGTTTGTGAATTGTGTGCGCAGTAGCCGCACGTGCATCAACAAAGTAGTGCCAAGCATGCGCCTGTGTCATAAGTAAAGGGCCGGCTGGCTTGACCGTTAAAGGGTGCTGTAACCCCCAAAGTACACTCCAGTCCAAACCCCAAAAAAAATTATTTTCTGTGTTTGTGAATTGTGTGCGCAGTAGCCGCACGTGCATCAACAAAGTAGTGCCAAGCGTGCGCCTGTGTCATAAGTAAAGGGCCGGCTGGCTTGACTGTTAAAGGGTGCTGTAACCCCCCAAAGTACACTCCAGTCCAAACCAAAAAAAAAATAATTTTCTGTGTTTGTGAATTGTGTGCGCAGTAGCCGCACGTGCATCAACAAAGTAGGGCCAAGCGTGCGCCTGTGTCATAAGTAAAGGGCCGGCTGGCTTGACCGTTAAAGGGTGCTGTAACCCCCAAAGTACACTCCAGTCCAAACCAAAAAAAAAATTATTTTCTGTGTTTGTGAATTGTGTGCGCAGTAGCTGCACGTGCATCAACAAAGTAGTGCCAAGCGTGCGCCTGTGTCATAAGTAAAGTGCCGGCTGGCTTGACTGTTAAAGGGTGCTGTAACCCCCAAAGTACACTCCAGTCCAAACCAAAAAAAAAAAATTATTTTCTGTGTTTGTGAATTGTGTGCGCAGTAGCCGCACGTGCATCAACAAAGTAGTGCCAAGCGTGCGCCTGTGTCATAAGTAAAGGGACAGCTGGCTTGACCATTAAAGGGTGCTGTAACCCCCAAAGTACACTCCAGTCCAAACAAAAAAAAAATTATTTTCCGTGTTTGTGAATTGTGTGCGCAGTAGCCGCACGTGCATCAACAAAGTAGTGCCAAGCGTGCGCCTGTGTCATAAGTAAAGGGCTGGCTGGCTTGACCATTAAAGGGTGCTGTAACCCCCAAAGTACACTCCAGTCCAAACCAAAAAAAAAAATATTTTCTGTGTTTGTGAATTGTGTGCGCAGTAGCCGCACGTGCATCAACAAAGTAGTGCCAAGCGTGCGCCTGTGTCATAAGTAAAGGGCCGGCTGGCTTGACTGTTAAAGGGTGCTGTAACCCCCAAAGTACACTCCAGTCCAAACCCAAAAAAAAATTATTTTCTGTGTTTGTGAATTGTGTGCGCAGTAGCCGCACGTGCATCAACAAAGTAGTGCCAAGCATGCGCCTGTGTCATAAGTAAAGGGCCGGCTGGCTTGACCATTAAAGGGTGCTGTAACCCCCAAAGTACACTCCAGTCCAAACCAAAAAAAAAATTATTTTCTGTGTTTGTGAATTGTGTGCGCAGTAGCCGCACGTGCATCAACAAAGTAGTGCCAAGCGTGCGCCTGTGTCATAAGTAAAGGGCCGGCTGGCTTGACCATTAAAGGGTGCTGTAACCCCCAAAGTACACTCCAGTCCAAACCAAAAAAAAAATTATTTTCTGTGTTTGTGAATTGTGTGCGCAGTAGCCGCACGTGCATCAACAAAGTAGTGCGAAGCATGCGCCTGTGTCATAAGTAAAGGGCCGGCTGGCTTGACCGTGAAAGGGTGCTGTAACCGCCAAAGTACACTCCAGTCCAAACCAAAAAAAAATTATTTTCTGTTTGTGAATTGTGTGCGCAGTAGCCGCACATGCATCAACAAAGTAGTGCCAAGCGTGCGCCTGTGTCATAAGTAAAGGGCCGGCTGGCTTGACCGTTAAAGGGTGCTGTAACCCCCAAAGTAACTCCAGTCCAAACCAAAAAAAAAATTATTTTCTGTGTTTGTGAATTGTGTGCGCAGTAGTCGCACGTGCATCAGCAAAGTAGTGCCAAGCGTGCGCCTGGGTCATAAGTAAAGGGACGGCTGGCTTGACCGTTAAAGGGTGCTGTAACCCCCAAAGTACACTCCAGTCCAAACCCAAAAAAAAATTATTTTCTGTGTTTGTGAATTGTGTGCGCAGTAGCCGCACGTGCACCAACAAAGTAGTGCCAAGCGTGCGCCTGTGTCATAAGTAAAGGGCCGGCTGGCTTTACCGTTAAAGGGTGCTGTAATCCCCAAAGTACACTCCAGTCCAAACCAAAAAAAAATTATTTTCTGTGTTTGTGAATTGTGTGCGCAGTAGCCGCACGTGCATCAACAAAGTAGTGCCAAGCGTGCGCCTGTGTCATAAGTAAAGGGCCGGCTGGCTTGACCGTTAAAGGGTGCTGTAACCCCCAAAGTACACTCCAGTCCAAACCAAAAAAAAATTATTTTCAGTGTTTGTGAATTGTGTGCGCAGTAGCAGCATGTGCATCAACAAAGTAGTACCAAGCGTGCGCCTGTGTCATAAGTAAAGGGCCGGCTGGCTTGACTGTTAAGGGGTGCTGTAACCCCCAAAGTACACTCCAGTCCAAACCAAAAAAAAAATATTTTCTGTGTTTGTGAATTGTGTGCGCAGTAGCCGCACGTGCATCAGCAAAGTAGTGCCAAGCGTGCGCCTCTGTCATAAGTAAAGGGCCGGCTGGCTTGACCGTTAAAGGGTGCTGTAACCACCAAAGTACACTCCAGTCCAAACCAAAAAAAAAATTATTTTCTGTGTTTGTGAATTGTGTGCGCAGTAGCCGCACGTGCATCAACAAAGTAGTGCCAAGCGTGCGCGCCTGTGTCATAAGTAAAGGGCCGGCTGGCTTGACCATTAAAGGGTGCTGTAACCACCAAAGTACACTCCAGTCCAAACCCAAAAAAAATTATTTTCTGTTTGTGAATTGTGTGCGCAGTAGCCGCACGTGCATCAACAAAGTAGTGCCAAGCATGCGCCTGTGTCATAAGTAAAGGGCCGGCTGGCTTGACCGTTAAAGGGTGCTGTAACCCCCAAAGTACACTCCAGTCCAAACCCCAAAAAAAATTATTTTCTGTGTTTGTGAATTGTGTGCGCAGTAGCCGCACGTGCATCAACAAAGTAGTGCCAAGCGTGCGCCTGTGTCATAAGTAAAGGGCCGGCTGGCTTGACTGTTAAAGGGTGCTGTAACCCCCCAAAGTACACTCCAGTCCAAACCAAAAAAAAAATAATTTTCTGTGTTTGTGAATTGTGTGCGCAGTAGCCGCACGTGCATCAACAAAGTAGGGCCAAGCGTGCGCCTGTGTCATAAGTAAAGGGCCGGCTGGCTTGACCGTTAAAGGGTGCTGTAACCCCCAAAGTACACTCCAGTCCAAACCAAAAAAAAAATTATTTTCTGTGTTTGTGAATTGTGTGCGCAGTAGCTGCACGTGCATCAACAAAGTAGTGCCAAGCGTGCGCCTGTGTCATAAGTAAAGGGACAGCTGGCTTGACCATTAAAGGGTGCTGTAACCCCCAAAGTACACTCCAGTCCAAACCAAAAAAAAAATAATTTTCTGTGTTTGTGAATTGTGTGCGCAGTAGCCGCACGTGCATCAACAAAGTAGTGCCAAGCGTGCGCCTGTGTCATAAGTAAATGGACGGCTGGCTTGACCATTAAAGGGTGCTGTAACCCCCAAAGTACACTCCAGTCCAAACCAAAAAAAAAATTATTTTCTGTTTTTGTGAATTGTGTGCGCAGAAGCTGCACGTGCATCACCAAAGTAGTGCCAAGCGTGCGCCTGTGTCATAAGTAAAGGGCCGGCTGGCTTGACCGTTAAAGGGTGCTGTAACCCCCAAAGTACACTCCAGTCCAAACCAAAAAAAAAAATATTTTCTGTGTTTGTGAATTGTGTGCGCAGTAGCCGCATGTGCATCAACAAAGTAGTGCCAAGCGTGTGCCTGTGTCATAAGTAAAGGGCCGGCTGGCTTGACTGTTAAAGGGTGCTGTAACCCCCAAAGTACACTCCAGTCCAAACCAAAAAAAAAATTATTTTCTGTGTTTGTGAATTGTGTGCGCAGTAGCCGCACGTGCATCAACAAAGTAGTGCCAAGCGTGCGCCTGTGTCATAAGTAAAGGGCCGGCTGGCTTAACCGTTAAAGGGTGCTGTAACCCCCAAAGTACACTCCAGTCCAAACCAAAAAAAAATTATTTTCTGTGTTTGTGAATTGTGTGCGCAGTAGCCGCACGTGCATCAACAAAGTAGTGCCAAGCGTGCGCCTGTGTCATAAGTAAAGGGCCGGCTGGCTTGACCGTTAAAGGGTGCTGTAACCCCCAAAGTACACTCCAGTCCAAACCAAAAAAAAAAATTTTTTCTGTGTTTGTGAATTGTGTGCGCAGTAGCCGCACGTGCATCAACAAAGTAGTGCCAAGCGTGCGCCTGTGTCATAAGTAAAGGGCCTGCTGGCTTGACCGTTAAAGGGTGCTGTAACCCCCAAAGTACACTCCAGTCCAAACCAAAAAAAAATTATTTTCTGTGTTTGTGAATTGTGTGCGCAGTAGCCGCACGTGCATCAACAAAGTAGTGCCAAGCGTGCGCCTGTGTCATAAGTAAAGGGCCGGCTGGCTTGACTGTTAAAGGGTGATGTAACCCCCAAAGTACACTCCAGTCCAAACCTAAAAAAAAATTATTTTCTGTGTATGTGAATTGTGTGCGCAGTAGCCGCACGTGCATCAACAAAGTAGTGCCAAGCGTGCGCCTGTGTCATAAGTAAAGGGCCGGCTGGCTTGACCGTTAAAGGGTGCTGTAACCCCCAAAGTACACTCCAGTCCAAACAAAAAAAAAATTATTTTCCGTGTTTGTGAATTGTGTGCGCAGTAGCCGCACGTGCATCAACAAAGTAGTGCCAAGCGTGCGCCTGTGTCATAAGTAAAGGGCTGGCTGGCTTGACCATTAAAGGGTGCTGTAACCCCCAAAGTACACTCCAGTCCAAACCAAAAAAAAAAATATTTTCTGTGTTTGTGAATTGTGTGCGCAGTAGCCGCACGTGCATCAACAAAGTAGTGCCAAGCGTGCGCCTGTGTCATAAGTAAAGGGCCGGCTGGCTTGACTGTTAAAGGGTGCTGTAACCCCCAAAGTACACTCCAGTCCAAACCCAAAAAAAAATTATTTTCTGTGTTTGTGAATTGTGTGCGCAGTAGCCGCACGTGCATCAACAAAGTAGTGCCAAGCGTGCGCCTGTGTCATAAGTAAAGGGCCGGCTGGCTTGACCATTAAAGGGTGCTGTAACCCCCAAAGTACACTCCAGTCCAAACCAAAAAAAAAATTATTTTCTGTGTTTGTGAATTGTGTGCGCAGTAGCCGAACGTGCATCAACAAAGTAGTGCCAAGCGTGCGCCTGTGTCATAAGTAAAGGGCCGGCTGGCTTGACCATTAAAGGGTGCTGTAACCCCCAAAGTACACTCCAGTCCAAACCAAAAAAAAAATTATTTTCTGTGTTTGTGAATTGTGTGCGCAGTAGCCGCACGTGCATCAACAAAGTAGTGCGAAGCATGCGCCTGTGTCATAAGTAAAGGGCCGGCTGGCTTGACCGTTAAAGGGTGCTGTAACCGCCAAAGTACACTCCAGTCCAAACCAAAAAAAATTATTTTCTGTATGTGAATTGTGTGCGCAGTAGCCGCACATGCATTAACAAAGTAGTGCCAAGCGTGCGCCTGTGTCATAAGTAAAGGGCCGGCTGGCTTGACCGTTAAAGGGTGCTGTAACCCCCAAAGTACACTCCAGTCCAAACCAAAAAAAAAATTATTTTCTGTGTTTGTGAATTGTGTGCGCAGTAGTCGCACGTGCATCAGCAAAGTAGTGCCAAGCGTGCGCCTGTGTCATAAGTAAAGGGACGGCTGGCTTGACCGTTAAAGGGTGCTGTAACCCCCAAAGTACACTCCAGTCCAAACCCAAAAAAAAATTATTTTCTGTGTTTGTGAATTGTGTGCGCAGTAGCCGCACGTGCACCAACAAAGTAGTGCCAAGCGTGCGCCTGTGTCATAAGTAAAGGGCCGGCTGGCTTTACCGTTAAAGGGTGCTGTAACCCCCAAAGTACACTCCAGTCCAAACCAAAAAAAAATTATTTTCTGTGTTTGTGAATTGTGTGCGCAGTAGCCGCACGTGCATCAACAAAGTAGTGCCAAGCGTGCGCCTGTGTCATAAGTAAAGGGCCGGCTGGCTTGACCGTTAAAGGGTGCTGTAACCCCCAAAGTACACTCCAGTCCAAACCAAAAAAAAATTATTTTCAGTGTTTGTGAATTGTGTGCGCAGTAGCAGCACGTGCATCAACAAAGTAGTACCAAGCGTGCGCCTGTGTCATAAGTAAAGGGCCGGCTGGCTTGACTGTTAAGGGGTGCTGTAACCCCCAAAGTACACTCCAGTCCAAACCAAAAAAAAAAATATTTTCTGTGTTTGTGAATTGTGTGCGCAGTAGCCGCACGTGCATCAGCAAAGTAGTGCCAAGCGTGCGCCTCTGTCATAAGTAAAGGGCCGGCTGGCTTGACCGTTAAAGGGTGCTGTAACCACCAAAGTACACTCCAGTCCAAACCAAAAAAAAAATTATTTTCTGTGTTTGTGAATTGTGTGCGCAGTAGCCGCACGTGCATCAACAAAGTAGTGCCAAGCGTGCGCGCCTGTGTCATAAGTAAAGGGCCGGCTGGCTTGACCATTAAAGGGTGCAGTAACCACCAAAGTACACTCCAGTCCAAACCCAAAAAAAATTATTTTCTGTTTGTGAATTGTGTGCGCAGTAGCTGCACGTGCATCAACAAAGTAGTGCCAAGCATGCGCCTGTGTCATAAGTAAAGGGCCAGCTGGCTTGACCGTTAAAGGGTGCTGTAACCCCCAAAGTACACTCCAGTCCAAACCCAAAAAAAAATTATTTTCTGTGTTTGTGAATTGTGTGCGCAGTAGCCGCACGTGCATCAACAAAGTAGTGCCAAGCGTGCGCCTGTGTCATAAGTAAAGGGCCGGCTGGCTTGACTGTTAAAGGGTGCTGTAACCCCCCAAAGTACACTCCAGTCCAAACCAAAAAAAAAATAATTTTCTGTGTTTGTGAATTGTGTGCGCAGTAGCCGCACTTGCATCAACAAAGTAGGGCCAAGCGTGCGCCTGTGTCATAAGTAAAGGGCCGGCTGGCTTGACCGTTAAAGGGTGCTGTAACCCCCAAAGTACATTCCAGTCCAAACCAAAAAAAAAATTATTTTCTGTGTTTGTGAATTGTGTGCGCAGTAGCTGCACGTGCATCAACAAAGTAGTGCCAAGCGTGCGCCTGTGTCATAAGTAAAGTGCCGGCTGGCTTGACTGTTAAAGGGTGCTGTAACCCCCAAAGTACACTCCAGTCCAAACCAAAAAAAAAAAATTATTTTCTGTGTTTGTGAATTGTGTGCGCAGTAGCCGCACGTGCATCAACAAAGTAGTGCCAAGCGTGCGCCTGTGTCATAAGTAAAGGGACAGCTGGCTTGACCATTAAAGGGTGCTGTAACCCCCAAAGTACACTCCAGTCCAAACCAAAAAAAAAATAATTTTCTGTGTTTGTGAATTGTGTGCGCAGTAGCCGCACGTGCATCACCAAAGTAGTGCCAAGCGTGCGCCTGTGTCATAAGTAAATGGACGGCTGGCTTGACCGTTAAAGGGTGCTGTAACCCCCAAAGTACACTCCAGTCCAAACCAAAAAAAAAATTATTTTCTGTTTTTGTGAATTGTGTGCGCAGAAGCTGCACGTGCATCACCAAAGTAGTGCCAAGCGTGCGCCTGTGTCATAAGTAAAGGGCCGGCTGGCTTGACCGTTAAAGGGTGCTGTAACCCCCAAAGTACACTCCAGTCCAAACCAAAAAAAAAAATATTTTCTGTGTTTGTGAATTGTGTGCGCAGTAGCCGCATGTGCATCAACAAAGTAGTGCCAAGCGTGTGCCTGTGTCATAAGTAAAGGGCCGGCTGGCTTGACTGTTAAAGGCTGTTGTAACCCCCAAAGTACACTCCAGTCCAAACCAAAAAAAAAATTATTTTCTGTGTTTGTGAATTGTGTGCGCAGTAGCCGCACGTGCATCAACAAAGTAGTGCCAAGCGTGCGCCTGTGTCATAAGTAAAGGGCCGGCTGGCTTGACCGTTAAAGGGTGCTGTAACCCCCAAAGTACACTCCAGTCCAAACCAAAAAAAAATTATTTTCTGTGTTTGTGAATTGTGTGCGCAGTAGCCGCACGTGCATCAACAAAGTAGTGCCAAGCGTGCGCCTGTGTCATAAGTAAAGGGCCGGCTGGCTTGACCGTTAAAGGGTGCTGTAACCCCCAAAGTACACTCCAGTCCAAACCCAAAAAAAAAAAATTTTCTGTGTTTGTGAATTGTGTGCGCAGTAGCCGCACGTGCATCAACAAAGTAGTGCCAAGCGTGCGCCTGTGTCATAAGTAAAGGGCCGGCTGGCTTGACCGTTAAAGGGTGCTGTAACCCCCAAAGTACACTCCAGTCCAATCCAAAAAAAAATTATTTTCTGTGTTTGTGAATTGTGTGCGCAGTAGCCGCACGTGCATCAACAAAGTAGTGCCAAGTGTGCGCCTGTGTCGTAAGTAAAGGGCCGGCTTGCTTGACCATTAAAGGGTGCTGTAACCCCCAAAGTACACTCCAGTCCAAACCAAAAAAAAAATAATTTTCTGTGTTTGTGAATTGTGTGCGCAGTAGCCGCACGTGCATCTACAAAGTAGTGCCAAGCGTGCGCCTGTGTCATAAGTAAAGGTCCGGCTGGCTTGACCGTTAAAGGGTGCTGTAACCCCCAAAGTACACTCCAGTCCAAACCAAAAAAAAAATTATTTTCTGTGTTTGTGAATTGTGTGCGCAGTAGCCACACGTGCATCAACAAAGTAGTGCCAAGCGTGCACCTGTGTCATAAGTAAAGGTCTGGCTGGCTTGACCGTTAAAGGGTGCTGTAACCCCCAAAGTACACTCCAGTCCAAACCAAAAAAAAAATTATTTTCTGTGTTTGTGAATTGTGTGCGCAGTAGCCGCACGTGCATCAACAATGTAGTGCCAAGCGTGCGCCTGTGTCATAAGTAAAGGGCCGGCTGGCTTGACCATTAAAGGGTGCTGTAACCCCCAAAGTACACTCCAGTGGAAACCAAAAGAAAAATTATTGTCTATGTTTGTGAATTGTGTGCGCAGTAGACGCACGTGCATCAACAAAGTAGTGCCAAACGTGCGCCTGTGTCATAAGTAAAGGGCCGGCTGGCTTGACCATTAAAGGGTGCTGTAACCCCCAAAGTACACTCCAGTCCAAAAAAAAAATATATATATTTTCTGTGTTTGTGAATTGTGTGCGCAGTAGCCGCATGTGCATCAACAAAGTAGTGCCAAGCGTGCGCCTGTGTCATAAGTAAAGGGCCGGCTGGCTTGACTGTTAAAGGGTGCTGTAACCCCCAAAGTGCACTCCAGTCCAAACCAAAAAAAAAATTATTTTCTGTGTTTGTGAATTGTGTGCGCAGTAGCCGCACGTGCATCAACAAAGTAGTGCCAAGCGTGCGCCTGTGTCGTAAGTAAAGGGTCGGCTGGCTTGACCGTTAAAGGGTGCTGTAACCCCCAAAGTACACTCCAGTCCAAACCAAAAAAAAAATAATTTTCTGTGTTTGTGAATTGTGTGCGCAGTAGACGCAAGTGCATCTACAAAGTAGTGCCAAGCGTGCGCCTGTGTCATAAGTAAAGGTCCAGCTGGCTTGACCGTTAAAGGGTGCTGTAACCCCCAAAGTACACTCCAGTCCAAACCAAAAAAAAAATTATTTTCTGTGTTTGTGAATTGTGTGCGCAGTAGCCACACGTGCATCAACAAAGTAGTGCCAAGCGTGCACCTGTGTCATAAGTAAAGGGCTGGCTGGCTTGACCGTTAAAGGGTGCTGTAACCCCCAAAGTACACTCCAGTCCAAACCAAAAAAAAAATTATTTTCTGTGTTTGTGAATTGTGTGCGCAGTAGCCGCACGTGCATCAACAAAGTAGTGCCAAGCGTGCGCCTGTGTCATAAGTAAAGGGCTGGCTGGCTTGACCGTTAAAGGGTGCTGTAACCCCCAAAGTACACTCCAGTCCAAACAAAAAAAATATATATTTTCTGTGTTTGTGAATTGTGTGCGCAGTAGCCGCACATGCATCAACAAAGTAGTGCCAAGCGTGCGCCTGTGTCATAAGTAAAGGGCCGACTGGCTTTACCATTAAAGGGTGCTGTAACCCCCAAAGTACACTCCAGTCCAAACCAAAAAAAAAATAATTTTCTGTGTTTGTGAATTGTGTGCGCAGTAGCCACACGTGCATCCACAAAGTTGTGCCAAGCGTGCGCCTGTGCCATAAGTAAAGGGCCAGCTGGCTTGACCATTAAAGGGTGCTGTAACCCCCAAAGTACACTCCAGTCCAAACCAAAAAAAAAATAATTTTCTGTGTTTGTGAATTGTGTGCGCAGTAGCCGCACGTGCATCAACAATGTAGTGCCAAGCGTGCGCCTGTGTCATAAGTAAAGGGCCGGCTGGCTTGACTGTTAAAGGGTGCTGTAACCCCCAAAGTACACTCCAGTGCAACCCAAAAGAAAAATTATTTTCTGTGTTTGTGAATTGTGTGCGCAGTAGCCGCACGTGCATCAACAAAGTAGTGCCAAGCGTGAGCCTGTGTCATAAGTAAAGGGCCGGCTGGCTTGACCATTAAAGGGTGCTGTAACCCCCAAAGTACACTCCAGTCCAAACCAATAAAAAAATTATTTTCTGTGTTTGTGAATTGTGTGCGCAGTAGCCGCACGTGCATCAACAAAGTAGTGCCAAGCGTGCGCCTGTGTCATAAGTAAAGGGCCGGCTGGCTTGACCATTAAAGGGTGCTGTAACCCCCAAAGTACACTCCAGTCCAAACCAAAAAAAAAATTATTTTCTGTGTTTGTGAATTGTGTGCGCAGTAGCCGCACGTGCATCAACAAAGTAGTGGCAAGCGTGCGCCTGTGTCATAAGTAAAGGGCTGGCTGGCTTGACCGTTAAAGGGTGCTGTAACCCCCAAAGTACACTCCAGTCCAAACCAAAAAAAAAATTATTTTCTGTGTTTGTGAATTGTGTGCGCAGTAGCCGCACGTGCATCAACAAATTAGTGCCAAGCATGCGCCTGTGTCATAAGTAAAGGGCCGGCTGTCTTGACCGTTAAAGGGTGCTGTAACCCCCAAAGTACACTCCAGTCCAAACAAAAAAAATATATATTTTCTGTGTTTGTGAATTGTGTGCGCAGTAGCCGCACGTGCATCAAAAAAGTAGTGCCAAGCGTGCGCCTGTGTCATAAGTAAAGGGCCGGCTGGCTTTACCATTAAAGGGTGCTGTAACCCCCAAAGTACACTCCAGTCCAAACCAAAAAAAAAATAATTTTCTGTGTTTGTGAATTGTGTGCGCAGTAGCCACACGTGCATCAACAAAGTAGTGCCAAGCGTGCGCCTGTGTCATAAGTAAAGGGCCGGCTGGCTTGACCATTAAAGGGTGCTGTAACCCCCAAAGTACACTCCAGTCCAAACCAAACAAAAATTTTTTCTGTGTTTGTGAATTGTGTGCGCAGTAGCCGCACGTGCATCAACAAAGTAGTGCCAAGCGTGCGCCTGTGTCATAAGTAAAGGGCCAACTGGCTTTACCATTAAAGGGTGCTGTAACCCCCAAAGTACACTCCAGTCCAAACCAAAAAAAAAATAATTTTCTGTGTTTGTGAATTGTGTGCGCAGTAGCCACACGTGCATCCACAAAGTTGTGCCAAGCATGCGCCTGTGCCATAAGTAAAGGGCCAGCTGGCTTGACCATTAAAGGGTGCTGTAACCCCCAAAGTACACTCCAGTCCAAACCAAAAAAAAAATTATTTTCTGTGTTTGTGAATTGTGTGTGCAGTAGCCGCACGTGCATCAACAAAGTAGTGCCAAGCGTGCGCCTGTGTCATAAGTAAAGGGCCGGCTGGCTTGACTGTTAAAGGGTGCTGTAACCCCCAAAGTACACTCCAGTGCAACCCAAAAGAAAAATTATTTTCTGTGTTTGTGAATTGTGTGCGCAGTAGCCGCACGTGCATCAACAAAGTAGTGCCAAGCGTGAGCCTGTCTCATAAGTAAAGGGCCGGCTGGCTTGACCATTAAAGGGTGCTGTAACCCCCAAAGTACACTCCAGTCCAAACCCAAAAAAAATTATTTTCTGTTTGTGAATTGTGTGCGCAGTAGCCGCACGTGCATCAACAAAGTAGTGCCAAGCATGTGCCTGTGTCATAAGTAAAGGGCCGGCTGGCTTGACCGTTAAAGGGTGCTGTAACCCCCAAAGTACACTCCAGTCCAAACCCAAAAAAAAATTATTTTCTGTGTTTGTGAATTGTGTGCGCAGTAGCCGCACGTGCATCAACAAAGTAGTGCCAAGCGTGCGCCTGTGTCATAAGTAAAGGGCCGGCTGGCTTGACTGTTAAAGGGTGCTGTAACCCCCCAAAGTACACTCCAGTCCAAACCAAAAAAAAAATAATTTTCTGTGTTTGTGAATTGTGTGCGCAGTAGCCGCACGTGCATCAACAAAGTAGGGCCAAGCGTGCGCCTGTGTCATAAGTAAAGGGCCGGCTGGCTTGACCGTTAAAGGGTGCTGTAACCCCCAAAGTACTCTCCAGTCCAAACCAAAAAAAAAATTATTTTCTGTGTTTGTGAATTGTGTGCGCAGTAGCTGCACGTGCATCAACAAAGTAGTGCCAAGCGTGCGCCTGTGTCATAAGTAAAGTGCCGGCTGGCTTGACTGTTAAAGGGTGCTGTAACCCCCAAAGTACACTCCAGTCCAAACCAAAAAAAAAAAATTATTTTCTGTGTTTGTGAATTGTGTGCGCAGTAGCCGCACGTGCATCAACAAAGTAGTGCCAAGCGTGCGCCTGTGTCATAAGTAAAGGGACAGCTGGCTTGACCATTAAAGGGTGCTGTAACCCCCAAAGTACACTCCAGTCCAAACCAAAAAAAAAATAATTTTCTGTGTTTGTGAATTGTGTGCGCAGTAGCCGCACGTGCATCAACAAAGTAGTGCCAAGCGTGCGCCTGTGTCATAAGTAAATGGACGGCTGGCTTGACCGTTAAAGGGTGCTGTAACCCCCAAAGTACACTCCAGTCCAAACCAAAAAAAAAATTATTTTCTGTTTTTGTGAATTGTGTGCGCAGAAGCTGCACGTGCATCACCAAAGTAGTGCCAAGCGTGCGCCTGTGTCATAAGTAAAGGGCCGGCTGGCTTGACCATTAAAGGGTGCTGTAACCCCCAAAGTACACTCCAGTCCAAACCAAAAAAAAAAATATTTTCTGTGTTTGTGAATTGTGTGCGCAGTAGCCGCATGTGCATCAACAAAGTAGTGCCAAGCGTGTGCCTGTGTCATAAGTAAAGGGCCGGCTGGCTTGACTGTTAAAGGGTGCTGTAACCCCCAAAGTACACTCCAGTCCAAACCAAAAAAAAAATTATTTTCTGTGTTTGTGAATTGTGTGCGCAGTAGCCGCACGTGCATCAACAAAGTAGTGCCAAGCGTGCGCCTGTGTCATAAGTAAAGGGCCGGCTGGCTTGACCGTTAAAGGGTGCTGTAACCCCCAAAGTACACTCCAGTCCAAACCAAAAAAAAATTATTTTCTGTGTTTGTGAATTGTGTGCGCAGTAGCCGCACGTGCATCAACAAAGTAGTGCCAAGCGTGCGCCTGTGTCATAAGTAAAGGGCCGGCTGGCTTGACCGTTAAAGGGTGCTGTAACCCCCAAAGTACACTCCAGTCCAAACCAAAAAAAAAATTTTTTTCTGTGTTTGTGAATTGTGTGCGCAGTAGCCGCACGTGCATCAACAAAGTAGTGCCAAGCGTGCGCCTGTGTCATAAGTAAAGGGCCGGCTGGCTTGACCGTTAAAGGGTGCTGTAACCCCCAAAGTACACTCCAGTCCAAACCAAAAAAAAATTATTTTCTGTGTTTGTGAATTGTGGGCGCAGTAGCCGCACGTGCATCAACAAAGTAGTGCCAAGCGTGCGCCTGTGTCGTAAGTAAAGGGCCGGCTTGCTTGACCGTTAAAGGGTGCTGTAACCCCCAAAGTACACTCCAGTCCAAACCAAAAAAAAAATAATTTTCTGTGTTTGTGAATTGTGTGCGCAGTAGCCGCACGTGCATCTACAAAGTAGTGCCAAGCGTGCGCCTGTGTCATAAGTAAAGGTCCGGCTGGCTTGACCATTAAAGGGTGCTGTAACCCCCAAAGTACACTCCAGTCCAAACCAAAAAAAAAATTATTTTCTGTGTTTGTGAATTGTGTGCGCAGTAGCCACACGTGCATCAACAAAGTAGTGCCAAGCGTGCACCTGTGTCATAAGTAAAGGGCTGGCTGGCTTGACCGTTAAAGGGTGCTGTAACCCCCAAAGTACACTCCAGTCCAAACCAAAAAAAAAATTATTTTCTGTGTTTGTGAATTGTGTGCGCAGTAGCCGCACGTGCATCAACAAAATAGTGCCAAGCGTGCGCCTGTGTCATAAGTAAAGGGCCAGCTGGCTTGACCACTAAAGGGTGCTGTAACCCCCAAAGTACACTCCAGTGGAAACCAAAAGAAAAATTATTGTCTGTGTTTGTGAATTGTGTGCGCAGTAGACGCACGTGCATCAACAAAGTAGTGCCAAACGTGCACCTGTGTCATAAGTAAAGGGCCGGCTGGCTTGACCATTAAAGGGTGCTGTAACCCCCAAAGTACACTCCAGTCCAAACCAAAAAAAAAAATATTTTCTGTGTTTGTGAATTGTGTGCACAGTAGCCGCATGTGCATCAACAAAGTAGTGCCAAGCGTGCGCCTGTGTCGTAAGTAAAGGGTCGGCTGGCTTGACCGTTAAAGGGTGCTGTAACCCCCAAAGTACACTCCAGTCCAAACCAAAAAAAAAATAATTTTCTGTGTTTGTGAATTGTGTGCGCAGTAGACGCAAGTGCATCTACAAAGTAGTGCCAAGCGTGCGCCTGTGTCATAAGTAAAGGTCCGGCTGGCTTGACCGTTAAAGGGTGCTGTAACCCCCAAAGTACACTCTAGTCCAAACCAAAAAAAAAATTATTTTCTGTGTTTGTGAATTGTGTGCGCAGTAGCCACACGTGCATCAACAAAGTAGTGCCAAGCGTGCACCTGTGTCATAAGTAAAGGGCTGGCTGGCTTGACCGTTAAAGGGTGCTGTAACCCCCAAAGTACACTCCAGTCCAAACCAAAAAAAAAATTATTTTCTGTGTTTGTGAATTGTGTGCGCAGTAGCCGCACGTGCATCAACAAAGTAGTGCCAAGCGTGCGCCTGTGTCATAAGTAAAGGGCTGGCTGGCTTGACCGTTAAAGGGTGCTGTAACCCCCAAAGTACACTCCAGTCCAAACAAAAAAAATATATATTTTCTGTGTTTGTGAATTGTGTGCGCAGTAGCCGCACATGCATCAACAAAGTAGTGCCAAGCGTGTGCCTGTGTCATAAGTAAAGGGCCGACTGGCTTTACCATTAAAGGGTGCTGTAACCCCCAAAGTACACTCCAGTCCAAACCAAAAAAAAAATAATTTTCTGTGTTTGTGAATTGTGTGCGCAGTAGCCACACGTGCATCCACAAAGTTGTGCCAAGCGTGCGCCTGTGCCATAAGTAAAGGGCCAGCTGGCTTGACCATTAAAGGGTGCTGTAACCCCCAAAGTACACTCCAGTCCAAACCAAAAAAAAAATTATTTTCTGTGTTTGTGAATTGTGTGCGCAGTAGCCGCACGTGCATCAACAAAGTAGTGCCAAGCGTGCGCCTGTGTCATAAGTAAAGGGCCGGCTGGCTTGACTGTTAAAGGGTGCTGTAACCCCCAAAGTACACTCCAGTGCAACCCACAAGAAAAATTATTTTCTGTGTTTGTGAATTGTGTGCGCAGTAGCCGCACGTGCATTAACAAAGTAGTGCCAAGCGTGAGCCTGTGTCATAAGTAAAGGGCCGGCTGGCTTGACCATTAAAGGGTGCTGTAACCCCCAAAGTACACTCCAGTCCAAACCAAAAATAAAATTATTTTCTGTGTTTGTGAATTGTGTGCGCAGTAGCAGCACGTGCATCAACAAAGTAGTGCCAAGCGTGCGCCTGTGTCATAAGTAAAGGGCTGGCTGGCTTGACCATTAAAGGGTGCTGTAACCCCCAAAGTACACTTCAGTCCAAACCAAAAAAATAATAATTTTCTGTGTTTGTGAATTGTGTGCGCAGTAGCCGCACGTGCATCAACAAAGTAGTGCCAAGCGTGCGCCTGTGTCATAAGTAAAGGGCCGGCTGGCTTGACCATTAAAGGGTGCTGTAACCCCCAAAGTACACTCCAGTCCAAACCAAAAAAAATAATTATTTTCTGTGTTTGTGAATTGTGTGCGCAGTAGCCGCACGTGCATCAACAAAGTAGTGCCAAGCGTGTGCCTGTGTCATAAGTAAAGGGCCGGCTGGCTTGACCGTTAAAGGGTGCTGTAACCCCCAAAGTACACTCCAGTCCAAACCAAAAAAAAAATTATTTTCTGTGTTTGTGAATTGTGTGCGCAGTAGCCGCATGTGCATCAACAAAGTAGTGGCAAGCGTGCGCCTGTGTCATAAGTAAAGGGCTGGCTGGCTTGACCGTTAAAGGGTGCTGTAACCCCCAAAATACACTCCAGTCCAAACCAAAAAAAAAATTATTTTCTGTGTTTGTGAATTGTGTGCGCAGTAGCCGCACGTGCATCAACAAATTAGTGCCAAGCATGCGCCTGTGTCATAAGTAAAGGGCCGGCTGTCTTGACCGTTAAAGGGTGCTGTAACCCCCAAAGTACACTCCAGTCCAAACAAAAAAAATATATATTTTCTGTGTTTGTGAATTGTGTGCGCAGTAGCCGCACGTGCATCAACAAAGTAGTGCCAAGCGTGCACCTGTGTCATAAGTAAAGGGCCGGCTGGCTTTACCATTAAAGGGTGCTGTAACCCCCAAAGTACACTCCAGTCCAAACCAAAAAAAAAATAATTTTCTGTGTTTGTGAATTGTGTGCGCAGTAGCCACACGTGCATCAACAAAGTAGTGCCAAGCGTGCGCCTGTGTCATAAGTAAAGGGCCAGCTGGCTTGACCATTAAAGGGTGCTGTAACCCCCAAAGTACACTCCAGTCCAAACCAAACAAAAATTTTTTCTGTGTTTGTGAATTGTGTGCGCAGTAGCCGCACGTGCATCAACAAAGTAGTGCCAAGCGTGCGCCTGTGTCATAAGTAAAGGGCCGACTGGCTTTACCATTAAAGGGTGCTGTAACCCCCAAAGTACACTCCAGTCCAAACCAAAAAAAAATTATTTTCTGTGTTTGTGAATTGTGTGCGCAGTAGCCACACGTGCATCCACAAAGTTGTGCCAAGCGTGCGCCTGTGCCATAAGTAAAGGGCCAGCTGGCTTGACCATTAAAGGGTGCTGTAACCCCCAAAGTACACTACAGTCCAAACCAAAAAAAAAATTATTTTCTGTGTTTGTGAATTGTGTGCGCAGTAGCCGCACGTGCATCAACAAAGTAGTGCCAAGCATGCGCCTGTGTCATAAGTAAAGGGCCGGCTGGCTTGACTGTTAAAGGGTGCTGTAACCCCCAAAATACACTCCAGTGCAACCCAAAAGAAAAATTATTTTCTGTGTTTGTGAATTGTGTGCGCAGTAGCCGCACGTGCATCAACAAAGTAGTGCCAAGCGTGAGCCTGTCTCATAAGTAAAGGGCCGGCTGGCTTGACCATTAAAGGGTGCTGTAACCCCCAAAGTACACTCCAGTCCAAACCAAAAAAAAAATTATTTTCTGTGTTTGTGAATTGTGTGCGCAGTAGCCGCACGTGCATCAACAAAGTAGTGCCAAGCGTGCGCCTGTGTCATAAGTAAAGGGCTGGCTGGCTTGACCATTAAAGGGTGCTGTAACCCCCAAAGTACACTTCAGTCCAAACCAAAAAAAAAATAATTTTCTGTGTTTGTGAATTGTGTGCGCAGTAGCCGCACGTGCATCAACAAAGTAGTGCCAAGCGTGCGCCTGTGTCATAAGTAAAGGGCCGGCTGGCTTGACCATTAAAGGGTGCTGTAACCCCCAAAGTACACTCCAGTCCAAACCAAAAAAAAAATTATTTTCTGTGTTTGTGAATTGTGTGCGCAGTAGCCGCACGTGCATCAACAAAGTAGTGCCAAGCGTGTGCCTGTGTCATAAGTAAAGGGCCGGCTGGCTTGACCGTTAAAGGGTGCTGTAACCCCCAAAGTACACTCCAGTCCAAACCAAAAAAAAAATTATTTTCTGTGTTTGTGAATTGTGTGCGCAGTAGCCGCACGTGCATCAACAAAGTAGTGGCAAGCGTGCGCCTGTGTCATAAGTAAAGGGCTGGCGGGCTTGACCGTTAAAGGGTGCTGTAACCCCCAAAGTACACTCCAGTCCAAACCAAAAAAAAAATTATTTTCTGTGTTTGTGAATTGTGTGCGCAGTAGCCGCACGTGCATCAACAAATTAGTGCCAAGCATGCGCCTGTGTCATAAGTAAAGGGCCGGCTGTCTTGACCGTTAAAGGGTGCTGTAACCCCCAAAGTACACTCCAGTCCAAACAAAAAAAATATATATTTTCTGTGTTTGTGAATTGTGTGCGCAGTAGCCGCACGTGCATCAACAAAGTAGTGCCAAGCGTGCGCCTGTGTCATAAGTAAAGGGCCGGCTGGCTTTACCATTAAAGGGTGCTGTAACCCCCAAAGTACACTCCAGTCCAAACCAAAAAAAAAATTATTTTCTGTGTTTGTGAATTGTGTGCGCAGTAGCCACACGTGCATCAACAAAGTAGTGCCAAGCGTGCACCTGTGTCATAAGTAAAGGGCCGGCTGGCTTGACCATTAAAGGGTGCTGTAACCCCCAAAGTACACTCCAGTCCAAACCAAACAAAAAAATGTTTCTGTGTTTGTGAATTGTGTGCGCAGTAGCCGCACGTGCATCAACAAAGTAGTGCCAAGCGTGCGCCTGTGTCATAAGTAAAGGGCCGGCTGGCTTGACCATTAAAGGGTGCTGTAACCCCCAAAGTACTCTCCAGTCCAAACCAAAAAAATAATAATTTTCTGTGTTTGTGAATTGTGTGCGCAGTAGCCGCACGTGCATTAACAAAGTAGTGCCAAGCGTGCGCCTGTGTCATAAGAAAATGGCCGGCTGGCTTGACCGTTAAAGGGTGCTGTAACCCCCAAAGTACACTCCAGTCCAAACCCAAAAAAAAATTATTTTCTGTGTTTGTGAATTGTGTGCGCAGTAGCCGCACGTGCATCAACAAAGTAGTGCCAAGCGTGCGCCTGTGTCATAAGTAAAGGTCCGGCTGGCTTGACCGTTAAAGGGTGCTGAAACCCCCAAAGTACACTCCAGTCCAAACCAAAAAAAAATTATTTTCTGTGTTTGTGAATTGTGTGCGCAGTAGCCGCACGTGCATCAACAAAGTAGTGCCAAGCGTGCGCCTGTGTCATAAGTAAAGGGCCGGCTGGCTTGACCGTTAAAGGGTGCTGTAACCCCCAAAGTGCTCTCCAGTCCAAACCAAAGAAAAAAATATTTTCTGTGTTTGTGAATTGTGTGCGCAGGAGCCGCACGTGCATCAACAAAGTAGTGCCAAGCGTGCGCCTGTGTCATAAGTAATAGGCCGGCTGGCTTGACCGTTAAAGGGTGCTGTAACCCCCAAAGTACACTCCAGTCCAAACCAAAAAAAAAATTATTTTCTGTGTTTGTGAATTGTGTGCGCAGTAGCCGCACGTGCATCAACAAAGTAGTCCCAAGCGTGCGCCTGTGTCATAAGTAAAGGGACGGCTGGCTTGACCATTAATGGGTGCTGAAACCCCCAAAGTACACTCCAGTCCAAACCAAAAAAAAATTATTTTCTGTGTTTGTGAATTGTGTGCGCAGTAGCCGCACGTGCATCAACAAAGTAGTGCCAAGCGTGCGCCTGTGTCATAAGTAAAGGGCCGGCTGGCTTGACCGTTAAAGGGTGCTGTAACCCCCAAAGTACTCTCCAGTCCAAACCAAAAAAAAAATTATTTTCTGTGTTTGTGAATTGTGTGCGCAGGAGCCGCACGTGCATCAACAAAGTAGTGCCAAGCGTGCGCCTGTGTCATAAGTAAAGGGCCGGCTGGCTTGACCATTAAAGGGTGCTGTAACCCCCAAAGTACACTCCAGTCCTAACCAAAAAAAAAAATATTTTCTGTGTTTGTGAATTGTGTGCGCAGTAGCCACACGTGCATCAACAATGTAGTGCCAAGCGTGCGCCTGTGTCATAAGTAAAGGGCCGGCTGGCTTGACCATTAAAGGGTGCTGTAACCCCCAAAGTACACTCCAGTCCAAACCAAAAAAAAAATTATTTTCTGTGTTTGTGAATTGTGTGCGCAGTAGCCGCACGTGCATCAACAAAGTAGTGCCAAGCGTGCGCCTGTGTCATAAGTAAAGGGCCGGCTGGCTTGACCATTAAAGGGTGCTGTAACCCCCAAAGTACAATCCAGTCCAAACAAAAAAAAAAATTATTTTCTGTGTTTGTGAATTGTGTGCGCAGTAGCCGCATGTGCATCAACAAAGTAGTGCCAAGCGTGCGCCTGTGTCATAAGTAAAGGGCCGGCTGGCTTGACCGTTAAAGGGTGCTGTAACCCCCAAAGTACAATCCACTCCAAACCAAAAATAAAATTATTTTCTGTGTTTGTGAATTGTGTGCGCAGTAGCCGCACGTGCATCAACAAAGTAGTGCCAAGCGTGCGCCTGTGTCATAAGTAAAGGGCCGGCTGGCTTGACTGTTAAGGGGTGCTGTAACCCCCAAAGTACACTCCAGTCCAAACCAAAAAAAAAATTATTTTCTGTGTTTGTGAATTGTGTGCGCAGTAGCCGCACGTGCATCAACAAAGTTGTGCCAAGCGTTCGTCTGTGTCATAAGTAAAGGGCCGGCTGGCTTGACCATTAAAGGGTGCTGTAACCCCCAAAGTACACTCCAGTCCAAACCAAAAAAAAAATTATTTTCTGTGTTTGTGAATTGTGTGCGCAGTAGCCGCACGTGCATCAACAAAGTAGTGCCAAGCGTGCGCCTGTGTCATAAGTAAAGGGCCGGCTGGCTTGACTGTTAAAGGGTGCTGTAACCCCCAAAGTACACTCCAGTCCAAACCAAAAAAAAAATAATTTTCGGTGTTTGTGAATTGTGTGCGCAGTAGCCGCACGTGCATCAACAAAGTAGTGCCAAGCGTGCGCCTGTGTCATAAGTAAAGGGACGGCTGGCTTGACCATTAAAGGGTGCTGAAACCCCCAAAGTACACTCCAGTCCAAACCAAAAAAAAATTATTTTCTGTGTTTGTGAATTGTGTGCGCAGTAGCCGCACGTGCATCAACAAAGTAGTGCCAAGCGTGCGCCTGTGTCATAAGTAAAGGGCCAGCTGGCTTGACCGTTAAAGGGTGCTGTAACCCCCAAAGTACTCTCCAGTCCAAACCAAAAAAAAATTATTTTCTGTGTTTGTGAATTGTGTGCGCAGGAGCCGCACGTGCATCAACAAAGTAGTGCCAAGCGTGCGCCTGTGTCATAAGTAAAGGGCCGGCTGGCTTGACCATTAAAGGGTGCTGTAACCCCCAAAGTACACTCCAGTCCAAACCAAAAGAAAAATTATTTTCTGTGTTTGTGAATTGTGTGCGCAGAAGCCGCACGTGCATCAACAAAGTAGTGCCAAGCATGCGCCTGTGTCATAAGTAAAGGGCTGGCTGGCTTGACCGTTAAAGGGTGCTGTAACCCCCAAAGTACACTCCAGTCCTAACCAAAAAAAAAAATCTTTTCTGTGTTTGTGAATTGTGTGCGCAGTAGCCGCACTTGCATCAACAAAGTAGTGCCAAGCGTGCGCCTGTGTCATAAGTAAAGGGCCGGCTGGCTTGACCGTTAAAGGGTGCTGTAACCCCCAAAGTACACTCCAGTCCAAACCAAAAAAAAAATTATTTTCTGTGTTTGTGAATTGTGTGCGCAGTAGCCACACGTGCATCAACAAAGTTGTGCCAAGCGTGCGCCTGTGTCATAAGTAAAGGGCCGGCTGGCTTGACCGTTAAAGGGTGCTGTAACCCCCAAAGTACACTCCAGTCCAAACCAAAAAAAAATTATTTTCTGTGTTTGTGAATTGTGTGCGCAGTAGCCGCACGTGCATCAACAAAGTAGTGCCAAGCGTGCGCCTGTGTCATAAGTAAAGGGCCGGCTGGCTTGACCGTTAAAGTGTGCTGTAACCCCCAAAGTACACTCCAGTCCAAACCAAAAAAAAAATTATTTTCTGTGTTTGTGAATTGTGTGCGCAGTAGCCGCACGTACATCAACAAAGTAGTGCCAAGCGTGCGCCTGTGTCATAAGTAAAGGGCCGGTTGGCTTGACTGTTAAGGGGTGCTGTAACCCCCAAAGTACACTCCAGTCCAAACCAAAAAAAAATTATTTTCTGTGTTTGTGAATTGTGTGCGCAGTAGCCGCACGTGCATCAACAAAGTAGTGCCAAGCGTGCGCCTGTGTCATAAGTAAAGGGCCGGCTGGCTTGACCATTAAAGGGTGCTGTAACCCCCAAAGTACACTCCAGTCCAAACCAAAAAAAAAATTATTTTCTGTGTTTGTGAATTGTGTGCGCAGTAGCCGCACGTGCATCAACAAAGTAGTGCCAAGCGTGTGCCTGTGTCATAAGTAAAGGGCCGGCTGGCTTGACCGTTAAAGGGTGCTGTAACCCCCAAAGTACACTCCAGTCCAAACCAAACAAAAAAAATTTTCTGTGTTTGTGAATTGTGTGTGCAGTAGCCTCACGTGCATCAACAAAGTAGTGCCAAGCGTGCGCCTGTGTCATAAGTAAAGGGCTGGCTGGCTTGACCATTAAAGGGTGCTGTAACCCCCAAAGTACTCTCCAGTCCAAACCAAAAAAAAAATAATTTTCGGTGTTTGTGAATTGTGTGCGCAGTAGCCGCACGTGCATTAACAAAGTAGTGCCAAGCGTGCGCCTGTGTCATAAGAAAAGGGCCGGTTGGCTTGACCGTTAAAGGGTGCTGTAACCCCCAAAGTACACTCCAGTCCAAACCCAAAAAAAAATTATTTTCTGTGTTTGTGAATTGTGTGCGCAGTAGCCGCACGTGCATCAACAAAGTAGTGCCAAGCGTGCGCCTGTGTCATAAGTAAAGGGCCGGCTGGCTTGACCATTAAAGGGTGCTGAAACCCCCAAAGAACACTCCAGTCCAAACCAAAAAAAAATTATTTTCTGTGTTTGTGAATTGTGTGCGCAGTAGCCGCACGTGCATCAACAAAGTAGTGCCAAGCGTGCGCCTGTGTCATAAGTAAAGGGCCGGCAGGCTTGACCGTTAAAGGGTGCTGTAACCCCCAAAGTACTCTCCAGTCCAAACCAAAGAAAAAATTATTTTCTGTGTTTGTGAATTGTGTGCGCAGGAGCCGCACGTGCATCAACAAAGTAGTGCCAAGCGTGCGCCTGTGTCATAAGTAATGGGCCAGCTGGCTTGACCATTAAAGGGTGCTGTAACCCCCAAAGTACACTCCAGTCTAAACCAAAAAAAAAATTATTTTCTGTGTTTGTGAATTGTGTGCGCAGAAGCCGCACGTGCATCAACAAAGTAGTGCCAAGCGTGCGCCTGTGTCATAAGTAAAGGGCTGGCTGGCTTGACCATTAAAGGGTGCTGTAACCCCCAAAGTACACTCCAGTCCTAACCAAAAAAAAAAATATTTTCTGTGTTTGTGAATTGTGTGCGCAGTAGCCGCACGTGCATCAACAAAGTAGTGCCAAGCGTGCGCCTGTGTCATAAGTAAAGGGCCAGCTGGCTTGACCGTTAAAGGGTGCTGTAACCCCCAAAGTACACTCCAGTCCAAACCAAAAAAAAAATTATTTTCTGTGTTTGTGAATTGTGTGCGCAGTAGCCGCACGTGCATCAACAATGTAGTGCCAAGCGTGCGCCTGTGTCATAAGTAAAGGGCCGGCTGGCTTGACCGTTAAAGGGTGCTGTAACCCCCAAAGTACACTCCAGTCCAAACCAAAAAAAAATTATTTTCAGTGTTTGTGAATTGTGTGCGCAGTAGCCGCACGTTCATCAACAAAGTAGTGCCAAGCGTGCGCCTGTGTCATAAGTAAAGGGCCAGCTAGCTTGACCGTTAAAGGGTGCTGTAACCCCCAAAGTACACTCCAGTCCAAACCAAAAAAAAAATATTTTCAGTGTTTGTGAATTGTGTGCGCAGTAGCCGCACGTGCATCAACAAAGTAGTGCCAAGCGTGCGCCTGTGTCATAAGTAAAGGGCCAGCTGTCTTGACTGTTAAGGGGTGCTGTAACCCCCAAAGTACACTCCAGTCCAAACCAAAAAAAAAAATATTTTCTGTGTTTGTGAATTGTGTGCGCAGTAGCCGCACGTGCATCAACAAAGTAGTGCCAAGCGTGCGCCTGTGTCATAAGTAAAGGGCCAGTTGGCTTGACCATTAAAGGGTGCTGTAACCCCCAAAGTACACTCCAGTCCAAACCAAAAAAAAAATAATTTTCTGTGTTTGTGAATTGTGTGCGCAGTAGCCGCACGTGCATCAACAAAGTAGTGCCAGGCGTGCGCCTGTGTCATAAGTAAAGGGCCGGCTGGCTTGACCATTAAAGGGTGCTGTAACCCCCAAAGTACACTCCAGTCCAAACCAAAAATAAAATAATTTTCTGTGTTTGTGAATTGTCTGCGCAGTAGCCGCACGTGCATCAGCAAAGTAGTGCCATGCGTGCGCCTCTGTCATAAGTAAAGGGCCGGCTGGCTTGACCGTTAAAGGGTGCTGTAACCCCCAAAGTACACTCCAGTCCAAACCCAAATAAAAATTATTTTCTGTGTTTGTGAATTGTGTGCGCAGTAGCCGCACGTGCATCAACAAAGTAGTGCCAAGCGTGCGCCTGTGTCATAAGTAAAGGGCCAGCTGGCTTGACCGTTAAAGGGTGCTGTAACCCCCAAAGTACACTCCAGTCCAAACCAAAAAAAAATTATTTTCTGTGTTTGTGAATTGTGTGCGCAGTATCCGCACGTGCATCAACAAAGTAGTGCCAAGCGTGCGCCTGTGTCATAAGTAAAGGGCCGGCTGGCTTGACCATTAAAGGGTGCTGTAACCCCCAAAGTACTCTCCAGTCCAAACCAAAAAAAAATAATTTTCTGTGTTTGTGAATTGTGTGCGCAGGAGCCGCACGTGCATCAACAAAGTAGTGCCAAGCGTGCACCTGTGTCATAAGTAAAGGGCCGGCTGGCTAGACCGTTAAAGGGTGCTGTAACCCCCAAAGTACACTCCAGTCCAAACCAAAAAAAAAATAATTTTCTGTGTTTGTGAATTGTGTGTGCAGTAGCCGCACGTGCATCAACAAAGTAGTGCCAAGCGTGCGCCTGTGTCATAAGTAAAGGGCTGGCTGGCTTGACCATTAAAGGGTGCTGTAACCCCCAAAGTACACTCCAGTCCAAACCAAAAAAAAAATTATTTTCTGTGTTTGTGAATTGTGTGCGCAGTAGCTGCACGTGCATCAACAAAGTAGTGCCAAGCGTGCGCCTGTGTCATAAGTAAAGGGCCGGCTGGCTTGACCGTTAAAGGGTGCTGTAACCCCCAAAGTACACTCCAGTCCAAACCCAAAAAAAAATTATTTTCTGTGTTTGTGAATTGTGTGCGCAGTAGCCGCACGTGCATCAACAAAGTAGTGCCAAGCGTGCGCCTGTGTCATAAGTAAAGGGCCGGCTGGCTTGACCGTTAAAGGGTGCTGAAACCCCCAAAGAACACTCCAGTCCAAACCAAAAAAAAATGATTTTCTGTGTTTGTGAATTGTGTGCGCAGTAGCCGCACGTGCATCAACAAAGTAGTGCCAAGCGTGCGCCTGTGTCATAAGTAAAGGGCCGGCTGGCTTGACCGTTAAAGGGTGCTGTAACCCCCAAAGTACTCTCCAGTCCAAACCAAAGAAAAAATAATTTTCTGTGTTTGTGAATTGTGTGCGCAGGAGCCGCACGTGCATCAACAAAGTAGTGCCAAGCGTGCGCCTGTGTCATAAGTAATGGGCCGGCTGGCTTGACCATTAAAGGGTACTGTAACCCCCAAAGTACACTCCAGTCTAAACCAAAAAAAAAATTATTTTCTGTGTTTGTGAATTGTGTGCGCAGAAGCCGCATGTGCATCAACAAAGTAGTGCCAAGCATGCGCCTGTGTCATAAGTAAAGGGCTGGCTGGCTTGACCATTAAAGGGTGCTGTAACCCCCAAAGTACACTCCAGTCCTAACCAAAAAAAAAAATATTTTCTGTGTTTGTGAATTGTGTGCGCAGTAGCCGCACGTGCATCAACAAACTAGTGCCAAGCGTGCGCCTGTGTCATAAGTAAAGGGCCGGCTGGCTTGACCGTTAAAGGGTGCTGTAACCCCCAAAGTACACTCCAGTCCAAACCAAAAAAAAAATTATTTTCTGTGTTTGTGAATTGTGTGCGCAGTAGCCGCACGTGCATCAACAATGTAGTGCCAAGCGTGCGCCTGTGTCATAAGTAAAGGGCTGGCTGGCTTGACCGTTAAAGGGTGCTGTAACCCCCAAAGTACACTCCAGTCAAAACCAAAAAAAAATTATTTTCAGTGTTTGTGAATTGTGTGCGCAGTAGCCGCACGTGCATCAACAAAGTAGTGCCAAGCGTGCGCCTGTGTCATAAGTAAAGGGCCGGCTAGCTTGACCGTTAAATAGTGCTGTAACCCCCAAAGTACACTCCAGTCCAAACCAAAAAAAAATTATTTTCAGTGTTTGTGAATTGTGTGCGCAGTAGCCGCACGTGCATCAACAAAGTAGTGCCAAGCGTGCGCCTGTGTCATAAGTAAAGGGCCAGCTGGCTTGACTGTTAAGGGGTGCTGTAACCCCCAAAGTACACTCCAGTCCAAACCAAAAAAAAAAATATTTTCTGTGTTTGTGAATTGTGTGCGCAGTAGCCGCACGTGCATCAACAAAGTAGTGCCAAGCATGCGCCTGTGTCATAAGTAAAGGGCCGGCTGGCTTGACCGTTAAAGGGTGCTGTAACCCCCAAAATACACTTCTGTCCAAACCAAAAAAAAAATTATTTTCTGTGTTTGTGAATTGTGTGTGCAGTAGCCGCACGTGCATCAACAAAGTAGTGCCAAGCGTGCGCCTGTGTCATAAGTAAAGGACCGGCTGGCTTGACCGTTAAAGGGTGCTGTAACCCCCAAAGTACACTCCAGTCCAAACCAAAAAAAAAATTATTTTCTGTGTTTGTGAATTGTGTGCGCAGTAGCCACACGTGCATCAACAAAGTAGTGCCAAGCGTGCGCCTGTGTCATAAGTAAAGGGCCAGCTGGCTTGACCGTTAAAGGGTGCTGTAACCCCCAAAGTACACTCCAGTCCTAACCAAAAAAAAAATTATTTTCTGTGTTTGTGAATTGTGTGCGCAGTAGCCGCACGTGCATCAACAAGGTAGTGCCAAGCGTGCGCCTGTGTCATAAGTAATGGGCCGGCAGGCTTGACCGTTAAAGGGTGCTGTAACCCCCAAAGTACACTCCAGTACAAACCAAAAAAAAAATTATTTTCTGTGTTTGTGAATTGTGTGCGCAGTAGCCGCACGTGCATCAACAAAGTAGTGCCAAGCGTGCGCCTGTGTCATAAGTAAAGGGCCGGCTGGCTTGACCGTTAAAGGGTGCTGTAACCCCCAAAGTACACTCCAGTCCAAACCCAAAAAAAAATTATTTTCTGTGTTTGTGAATTGTGTGCGCAGTACCCGCACGTGCATCAACAAAGTAGTGCCAAGCGTGCGCCTGTGTCATAAGTAAAGGGCCGGCAGGCTTGACCGTTAAAGGGTGCTGTAACCCCCAAAGTACTCTCCAGTCCAAACCAAAAAAAAAATTATTTTCTGTGTTTGTGAATTGTGTGCGCAGTAGCCGCACGTGCATCAACAAAGTAGTGCCAAGCGTGCGCCTGTGTCATAAGTAAAGGGCCTGCTGGCTTGACCGTTAAAGGGTGCTGTAACCCCCAAAGTACACTCCAGTCAAAACCAAAAAAAAATTATTTTCTGTGTTTGTGAATTGTGTGCGCAGTAGCCGCACGTGCATCAACAAAGTAGTGCCAAGCATGCGCCTGTGTCATAAGTAAAGGGCCGGCTGGCTTGACCGTTAAAGGGTGCTGTAACCCCCAAAATACACTTCTGTCCAAACCAAAAAAAAAATTATTTTCTGTGTTTGTGAATTGTGTGTGCAGTAGCCGCACGTGCATCAACAAAGTAGTGCCAAGCGTGCGCCTGTGTCATAAGTAAAGGACCGGCTGGCTTGACCATTAAAGGGTGCTGTAACCCCCAAAGTACACTCCAGTCCAAACCAAAAAAAAAATTATTTTCTGTGTTTGTGAATTGTGTGCGCAGTAGACACACGTGCATCAACAAAGTAGTGCCAAGCGTGCGCCTGTGTCATAAGTAAAGGGCCAGCTGGCTTGACCGTTAAAGGGTGCTGTAACCCCCAAAGTACACTCCAGTCCAAACCAAAAAAAAAATTATTTTCTGTGTTTGTGAATTGTGTGCGCCGTAGCCGCACGTGCATCAACAAGGTAGTGCCAAGCGTGCACCTGTGTCATAAGTAATGGGCCGGCAGGCTTGACCGTTAAAGGGTGCTGTAACCCCCAAAGTACACTCCAGTCCAAACCAAAAAAAAAATTATTTTCTGTGTTTGTGAATTGTGTGCGCAGTAGCCGCACGTGCATCAACAAAGTAGTGCCAAGCGTGCGCCTGTGTCATAAGTAAAGGGCCGGCTGGCTTGACCGTTAAAGGGTGCTGTAACCCCCAAAGTACACTCCAGTCCAAACCAAAAATAAAATAATTTTCTGTGTTTGTGAATTGTCTGCGCAGTAGCAGCACGTGCATCAGCAAAGTAGTGCGAAGCGTGCGCCTCTGTCATAAGTAAAGGGCCGGCTGGCTTGACCGTTAAAGGGTGCTGTAACCCCCAAAGTACACTCCAGTCCAAACCCAAAAAAAAATTATTTTCTGTGTTTGTGAATTGTGTGCGCAGTAGCCGCACGTGCATCAACAAAGTAGTGCCAAGCGTGCGCCTGTGTCATAAGTAAAGGGCCAGCTGGCTTGACCGTTAAAGGGTGCTGTAACCCCCAAAGTACACTCCAGTCCAAACCAAAAAAAAATTATTTTCTGTGTTTGTGAATTGTGTGCGCAGTAGCCGCACGTGCATCAACAAAGTAGTGCCAAGCGTGCGCCTGTGTCATAAGTAAAGGGCCGGCTGGCTTGTCCTTTAAAGGGTGCTGTAACACCCAAAGTACTCTCCAGTCCAAACCAAAAAAAAAATAATTTTCTGTGTTTGTGAATTGTGTGCGCAGTAGCCGCATGTGCATCAACAAAGTAGTGCCAAGCGTGCGCCTGTGTCATAAGTAAAGGGCCGGCTGGCTTGACCGTTAAAGGGTGCTGTAACCCCCAAAGTACACTCCAGTCCAAACCAAAAAAAAAATAATTTTCTGTGTTTGTGAATTGTGTGCGCAGTAGCCGCACGTGCATCAACAAAGTAGTGCCAAGCGTGCGCCTGTGTCATAAGTAATGGGCCGGCAGGCTTGACCGTTAAAGGGTGCTGTAACCCCCAAAGTACACTCCAGTCCAAACCAAAAAAAAAATTATTTTCTGTGTTTGTGAATTGTGTGCGCAGAAGCAGCACGTGCATCAACAAAGTAGTGCCAAGCGTGCGCCTGTGTCATAAGTAAAGGGCCGGCTGGCTTGACCGTTAAAGGGTGCTGTAACCCCCAAAGTACACTCCAGTCCAAACCAAAAAAAAAATTATTTTCTGTGTTTGTGAATTGTGTGCGCAGTAGCCGCACGTGCATCAACAAAGTAGTGCCAAGCGTGCGCCTGTGTCATAAGTAAAGGGCCGGCTGACTTGACCGTTAAAGGGTGCTGTAACCCCCAAAGTACAATCCAGTCCAAACCAAAAAAAAAATTATTTTCTGTGTTTGTGAATTGTGTGCGCAGTAGCCGCACGTGCATCAACAAAGTAGTGCCAAGCGTGCGCCTGTGTCATAAGTAAAGGGCCGGCTGGCTTGACTGTTAAGGGGTGCTGTAACCCCCAAAGTACACTCCAGTCCAAACCAAAAAAAAAATTATTTTCTGTGTTTGTGAATTGCGTGCGCAGTAGCTGCACGTGCATCAACAAAGTAGTGCCAAGTGTGCGCCTGTGTCATAAGTAAAGGGCCGGCTGGCTTGACCATTAAAGGGTGCTGTAACCCCCAAAGTACACTCCAGTCCAAACCAAAAAAAAAATTATTTTCTGTGTTTCTGAATTGTCTGCGCAGTAGCCGCACGTGCATCAACAAAGTAGTGCCAAGCGTGCGCCTGTGTCATAAGTAAAGGGCCGGCTGGCTTGACCGTTAAAGGGTGCTGTAACCCCCAAAGTACACTCCAGTCCAAACCAAACAAAAAAAATTTTCTGTGTTTGTGAATTGTGTGCGCAGTAGCCGCACGTGCATCAACAAAGTAGTGCCAAGCGTGCGCCTGTGTCATAAGTAAAGGGCCGGCTGGCTTGACCATTAAAGGGTGCTGTAACCCCCAAAGTACTCTCCAGTCCAAACCAAAAAAAAAATAATTTTCGGTGTTTTTGAATTGTGTGCGCAGTAGCCGCACGTGCATCAACAAAGTAATGCCAAGCGTGCGCCTGTGTCATAAGTAAAGGGCCGGCTGGCTTGACCATTAAAGGGTGCTGTAACCCCCAAAGTACACTCCAGTCCAAACCAAAAAAAAAAAAAATTTCTGTGTTTGTGAATTGTGTGCGCAGTAGCCGCACGTGCATCAACAAAGTAGTGCCAAGCGTGCGCCTGTGTCATAAGTAAAGGGCCAGCTGGCTTGACCGTTAATGGGTGCTGTAACCCCCAAAGTACACTCCAGTCCAAACCAAAAAAAAAATAATTTTCTGTGTTTGTGAATTGTCTGCGCAGTAGCCGCACGTGCATCAGCAAAGTAGTGCCAAGCGTGCGCCTGTGTCATAAGTAAGGGGCCGGCTGGCTTGACCGTTAAAGGGTGCTGTAACCCCCAAAGTACACTCCAGTCCAAACCCAAAAAAAAATTATTTTCTGTGTTTGTGAATTGTGTGCGCAGTACCCGCACGTGCATCAACAAAGTAGTGCCAAGCGTGCGCCTGTGTCATAAGTAAAGGGCCGGCAGGCTTGACCGTTAAAGGGTGCTGTAACCCCCAAAGTACTCTCCAGTCCAAACCAAAAAAAAAATTATTTTCTGTGTTTGTGAATTGTGTGCGCAGTAGCCGCACGTGCATCAACAAAGTAGTGCCAAGCGTGCGCCTGTGTCATAAGTAAAGGGCCTGCTGGCTTGACCGTTAAAGGGTGCTGTAACCCCCAAAGTACACTCCAGTCCAAACCAAAAAAAAAAATGTTTTCTGTGTTTGTGAATTGTGTGCGCAGTAGCCGCACGTGCATCAACAAAGTAGTGCCAAGCGTGCGCCTGTGTCATAAGTAAAGGGCCGGCTGGCTTGACTGTTAAAGGGTGATGTAACCCCCAAAGTACACTCCAGTCCAAACCCAAAAAAAAATTATTTTCTGTGTATGTGAATTGTGTGCGCAGTAGCCGCACGTGCATCAACAAAGTAGTGCCAAGCGTGCGCCTGTGACATAAGTAAAGGGCCGGCTGGCTTGACCATTAAAGGGTGCTGTAACCCCCAAAGTACACTCCAGTCCAAACCCAAAAATAAATTATTTTCTGTGTTTGTGAATTGTGTGCGCAGTAGCCGCACGTGCATCAACAAAGTAGTGCCAAGCGTGTGCCTGTGTCATAAGTAAAGGGCCGGCTGGCTTGACCATTAAAGGGTGCTGTAACCCCCAAAGTACACTCCAGTCCAAACCAAACAAAAAATTTTTTCTGTGTTTGGGAATTGTGTGCGCAGTAGCCTCACGTGCATCAACAAAGTAGTGCCAAGCGTGCGCCTGTGTCATAAGTAAAGGGCCGACTGGCTTGACCATTAAAGGGTGCTGTAACCCCCAAAGTACACTCCAGTCCAAACCAAAAAAAAAATTATTTTCTGTGTTTCAGAATTGTCTGCGCAGTAGCCGCACGTGCATCAGCAAAGTAGTGCCAAGCGTGTGCCTCTGTCATAAGTAAAGGGCCGGCTGGCTTGACCGTTAAAGGGTGCTGTAACCCCCAAAGTACACTCCAGTCCAAACCCCCAAAAAAATTATTTTCTGTGTTTGTGAATTGTGTGCGCAGTAGCCGCACGTGCATCAACAAAGTAGTGCCAAGCGTGCGCCTGTGTCATAAGTAAAGGGCCGGCTGGCTTGACCGTTAAAGGGTGCTGTAACCCCCAAAGTACACTCCAGTCCAAACCAAACAAAAAAAATTTTCTGTGTTTGTGAATTGTGTGCGCAGTAGCCGCACGTGCATCAACAAAGTAGTGCCAAGCGTGCGCCTGTGTCATAAGTAAAGGGCCGGCTGGCTTGACCATTAAAGGGTGCTGTAACCCCCAAAGTACTCTCCAGTCCAAACCAAAAAAAAAATTTTTTTCGGTGTTTGTGAATTGTGTGCGCAGTAGCCGCACGTGCATTAACAAAGTAGTGCCAAGCGTGCGCCTGTGTCATAAGTAAAGGGCCGGCTGGCTTGACCGTTAAAGGGTGCTGTAACCCCCAAAGTACACTCCAGTCCAAACCCAAAAAAAAATTATTTTCTATGTTTGTGAATTGTGTGCGCAGTAGCCGCACGTGCATCAACAAAGTAGTGCCAAGCGTGCGCCTGTGTCATAAGTAAAGGGCCGGCTGGCTTGACCGTTAAAGGGTGCTGAAACCCCCAAAGTACACTCCAGTCCAAACCAAAAAAAAATTATTATCTGTGTTTGTGAATTGTGTGCGCAGTAGCCGCACGTGCATCAACAAAGTAGTACCAAGCGTGCGCCTGTGTCATAAGTAAAGGGCCGGCTGGCTTGACCGTTAAAGGGTGCTGTAACCCCCAAAGTACTCTCCAGTCCAAACCAAAGAAAAAATTATTTTCTGTGTTTGTGAATTGTGTGCGCAGGAGCCGCACGTGCATCAACAAAGTAGTGCCAAGCGTGCGCCTGTGTCATAAGTAAAGGGACGGTTGGCTTGACCGTTAAAGGGTGCTGTAACCCCCAAAGTACACTCCAGTCCAAACCCAAAAAAAAATTATTTTCTGTGTTTGTGAATTGTGTGCGCAGTAGCCGCACGTGCACCAACAAAGTAGTGCCAAGCGTGCGCCTGTGTCATAAGTAAAGGGCCGGTTGGCTTGACCGTTAAAGGGTGCTGTAACCCCCAAAGTACACTCCAGTCCAAACCAAAAAAAAATTATTTTCTGTGTTTGTGAATTGTGTGCGCAGTAGCCGCACGTGCATCAACAAAGTAGTGCCAAGCGTGCGCCTGTGTCTTAAGTAAAGGGCCGGCTGGCTTGACCGTTAAAGGGTGCTGTAACCCCCAAAGTACACTCCAGTCCAAACCAAAAAAAAATTATTTTCAGTGTTTGTGAATTGTGTGCGCAGTAGCCGCACGTGCATCAACAAAGTAGTGCCAAGCGTGCGCCTGTGTCATAAGTAAAGGGCCGGCTGGCTTGACTGTTAAGGGGTGCTGTAACCCCCAAAGTACACTCCAGTCCAAACCAAAAAAAAAAATATTTTCTGTGTTTGTGAATTGTGTGCGCAGTAGCCGCACGTGCATCAACAAAGTAGTGCCAAGCGTGCGCCTGTGTCATAAGTAAAGGGCCTGCTGGCTTGACCATTAAAGGGTGCTGTAACCCCCAAAGGACACTCCAGTCCAAACCAAAAAAAAAATAATTTTCTGTGTTTGTGAATTGTGTGCGCAGTAGCCGCACGTGCATCAACAAAGTAGTGCCAAGCGTGCGCCTGTGTCATAAGTAAAGGGCCGGCTGGCTTGACCGTTAAAGGGTGCTGTAACCCCCAAAGTACACTCCAGTCCAAACCAAAAAAAAATTATTTTCTGTGTTTGTGAATTGTGTGCGCAGTAGCCGCACGTGCATCAACAAAGTAGTGCCAAGCATGCGCCTGTGTCATAAGTAAAGGGCCTGCTGGCTTGACCGTTAAAGGGTGCTGTAACCCCCAAAGTACACTCCAGTCCAAACCAAAAAAAAAATTATTTTCTGTGTTTGTGAATTGTGTGCGCAGTAGCAGCACGTGCATCAACAAAGTAGTGCCAAGCGTGCGCCTGGGTCATAAGTAAAGGGCCGGCTGGCTTGACTGTTAAAGGGTGCTGTAACCCCCAAAGTACACTCCAGTCCAAACCTAAAAAAAAATGATTTTCTGTGTATGTGAATTGTGTGCGCAGTAGCCGCACGTGCATCAACAAAGTAGTGCCAAGCGTGCGCCTGTGTCATAAGTAAAGGGCCGGCTGGCTTGACCGTTAAAGGGTGCTGTAACCCCCAAAGTACACTCTAGTCCAAATCAAAAAAAAATTATTTTCTGTGTTTGTGAATTGTGTGCGCAGTAGCCGCACGTGCATCAGCAAAGTAGTGCCAAGCGTGCGCCTGTGTCATAAGTAAAGGGCCGACTGGCTTGACCATTAAAGGGTGCTGTAACCCCCAAAGTACACTCCAGTCCAAACCAAAAAAAAAATTATTTTCTGTGTTTCTGAATTGTCTGCGCAGTAGCCGCACGTGCATCAGCAAAGTAGTGCCAAGCGTGCGCCTCTGTCATAAGTAAAGGGCCGGCTGGCTTGACCGTTAAAGGGTGCTGTAACCCCCAAAGTACACTCCAGTCCAAACCCCCAAAAAAATTATTTTCTGTGTTTGTGAATTGTGTGCGCAGTAGCCGCACGTGCATCAACAAAGTAGTGCCAAGCGTGCGCCTGTGTCATAAGTAAAGGGCCGGCTGGCTTGACCGTTAAAGGGTGCTGTAACCCCCAAAGTACACTCCAGTCCAAACTAAACAAAAAAATTTTTCTGTGTTTGTGAATTGTGTGCGCAGTAGCCGCACGTGCATCAACAAAGTAGTGCCAAGCGTGCGCCTGTGTCATAAGTAAAGGGCCGGCTGGCTTGACCGTTAAAGGGTGCTGAAACCCCCAAAGTACACTCCAGTCCAAACCAAAAAAAAATTATTATCTGTGTTTGTGAATTGTGTGCGCAGTAGCCGCACGTGCATCAACAAAGTAGTACCAAGCGTGCGCCTGTGTCATAAGTAAAGGGCCGGCTGGCTTGACCATTAACGGGTGCTGTAACCCCCAAAGTACTCTCCAGTCCAAACCAAAGAAAAAATTATTTTCTGTGTTTGTGAATTGTGTGCGCAGGAGCCGCACGTGCATCAACAAAGTAGTGCCAAGCGTGCGCCTGTGTCATAAGTAAAGGGACGGTTGGCTTGACCGTTAAAGGGTGCTGTAACCCCCAAAGTACACTCCAGTCCAAACCCAAAAAAAAATTATTTTCTGTGTTTGTGAATTGTGTGCGCAGTAGCCGCACGTGCACCAACAAAGTAGTGCCAAGCGTGCGCCTGTGTCATAAGTAAAGGGCCGGTTGGCTTGACCGTTAAAGGGTGCTGTAACCCCCAAAGTACACTCCAGTCCAAACCAAAAAAAAATTATTTTCTGTGTTTGTGAATTGTGTGCGCAGTAGCCGCACGTGCATCAACAAAGTAGTGCCAAGCGTGCGCCTGTGTCTTAAGTAAAGGGCCGGCTGGCTTGACCGTTAAAGGGTGCTTTAACCCCCAAAGTACACTCCAGTCCAAACAAAAAAAAAATTATTTTCAGTGTTTGTGAATTGTGTGCGCAGTAGCCGCACGTGCATCAACAAAGTAGTGCCAAGCGTGCGCCTGTGTCATAAGTAAAGGGCCGGCTGGCTTGACTGTTAAGGGGTGCTGTAACCCCCAAAGTACACTCCAGTCCAAACCAAAAAAAAAAATATTTTCTGTGTTTGTGAATTGTGTGCGCAGTAGCCGCACGTGCATCAACAAAGTAGTGCCAAGCGTGCGCCTGTGTCATAAGTAAAGGGCCTGCTGGCTTGACCATTAAAGGGTGCTGTAACCCCCAAAGTACACTCCAGTCCAAACCAAAAAAAAAATTATTTTCTATGTTTGTGAATTGTGTGCGCAGTAGCCGCACGTGCATCAACAAAGTAGTGCCAAGCGTGCGCCTGTGTCATAAGTAAAGGGCCGGCTGGCTTGACCGTTAAAGGGTGCTGTAACCCCCAAAGTACACTCCAGTCCAAACCAAAAAAAAATTATTTTCTGTGTTTGTGAATTGTGTGCGCAGTAGCCGCACGTGCATCAACAAAGTAGTGCCAAGCGTGCGCCTGTGTCATAAGTAAAGGGCCTGCTGGCTTGACAGTTAAAGGGTGCTGTAACCCCCAAAGTACACTCCAGTCCAAACCAAAAAAAAAATTATTTTCTGTGTTTGTGAATTGTGTGCGCAGTAGCAGCACGTGCATCAACAAAGTAGTGCCAAGCGTGCGCCTGGGTCATAAGTAAAGGGCCGGCTGGCTTGACTGTTAAAGGGTGCTGTAACCCCCAAAGTACACTCCAGTCCAAATCAAAAAAAAATTATTTTCTGTGTTTCTGAATTGTCTGCGCAGTAGCCGCACGTGCATCAGCAAAGTAGTGCCAAGCGTGCGCCTCTGTCATAAGTAAAGGGCTGGCTGGCTTGACCGTTAAAGGGTGCTGTAACCCCCAAAGTACACTCCAGTCCAAACCCAAAAAAAAATTATTTTCTGTGTTTGTGAATTGTGTGCGCAGTAGCCGCACGTGCATCAACAAACTAGTGCCAAGCGTGCGCCTGTGTCATAAGTAAAGGGCCAGCTGGCTTGACCGTTAAAGGGTGCTGTAACCCCCAAAGTACACTCCAGTCCAAACCAAACAAAAATTTTTTTCTGTGTTTGTGAATTGTGTGCGCAGTAGCCGCACGTGCATCAACAAAGTAGTGCCAAGCGTGCGCCTGTGTCATAAGTAAAGGGCCGGCTGGCTTGACCATTAAAGGGTGCTGTAACCCCCAAAGTACACTCCAGTCCAAACCAAAAAAAAAATTATTTTCTGTGTTTCTGAATTGTCTGTGCAGTAGCTGCACGTGCATCAGCAAAGTAGTGCCAAGCGTGCGCCTCTGTCATAAGTAAAGGGCCGGCTGGCTTGACCGTTAAAGGGTGCTGTAACCCCCAAAGTACACTCCAGTCCAAACCCCCCAAAACATTATTTTCTGTGTTTGTGAATTGTGTGCGCAGTAGCCGCACGTGCATCAACAAAGTAGTGCCAAGCGTGCGCCTGTGTCATAAGTAAAGGGCCGGCTGGCTTGACCGTTAAAGGGTGCTGTAACCCCCAAAGGACACTCCAGTCCAAACCAAACAAAAAAATTTTTCTGTGTTTGTGAATTGTGTGCGCAGTAGCCGCACGTGCATCAACAAAGTAGTGCCAAGCGTGCGCCTGTGTCATAAGTAAAGGGCCGGCTGGCTTGACCATTAAAGGGTGCTGTAACCCCCAAAGTACTCTCCAGTCCAAACCAAAAAAAAAATAATTTTCGGTGTTTGTGAATTGTGTGCGCAGTAGCCGCACGTGCATTAACAAAGTAGTGCCAAGCGTGCGCCTGTGTCATAAGAAAAGGGCCAGCTGGCGTGACCGTTAAAGGGTGCTGTAACCCCCAAAGTACACTCCAGTCCAAACCCAAAAAAAAATTATTTTCTGTGTTTGTGAATTGTGTGCGCAGTAGCCGCACGTGCATCAACAAAGTAGTGCCAAGCGTGCACCTGTGTCATAAGTAAAGGGCCGGCTGGCTTGACCGTTAAAGGGTGCTGAAACTTCCAAAGTACACTCCAGTCCAAACCAAAAAAAAATTATTTTCTGTGTTTGTGAATTGTGTGCGCAGTAGCCGCACGTGCATCAACAAAGTAGTGCCAAGCGTGCGCCTGTGTCATAAGTAAAGGGCCGGCTGGCTTGACCGTTAAAGGGTGCTGTAACCCCCAAAGTACTCTCCAGTCCAAACCAAAGAAAAAATTATTTTCTGTGTTTGTGAATTGTGTGCGCAGGAGCCGCACGTGCATCAACAAAGTAGTGCCAAGCGTGCGCCTGTGTCATAAGTAATGGTCTGGCTGGCTTGACCATTAAAGGGTGCTGTATCCCCCAAAGTACACTCCAGTCTAAACCAAAAAAAAAATTATTTTCTGTGTTTGTGAATTGTGTGCGCAGAAGCCTCCACGTGCATCAACAAAGTAGTGCCAAGCGTGCGCCTGTGTCATAAGTAAAGGGCTGGCTGGCTTGACCATTAAAGGGTGCTGTAACCCCCAAAGTACACTCCAGTCCTAACCAAAAAATAAAATATTTTCTGTGTTTGTGAATTGTGTGCGCAGTAGCCGCACGTGCATCAACAAAGTAGTGCCAAGCGTGCGCCTGTGTCATAAGTAAAGGGCCGGCTGGCTTGACCATTAAAGGGTGCTGTAACCCCCAAAGTACTCTCCAGTCCAAACCAAAAAAAAAATAATTTTCGGTGTTTGTGAATTGTGTGCGCAGTAGCCGCACGTGCATTAACAAAGTAGTGCCAAGCGTGCGCCTGTGTCATAAGAAAAGGGCCAGCTGGCGTGACCGTTAAAGGGTGCTGTAACCCCCAAAGTACACTCCAGTCCAAACCCAAAAAAAAATTATTTTCTGTGTTTGTGAATTGTGTGCGCAGTAGCCGCACGTGCATCAACAAAGTAGTGCCAAGCGTGCACCTGTGTCATAAGTAAAGGGCCGGCTGGCTTGACCGTTAAAGGGTGCTGAAACCTCCAAAGTACACTCCAGTCCAAACCAAAAAAAAATTATTTTCTGTGTTTGTGAATTGTGTGCGCAGTAGCCGCACGTGCATCAACAAAGTAGTGCCAAGCGTGCGCCTGTGTCATAAGTAAAGGGCCGGCTGGCTTGACCGTTAAAGGGTGCTGTAACCCCCAAAGTACTCTCCAGTCCAAACCAAAGAAAAAATTATTTTCTGTGTTTGTGAATTGTGTGCGCAGGAGCCGCACGTGCATCAACAAAGTAGTGCCAAGCGTGCGCCTGTGTCATAAGTAATGGTCTGGCTGGCTTGACCATTAAAGGGTGCTGTATCCCCCAAAGTACACTCCAGTCTAAACCAAAAAAAAAATTATTTTCTGTGTTTGTGAATTGTGTGCGCAGAAGCCTCCACGTGCATCAACAAAGTAGTGCCAAGCGTGCGCCTGTGTCATAAGTAAAGGGCTGGCTGGCTTGACCATTAAAGGGTGCTGTAACCCCCAAAGTACACTCCAGTCCTAACCAAAAAATAAAATATTTTCTGTGTTTGTGAATTGTGTGCGCAGTAGCTGCACGTGCATCAACAAAGTAGTGCCAAGCGTGCGCCTGTGTCATAAGTAAAGGGCCGGCTGGCTTGACCGTTAAAGGGTGCTGTAACCCCCAAAGTACACTCCAGTCCAAACCAAAAAAAAAATTATTTTCTGTGTTTGTGAATTGTGTGCGCAGTAGCCGCACGTGCATCAACAATGTAGTGCCAAGCGTGCGCCTGTGTCATAAGTAAAGGGCCGGCTGGCTTGACCGTTAAAGGGTGCTGTAACCCCCAAAGTACACTCCAGTCCAAACCAAAAAAAAATTATTTTCAGTGTTTGTGAATTGTGTGCGCAGTAGCCGCACGTGCATCAACAAAGTAGTGCCAAGTGTGCGCCTGTGTCATAAGTAAAGGGCCGGCTCGCTTGACCGTTAAAGGGTGCTGTAACCCCCAAAGTACACTCCAGTCCAAACCAAAAAAAAATTATTTTCAGTGTTTGTGAATTGTGTGCGCAGTAGCCGCACGTGCATCAACAAAGTAGTGGCAAGCGTGCGCCTGTGTCATAAGTAAAGGGCCGGCTGGCTTGACCGTTAAGGGGTGCTGTAACCCCCAAAGTACACTCCAGTCCAAACCAAAAAAAAAAATATTTTCTGTGTTTGTGAATTGTGTGCGCAGTAGCCGCACGTGCATCAACAAAGTAGTGCCAAGCGTGCGCCTGTGTCATAAGTAAAGGGCCGGCTGGCTTGACCGTTAAAGGGTGCTGTAACCCCCAAAGTACTCTCCAGTCCAAACCAAAGAAAAAATTATTTTCTGTGTTTGTGAATTGTGTGCGCAGGAGCCGCACGTGCATCAACAAAGTAGTGCCAAGCGTGCGCCTGTGTCATAAGTAATGGTCTAGCTGGCTTGACCATTAAAGGGTGCTGTATCCTCCAAAGTACACTCCAGTCTAAACCAAAAAAAAAATTATTTTCTGTGTTTGTGAATTGTGTGCGCAGAAGCCTCCACGTGCATCAACAAAGTAGTGCCAAGCGTGCGCCTGTGTCATAAGTAAAGGGCTGGCTGGCTTGACCATTAAAGGGTGCTGTAACCCCCAAAGTACACTCCAGTCCTAACCAAAAAATAAAATATTTTCTGTGTTTGTGAATTGTGTGCGCAGTAGCCGCACGTGCATCAACAAAGTAGTGCCAAGCGTGCGCCTGTGTCATAAGTAAAGGGCCGGCTGGCTTGACCATTAAAGGGTGCTGTAACCCCCAAAGTACACTCCAGTCCAAACCAAAAAAAAAATTATTTTCTGTGTTTCTGAATTGTCTGTGCAGTAGCTGCACGTGCATCAGCAAAGTAGTGCCAAGCGTGCGCCTCTGTCATAAGTAAAGGGCCGGCTGGCTTGACCGTTAAAGGGTGCTGTAACCCCCAAAGTACACTCCAGTCCAAACCCCCCAAAACATTATTTTCTGTGTTTGTGAATTGTGTGCGCAGTAGCCGCACGTGCATCAACAAAGTAGTGCCAAGCGTGCGCCTGTGTCATAAGTAAAGGGCCGGCTGGCTTGACCGTTAAAGGGTGCTGTAACCCCCAAAGGACACTCCAGTCCAAACCAAACAAAAAAATTTTTCTGTGTTTGTGAATTGTGTGCGCAGTAGCCGCACGTGCATCAACAAAGTAGTACCAAGCGTGCGCCTGTGTCATAAGTAAAGGGCCGGCTGGCTTGACCATTAAAGGGTGCTGTAACCCCCAAAGTACTCTCCAGTCCAAACCAAAAAAAAAATAATTTTCGGTGTTTGTGAATTGTGTGCGCAGTAGCCGCACGTGCATTAACAAAGTAGTGCCAAGCGTGCGCCTGTGTCATAAGAAAAGGGCCAGCTGGCGTGACCGTTAAAGGGTGCTGTAACCCCCAAAGTACACTCCAGTCCAAACCCAAAAAAAAATTATTTTCTGTGTTTGTGAATTGTGTGCGCAGTAGCCGCACGTGCATCAACAAAGTAGTGCCAAGCGTGCACCTGTGTCATAAGTAAAGGGCCGGCTGGCTTGACCGTTAAAGGGTGCTGAAACTTCCAAAGTACACTCCAGTCCAAACCAAAAAAAAATTATTTTCTGTGTTTGTGAATTGTGTGCGCAGTAGCCGCACGTGCATCAACAAAGTAGTGCCAAGCGTGCGCCTGTGTCATAAGTAAAGGGCCGGCTGGCTTGACCGTTAAAGGGTGCTGTAACCCCCAAAGTACTCTCCAGTCCAAACCAAAGAAAAAATTATTTTCTGTGTTTGTGAATTGTGTGCGCAGGAGCCGCACGTGCATCAACAAAGTAGTGCCAAGCGTGCGCCTGTGTCATAAGTAATGGTCTGGCTGGCTTGACCATTAAAGGGTGCTGTATCCCCCAAAGTACACTCCAGTCTAAACCAAAAAAAAAATTATTTTCTGTGTTTGTGAATTGTGTGCGCAGAAGCCTCCACGTGCATCAACAAAGTAGTGCCAAGCGTGCGCCTGTGTCATAAGTAAAGGGCTGGCTGGCTTGACCATTAAAGGGTGCTGTAACCCCCAAAGTACACTCCAGTCCTAACCAAAAAATAAAATATTTTCTGTGTTTGTGAATTGTGTGCGCAGTAGCCGCACGTGCATCAACAAAGTAGTGCCAAGCGTGCGCCTGTGTCATAAGTAAAGGGCCGGCTGGCTTGACCATTAAAGGGTGCTGTAACCCCCAAAGTACTCTCCAGTCCAAACCAAAAAAAAAATAATTTTCGGTGTTTGTGAATTGTGTGCGCAGTAGCCGCACGTGCATTAACAAAGTAGTGCCAAGCGTGCGCCTGTGTCATAAGAAAAGGGCCAGCTGGCGTGACCGTTAAAGGGTGCTGTAACCCCCAAAGTACACTCCAGTCCAAACCCAAAAAAAAATTATTTTCTGTGTTTGTGAATTGTGTGCGCAGTAGCCGCACGTGCATCAACAAAGTAGTGCCAAGCGTGCACCTGTGTCATAAGTAAAGGGCCGGCTGGCTTGACCGTTAAAGGGTGCTGAAACCTCCAAAGTACACTCCAGTCCAAACCAAAAAAAAATTATTTTCTGTGTTTGTGAATTGTGTGCGCAGTAGCCGCACGTGCATCAACAAAGTAGTGCCAAGCGTGCGCCTGTGTCATAAGTAAAGGGCCGGCTGGCTTGACCGTTAAAGGGTGCTGTAACCCCCAAAGTACTCTCCAGTCCAAACCAAAGAAAAAATTATTTTCTGTGTTTGTGAATTGTGTGCGCAGGAGCCGCACGTGCATCAACAAAGTAGTGCCAAGCGTGCGCCTGTGTCATAAGTAATGGTCTGGCTGGCTTGACCATTAAAGGGTGCTGTATCCCCCAAAGTACACTCCAGTCTAAACCAAAAAAAAAATTATTTTCTGTGTTTGTGAATTGTGTGCGCAGAAGCCTCCACGTGCATCAACAAAGTAGTGCCAAGCGTGCGCCTGTGTCATAAGTAAAGGGCTGGCTGGCTTGACCATTAAAGGGTGCTGTAACCCCCAAAGTACACTCCAGTCCTAACCAAAAAATAAAATATTTTCTGTGTTTGTGAATTGTGTGCGCAGTAGCTGCACGTGCATCAACAAAGTAGTGCCAAGCGTGCGCCTGTGTCATAAGTAAAGGGCCGGCTGGCTTGACCGTTAAAGGGTGCTGTAACCCCCAAAGTACACTCCAGTCCAAACCAAAAAAAAAATTATTTTCTGTGTTTGTGAATTGTGTGCGCAGTAGCCGCACGTGCATCAACAATGTAGTGCCAAGCGTGCGCCTGTGTCATAAGTAAAGGGCCGGCTGGCTTGACCGTTAAAGGGTGCTGTAACCCCCAAAGTACACTCCAGTCCAAACCAAAAAAAAATTATTTTCAGTGTTTGTGAATTGTGTGCGCAGTAGCCGCACGTGCATCAACAAAGTAGTGCCAAGTGTGCGCCTGTGTCATAAGTAAAGGGCCGGCTCGCTTGACCGTTAAAGGGTGCTGTAACCCCCAAAGTACACTCCAGTCCAAACCAAAAAAAAATTATTTTCAGTGTTTGTGAATTGTGTGCGCAGTAGCCGCACGTGCATCAACAAAGTAGTGGCAAGCGTGCGCCTGTGTCATAAGTAAAGGGCCGGCTGGCTTGACCGTTAAGGGGTGCTGTAACCCCCAAAGTACACTCCAGTCCAAACCAAAAAAAAAAATATTTTCTGTGTTTGTGAATTGTGTGCGCAGTAGCCGCACGTGCATCAACAAAGTAGTGCCAAGCGTGCGCCTGTGTCATAAGTAAAGGGCCGGCTGGCTTGACCGTTAAAGGGTGCTGTAACCCCCAAAGTACTCTCCAGTCCAAACCAAAGAAAAAATTATTTTCTGTGTTTGTGAATTGTGTGCGCAGGAGCCGCACGTGCATCAACAAAGTAGTGCCAAGCGTGCGCCTGTGTCATAAGTAATGGTCTAGCTGGCTTGACCATTAAAGGGTGCTGTATCCTCCAAAGTACACTCCAGTCTAAACCAAAAAAAAAATTATTTTCTGTGTTTGTGAATTGTGTGCGCAGAAGCCTCCACGTGCATCAACAAAGTAGTGCCAAGCGTGCGCCTGTGTCATAAGTAAAGGGCTGGCTGGCTTGACCATTAAAGGGTGCTGTAACCCCCAAAGTACACTCCAGTCCTAACCAAAAAATAAAATATTTTCTGTGTTTGTGAATTGTGTGCGCAGTAGCCGCACGTGCATCAACAAAGTAGTGCCAAGCGTGCGCCTGTGTCATAAGTAAAGGGCTGGCTGGCTTGACCATTAAAGGGTGCTGTAACCCCCAAAGTACACTCCAGTCCAAACCAAAAAAAAAATTATTTTCTGTGTTTGTGAATTGTGTGCGCAGTAGCCGCACGTGCATCAACAATGTAGTGCCAAGCGTGCGCCTGTGTCATAAGTAAAGGCCCGGCTGGCTTGACCGTTAAAGGGTGCTGTAACCCCCAAAGTACACTCCAGTCCAAACCAAAAAATAATTATTTTCAGTGTTTGTGAATTGTGTGCGCAGTAGCCGCACGTGCATCAACAAAGTAGTGCCAAGCGTGCGCCTGTGTCATAAGTAAAGGGCCGGCTGGCTTGACCGTTAAAGGGTGCTGTAACCCCCAAAGTACACTCCAGTCCAAACCAAAAAAAAATTATTTTCAGTGTTTGTGAATTGTGTGCGCAGTAGCCGCACGTGCATCAACAAAGTAGTGGCAAGCGTGCGCCTGTGTCATAAGTAAAGGGCCGGCTGGCTTGACCGTTAAGGGGTGCTGTAACCCCCAAAGTACACTCCAGTCCAAACCAAAAAAATATATATTTTCTGTGTTTGTGAATTGTGTGCGCAGTAGCCGCACGTGCATCAACAAAGTAGAGCCAAGCGTGCGCCTGTGTCATAAGTAAAGGGCCGGCTGGCTTGACCATTAAAGGGTGCTGTAACCCCCAAAGTACACTCCAGTCCAAACCAAAAAAAAAATAATTTTCTGTGTTTGTGAATTGTGTGCGCAGTAGCCGCACGTGCATCAACAAAGTAGTGCCAAGCGTGCGCCTGTGTCATAAGTAAAGGGCCGGCTGGCTTGACCGTTAAAGGGTGCTGTAACCCCCAAAGTACACTCCAGTCCAAACCAAAAAAAAAATAATTTTCTGTGTTTGTGAATTGTCTACGCAGTAGCCGCACGTGCATCAGCAAAGTAGTGCCAAGCGTGCGCCTCTGTCATAAGTAAAAGGCCGGCTGGCTTGACCGTTAAAGGGTGCTGTAACCCCCAAAGTACACTCCAGTCCAAACCCAAAAAAAAATTATTTTCTGTGTTTGTGAATTGTGTGCGCAGTAGCCGCACGTGCATCAACAAAGTAGTGCCAAGCGTGCGCCTGTGTCATAAGTAAAGGGCCAGCTGGCTTGACCGTTAAAGGGTGCTGTAACCCCCAAAGTACACTCCAGTCTAAACCAAAAAAAAATTATTTTCTGTGTTTGTGAATTGTGTGCGCAGTAGCCGCACGTGCATCAACAAAGTAGTGCCAAGCGTGCGCCTGTGTCATAAGTAAAGGGCCGGCTGGCTTGACCACTAAAGGGTGCTGTAACCCCCAAAGTACACTCCAGTCCAAACCAAAAAAAAAATATTTTCTGTGTTTGTGAATTGTGTGCGCAGTAGCCGCACGTGCATCAACAAAGTAGTGCCAAGCGTGCGCCTATGTCATAAGTAAAGGGCCAGCTGCCTTGACCGTCAAAGGGTGCTGTAACCCCCAAAGTACACTCCAGTCCAAACCAAAAAAAAAATTATTTTCTGTGTTTGTGAATTGTGTGTGCAGTAGCCGCACGTGCATCAACAAAGTAGTGCCAAGCGTGCGCCTGTGTCATAAGTAAAGGGCCGGCTGGCTTGACCATTAAAGGGTGCTGTAACCCCCAAAGTACACTCCAGTCCAAACCAAAAAAAAAATTATTTTCAGTGTTTGTGAATTGTGTGCGCAGTAGCCGCACGTGCATCAACAAAGTAGTGCCAAGCGTGCGCCTGTGTCATAAGTAAAGGGCCGGCTGGCTTGACCGTTAAAGGGTGCTGTAACCCCCAAAGTACACTCCAGTCCAAACCAAAAAAAAAATTATTTTCTGTGTTTGTGAATTGTGTGCGCAGTAGCCGCACGTGCATCAACAAAGTAGTGCCAAGCGTGCGCCTGTGTCATAAGTAAAGGGCCGGCAGGCTTGACCGTTAAAGGGTGCTGTAACCCCCAAAGTACACTCCAGTCCAAACCAAAAAAAAAATTATTTTCTGTGTTTGTGAATTGTGTGCGCAGTAGCCGCACGTGCATCAACAAAGTAGTGCCAAGCGTGCGCCTGTGTCATAAGTAAAGGGCCTGCTGGCTTGACCGTTAAAGGGTGCTGTAACCCCCAAAGTACACTCCAGTCCAAACCAAAAAAAAATTATTTTCTGTGTTTGTGAATTGTGTGCGCAGTAGCCGCACGTGCATCAACAAAGTAGTGCCAAGCGTGCGCCTGTGTCATAAGTAAAGGGCCGGCTGGCTTGACTGTTAAAGGGTGATGTAACCCCCAAAGTACACTCCAGTCCAAACCTAAAAAAAAATTATTTTCTGTGTATGTGAATTGTGTGCGCAGTAGCCGCACGTGCATCAACAAAGTAGTGCCAAGCGTGCGCCTGTGTCATAAGTAAAGGGCCGGCTGGCTTGACCGTTAAAGGGTGCTGTAACCCCCAAAGTACACTCCAGTCCAAACAAAAAAAAAATTATTTTCCGTGTTTGTGAATTGTGTGCGCAGTAGCCGCACGTGCATCAACAAAGTAGTGCCAAGCGTGCGCCTGTGTCATAAGTAAAGGGCTGGCTGGCTTGACCATTAAAGGGTGCTGTAACCCCCAAAGTACACTCCAGTCCAAACCAAAAAAAAAATATTTTCTGTGTTTGTGAATTGTGTGCGCAGTAGCCGCACGTGCATCAACAAAGTAGTGCCAAGCGTGCGCCTGTGTCATAAGTAAAGGGCCGGCTGGCTTGACTGTTAAAGGGTGCTGTAACCCCCAAAGTACACTCCAGTCCAAACCAAAAAAAAAATTATTTTCTGTGTTTGTGAATTGTGTGCGCAGTAGCCGCACGTGCATCAACAAAGTAGTGCCAAGCGTGCGCCTGTGTCATAAGTAAAGGGCCGGCTGGCTTGACCGTTAAAGGGTGCTGTAACCCCCAAAGGACACTCCAGTCCAAACCAAACAAAAAAATTTTTCTGTGTTTGTGAATTGTGTGCGCAGTAGCCGCACGTGCATCAACAAAGTAGTGCCAAGCGTGCGCCTGTGTCATAAGTAAAGGGCCGGCTGGCTTGACCATTAAAGGGTGCTGTAACCCCCAAAGTACTCTCCAGTCCAAACCAAAAAAAAAATAATTTTCGGTGTTTGTGAATTGTGTGCGCAGTAGCCGCACGTGCATTAACAAAGTAGTGCCAAGCGTGCGCCTGTGTCATAAGAAAAGGGCCAGCTGGCATGACCGTTAAAGGGTGCTGTAACCCCCAAAGTACACTCCAGTCCAAACCCAAAAAAAAATTATTTTCTGTGTTTGTGAATTGTGTGCGCAGTAGCCGCACGTGCATCAACAAAGTAGTGCCAAGCGTGCACCTGTGTCATAAGTAAAGGGCCGGCTGGCTTGACCGTTAAAGGGTGCTGAAACCCCCAAAGTACACTCCAGTCCAAACCAAAAAAAAATTATTTTCTGTGTTTGTGAATTGTGTGCGCAGAAGCCGCACGTGCATCAACAAAGTAGTGCCAAGCGTGCGCCTGTGTCATAAGTAAAGGGCCGGCTGGCTTGACCGTTAAAGGGTGCTGTAACCCCCAAAGTACTCTCCAGTCCAAACCAAAGAAAAAATTATTTTCTGTGTTTGTGAATTGTGTGCGCAGGAGCCGCACGTGCATCAACAAAGTAGTGCCAAGCGTGCGCCTGTGTCATAAGTAATGGTCTGGCTGGCTTGACCATTAAAGGGTGCTGTATCCCCCAAAGTACACTCCAGTCTAAACCAAAAAAAAAATTATTTTCTGTGTTTGTGAATTGTGTGCGCAGAAGCCTCCACGTGCATCAACAAAGTAGTGCCAAGCGTGCGCCTGTGTCATAAGTAAAGGGCTGGCTGGCTTGACCATTAAAGGGTGCTGTAACCCCCAAAGTACACTCCAGTCCTAACCAAAAAATAAAATATTTTCTGTGTTTGTGAATTGTGTGCGCAGTAGCCGCACGTGCATCAACAAAGTAGTGCCAAGCGTGCGCCTGTGTCATAAGTAAAGGGCCAGCTGGCTTGACCGTTAAAGGGTGCTGTAACCCCCAAAGTACACTCCAGTCCAAACCAAAAAAAAAAATTATTTTCTGTGTTTGTGAATTGTGTGCGCAGTAGCCGCACGTGCATTAACAAAGTAGTGCCAAGCGTGCGCCTGTGTCATAAGAAAAGGGCCAGCTGGCATGACCGTTAAAGGGTGCTGTAACCCCCAAAGTACACTCCAGTCCAAACCCAAAAAAAAATTATTTTCTGTGTTTGTGAATTGTGTGCGCAGTAGCCGCACGTGCATCAACAAAGTAGTGCCAAGCGTGCACCTGTGTCATAAGTAAAGGGCCGGCTGGCTTGACCGTTAAAGGGTGCTGAAACCCCCAAAGTACACTCCAGTCCAAACCAAAAAAAAATTATTTTCTGTGTTTGTGAATTGTGTGCGCAGAAGCCGCACGTGCATCAACAAAGTAGTGCCAAGCGTGCGCCTGTGTCATAAGTAAAGGGCCGGCTGGCTTGACCGTTAAAGGGTGCTGTAACCCCCAAAGTACTCTCCAGTCCAAACCAAAGAAAAAATTATTTTCTGTGTTTGTGAATTGTGTGCGCAGGAGCCGCACGTGCATCAACAAAGTAGTGCCAAGCGTGCGCCTGTGTCATAAGTAATGGTCTGGCTGGCTTGACCATTAAAGGGTGCTGTATCCCCCAAAGTACACTCCAGTCTAAACCAAAAAAAAAATTATTTTCTGTGTTTGTGAATTGTGTGCGCAGAAGCCTCCACGTGCATCAACAAAGTAGTGCCAAGCGTGCGCCTGTGTCATAAGTAAAGGGCTGGCTGGCTTGACCATTAAAGGGTGCTGTAACCCCCAAAGTACACTCCAGTCCTAACCAAAAAATAAAATATTTTCTGTGTTTGTGAATTGTGTGCGCAGTAGCCGCACGTGCATCAACAAAGTAGTGCCAAGCGTGCGCCTGTGTCATAAGTAAAGGGCCGGCTGGCTTGACCGTTAAAGGGTGCTGTAACCCCCAAAGTACACTCCAGTCCAAACCAAAAAAAAAATTATTTTCTGTGTTTGTGAATTGTGTGCGCAGTAGCCGCACGTGCATCAACAATGTAGTGCCAAGCGTGCGCCTGTGTCATAAGTAAAGGGCCGGCTGGCTTGACCGTTAAATAGTGCTGTAACCCCCAAAGTACACTCCAGTCCAAACCAAAAAAAAATTATTTTCAGTGTTTGTGAATTGTGTGCGCAGTAGCCGCACGTGCATCAACAAAGTAGTGCCAAGCGTGCGCCTGTGTCATAAGTAAAGGGCCGGCTGGCTTGACCGTTAAAGGGTGCTGTAACCCCCAAAGTACACTCCAGTCCAAACCAAAAAAAAATTATTTTCAGTGTTTGTGAATTGTGTGCGCAGTAGCCGCACGTGCATCAACAAAGTAGTGGCAAGCGTGCGCCTGTGTCATAAGTAAAGGGCCGGCTGGCTTGACCGTTAAGGGGTGCTGTAACCCCCAAAGTACACTCCAGTCCAAACCAAAAAAAAAATTATTTTCTGTGTTTGTGAATTGTGTGCGCAGTAGCCGCACGTGCATCAACAAAGTAGAGCCAAGCGTGCGCCTGTGTCATAAGTAAAGGGCCGGCTGGCTTGACCATTAAAGGGTGCTGTAACCCCCAAAGTACACTCCAGTCCAAACCAAAAAAAAAATAATTTTCTGTGTTTGTGAATTGTGTGCGCAGTAGCCGCACGTGCATCAACAAAGTAGTGCCAAGCGTGCGCCTGTGTCATAAGTAAAGGGCCGGCTGGCTTGACCGTTAAAGGGTGCTGTAACCCCCAAAGTACACTCCAGTCCAAACCAAAAAAAAAATAATTTTCTGTGTTTGTGAATTGTCTACGCAGTAGCCGCACGTGCATCAGCAAAGTAGTGCCAAGCGTGCGCCTCTGTCATAAGTAAAAGGCCGGCTGGCTTGACCGTTAAAGGGTGCTGTAACCCCCAAAGTACACTCCAGTCCAAACCCAAAAAAAAAATATTTTCTGTGTTTGTGAATTGTTTGCGCAGTAGCCGCACGTGCATCAACAAAGTAGTGCCAAGCGTGCGCCTGTGTCATAAGTAAAGGGCCAGCTGGCTTGACCGTTAAAGGGTGCTGTAACCCCCAAAGTACACTCCAGTCTAAACCAAAAAAAAATTATTTTCTGTGTTTGTGAATTGTGTGCGCAGTAGCCGCACGTGCATCAACAAAGTAGTGCCAAGCGTGCGCCTGTGTCATAAGTAAAGGGCCGGCTGGCTTGACCACTAAAGGGTGCTGTAACCCCCAAAGTACACTCCAGTCCAAACCAAAAAAAAATAATTTTCTGTGTTTGTGAATTGTGTGCGCAGTAGCCGCACGTGCATCAACAAAGTAGTGCCAAGCGTGCGCCTGTGTCATAAGTAAAGGGCTGGCTGGCTTGACCGTTAAAGGGTGCTGTAACCCCCAAAGTACACTCCAGTCTAAACCAAAAAAAAATTATTTTCTGTGTTTGTGAATTGTGTGCGCAGTAGCCGCACGTGCATCAACAAAGTAGTGCCAAGCGTGCACCTGTGTCATAAGTAAAGGGCCGGCTGGCTTGACCATTAAAGGGTGCTGTAACCCCCAAAGTACACTCCAGTCCAAACCAAAAAAAAAATTATTTTCTGTGTTTGTGAATTGTGTGCGCAGTAGCCGCACATGCATCAACAAAGTAGTGCCAAGCGTGCGCCTGTGTCATAAGTAAAGGGCTGGCTGGCTTGACCATTAAAGGGTGCTGTAACCCCCAAAGTTCACTCCAGTCCTAACCAAAAAATAAAATATTTTCTGTGTTTGTGAATTGTGTGCGCAGTACCCGCACGTGCATCAACAAAGTAGTGCCAAGCGTGCGCCTGTGTCATAAGTAAAGGGCTGGCTGGCTTGACCATTAAAGGGTGCTGTAACCCCCAAAGTACACTCCAGTCCAAACCAAAAAAAAAATTATTTTCTGTGTTTGTGAATTGTGTGCGCAGTAGCCGCACGTGCATCAACAATGTAGTGCCAAGCGTGCGCCTGTGTCATAAGTAAAGGGCCGGCTGGCTTGACCGTTAAAGGGTGCTGTAACCCCCAAAGTACACTCCAGTCCAAACCAAAAAAAAATTATTTTCAGTGTTTGTGAATTGTGTGCGCAGTAGCCGCACGTGCATCAACAAAGTAGTGCCAAGCGTGCGCCTGTGTCATAAGTAAAGGGCCGGCTGGCTTGACCGTTAAAGGGTGCTGTAACCCCCAAAGTACACTCCAGTCCAAACCAAAAAAAAATTATTTTCAGTGTTTGTGAATTGTGTGCGCAGTAGCCGCACGTGCATCAACAAAGTAGTGGCAAGCGTGCGCCTGTGTCATAAGTAAAGGGCCGGCTGGCTTGACCGTTAAGGGGTGCTGTAACCCCCAAAGTACACTCCAGTCCAAACCAAAAAAAAAAATATTTTCTGTGTTTGTGAATTGTGTGCGCAGTAGCCGCACGGCCTTCAACAAAGTAGAGCCAAGCGTGCGCCTGTGTCATAAGTAAAGGGCCGGCTGGCTTGACCATTAAAGGGTGCTGTAACCCCCAAAGTACACTCCAGTCCAAACCAAAAAAAAAATAATTTTCTGTGTTTGTGAATAGTGTGCGCAGTAGCCGCACGTGCATCAACAAAGTAGTGCCAAGCGTGCGCATGTGTCATAAGTAAAGGGCCGGCTGGCTTGACCGTTAAAGGGTGCTGTAACCCCCAAAGTACACTCCAGTCCAAACCAAAAAAAAAATAATTTTCTGTGTTTGTGAATTGTCTACGCAGTAGCCGCACGTGCATCAGCAAAGTAGTGCCAAGCGTGCGCCTCTGTCATAAGTAAAAGGCCGGCTGGCTTGACCGTTAAAGGGTGCTGTAACCCCCAAAGTACACTCCAGTCCAAACCCCAAAAAAAATTATTTTCTGTGTTTGTGAATTGTGTGCGCAGTAGCCGCACGTGCATCAACAAAGTAGTGCCAAGCGTGCGCCTGTGTCATAAGTAAAGGGCCAGCTGGCTTGACCGTTAAAGGGTGCTGTAACCCCCAAAGTACACTCCAGTCTAAACCAAAAAAAAATTATTTTCTGTGTTTGTGAATTGTGTGCGCAGTAGCCGCACGTGCATCAACAAAGTAGTGCCAAGCGTGCGCCTGTGTCATAAGTAAAGGGCCGGCTGGCTTGACCACTAAAGGGTGCTGTAACCCCCAAAGTACACTCCAGTCCAAACCAAAAAAAAAAATATTTTCTGTGTTTGTGAATTGTGTGCGCAGTAGCCGCACGTGCATCAACAAAGTAGTGCCAAGCGTGCGCCTGTGTCATAAGTAAAGGGCCAGCTGCCTTGACCATCAAAGGGTGCTGTAACCCCCAAGTACACTCCAGTCCAAACCAAAAAAAAAATTATTTTCTGTGTTTGTGAATTGTGTGTGCAGTAGCCGCACGTGCATCAACAAAGTAGTGCCAAGCGTGCGCCTGTGTCATAAGTAAAGGGCCGGCTGGCTTGACCATTAAAGGGTGCTGTAACCCCCAAAGTACACTCCAGTCCAAACCAAAAAAAAAATTATTTTCAGTGTTTGTGAATTGTGTGCGCAGTAGCCGCACGTGCATCAACAAAGTAGTGCCAAGCGTGCGCCTGTGTCATAAGTAAAGGGCCGGCTGGCTTGACCGTTAAAGGGTGCTGTATTCCCCAAAGTACACTCCAGTCCAAACCAAAAAAAAAATTATTTTCTGTGTTTGTGAATTGTGTGCGCAGTAGCCGCACGTGCATCAACAAAGTAGTGCCAAGCGTGCGCCTGTGTCATAAGTAAAGGGCCTGCTGGCTTGACCGTTAAAGGGTGCTGTAACCCCCAAAGTACACTCCAGTCCAAACCAAAAAAAAATTATTTTCTGTGTTTGTGAATTGTGTGCGCAGTAGCCGCACGTGCATCAACAAAGTAGTGCCAAGCGTGCGCCTGTGTCATAAGTAAAGGGCCGGCTGGCTTGACTGTTAAAGGGTGATGTAACCCCCAAAGTACACTCCAGTCCAAACCTAAAAAAAAATTATTTTCTGTGTATGTGAATTGTGTGCGCAGTAGCCGCACGTGCATCAACAAAGTAGTGCCAAGCGTGCGCCTGTGTCATAAGTAAAGGGCCGGCTGGCTTGACCGTTAAAGGGTGCTTTAACCCCCAAAGTACACTCCAGTCCAAACAAAAAAAAAAAATATTTTCCGTGTTTGTGAATTGTGTGCGCAGTAGCCGCACGTGCATCAACAAAGTAGTGCCAAGCGTGCGCCTGTGTCATAAGTAAAGGGCTGGCTGGCTTGACCATTAAAGGGTGCTGTAACCCCCAAAGTACACTCCAGTCCAAACCAAAAAAAAAATATTTTCTGTGTTTGTGAATTGTGTGCGCAGTAGCCGCACGTGCATCAACAAAGTAGTGCCAAGCGTGCGCCTGTGTCATAAGTAAAGGGCCGGCTGGCTTGACTGTTAAAGGGTGCTGTAACCCCCAAAGTACACTCCAGTCCAAACCAAAAAAAAAATTATTTTCTGTGTTTGTGAATTGTGTGCGCAGTAGCCGCACGTGCATCAACAAAGTAGTGCCAAGCGTGCGCCTGTGTCATAAGTAAAGGGCCGGCTGGCTTGACCGTTAAAGGGTGCTGTAACCCCCAAAGGACACTCCAGTCCAAACCAAACAAAAAAAATTTTCTGTGTTTGTGAATTGTGTGCGCAGTAGCCGCACGTGCATCAACAAAGTAGTGCCAAGCGTGCGCCTGTGTCATAAGTAAAGGGCCGGCTGGCTTGACCATTAAAGGGTGCTGTAACCCCCAATGTACTCTCCAGTCCAAACCAAAAAAAAAATAATTTTCGGTGTTTGTGAATTGTGTGCGCAGTAGCCGCACGTGCATTAACAAAGTAGTGCCAAGCGTGCGCCTGTGTCATAAGAAAAGGGCCAGCTGGCATGACCGTTAAAGGGTGCTGTAACCCCCAAAGTACACTCCAGTCCAAACCCAAAAAAAAATTATTTTCTGTGTTTGTGAATTGTGTGCGCAGTAGACGCACGTGCATCAACAAAGTAGTGCCAAGCGTGCACCTGTGTCATAAGTAAAGGGCCGGCTGGCTTGACCGTTAAAGGGTGCTGAAACCCCCAAAGTACACTCCAGTCCAAACCAAAAAAAAATTATTTTCTGTGTTTGTGAATTGTGTGCGCAGAAGCCGCACGTGCATCAACAAAGTAGTGCCAAGCGTTCGCCTGTGTCATAAGTAAAGGGCCGGCTGGCTTGACCGTTAAAGGGTGCTGTAACCCCCAAAGTACTCTCCAGTCCAAACCAAAGAAAAAATTATTTTCTGTGTTTGTGAATTGTGTGCGCAGGAGCCGCACGTGCATCAACAAAGTAGTGCCAAGCGTGCGCCTGTGTCATAAGTAATGGTCTGGCTGGCTTGACCATTAAAGGGTGCTGTAACCCCCAAAGTACACTCCAGTCTAAACCAAAAAAAAAATTATTTTCTGTGTTTGTGAATTGTGTGCGCAGAAGCCTCCACGTGCATCAACAAAGTAGTGCCAAGCGTGCGCCTGTGTCATAAGTAAAGGGCTGGCTGGCTTGACCATTAAAGGGTGCTGTAACCCCCAAAGTACACTCCAGTCCTAACCAAAAAATAAAATATTTTCTGTGTTTGTGAATTGTGTGCGCAGTAGCCGCACGTGCATCAACAAAGTAGTGCCAAGCGTGCGCCTGTGTCATAAGTAAAGGGCCGGCTGGCTTGACCGTTAAAGGGTGCTGTAACGCCCAAAGTACACTCCAGTCCAAACCAAAAAAAAAATTATTTTCTGTGTTTGTGAATTGTGTGCGCAGTAGCCGCACGTGCATCAACAATGTAGTGCCAAGCGTGCGCCTGTGTCATAAGTAAAGGGCCGGCTGGCTTGACCGTTAAAGGGTGCTGTAACCCCCAAAGTACACTCCAGTCCAAACCAAAAAAAAATTATTTTCAGTGTTTGTGAATTGTGTGCGCAGTAGCCGCACGTGCATCAACAAAGTAGTGCCAAGCGTGCGCCTGTGTCATAAGTAAAGGGCCGGCTGGCTTGACCGTTAAAGGGTGCTGTAACCCCCAAAGTACACTCCAGTCCAAACCAAAAAAAAATTATTTTCAGTGTTTGTGAATTGTGTGCGCAGTAGCCGCACGTGCATCAACAAAGTAGTGGCAAGCGTGCGCCTGTGTCATAAGTAAAGGGCCGGCTGGCTTGACTGTTAAGGGGTGCTGTAACCCCCAAACTACACTCCAGTCCAAACCAAAAAAAAAATTATTTTCTGTGTTTGTGAATTGTGTGCGCAGTAGCCGCACGTGCATCAACAAAGTAGAGCCAAGCGTGCGCCTGTGTCATAAGTAAAGGGCCGGCTGGCTTGACCATTAAAGGGTGCTGTAACCCCCAAAGTACACTCCAGTCCAAACCAAAAAAAAAATAATTTTCTGTGTTTGTGAATTGTGTGCGCAGTAGCCGCACGTGCATCAACAAAGTAGTGCCAAGCGTGCGCCTGTGTCATAAGTAAAGGGCCGGCTGGCTTGACCGTTAAAGGGTGCTGTAACCCCCAAAGTACACTCCAGTCCAAACCAAAAAAAAAATAATTTTCTGTGTTTGTGAATTGTCTACGCAGTAGCCGCACGTGCATCAGCAAAGTAGTGCCAAGCGTGCGCCTCTGTCATAAGTAAAAGGCCGGCTGGCTTGACCGTTAAAGGGTGCTGTAACCCCCAAAGTACACTCCAGTCCAAACCCAAAAAAAAATTATTTTCTGTGTTTGTGAATTGTTTGCGCAGTAGCCGCACGTGCATCAACAAAGTAGTGCCAAGCGTGCGCCTGTGTCATAAGTAAAGGGCCAGCTGGCTTGACCGTTAAAGGGTGCTGTAACCCCCAAAGTACACTCCAGTCTAAACCAAAAAAAAATTATTTTCTGTGTTTGTGAATTGTGTGCGCAGTAGCCGCACGTGCATCAACAAAGTAGTGCCAAGCGTGCGCCTGTGTCATAAGTAAAGGGCCGGCTGGCTTGACCACTAAAGGGTGCTGTAACCCCCAAAGTACACTCCAGTCCAAACCAAAAAAAAAAAATTTTCTGTGTTTGTGAATTGTGTGCGCAGTAGCCGCACGTGCATCAACAAAGTAGTGCCAAGCGTGCGCCTGTGTCATAAGTAAAGGGCCAGCTGCCTTGACCGTTAAAGGGTGCTGTAACCCCCAAAGTACACTCCAGTCCAAACCAAATAAAAAATTATTTTCTGTGTTTGTGAATTGTGTGTGCAGTAGCCACACGTGCATCAACAAAGTAGTGCCAAGCGTGCGCCTGTGTCATAAGTAAAGGGCCGGCTGGCTTGACCATTAAAGGGTGCTATAACCCCCAAAGTACACTCCAGTCCAAACCAAAAAAAAAATTATTTTCTGTGTTTGTGAATTGTGTGCGCAGTAGCCGCACATGCATCAACAAAGTAGTGCCAAGCGTGCGCCTGTGTCATAAGTAAAGGGCCGGCTGGCTTGACCGTTAAAGGGTGCTGTAACCCCCAAAGTACACTCCAGTCCAAACCAAAAAAAAAATTATTTTCTGTGTTTGTGAATTGTGTGCGCAGTAGCCGCACGTGCATCAACAAAGTAGTGCCAAGCGTGCGCCTGTGTCATAAGTAAAGGGCCGGCAGGCTTGACCGTTAAAGGGTGCTGTAACCCCCAAAGTACACTCTAGTCCAAACCAAAAAAAAAATTATTTTCTGTGTTTGTGAATTGTGTGCGCAGTAGCCGCACGTGCATCAACAATGTAGTGCCAAGCGTGCGCCTGTGTCATAAGTAAAGGGCCGGCTGGCTTGACCGTTAAAGGGTGCTGTAACCCCCAAAGTACACTCCAGTCCAAACCAAAAAAAAATTATTTTCAGTGTTTGTGAATTGTGTGCGCAGTAGCCGCACGTGCATCAACAAAGTAGTGCCAAGCGTGCGCCTGTGTCATAAGTAAAGGGCCGGCTGGCTTGACCGTTAAAGGGTGCTGTAACCCCCAAAGTACACTCCAGTCCAAACCAAAAAAAAATTATTTTCAGTGTTTGTGAATTGTGTGCGCAGTAGCCGCACGTGCATCAACAAAGTAGTGGCAAGCGTGCGCCTGTGTCATAAGTAAAGGGCCGGCTGGCTTGACCGTTAAGGGGTGCTGTAACCCCCAAAGTACACTCCAGTCCAAACCAAAAAAAAAAATATTTTCTGTGTTTGTGAATTGTGTGCGCAGTAGCCGCACGTGCATCAACAAAGTAGAGCCAAGCGTGCGCCTGTGTCATAAGTAAAGGGCCGGCTGGCTTGACCATTAAAGGGTGCTGTAACCCCCAAAGTACACTCCAGTCCAAACCAAAAAAAAAATAATTTTCTGTGTTTGTGAATTGTGTGCGCAGTAGCCGCACGTGCATCAACAAAGTAGTGCCAAGCGTGCGCCTGTGTCATAAGTAAAGGGCCGGCTGGCTTGACCGTTAAAGGGTGCTGTAACCCCCAAAGTACACTCCAGTCCAAACCAAAAAAAAAATAATTTTCTGTGTTTGTGAATTGTCTACGCAGTAGCCGCACGTGCATCAGCAAAGTAGTGCCAAGCGTGCGCCTCTGTCATAAGTAAAAGGCCGGCTGGCTTGACCGTTAAAGGGTGCTGTAACCCCCAAAGTACACTCCAGTCCAAACCCCAAAAAAAATTATTTTCTGTGTTTGTGAATTGTGTGCGCAGTAGCCGCACATGCATCAACAAAGTAGTGCCAAGCGTGCGCCTGTGTCATAAGTAAAGGGCCAGCTGGCTTGACCGTTAAAGGGTGCTGTAACCCCCAAAGTACACTCCAGTCTAAACCAAAAAAAATTATTTTCTGTGTTTGTGAATTGTGTGCGCAGTAGCCGCACGTGCATCAACAAAGTAGTGCCAAGCGTGCGCCTGTGTCATAAGTAAAGGGCCGGCTGGCTTGACCACTAAAGGGTGCTGTAACCCCCAAAGTACACTCCAGTCCAAACCAAAAAAAAAAATATTTTCTGTGTTTGTGAATTGTGTGCGCAGTAGCCGCACGTGCATCAACAAAGTAGTGCCAAGCGTGCGCCTGTGTCATAAGTAAAGGGCCAGCTGCCTTGACCGTCAAAGGGTGCTGTAACCCCAAAAGTACACTCCAGTCCAAACCAAAAAAAAAATTATTTTCTGTGTTTGTGAATTGTGTGTGCAGTAGCCGCACGTGCATCAACAAAGTAGTGCCAAGCGTGCGCCTGTGTCATAAGTAAAGGGCCGGCTGGCTTGACCATTAAAGGGTGCTGTAACCCCCAAAGTACACTCCAGTCCAAACCAAAAAAAAAATTATTTTCAGTGTTTGTGAATTGTGTGCGCAGTAGCCGCACGTGCATCAACAAAGTAGTGCCAAGCGTGCGCCTGTGTCATAAGTAAAGGGCCGGCTGGCTTGACCGTTAAAGGGTGCTGTAACCCCCAAAGTACACTCCAGTCCAAACCAAAAAAACAATTATTTTCTGTGTTTGTGAATTGTGTGCGCAGTAGCCGCACGTGCATCAACAAAGTAGTGCCAAGCGTGCGCCTGTGTCATAAGTAAAGGGCCTGCTGGCTTGACCGTTAAAGGGTGCTGTAACCCCCAAAGTACACTCCAGTCCAAACCAAAAAAAAATTATTTTCTGTGTTTGTGAATTGTGTGCGCAGTAGCCGCACGTGCATCAACAAAGTAGTGCCAAGCGTGCGCCTGTGTCATAAGTAAAGGGCCGGCTGGCTTGACTGTTAAAGGGTGCTGTAACCCCCAAAGTACACTCCAGTCCAAACCAAAAAAAAAATTATTTTCTGTATTTGTGAATTGTGTGCGCAGTAGCCGCACGTGCATCAACAAAGTAGTGCCAAGCGTGCGCCTGTGTCATAAGTAAAGGGCCGGCTGGCTTGACCGTTAAAGGGTGCTGTAACCCCCAAAGGACACTCCAGTCCAAACCAAACAAAAAAAATTTTCTGTGTTTGTGAATTGTGTGCGCAGTAGCCGCACGTGCATCAACAAAGTAGTGCCAAGCGTGCGCCTGTGTCATAAGTAAAGGGCCGGCTGGCTTGACCATTAAAGGGTGCTGTAACCCCCAAAGTACTCTCCAGTCCAAACCAAAAAAAAAATAATTTTCAGTGTTTGTGAATTGTGTGCGCAGTAGCCGCACGTGCATTAACAAAGTAGTGCCAAGCGTGCGCCTGTGTCATAAGAAAAGGGCCAGCTGGCATGACCGTTAAAGGGTGCTGTAACCCCCAAAGTACACTCCAGTCCAAACCCAAAAAAAAATTATTTTCTGTGTTTGTGAATTGTGTGCGCAGTAGACGCACGTGCATCAACAAAGTAGTGCCAAGCGTGCACCTGTGTCATAAGTAAAGGGCCGGCTGGCTTGACCGTTAAAGGGTGCTGAAACCCCCAAAGTACACTCCAGTCCAAACCAAAAAAAAATTATTTTCTGTGTTTGTGAATTGTGTGCGCAGAAGCCGCACGTGCATCAACAAAGTAGTGCCAAGCGTGCGCCTGTGTCATAAGTAAAGGGCCGGCTGGCTTGACCGTTAAAGGGTGCTGTAACCCCCAAAGTACTCTCCAGTCCAAACCAAAGAAAAAATTATTTTCTGTGTTTGTGAATTGTGTGCGCAGGAGCCGCACGTGCATCAACAAAGTAGTGCCAAGCGTGCGCCTGTGTCATAAGTAATGGTCTGGCTGGCTTGACCATTAAAGGGTGCTGTATCCCCCAAAGTACACTCCAGTCTAAACCAAAAAAAAAATTATTTTCTGTGTTTGTGAATTGTGTGCGCAGAAGCCTCCACGTGCATCAACAAAGTAGTGCCAAGCGTGCGCCTGTGTCATAAGTAAAGGGCTGGCTGGCTTGACCATTAAAGGGTGCTGTAACCCCCAAAGTACACTCCAGTCCTAACCAAAAAATAAAATATTTTCTGTGTTTGTGAATTGTGTGCGCAGTAGCCGCACGTGCATCAACAAAGTAGTGCCAAGCGTGCGCCTGTGTCATAAGTAAAGGGCCGGCTGGCTTGACCGTTAAAGGGTGCTGTAATGCCCAAAGTACACTCCAGTCCAAACCAAAAAAAAAATTATTTTCTGTGTTTGTGAATTGTGTGCGCAGTAGCCGCACGTGCATCAACAATGTAGTGCCAAGCGTGCGCCTGTGTCATAAGTAAAGGGCCGGCTGGCTTGACCGTTAAAGGGTGCTGTAACCCCCAAAGTACACTCCAGTCCAAACCAAAAAAAAATTATTTTCAGTGTTTGTGAATTGTGTGCGCAGTAGCCGCACGTGCATCAACAAAGTAGTGCCAAGCGTGCGCCTGTGTCATAAGTAAAGGGCCGGCTGGCTTGACCGTTAAAGGGTGCTGTAACCCCCAAAGTACACTCCAGTCCAAACCAAAAAAAAATTATTTTCAGTGTTTGTGAATTGTGTGCGCAGTAGCCGCACGTGCATCAACAAAGTAGTGGCAAGCGTGCGCCTGTGTCATAAGTAAAGGGCCGGCTGGCTTGACCGTTAAGGGGTGCTGTAACCCCCAAAGTACACTCCAGTCCAAACCAAAAAAAAAATTATTTTCTGTGTTTGTGAATTGTGTGCGCAGTAGCCGCACGTGCATCAACAAAGTAGAGCCAAGCGTGCGCCTGTGTCATAAGTAAAGGGCCGGCTGGCTTGACCATTAAAGGGTGCTGTAACCCCCAAAGTACACTCCAGTCCAAACCAAAAAAAAAATAATTTTCTGTGTTTGTGAATTGTGTGCGCAGTAGCCGCACGTGCATCAACAAAGTAGTGCCAAGCGTGCGCCTGTGTCATAAGTAAAGGGCCGGCTGGCTTGACCGTTAAAGGGTGCTGTAACCCCCAAAGTACACTCCAGTCCAAACCAAAAAAAAAATAATTTTCTGTGTTTGTGAATTGTCTACGCAGTAGCCGCACGTGCATCAGCAAAGTAGTGCCAAGCGTGCGCCTCTGTCATAAGTAAAAGGCCGGCTGGCTTGACCGTTAAAGGGTGCTGTAACCCCCAAAGTACACTCCAGTCCAAACCCAAAAAAAAATTATTTTCTGTGTTTGTGAATTGTTTGCGCAGTAGCCGCACGTGCATCAACAAAGTAGTGCCAAGCGTGCGCCTGTGTCATAAGTAAAGGGCCAGCTAGCTTGACCGTTAAAGGGTGCTGTAACCCCCAAAGTACACTCCAGTCTAAACCAAAAAAAAATTATTTTCTGTGTTTGTGAATTGTGTGCGCAGTAGCCGCACGTGCATCAACAAAGTAGTGCCAAGCGTGCGCCTGTGTCATAAGTAAAGGGCCGGCTGGCTTGACCACTAAAGGGTGCTGTAACCCCCAAAGTACACTCCAGTCCAAACCAAAAAAAAAAAAATTTTCTGTGTTTGTGAATTGTGTGCGCAGTAGCCGCACGTGCATCAACAAAGTAGTGCCAAGCGTGCGCCTGTGTCATAAGTAAAGGGCCAGCTGCCTTGACCGTTAAAGGGTGCTGTAACCCCCAAAGTACACTCCAGTCCAAACCAAAAAAAAAATTATTTTCTGTGTTTGTGAATTGTGTGTGCAGTAGCCGCACGTGCATCAACAAAGTAGTGCCAAGCGTGCGCCTGTGTCATAAGTAAAGGGCCGGCTGGCTTGACCATTAAAGGGTGCTATAACCCCCAAAGTACACTCCAGTCCAAACCAAAAAAAAAATTATTTTCTGTGTTTGTGAATTGTGTGCGCAGTAGCCGCACATGCATCAACAAAGTAGTGCCAAGCGTGCGCCTGTGTCATAAGTAAAGGGCCGGCAGGCTTGACCGTTAAAGGGTGCTGTAACCCCCAAAGTACACTCCAGTCCAAACCAAAAAAAAATTATTTTCTGTGGTTGTGAATTGTGTGCGCAGTAGCCGCACATGCATCAACAAAGTAGTGCCAAGCGTGCGCCTGTGTCATAAGTAAAGGGCCTGCTGGCTTGACCGTTAAAGGGTGCTGTAACCCCCAAAGTACACTCCAGTCCAAACCAAAAAAAAATTATTTTCTGTGTTTGTGAATTGTGTGCGCAGTAGCCGCACGTGCATCAACAAAGTAGTGCCAAGCGTGCGCCTGTGTCATAAGTAAAGGGCCGGCTGGCTTGCCTGTTAAAGGGTGATGTAACCCCCAAAGTACACTCCAGTCCAAACCTAAAAAAAAATTATTTTCTGTGTATGTGAATTGTGTGCGCAGTAGCCGCACGTGCATCAACAAAGTAGTGCCAAGCGTACGCCTGTGTCATAAGTAAAGGGCCGGCTGGCTTGACCGTTAAAGGGTGCTGTAACCCCCAAAGTACACTCCAGTCCAAACAAAAAAAAAAATTATTTTCCGTGTTTGTGAATTGTGTGCGCACTAGCCGCACGTGCATCAACAAAGTAGTGCCAAGCGTGCGCCTGTGTCATAAGTAAAGGGCTGGCTGGCTTGACCATTAAAGGGTGCTGTAACCCCCAAAGTACACTCCAGTCCAAACCAAAAAAAAAATATTTTCTGTGTTTGTGAATTGTGTGCGCAGTAGCCGCACGTGCATCAACAAAGTAGTGGCAAGCGTGCGCCTGTGTCATAAGTAAAGGGCCGGCTGGCTTGACTGTTAAGGGGTGCTGTAACCCCCAAACTACACTCCAGTCCAAACCAAAAAAAAAATTATTTTCTGTGTTTGTGAATTGTGTGCGCAGTAGCCGCACGTGCATCAACAAAGTAGAGCCAAGCGTGCGCCTGTGTCATAAGTAAAGGGCCGGCTGGCTTGACCATTAAAGGGTGCTGTAACCCCCAAAGTACACTCCAGTCCAAACCAAAAAAAAAATAATTTTCTGTGTTTGTGAATTGTGTGCGCAGTAGCCGCACGTGCATCAACAAAGTAGTGCCAAGCGTGCGCCTGTGTCATAAGTAAAGGGCCGGCTGGCTTGACCGTTAAAGGGTGCTGTAACCCCCAAAGTACACTCCAGTCCAAACCAAAAAAAAAATAATTTTCTGTGTTTGTGAATTGTCTACGCAGTAGCCGCACGTGCATCAGCAAAGTAGTGCCAAGCGTGCGCCTCTGTCATAAGTAAAAGGCCGGCTGGCTTGACCGTTAAAGGGTGCTGTAACCCCCAAAGTACACTCCAGTCCAAACCCAAAAAAAAATTATTTTCTGTGTTTGTGAATTGTTTGCGCAGTAGCCGCACGTGCATCAACAAAGTAGTGCCAAGCGTGCGCCTGTGTCATAAGTAAAGGGCCAACTGGCTTGACCGTTAAAGGGTGCTGTAACCCCCAAAGTACACTCCAGTCTAAACCAAAAAAAAATTATTTTCTGTGTTTGTGAATTGTGTGCGCAGTAGCCGCACGTGCATCAACAAAGTAGTGCCAAGCGTGCGCCTGTGTCATAAGTAAAGGGCCGGCTGGCTTGACCACTAAAGGGTGCTGTAACCCCCAAAGTACACTCCAGTCCAAACCAAAAAAAAAAAATTTTCTGTGTTTGTGAATTGTGTGCGCAGTAGCCGCACGTGCATCAACAAAGTAGTGCCAAGCGTGCGCCTGTGTCATAAGTAAAGGGCCAGCTGCCTTGACCGTTAAAGGGTGCTGTAACCCCCAAAGTACACTCCAGTCCAAACCAAATAAAAAATTATTTTCTGTGTTTGTGAATTGTGTGTGCAGTAGCCACACGTGCATCAACAAAGTAGTGCCAAGTGTGCGCCTGTGTCATAAGTAAAGGGCCGGCTGGCTTGACCATTAAAGGGTGCTATAACCCCCAAAGTACACTCCAGTCCAAACCAAAAAAAAAATTATTTTCTGTGTTTGTGAATTGTGTGCGCAGTAGCCGCACATGCATCAACAAAGTAGTGCCAAGCGTGCGCCTGTGTCATAAGTAAAGGGCCGGCTGGCTTGACCGTTAAAGGGTGCTGTAACCCCCAAAGTACACTCCAGTCCAAACCAAAAAAAAAATTATTTTCTGTGTTTGTGAATTGTGTGCGCAGTAGCCGCACGTGCATCAACAAAGTAGTGCCAAGCGTGCGCCTGTGTCATAAGTAAAGGGCCGGCAGGCTTGACCGTTAAAGGGTGCTGTAACCCCCAAAGTACACTCTAGTCCAAACCAAAAAAAAAATTATTTTCTGTGTTTGTGAATTGTGTGCGCAGTAGCCGCACGTGCATCAACAATGTAGTGCCAAGCGTGCGCCTGTGTCATAAGTAAAGGGCCGGCTGGCTTGACCGTTAAAGGGTGCTGTAACCCCCAAAGTACACTCCAGTCCAAACCAAAAAAAAATTATTTTCAGTGTTTGTGAATTGTGTGCGCAGTAGCCGCACGTGCATCAACAAAGTAGTGCCAAGCGTGCGCCTGTGTCATAAGTAAAGGGCCGGCTGGCTTGACCGTTAAAGGGTGCTGTAACCCCCAAAGTACACTCCAGTCCAAACCAAAAAAAAATTATTTTCAGTGTTTGTGAATTGTGTGCGCAGTAGCCGCACGTGCATCAACAAAGTAGTGGCAAGCGTGCGCCTGTGTCATAAGTAAAGGGCCGGCTGGCTTGACCGTTAAGGGGTGCTGTAACCCCCAAAGTACACTCCAGTCCAAACCAAAAAAAAAAATATTTTCTGTGTTTGTGAATTGTGTGCGCAGTAGCCGCACGTGCATCAACAAAGTAGAGCCAAGCGTGCGCCTGTGTCATAAGTAAAGGGCCGGCTGGCTTGACCATTAAAGGGTGCTGTAACCCCCAAAGTACACTCCAGTCCAAACCAAAAAAAAAATAATTTTCTGTGTTTGTGAATTGTGTGCGCAGTAGCCGCACGTGCATCAACAAAGTAGTGCCAAGCGTGCGCCTGTGTCATAAGTAAAGGGCCGGCTGGCTTGACCGTTAAAGGGTGCTGTAACCCCCAAAGTACACTCCAGTCCAAACCAAAAAAAAAATAATTTTCTGTGTTTGTGAATTGTCTACGCAGTAGCCGCACGTGCATCAGCAAAGTAGTGCCAAGCGTGCGCCTCTGTCATAAGTAAAAGGCCGGCTGGCTTGACCGTTAAAGGGTGCTGTAACCCCCAAAGTACACTCCAGTCCAAACCCAAAAAAAAATTATTTTCTGTGTTTGTGAATTGTGTGCGCAGTAGCCGCACATGCATCAACAAAGTAGTGCCAAGCGTGCGCCTGTGTCATAAGTAAAGGGCCAGCTGGCTTGACCGTTAAAGGGTGCTGTAACCCCCAAAGTACACTCCAGTCTAAACCAAAAAAAAATTATTTTCTGTGTTTGTGAATTGTGTGCGCAGTAGCCGCACGTGCATCAACAAAGTAGTGCCAAGCGTGCGCCTGTGTCATAAGTAAAGGGCCGGCTGGCTTGACCACTAAAGGGTGCTGTAACCCCCAAAGTACACTCCAGTCCAAACCAAAAAAAAAAATATTTTCTGTGTTTGTGAATTGTGTGCGCAGTAGCCGCACGTGCATCAACAAAGTAGTGCCAAGCGTGCGCCTGTGTCATAAGTAAAGGGCCAGCTGCCTTGACCGTCAAAGGGTGCTGTAACCCCAAAAGTACACTCCAGTCCAAACCAAAAAAAAAATTATTTTCTGTGTTTGTGAATTGTGTGTGCAGTAGCCGCACGTGCATCAACAAAGTAGTGCCAAGCGTGCGCCTGTGTCATAAGTAAAGGGCCGGCTGGCTTGACCATTAAAGGGTGCTGTAACCCCCAAAGTACACTCCAGTCCAAACCAAAAAAAAAATTATTTTCAGTGTTTGTGAATTGTGTGCGCAGTAGCCGCACGTGCATCAACAAAGTAGTGCCAAGCGTGCGCCTGTGTCATAAGTAAAGGGCCGGCTGGCTTGACCGTTAAAGGGTGCTGTAACCCCCAAAGTACACTCCAGTCCAAACCAAAAAAACAATTATTTTCTGTGTTTGTGAATTGTGTGCGCAGTAGCCGCACGTGCATCAACAAAGTAGTGCCAAGCGTGCGCCTGTGTCATAAGTAAAGGGCCTGCTGGCTTGACCGTTAAAGGGTGCTGTAACCCCCAAAGTACACTCCAGTCCAAACCAAAAAAAAATTATTTTCTGTGTTTGTGAATTGTGTGCGCAGTAGCCGCACGTGCATCAACAAAGTAGTGCCAAGCGTGCGCCTGTGTCATAAGTAAAGGGCCGGCTGGCTTGACTGTTAAAGGGTGCTGTAACCCCCAAAGTACACTCCAGTCCAAACCAAAAAAAAAATTATTTTCTGTATTTGTGAATTGTGTGCGCAGTAGCCGCACGTGCATCAACAAAGTAGTGCCAAGCGTGCGCCTGTGTCATAAGTAAAGGGCCGGCTGGCTTGACCGTTAAAGGGTGCTGTAACCCCCAAAGGACACTCCAGTCCAAACCAAACAAAAAAAATTTTCTGTGTTTGTGAATTGTGTGCGCAGTAGCCGCACGTGCATCAACAAAGTAGTGCCAAGCGTGCGCCTGTGTCATAAGTAAAGGGCCGGCTGGCTTGACCATTAAAGGGTGCTGTAACCCCCAAAGTACTCTCCAGTCCAAACCAAAAAAAAAATAATTTTCAGTGTTTGTGAATTGTGTGCGCAGTAGCCGCACGTGCATTAACAAAGTAGTGCCAAGCGTGCGCCTGTGTCATAAGAAAAGGGCCAGCTGGCATGACCGTTAAAGGGTGCTGTAACCCCCAAAGTACACTCCAGTCCAAACCCAAAAAAAAATTATTTTCTGTGTTTGTGAATTGTGTGCGCAGTAGACGCACGTGCATCAACAAAGTAGTGCCAAGCGTGCACCTGTGTCATAAGTAAAGGGCCGGCTGGCTTGACCGTTAAAGGGTGCTGAAACCCCCAAAGTACACTCCAGTCCAAACCAAAAAAAAATTATTTTCTGTGTTTGTGAATTGTGTGCGCAGAAGCCGCATGTGCATCAACAAAGTAGTGCCAAGCGTGCGCCTGTGTCATAAGTAAAGGGCCGGCTGGCTTGACCGTTAAAGGGTGCTGTAACCCCCAAAGTACTCTCCAGTCCAAACCAAAGAAAAAATTATTTTCTGTGTTTGTGAATTGTGTGCGCAGGAGCCGCACGTGCATCAACAAAGTAGTGCCAAGCGTGCGCCTGTGTCATAAGTAATGGTCTGGCTGGCTTGACCATTAAAGGGTGCTGTATCCCCCAAAGTACACTCCAGTCTAAACCAAAAAAAAAATTATTTTCTGTGTTTGTGAATTGTGTGCGCAGAAGCCTCCACGTGCATCAACAAAGTAGTGCCAAGCGTGCGCCTGTGTCATAAGTAAAGGGCTGGCTGGCTTGACCATTAAAGGGTGCTGTAACCCCCAAAGTACACTCCAGTCCTAACCAAAAAATAAAATATTTTCTGTGTTTGTGAATTGTGTGCGCAGTAGCCGCACGTGCATCAACAAAGTAGTGCCAAGCGTGCGCCTGTGTCATAAGTAAAGGGCCGGCTGGCTTGACCGTTAAAGGGTGCTGTAATGCCCAAAGTACACTCCAGTCCAAACCAAAAAAAAAATTATTTTCTGTGTTTGTGAATTGTGTGCGCAGTAGCCGCACGTGCATCAACAATGTAGTGCCAAGCGTGCGCCTGTGTCATAAGTAAAGGGCCGGCTGGCTTGACCGTTAAAGGGTGCTGTAACCCCCAAAGTACACTCCAGTCCAAACCAAAAAAAAATTATTTTCAGTGTTTGTGAATTGTGTGCGCAGTAGCCGCACGTGCATCAACAAAGTAGTGCCAAGCGTGCGCCTGTGTCATAAGTAAAGGGCCGGCTGGCTTGACCGTTAAAGGGTGCTGTAACCCCCAAAGTACACTCCAGTCCAAACCAAAAAAAAATTATTTTCAGTGTTTGTGAATTGTGTGCGCAGTAGCCGCACGTGCATCAACAAAGTAGTGGCAAGCGTGCGCCTGTGTCATAAGTAAAGGGCCGGCTGGCTTGACCGTTAAGGGGTGCTGTAACCCCCAAAGTACACTCCAGTCCAAACCAAAAAAAAAATTATTTTCTGTGTTTGTGAATTGTGTGCGCAGTAGCCGCACGTGCATCAACAAAGTAGAGCCAAGCGTGCGCCTGTGTCATAAGTAAAGGGCCGGCTGGCTTGACCATTAAAGGGTGCTGTAACCCCCAAAGTACACTCCAGTCCAAACCAAAAAAAAAATAATTTTCTGTGTTTGTGAATTGTGTGCGCAGTAGCCGCACGTGCATCAACAAAGTAGTGCCAAGCGTGCGCCTGTGTCATAAGTAAAGGGCCGGCTGGCTTGACCGTTAAAGGGTGCTGTAACCCCCAAAGTACACTCCAGTCCAAACCAAAAAAAAAATAATTTTCTGTGTTTGTGAATTGTCTACGCAGTAGCCGCACGTGCATCAGCAAAGTAGTGCCAAGCGTGCGCCTCTGTCATAAGTAAAAGGCCGGCTGGCTTGACCGTTAAAGGGTGCTGTAACCCCCAAAGTACACTCCAGTCCAAACCCAAAAAAAAATTATTTTCTGTGTTTGTGAATTGTTTGCGCAGTAGCCGCACGTGCATCAACAAAGTAGTGCCAAGCGTGCGCCTGTGTCATAAGTAAAGGGCCAGCTAGCTTGACCGTTAAAGGGTGCTGTAACCCCCAAAGTACACTCCAGTCTAAACCAAAAAAAAATTATTTTCTGTGTTTGTGAATTGTGTGCGCAGTAGCCGCACGTGCATCAACAAAGTAGTGCCAAGCGTGCGCCTGTGTCATAAGTAAAGGGCCGGCTGGCTTGACCACTAAAGGGTGCTGTAACCCCCAAAGTACACTCCAGTCCAAACCAAAAAAAAAAAAATTTTCTGTGTTTGTGAATTGTGTGCGCAGTAGCCGCACGTGCATCAACAAAGTAGTGCCAAGCGTGCGCCTGTGTCATAAGTAAAGGGCCAGCTGCCTTGACCGTTAAAGGGTGCTGTAACCCCCAAAGTACACTCCAGTCCAAACCAAAAAAAAAATTATTTTCTGTGTTTGTGAATTGTGTGTGCAGTAGCCGCACGTGCATCAACAAAGTAGTGCCAAGCGTGCGCCTGTGTCATAAGTAAAGGGCCGGCTGGCTTGACCATTAAAGGGTGCTATAACCCCCAAAGTACACTCCAGTCCAAACCAAAAAAAAAATTATTTTCTGTGTTTGTGAATTGTGTGCGCAGTAGCCGCACATGCATCAACAAAGTAGTGCCAAGCGTGCGCCTGTGTCATAAGTAAAGGGCCGGCAGGCTTGACCGTTAAAGGGTGCTGTAACCCCCAAAGTACACTCCAGTCCAAACCAAAAAAAAATTATTTTCTGTGGTTGTGAATTGTGTGCGCAGTAGCCGCACATGCATCAACAAAGTAGTGCCAAGCGTGCGCCTGTGTCATAAGTAAAGGGCCTGCTGGCTTGACCGTTAAAGGGTGCTGTAACCCCCAAAGTACACTCCAGTCCAAACCAAAAAAAAATTATTTTCTGTGTTTGTGAATTGTGTGCGCAGTAGCCGCACGTGCATCAACAAAGTAGTGCCAAGCGTGCGCCTGTGTCATAAGTAAAGGGCCGGCTGGCTTGCCTGTTAAAGGGTGATGTAACCCCCAAAGTACACTCCAGTCCAAACCTAAAAAAAAATTATTTTCTGTGTATGTGAATTGTGTGCGCAGTAGCCGCACGTGCATCAACAAAGTAGTGCCAAGCATACGCCTGTGTCATAAGTAAAGGGCCGGCTGGCTTGACCGTTAAAGGGTGCTGTAACCCCCAAAGTACACTCCAGTCCAAACAAAAAAAAAAATTATTTTCCGTGTTTGTGAATTGTGTGCGCAGTAGCCGCACGTGCATCAACAAAGTAGTGCCAAGCGTGCGCCTGTGTCATAAGTAAAGGGCTGGCTGGCTTGACCATTAAAGGGTGCTGTAACCCCCAAAGTACACTCCAGTCCAAACCAAAAAAAAAATATTTTCTGTGTTTGTGAATTGTGTGCGCAGTAGCCGCACGTGCATCAACAAAGTAGTGCCAAGCGTGCGCCTGTGTCATAAGTAAAGGGCCGGCTGGCTTGACTGTTAAAGGGTGCTGTAACCCCCAAAGTACACTCCAGTCCAAACCAAAAAAAAAATTATTTTCTGTGTTTGTGAATTGTGTGCGCAGTAGCCGCACGTGCATCAACAAAGTAGTGCCAAGCGTGCGCCTGTGTCATAAGTAAAGGGCCGGCTGGCTTGACCATTAAAGGGTGCTGTAACCCCCAAAGTACACTCCAGTCCAAACCAAAAAAAAAATTATTTTCTGTGTTTGTGAATTGTGTGTGCAGTAGCCGAACGTGCATCAACAAAGTAGTGCCAAGCATGCGCCTGTGTCATAAGTAAAGGGCCGGCTGGCTTGACCATTAAAGGGTGCTGTAACCCACAAATTACACTCCAGTCCAAACCAAAAAAAAAATTATTTTCTGTGTTTGTGAATTGTGTGCGCAGTAGCCGCACGTGCATCAACAAAGTAGTGCGAAGGGTTCGCCTGTGTCATAAGTAATGGGCCAGCTGGCTTGACCATTAAAGGGTGCTGTAACCGCCAAAGTACACTCCAGTCCAAACCAAAAAAAAATTATTTTCTGTGTTTGTGAATTGTGTGCGCAGTAGCCGCACATGCATCAACAAAGTAGTGCCAAGCGTGCGCCTGTGTCATAAGTAAAGGGCCGGCTGGCTTGACCGTTAAAGGGTGCTGTAACCCCCAAAGTACACTCCAGTCCAAACCAAAAAAAAAATTATTTTCTGTGTTTGTGAATTGTGTGCGCAGTAGTCGCACGTGCATCAGCAAAGTAGTGCCAAGCGTGCGCCTGTGTCATAAGTAAAGGGATGGCTGGCTTGACCGTTAAAGGGTGCTGTAACCCCCAAAGTACACTCCAGTCCAAACCCAAAAAAAAATTATTTTCTGTGTTTGTGAATTGTGTGCGCAGTAGCCGCACGTGCACCAACAAAGTAGTGCCAAGCGTGCGCCTGTGTCATAAGTAAAGGGCCGGCTGGCTTGACCGTTAAAGGGTGCTGTAACCCCCAAAGTACACTCCAGTCCAAACCAAAAAAAAATTATTTTCAGTGTTTGTGAATTGTGTGCGCAGTAGCAGCACGTGCATCAACAAAGTAGTACCAAGCGTGCGCCTGTGTCATAAGTAAAGCGCCGGCTGGCTTGACTGTTAAGGGGTGCTGTAACCCCCAAAGTACACTCCAGTCCAAACCAAAAAAAAAAATATTTTATGTGTTTGTGAATTGTGTGCGCAGTAGCCGCACGTGCATCAGCAAAGTAGTGCCAAGCGTGCGCCTCTGTCATAAGTAAAGGGCCGGCTGGCTTGACCGTTAAAGGGTGCTGTAACCCCCAAAGTACACTCCAGTCCAAACCAAAAAAAAATAATTTTCTGTGTTTGTGAATTGTGTGCGCAGTAGCTGCACGTGCATCAACAAAGTAGTGCCAAGCGTGCGCCTGTGTCATAAGTAAAGGGCCGGCAGGCTTGACCGTTAAAGGGTGCTGTAACCCCCAAAGTACACTCCAGTCCAAACCCAAAAAAAAATTATTTTCTGTGTTTGTGAATTGTGTGCGCAGTAGCCGCACGTGCATCAACAAAGTAGTGCCAAGCGTGCGCCTGTGTCATAAGTAAAGGGCCAGCTGGCTTGACCGTTAAAGGGTGCTGTAACCCCCAAAGTACACTCCAGTCCAAACCAAAAAAAAATTATTTTCTGTGTTTGTGAATTGTGTGCGCAGTAGCCGCACGTGCATCAACAAAATAGTGCCAAGCGTGCGCCTGTGTCATAAGTAAAGGGCCGGCTGGCTTGACCATTAAAGGGTGCTGTAACCCCCAAAGTACTCTCCAGTCCAAACCAAAAAAAAAATTATTTTCCGTGTTTGTGAATTGTGTGCGCAGTAGCCACACGTGCATCAACAAAGTAGTGCCAAGCGTGCGCCTGTGTCATAAGTAAAGGGCCGGCTGGCTTGACCATTAAAGGGTGCTGTAACCCCCAAAGTACACTCCAGTCCAAACCAAAAAAAAAATTATTTTCTGTGTTTGTGAATTGTGTGCGCAGTAGCCGCACGTGCATCAACAAAGTAGTGCCAAGCGTGCGCCTGTGTCATAAGTAAAGGGCCGGCTGGCTTGACTGTTAAAGGGTGCTGTAACCCCCAAAGTACACTCCAGACCAAGCCAAAAAAAAAATTATTTTCTGTGTTTGTGAATTGTGTGCGCAGTAGCCGCACGTGCATCAACAAAGTAGTGCCAAGCGTGCGCCTGTGTCATAAGTAATGGGCCAGCTGGCTTGACCATTAAAGGGTGCTGTAACCCCCAAAGTACACTCCAGTCCAATACAAAAAAAAAATTATTTTCTGTGTTTGTGAATTGTGTGCGCAGTAGCCGCACGTGCATCAACAAAGTAGTGCCAAGCGTGCGCCTGTGTCATAAGTAAAGGGCCGGCTGGCTTGACCATTAAAGGGTGCTGTAACCCCCAAAGTACACTCCAGTCCAAACCAAAAAAAAAATTATTTTCTGTGTTTGTGAATTGTGTGCGCAGTAGCCGCACGTGCATCAACAAAGTAGTGCCAAGCGTGCGCCTGTGTCATAAGTAAAGGGCCGGCTGGCTTGACTGTTAAAGGGTGCTGTAACCCCCAAAGTACACTCCAGACCAAACCAAAAAAAAAATTATTTTCTGTGTTTGTGAATTGTGTGCGCAGTAGCCGCACGTGCATCAACAAAGTAGTGCCAAGCGTGCGCCTGTGTCATAAGTAATGGGCCAGCTGGCTTGACCATTAAAGGGTGCTGTAACCCCCAAAGTACACTCCAGTCCAAACCAAAAAAAAAATTATTTTCTGTGTTTGTGAATTGTGTGCGCAGTAGCCGCACGTGCATCAACAAAGTAGTGCCAAGCGTGCGCCTGTGTCATAAGTAAAGGGCCGGCTGGCTTGACCGTTAAAGGGTGCTGTAACCCCCAAAGTACACTCCAGTCCAAACCAAAAAAAAAATAATTTTCTGTGTTTGTGAATTGTGTGCGCAGTAGCCGCACGTGCATCAACAAAGTAGTGCCAAGCGTGCGCCTGTGTCATAAGTAAAGGGCCGGCTGGCTTGACCGTTAAAGGGTGCTGTAACCCCCAAAGTACACTCCAGTCCAAACCAAAAAAAAAATTATTTTCTGTGTTTGTGAATTGTGTGTGCAGTAGCCGCACGTGCATCAACAAAGTAGTGCCAAGCGTGCGCCTGTGTCATAAGTAAAGGGCCGGCTGGCTTGACCGTTAAAGGGTGCTGTAACCCCCAAAGTACACTCCAGTCCAAACCAAAAAAAAAATTATTTTCTGTGTTTGTGAATTGTGTGCGCAGTAGCCGCACGTGCATCAACAAAGTAGTGCCAAGCATGCGCCTGTGTCATAAGTAAAGGGCCGGCTGGCTTGACCGTTAAAGGGTGCTGTAACCCCCAAAGTACACTCCAGTCCAAACCAAAAAAAAAATTATTTTCTGTGTTTGTGAATTGTGTGCGCAGTAGCAGCACGTGCATCAACAAAGTAGTGCCAAGCGTGCGCCTGTGTCATAAGTAAAGGGCCGGCAGGCTTAACCGTTAAAGGGTGATGTAACCCCCAAAGTACACTCCAGTCCAAACCGAAAAAAAAATAATTTTCTGTGTTTGTGAATTGTGTGCGCAGTAGCCGCACGTGCATCAACAAAGTAGTGCCAAGCGTGCGCCTGTGTCATAAGTAAAGGGCCTGCTGGCTTGACCGTTAAAGGGTGCTGTAACCCCCAAAGTACACTCCAGTCCAAACCAAAAAAAAAATTTTTTTCTGTGTTTGTGAATTGTGTGCGCAGTAGCCGCATGTGCATCAACAAAGTAGTGCCAAGCGTGCGCCTGTGTCATAAGTAAAGGGCCGGCTGGCTTGACTGTTAAAGGGTGATGTAACCCCCAAAGTACACTCCAGTCCAAACCTAAAAAAAAATTATTTTCTGTGTATGTGAATTGTGTGCGCAGTAGCCGCAAGTGCATCAACAAAGTAGTGCCAAGCGTGCGCCTGTGTCATAAGTAAAGGGCCGGCTGGCTTGACCATTAAAGTGTGCTGTAACCCCAAAGTACACTCCAGTCCAAACCAAAAAAAAAAATATTTTCTGTGTTTGTGAATTGTGTGCGCAGTAGCCGCACGTGCATCAACAAAGTAGTGCCAAGCGTGCGCCTGTGTCATAAGTAAATGGCTGGCTGGCTTGACCGTTAAAGGGTGCTGTAACCCCCAAAGTACACTCCAGTCCAAACCAAAAAAAAATTATTTTCTGTGTTTGTGAATTGTGTGCGCAGTAGCCGCACGTGCATCAACAAAGTAGTGCCAAGCGTGCGCCTGTGTCATAAGTAATGGGCCGGCTGGCTTGACCATTAAAGGGTGCTGTAACCCCCAAAGTACACTCCAGTCCAAACCAAAAAAAAAATTATTTTCTGTGTTTGTGAATTGTGTGCGCAGTAGTCGCACGTGCATCAGTAAAGTAGTGCCAAGCGTGCGCCTGTGTCATAAGTAAAGGGACGGCTGGCTTGACCGTTAAAGGGTGCTGTAACCCCCAAAGTACACTCCAGTCCAAACCCAAAAAAAAATGATTTTCTGTGTTTGTGAATTGTGTGCGCAGTAGCCGCACGTGCACCAACAAAGTAGTGCCAAGCGTGCGCCTGTGTCATAAGTAAAGGGCCGGCTGGCTTGACCGTTAAAGGGTGCTGTAACCCCCAAAGTACACTCCAGTCCAAACCAAAAAAGAATTATTTTCTGTGTTTGTGAATTGTGTGCGCAGTAGCAGCACGTGCATCAACAAAGTAGTGCCAAGCGTGCGCCTGTGTCATAAGTAAAGGGCCGGCTGGCTTGACCGTTAAAGGGAGCTGTAACCCCCAAAGTACACTCCAGTCCAAACCAAAAAAAAAATTATTTTCCGTGTTTGTGAATTGTGTGCGCAGTAGCCGCACGTGCATCAACAAAGTAGTGCCAAGCGTGCGCCTGTGTCATAAGTAAAGGGCCGGCTGGCTTGACCATTAAAGGGTGCTGTAACCCCCAAAGTACACTCCAGTCCAAACCAAAAAAAAAATTATTTTCTGTGTTTGTGAATTGTGTGCGCAGTAGCCGCACGTGCATCAACAAAGTAGTGCCAAGCGTGCGCCTGTGTCATAAGTAAAGGGCCGGCTGGCTTGACTGTTAAAGGGTGCTGTAACCCCCAAAGTACACTCCAGTCCAAACCAAAAAAAAAATAATTTTCTGTGTTTGTGAATTGTGTGCGCAGTAGCCGCACGTGCATCAACAAAGTAGTGCCAAGCGTGCGCCTGTGTCATAAGTAAAGGGCCGGCTGGCTTGACCGTTAAAGGGTGCTGTAACCCCCAAAGTACACTCCAGTCCAAACCTAAAAAAAATTATTTTCTGTGTTTGTGAATTGTGTGTGCAGTAGCAGCATGTGCATCAACAAAGTAGTGCCAAGCGTGCGCCTGTGTCATAAGTAAAGGGCCGGCTGGCTTGACCGTTAAAGGGTGCTGTAACCCCCAAAGTACACTCCAGTCCAAACCAAAAAAAAAATTATTTTCTGTGTTTGTGAATTGTGTGCGCAGTAGCCGCACGTGCATCAACAAAGTAGTGCCAAGCATGCGCCTGTGTCATAAGTAAAGGGCCGGCTGGCTTGACCGTTAAAGGGTGCTGTAACCCCCAAAGTACACTCCAGTCCAAACCAAAAAAAAAATTATTTTCTGTGTTTGTGAATTGTGTGCGCAGTAGCAGCACGTGCATCAACAAAGTAGTGCCAAGCGTGCGCCTGTGTCATAAGTAAAGGGCCGGCAGGCTTAACCGTTAAAGGGTGCTGTAACCCCCAAAGTACACTCCAGTCCAAACCAAAAAAAAAATTATTTTCTGTGTTTGTGAATTGTGTGCGCAGTAGCCGCACGTGCATCAACAAAGTAGTGCCAAGCGTGCGCCTGTGTCATAAGTAAAGGGCCTGCTGGCTTGACCGTTAAAGGGTGCTGTAACCCCCAAAGTACACTCCAGTCTAAACCAAATAAAAAATTATTTTCTGTGTTTGTGAATTGTGTGCGCAGTAGCCGCATGTGCATCAACAAAGTAGTGCCAAGCGTGCGCCTGTGTCATAAGTAAAGGGCCGGCTGGCTTGACTGTTAAAGGGTGATGTAACCCCCAAAGTACACTCCAGTCCAAACCTAAAAAAAAATTATTTTCTGTGTATGTGAATTGTGTGCGCAGTAGCCGCACGTCCATCAACAAAGTAGTGCCAAGCGTGCACCTGTGTCATAAGTAAAGGGCCGGCTGGCTTGACCGTTAAAGGGAGCTGTAACCCCCAAAGTACACTCCAGTCCAAACCAAAAAAAAAATTATTTTCCGTGTTTGTGAATTGTGTGCGCAGTAGAAACACGTGCATCAACAAAGTAGTGCCAAGCGTGCGCCTGTGTCATAAGTAAAGGGCCGGCTGGCTTGACCATTAAAGGGTGCTGTAACCCCCAAAGTACACTCCAGTCCAAACCAAAAAAAAAATTATTTTCTGTGTTTGTGAATTGTGTGCGCAGTAGCCGCACGTGCATCAACAAAGTAGTGCCAAGCGTGCGCCTGTGTCATAAGTAAAGGGCCGGCTGGCTTGACTGTTAAAGGGTGCTGTAACCCCCAAAGTACACTCCAGACCAAACCAAAAAAAAATTATTTTCTGTGTTTGTGAATTGTGTGCGCAGTAGCCGCACGTGCATCAACAAAGTAGTGCCAAGCGTGCGCCTGTGTCATAAGTAATGGGCCGGCTGGCTTGACCATTAAAGGGTGCTGTAACCCCCAAAGTACACTCCAGTCCAATCCCAAAAAAAAATTATTTTCTGTGTTTGTGAACTGTGTGCGCAGTAGCCGCACGTGCATCAACAATGTAGTGCCAAGCGTGCGCCTGTGTCATAAGTAAAGGGCCGGCTGGCTTGACCATTAAAGGGTGCTGTAACCCCCAAAGTACACTCCAGTCCAAACCAAAAAAAAAATTATTTTCTGTGTTTGTGAATTGTGTGCGCAGTAGCCGCACGTGCATCAACAAAGTAGTGCCAAGCGTGCGCCTGTGTCATAAGTAAAGGGCCGGCTGGCTTGACCGTTAAAGGGTGCTGTAACCCCCAAAGTACACTCCAGTCCAAACCAAAAAAAAAATTATTTTCTGTGTTTGTGAATTGTGTGCGCAGTAGTCGCACGTGCATCAGCAAAGTAGTGCCAAGCGTGCGCCTGTGTCATAAGTAAAGGGACGGCTGGCTTGACCGTTAAAGGGTGCTGTAACCCCCAAAGTACACTCCAGTCCAAACCCAAAAAAAAATTATTTTCTGTGTTTGTGAATTGTGTGCGCAGTAGCCGCACGTACATCAACAAAGTAGTGCCAAGCGTGCGCCTGTGTCATAAGTAAAGGGCCAGCTGGCTTGACCGTTAAAGGGTGCTCTAACCCCCAAAGTACACTCCAGTCCAAACCAAAAAAAAATTATTTTCTGTGTTTGTGAATTGTGTGCGCAGTAGCCGCACGTGCATCAACAAAGTAGTGCCAAGCGTGCGCCTGTGTCATAAGTAAAGGGCCGGCTGGCTTGACCATTAAAGGGTGCTGTAACCCCCAAAGTACTCTCCAGTCCAAACCAAAAAAAAAATTATTTTCCGTGTTTGTGAATTGTGTGCGCAGTAGCCACACGTGCATCAACAAAGTAGTGCCAAGCGTGCGCCTGTGTCATAAGTAAAGGGCCGGCTGGCTTGACCATTAAAGGGTGCTGTAACCCCCAAAGTACACTCCAGTCCAAACAAAAAAAAAAATTATTTTCTGTGTTTGTGAATTGTGTGCGCAGTAGCCGCACGTGCATCAACAAAGTAGTGCCAAGCGTGCGCCTGTGTCATAAGTAAAGGGCCGGCTGGCTTGACTGTTAAAGGGTGCTGTAACCCCCAAAGTACACTCCAGACCAAACCAAAAAAAAAATTATTTTCTGTGTTTGTGAATTGTGTGCGCAGTAGCCGCACGTGCATCAACAAAGTAGTGCCAAGCGTGCGCCTGTGTCATAAGTAATGGGCCAGCTGGCTTGACCATTAAAGGGTGCTGTAACCCCCAAAGTACACTCCAGTCCAATACAAAAAAAAAATTATTTTCTGTGTTTGTGAATTGTGTGCGCAGTAGCCGCACGTGCATCAACAAAGTAGTGCCAAGCGTGCGCCTGTGTCATAAGTAAAGGGCCGGCTGGCTTGACCGTTAAAGGGTGCTGTAACCCCCAAAGTACACTCCAGTCCAAACCAAAAAAAAAATTATTTTCTGTGTTTGTGAATTGTGTGCGCAGTAGCCGCACGTGCATCAACAAAGTAGTGCCAAGCGTGCGCCTGTGTCATAAGTAAAGGGCCGGCTGGCTTGACCGTTAAAGGGTGCTGTAACCCCCAAAGTACACTCCAGTCCAAACCAAAAAAAAAATAATTTTCTGTGTTTGTGAATTGTGTGCGCAGTAGCCGCACGTGCATCAACAAAGTAGTGCCAAGCGTGCGCCTGTGTCATAAGTAAAGGGCCGGCTGGCTTGACCGTTAAAGGGTGCTGTAACCCCCAAAGTACACTCCAGTCCAAACCAAAAAAAAAATTATTTTCTGTGTTTGTGAATTGTGTGTGCAGTAGCCGCACGTGCATCAACAAAGTAGTGCCAAGCGTGCGCCTGTGTCATAAGTAAAGGGCCGGCTGGCTTGACCGTTAAAGGGTGCTGTAACCCCCAAAGTACACTCCAGTCCAAACCAAAAAAAAAATTATTTTCTGTGTTTGTGAATTGTGTGCGCAGTAGCCGCACGTGCATCAACAAAGTAGTGCCAAGCATGCGCCTGTGTCATAAGTAAAGGGCCGGCTGGCTTGACCGTTAAAGGGTGCTGTAACCCCCAAAGTACACTCCAGTCCAAACCAAAAAAAAAATTATTTTCTGTGTTTGTGAATTGTGTGCGCAGTAGCAGCACGTGCATCAACAAAGTAGTGCCAAGCGTGCGCCTGTGTCATAAGTAAAGGGCCGGCAGGCTTAACCGTTAAAGGGTGATGTAACCCCCAAAGTACACTCCAGTCCAAACCGAAAAAAAAATAATTTTCTGTGTTTGTGAATTGTGTGCGCAGTAGCCGCACGTGCATCAACAAAGTAGTGCCAAGCGTGCGCCTGTGTCATAAGTAAAGGGCCTGCTGGCTTGACCGTTAAAGGGTGCTGTAACCCCCAAAGTACACTCCAGTCCAAACCAAAAAAAAAATTATTTTCTGTGTTTGTGAATTGTGTGCGCAGTAGCCGCATGTGCATCAACAAAGTAGTGCCAAGCGTGCGCCTGTGTCATAAGTAAAGGGCCGGCTGGCTTGACTGTTAAAGGGTGATGTAACCCCCAAAGTACACTCCAGTCCAAACCTAAAAAAAAATTATTTTCTGTGTATGTGAATTGTGTGCGCAGTAGCCGCAAGTGCATCAACAAAGTAGTGCCAAGCGTGCGCCTGTGTCATAAGTAAAGGGCCGGCTGGCTTGACCGTTAAAGGGAGCTGTAACCCCCAAAGTACACTCCAGTCCAAACCAAAAAAAAAATTATTTTCCGTGTTTGTGAATTGTGTGCGCAGTAGCCGCACGTGCATCAACAAAGTAGTGCCAAGCGTGCGCCTGTGTCATAAGTAAAGGGCCGTCAGGCTTGACCATTAAAGTGTGCTGTAACCCCAAAGTACACTCCAGTCCAAACCAAAAAAAAAAATATTTTCTGTGTTTGTGAATTGTGTGCGCAGTAGCCGCACGTGCATCAACAAAGTAGTGCCAAGCGTGCGCCTGTGTCATAAGTAAATGGCTGGCTGGCTTGACCGTTAAAGGGTGCTGTAACCCCCAAAGTACACTCCAGTCCAAACCAAAAAAAATATTATTTTCTGTGTTTGTGAATTGTGTGCGCAGTAGCCGCACGTGCATCAACAAAGTAGTGCCAAGCGTGCGCCTGTGTCATAAGTAATGGGCCGGCTGGCTTGACCATTAAAGGGTGCTGTAACCCCCAAAGTACACTCCAGTCCAAACCAAAAAAAAAATTATTTTCTGTGTTTGTGAATTGTGTGCGCAGTAGTCGCACGTGCATCAGTAAAGTAGTGCCAAGCGTGCGCCTGTGTCATAAGTAAAGGGACAGCTGGCTTGACCGTTAAAGGGTGCTGTAACCCCCAAAGTACACTCCAGTCCAAACCCAAAAAAAAATTATTTTCTGTGTTTGTGAATTGTGTGCGCAGTAGCCGCACGTGCACCAACAAAGTAGTGCCAAGCGTGCGCCTGTGTCATAAGTAAAGGGCCGGCTGGCTTGACCGTTAAAGGGTGCTGTAACCCCCAAAGTACACTCCAGTCCAAACCTAAAAAAAATTATTTTCTGTGTTTGTGAATTGTGTGTGCAGTAGCAGCATGTGCATCAACAAAGTAGTGCCAAGCGTGCGCCTGTGTCATAAGTAAAGGGCCGGCTGGCTTGACCGTTAAAGGGTGCTGTAACCCCCAAAGTACACTCCAGTCCAAACCAAAAAAAAAATTATTTTCTGTGTTTGTGAATTGTGTGCGCAGTAGCCGCACGTGCATCAACAAAGTAGTGCCAAGCATGCGCCTGTGTCATAAGTAAAGGGCCGGCTGGCTTGACCGTTAAAGGGTGCTGTAACCCCCAAAGTACACTCCAGTCCAAACCAAAAAAAAAATTATTTTCTGTGTTTGTGAATTGTGTGCGCAGTAGCAGCACGTGCATCAACAAAGTAGTGCCAAGCGTGCGCCTGTGTCATAAGTAAAGGGCCGGCAGGCTTAACCGTTAAAGGGTGCTGTAACCCCCAAAGTACACTCCAGTCCAAACCAAAAAAAAAATTATTTTCTGTGTTTGTGAATTGTGTGCGCAGTAGCCGCACGTGCATCAACAAAGTAGTGCCAAGCGTGCGCCTGTGTCATAAGTAAAGGGCCTGCTGGCTTGACCGTTAAAGGGTGCTGTAACCCCCAAAGTACACTCCAGTCTAAACCAAAAAAAAAATTATTTTCTGTGTTTGTGAATTGTGTGCGCAGTAGCCGCATGTGCATCAACAAAGTAGTGCCAAGCGTGCGCCTGTGTCATAAGTAAAGGGCCGGCTGGCTTGACTGTTAAAGGGTGATGTAACCCCCAAAGTACACTCCAGTCCAAACCTAAAAAAAAATTATTTTCTGTGTATGTGAATTGTGTGCGCAGTAGCCGCACGTCCATCAACAAAGTAGTGCCAAGCGTGCACCTGTGTCATAAGTAAAGGGCCGGCTGGCTTGACCGTTAAAGGGAGCTGTAACCCCCAAAGTACACTCCAGTCCAAACCAAAAAAAAAATTATTTTCCGTGTTTGTGAATTGTGTGCGCAGTAGAAACACGTGCATCAACAAAGTAGTGCCAAGCGTGCGCCTGTGTCATAAGTAAAGGGCCGGCTGGCTTGACCATTAAAGGGTGCTGTAACCCCCAAAGTACACTCCAGTCCAAACCAAAAAAAAAATTATTTTCTGTGTTTGTGAATTGTGTGCGCAGTAGCCGCACGTGCATCAACAAAGTAGTGCCAAGCGTGCGCCTGTGTCATAAGTAAAGGGCCGGCTGGCTTGACTGTTAAAGGGTGCTGTAACCCCCAAAGTACACTCCAGACCAAACCAAAAAAAAAATTATTTTCTGTGTTTGTGAATTGTGTGCGCAGTAGCCGCACGTGCATCAACAAAGTAGTGCCAAGCGTGCGCCTGTGTCATAAGTAATGGGCCGGCTGGCTTGACCATTAAAGGGTGCTGTAACCCCCAAAGTACACTCCAGTCCAATCCAAAAAAAAAATTATTTTCTGTGTTTGTGAATTGTGTGCGCAGTAGCCGCACGTGCATCAACAAAGTAGTGCCAAGCGTGCGCCTGTGTCATAAGTAAAGGGCCGGCTGGCTTGACCATTAAAGGGTGCTGTAACCCCCAAAGTACACTCCAGTCCAAACCAAAAAAAAAATTATTTTCTGTGTTTGTGAATTGTGTGCGCAGTAGCCGCACGTGCATCAACAAAGTAGTGCCAAGCGTGCGCCTGTGTCATAAGTAAAGGGCCGGCTGGCTTGACCGTTAAAGGGTGCTGTAACCCCCAAAGTACACTCCAGTCCAAACCAAAAAAAAATTATTTTCTGTGTTTGTGAATTGTGTGCGCAGTAGTCGCACGTGCATCAGCAAAGTAGTGCCAAGCGTGCGCCTGTGTCATAAGTAAAGGGACGGCTGGCTTGACCGTTAAAGGGTGCTGTAACCCCCAAAGTACACTCCAGTCCAAACCCAAAAAAAAATTATTTTCCGTGTTTGTGAATTGTGTGCGCAGTAGCCGCACGTGCACCAACAAAGTAGTGCCAAGCGTGCGCCTGTGTCATAAGTAAAGGGCCGGCTGGCTTGACCGTTAAAGGGTGCTCTAACCCCCAAAGTACACTCCAGTCCAAACCAAAAAAAAATTATTTTCTGTGTTTGTGAATTGTGTGCGCAGTAGCAGCACGTGCATCAACAAAGTAGTGCCAAGCATGCGCCTGTGTCATAAGTAAAGGGCCGGCTGGCTTGACCGTTAAAGGGAGCTGTAACCCCCAAAGTACACTCCAGTCCAAACCAAAAAAAAAATTATTTTCCGTGTTTGTGAATTGTGTGCGCAGTAGCCGCACGTGCATCAACAAAGTAGTGCCAAGCGTGCGCCTGTGTCATAAGTAAAGGGCCGGCTGGCTTGACCATTAAAGGGTGCTGTAACCCCCAAAGTACACTCCAGTCCAAACCAAAAAAAAAAATATTTTCTGTGTTTGTGAATTGTGTGCGCAGTAGCCGCACGTGCATCAACAAAGTAGTGCCAAGCGTGCGCCTGTGTCATAAGTAAAGGGCCGGCTGGCTTGACCGTTAAAGGGTGCTGTAACCCCCAAAGTACACTCCAGTCCAAACCAAAAAAAAAATAATTTTCTGTGTTTGTGAATTGTGTGCGCAGTAGCCGCACGTGCACCAACAAAGTAGTGCCAAGCGTGCGCCTGTGTCATAAGTAAAGGGCCGGCTGGCTTGACCGTTAAAGGGTGCTGTAACCCCCAAAGTACACTCCAGTCCAAACCTAAAAAAAATTATTTTCTGTGTTTGTGAATTGTGTGTGCAGTAGCAGCATGTGCATCAACAAAGTAGTGCCAAGCGTGCGCCTGTGTCATAAGTAAAGGGCCGGCTGGCTTGACCATTAAAGGGTGCTGTAACCCCCAAAGTACACTCCAGTCCAAACCAAAAAAAAAATTATTTTCTGTGTTTGTGAATTGTGTGCGCAGTAGCCGCACGTGCATCAACAAAGTAGTGCCAAGCATGCGCCTGTGTCATAAGTAAAGGGCCGGCTGGCTTGACCGTTAAAGGGTGCTGTAACCCCCAAAGTACACTCCAGTCCAAACCAAAAAAAAAATTATTTTCTGTGTTTGTGAATTGTGTGCGCAGTAGCAGCACGTGCATCAACAAAGTAGTGCCAAGCGTGCGCCTGTGTCATAAGTAAAGGGCCGGCAGGCTTAACCGTTAAAGGGTGCTGTAACCCCCAAAGTACACTCCAGTCCAAACCAAAAAAAAAATTATTTTCTGTGTTTGTGAATTGTGTGCGCAGTAGCCGCACGTGCATCAACAAAGTAGTGCCAAGCGTGCGCCTGTGTCATAAGTAAAGGGCCTGCTGGCTTGACCGTTAAAGGGTGCTGTAACCCCCAAAGTACACTCCAGTCTAAACCAAAAAAAAAATTATTTTCTGTGTTTGTGAATTGTGTGCGCAGTAGCCGCATGTGCATCAACAAAGTAGTGCCAAGCGTGCGCCTGTGTCATAAGTAAAGGGCCGGCTGGCTTGACTGTTAAAGGGTGATGTAACCCCCAAAGTACACTCCAGTCCAAACCTAAAAAAAAATTATTTTCTGTGTATGTGAATTGTGTGCGCAGTAGCCGCACGTCCATCAACAAAGTAGTGCCAAGCGTGCACCTGTGTCATAAGTAAAGGGCCGGCTGGCTTGACCGTTAAAGGGAGCTGTAACCCCCAAAGTACACTCCAGTCCAAACCAAAAAAAAAATTATTTTCCGTGTTTGTGAATTGTGTGCGCAGTAGAAACACGTGCATCAACAAAGTAGTGCCAAGCGTGCGCCTGTGTCATAAGTAAAGGGCCGGCTGGCTTGACCATTAAAGGGTGCTGTAACCCCCAAAGTACACTCCAGTCCAAACCAAAAAAAAAATTATTTTCTGTGTTTGTGAATTGTGTGCGCAGTAGCCGCACGTGCATCAACAAAGTAGTGCCAAGCGTGCGCCTGTGTCATAAGTAAAGGGCCGGCTGGCTTGACTGTTAAAGGGTGCTGTAACCCCCAAAGTACACTCCAGACCAAACCAAAAAAAAAATTATTTTCTGTGTTTGTGAATTGTGTGCGCAGTAGCCGCACGTGCATCAACAAAGTAGTGCCAAGCGTGCGCCTGTGTCATAAGTAATGGGCCGGCTGGCTTGACCATTAAAGGGTGCTGTAACCCCCAAAGTACACTCCAGTCCAATCCAAAAAAAAAATTATTTTCTGTGTTTGTGAATTGTGTGCGCAGTAGCCGCACGTGCATCAACAAAGTAGTGCCAAGCGTGCGCCTGTGTCATAAGTAAAGGGCCGGCTGGCTTGACCATTAAAGGGTGCTGTAACCCCCAAAGTACACTCCAGTCCAAACCAAAAAAAAAATTATTTTCTGTGTTTGTGAATTGTGTGCGCAGTAGCCGCACGTGCATCAACAAAGTAGTGCCAAGCGTGCGCCTGTGTCATAAGTAAAGGGCCGGCTGGCTTGACCGTTAAAGGGTGCTGTATCCCCCAAAGTACACTCCAGTCCAAACCAAAAAAAAAATTATTTTCTGTGTTTGTGAATTGTGTGCGCAGTAGTCGCACGTGCATCAGCAAAGTAGTGCCAAGCGTGCGCCTGTGTCATAAGTAAAGGGACGGCTGGCTTGACCGTTAAAGGGTGCTGTAACCCCCAAAGTACACTCCAGTCCAAACCCAAAAAAAAATTATTTTCCGTGTTTGTGAATTGTGTGCGCAGTAGCCGCACGTGCACCAACAAAGTAGTGCCAAGCGTGCGCCTGTGTCATAAGTAAAGGGCCGGCTGGCTTGACCGTTAAAGGGTGCTCTAACCCCCAAAGTACACTCCAGTCCAAACCAAAAAAAAATTATTTTCTGTGTTTGTGAATTGTGTGCGCAGTAGCAGCACGTGCATCAACAAAGTAGTGCCAAGCATGCGCCTGTGTCATAAGTAAAGGGCCGGCTGGCTTGACCGTTAAAGGGAGCTGTAACCCCCAAAGTACACTCCAGTCCAAACCAAAAAAAAAATTATTTTCCGTGTTTGTGAATTGTGTGCGCAGTAGCCGCACGTGCATCAACAAAGTAGTGCCAAGCGTGCGCCTGTGTCATAAGTAAAGGGCCGGCTGGCTTGACCATTAAAGGGTGCTGTAACCCCCAAAGTACACTCCAGTCCAAACCAAAAAAAAAAATATTTTCTGTGTTTGTGAATTGTGTGCGCAGTAGCCGCACGTGCATCAACAAAGTAGTGCCAAGCGTGCGCCTGTGTCATAAGTAAAGGGCCGGCTGGCTTGACCGTTAAAGGGTGCTGTAACCCCCAAAGTACACTCCAGTCCAAACCAAAAAAAAAATAATTTTCTGTGTTTGTGAATTGTGTGCGCAGTAGCCGCACGTGCATCAACAAAGTAGTGCCAAGCGTGCGCCTGTGTCATAAGTAAAGGGCCGGCTGGCTTGACCGTTAAAGGGTGCTGTAACCCCCAAAGTACACTCCAGTCCAAACCTAAAAAAAATTATTTTCTGTGTTTGTGAATTGTGTGTGCAGTAGCAGCATGTGCATCAACAAAGTAGTGCCAAGCGTGCGCCTGTGTCATAAGTAAAGGGCCGGCTGGCTTGACCGTTAAAGGGTGCTGTAACCCCCAAAGTACACTCCAGTCCAAACCAAAAAAAAAATTATTTTCTGTGTTTGTGAATTGTGTGCGCAGTAGCCGCACGTGCATCAACAAAGTAGTGCCAAGCATGCGCCTGTGTCATAAGTAAAGGGCCGGCTGGCTTGACCGTTAAAGGGTGCTGTAACCCCCAAAGTACACTCCAGTCCAAACCAAAAAAAAAATTATTTTCTGTGTTTGTGAATTGTGTGCGCAGTAGCAGCACGTGCATCAACAAAGTAGTGCCAAGCGTGCACCTGTGTCATAAGTAAAGGGCCGGCAGGCTTAACCGTTAAAGGGTGCTGTAACCCCCAAAGTACACTCCAGTCCAAACCAAAAAAAAAATTATTTTCTGTGTTTGTGAATTGTGTGCGCAGTAGCCGCACGTGCATCAACAAAGTTGTGCCAAGCGTGCGCCTGTGTCATAAGTAAAGGGCCTGCTGGCTTGACCGTTAAAGGGTGCTGTAACCCCCAAAGTACACTCCAGTCTAAACCAAAAAAAAAATTATTTTCTGTGTTTGTGAATTGTGTGCGCAGTAGCCGCATGTGCATCAACAAAGTAGTGCCAAGCGTGCGCCTGTGTCATAAGTAAAGGGCCGGCTGGCTTGACTGTTAAAGGGTGATGTAACCCCCAAAGTACACTCCAGTCCAAACCTAAAAAAAAATTATTTTCTGTGTATGTGAATTGTGTGCGCAGTAGCCGCACGTCCATCAACAAAGTAGTGCCAAGCGTGCACCTGTGTCATAAGTAAAGGGCCGGCTGGCTTGACCGTTAAAGGGAGCTGTAACCCCCAAAGTACACTCCAGTCCAAACCAAAAAAAAAATTATTTTCCGTGTTTGTGAATTGTGTGCGCAGTAGAAACACGTGCATCAACAAAGTAGTGCCAAGCGTGCGCCTGTGTCATAAGTAAAGGGCCGGCTGGCTTGACCATTAAAGGGTGCTGTAACCCCCAAAGTACACTCCAGTCCAAACCAAAAAAAAAATTATTTTCTGTGTTTGTGAATTGTGTGCGCAGTAGCCGCACGTGCATCAACAAAGTAGTGCCAAGCGTGCGCCTGTGTCATAAGTAAAGGGCCGGCTGGCTTGACTGTTAAAGGGTGCTGTAACCCCCAAAGTACACTCCAGACCAAACCAAAAAAAAAATTATTTTCTGTGTTTGTGAATTGTGTGCGCAGTAGCCGCACGTGCATCAACAAAGTAGTGCCAAGCGTGCGCCTGTGTCATAAGTAATGGGCCGGCTGGCTTGACCATTAAAGGGTGCTGTAACCCCCAAAGTACACTCCAGTCCAATCCCAAAAAAAAATTATTTTCTGTGTTTGTGAATTGTGTGCGCAGTAGCCGCACGTGCATCAACAATGTAGTGCCAAGCGTGCGCCTGTGTCATAAGTAAAGGGCCGGCTGGCTTGACCATTAAAGGGTGCTGTAGCCCCCAAAGTACACTCCAGTCCAAACCAAAAAAAAAATTATTTTCTGTGTTTGTGAATTGTGTGCGCAGTAGCCGCACGTGCATCAACAAAGTAGTGCCAAGCGTGCGCCTGTGTCATAAGTAAAGGGCCGGCTGGCTTGACCGTTAAAGGGTGCTGTAACCCCCAAAGTACACTCCAGTCCAAACCAAAAAAAAAATTATTTTCTGTGTTTGTGAATTGTGTGCGCAGTAGTCGCACGTGCATCAGCAAAGTAGTGCCAAGCGTGCGCCTGTGTCATAAGTAAAGGGACGGCTGGCTTGACCGTTAAAGGGTGCTGTAACCCCCAAAGTACACTCCAGTCCAAACCCAAAAAAAAATTATTTTCCGTGTTTGTGAATTGTGTGCGCAGTAGCCGCACGTGCACCAACAAAGTAGTGCCAAGCGTGCGCCTGTGTCATAAGTAAAGGGCCGGCTGGCTTGACCGTTAAAGGGTGCTGTAACCCCCAAAGTACACTCCAGTCCAAACCAAAAAAAATTATTTTCTGTGTTTGTGAATTGTGTGCGCAGTAGCAGCACGTGCATCAACAAAGTAGTGCCAAGCGTGCGCCTGTGTCATAAGTAAAGGGCCGGCTGGCTTGACCGTTAAAGGGAGCTGTAACCCCCAAAGTACACTCCAGTCCAAACCAAAAAAAAATTATTTTCCGTGTTTGTGAATTGTGTGCGCAGTAGCCGCACGTGCATCAACAAAGTAGTGCCAAGCGTGCGCCTGTGTCATAAGTAAAGGGCCGGCTGGCTTGACCATTAAAGGGTGCTGTAACCCCCAAAGTACACTCCAGTCCAAACCAAAAAAAAAAATATTTTCTGTGTTTGTGAATTGTGTGCGCAGTAGCCGCACGTGCATCAACAAAGTAGTGCCAAGCGTGCGCCTGTGTCATAAGTAAATGGCCGGCTGGCTTGACCGTTAAAGGGTGCTGTAACCCCCAAAGTACACTCCAGTCCAAACCAAAAAAAAAATAATTTTCTGTGTTTGTGAATTGTGTGCGCAGTAGCCGCACGTGCATCAACAAAGTAGTGCCAAGCGTGCGCCTGTGTCATAAGTAAAGGGCCAGCTGGCTTGACCGTTAAAGGGAGCTGTAACCCCCAAAGTACACTCCAGTCCAAACCAAAAAAAAAATTATTTTCCGTGTTTGTGAATTGTGTGCGCAGTAGCCACACGTGCATCAACAAAGTAGTGCCAAGCGTGCGCCTGTGTCATAAGTAAAGGGCCGGCTGGCTTGACCATTAAAGGGTGCTGTAACCCCCAAAGTACACTCCAGTCCAAACCAAAAAAAAAATTATTTTCTGTGTTTGTGAATTGTGTGCGCAGTAGCCGCACGTGCATCAACAAAGTAGTGCCAAGCGTGCGCCTGTGTCATAAGTAAAGGGCCGGCTGGCTTGACTGTTAAAGGGTGCTGTAACCCCCAAAGTACACTCCAGACCAAACCAAAAAAAAAAAAATTTTCTGTGTTTGTGAATTGTGTGCGCAGTAGCCGCACGTGCATCAACAAAGTAGTGCCAAGCGTGCGCCTGTGTCATAAGTAATGGGCCGGCTGGCTTGACCATTAAAGGGTGCTGTAACCCCCAAAGTACACTCCAGTCCAATCCAAAAAAAAAATTATTTTCTGTGTTTGTGAATTGTGTGCGCAGTAGCCGCACGTGCATCAACAAAGTAGTGCCAAGCGTGCGCCTGTGTCATAAGTAAAGGGCCGGCTGGCTTGACCGTTAAAGGGTGCTGTAACCCCCAAAGTACACTCCAGTCCAAACCAAAAAAAAAATTATTTTCTGTGTTTGTGAATTGTGTGCGCAGTAGCCGCACGTGCATCAACAAAGTAGTGCCAAGCGTGCGCCTGTGTCATAAGTAAAGGGCCGGCTGGCTTGACCGTTAAAGGGTGCTGTAACCCCCAAAGTACACTCCAGTCCAAACCAAAAAAAAAATTATTTTCTGTGTTTGTGAATTGTGTGCGCAGTAGTCGCACGTGCATCAGCAAAGTAGTGCCAAGCGTGCGCCTGTGTCATAAGTAAAGGGATGGCTGGCTTGACCGTTAAAGGGTGCTGTAACCCCCAAAGTACACTCCAGTCCAAACCCCAAAAAAAATTATTTTCTGTGTTTGTGAATTGTGTGCGCAGTAGCCGCACGTGCACCAACAAAGTAGTGCCAAGCGTGCGCCTGTGTCATAAGTAAAGGGCCGGCTGGCTTGACCGTTAAAGGGTGCTGTAACCCCCAAAGTACACTCCAGTCCAAACCAAAAAAAAATTATTTTCTGTGTTTGTGAATTGTGTGCGCAGTAGCAGCACGTGCATCAACAAAGTAGTGCCAAGCGTGCGCCTGTGTCATAAGTAAAGGGCCGGCTGGCTTGACCGTTAAAGGGTGCTGTAACCCCCAAAGTACACTCCAGTCCAAACCAAAAAAAAAATTATTTTCTGTGTTTGTGAATTGTGTGCGCAGTAGCCGCATGTGCATCAACAAAGTAGTGCCAAGCGTGCGCCTGTGTCATAAGTAAAGGGCCGGCTGGCTTGACCGTTAAAGGGTGCTGTAACCCCCAAAGTACACTCCAGTCCAAACCAAAAAAAAAATAATTTTCTGTGTTTGTGAATTGTGTGCGCAGTAGCCGCACGTGCATCAACAAAGTAGTGCCAAGCGTGCGCCTGTGTCATAAGTAAAGGGCCGGCTGGCTTGACTGTTAAAGGGTGATGTAACCCCCAAAGTACACTCCAGTCCAAACCAAAAAAAAAAATATTTTCTGTGTATGTGAATTGTGTGCACAGTAGCCGCACGTGCATCAACAAAGTAGTGCCAAGCGTGCGCCTGTGTCATAAGTAAAGGGCCGGCTGGCTTGACCGTTAAAGGGTGCTGTAACCCCCAAAGTACACTCCAGTCCAAACCAAAAAAAAAATTTGGGGGGGGTTTGTGAATTGTGTGCGCAGTAGCCGCACGTGCATCAACAAAGTAGTGCCAAGCGTGCGCCTGTGTCATAAGTAAAGGGCCAGCTGGCTAGACCATTAAAGGGTGCTGTAACCCCCAAAGTACACTCCAGTCCAAACCAAAAAAAAAATTATTTTCTGTATTTGTGAATTGTGTGCGCAGTAGCCGCACGTGCATCAACAAAGTAGTGCCAAGCGTGCGCCTGTGTCATAAGTAAAGGGCTGGCTGGCTTGACCGTTAAAGGGTGCTGTAACCCCCAAAGTACACTCCAGTCCAAACCAAAAAAAAAAACTATTTTCTGTGTTTGTGAATTGTGTGCGCAGTAGCCGCACATGCATCAACAAAGTAGTGCCAAGCGTGCGCCTGTGTCATAAGTAAAGGGCCGGCTGGCTTGACTGTTAAAGAGTGCTGTATCCCCCAAAGTACACTCCAGTCCAAACCAAAAAAAAATTATTTTCTGTGTTTGTGAATTGTGTGCGCAGTAGCCGCACGTGCATCAACAAAGTAGTGCCAAGCGTGCGCCTGTGTCATAAATAAAGGGCCGGCTGGCTTGACCGTTAAAGGGTGCTGTAACCCCCAAAGTACACTCCAGTCCAAACCAAAAAAAAATATTTTCTCTGTTTGTGAATTGTGTGCGCAGTAGCCGCACGTGCATCAACAAAGTAGTGCCAAGCGTGCGCCTGTGTCATAAGTAAAGGGCCGGCTGGCTTGACCGTTAAAGGGTGCTGTAACCCCCAAAGTACACTCCAGTCCAAACCAAAAAAAAAATTATTTTCTGTGTTTGTGAATTGTGTGCGCAGTAGCCGCACGTGCATCAACAAAGTAGTGCCAAGCGTGCGCCTGTGCCATAAGTAAAGGGCCAGCTGGCTTGACCATTAAAGGGTGCTGTTATCCCCAAAGTACACTCCAGTCCAAACAAAAAAAAAAATTATTTTCTGTGTTTGTGAATTGTGTGCGCAGTAGCCGCACGTGCATCAACAAAGTAGTGAAAAGCGTGCGCCTGTGTCATAAGTAAAGGGCCGGCTGGCTTGACCGTTAAAGGGTGCTGTAACCCCCAAAGTACACTCCAGTCCAAACCAAAAAAAAATTATTTTCTGTGTTTGTGAATTGTGTGCGCAGTAGCCGCACGTGCATCAACAAAGTAGTGCCAAGCGTGCGCCTGTGTCATAAGTAAAGGGCCGGCTGGCTTGACCGTTAAAGTGAGCTGTAACCCCCAAAGTACACTCCAGTCCAAACCAAAAAAAAAATTATTTTCCGTGTTTGTGAATTGTGTGCGCAGTAGCCACACGTGCATCAACAAAGTAATGCCAAGCGTGCGCCTGTGTCATAAGTAAAGGGCCGGCTGGCTTGACCATTAAAGGGTGCTGTAACCCCCAAAGTACACTCCAGTCCAAACCAAAAAAAAAATTATTTTCTGTGTTTGTGAATTGTGTGCGCAGTAGCCGCACGTGCATCAACAAAGTAGTGCCAAGCGTGCGCCTGTGTCATAAGTAAAGGGCCGGCTGGCTTGACCGTTAAAGGGTGCTGTAACTCCCAAAGTACACTCCAGTCCAAACCAAAAAAAAAAATATTTTCTGTGTTTGTGAATTGTGTGCGCAGTAGCCGCACGTGCATCAACAAAGTAGTGCCAAGCGTGCGCCTGTGCCATAAGTAAAGGGCCAGCTGGCTAGACCATTAAAGGGTGCTGTTATCCCCAAAGTACACTCCAGTCCAAACAAAAAAAAAAATTATTTTCTGTGTTTGTGAATTGTGTGCGCAGTAGCCGCACGTGCATCAACAAAGTAGTGAAAAGCGTGCGCCTGTGTCATAAGTAAAGGGCCGGCTGGCTTGACCGTTAAAGGGTGCTGTAACCCCCAAAGTACACTCCAGTCCAAACCAAAAAAAAAATTATTTTCTGTGTTTGTGAATTGTGTGCGCAGTAGCCGCACGTGCATCAACAAAGTAGTGCCAAGCGTGCGCCTGTGTCATAAGTAAAGGGCCGGCTGGCTTGACCGTTAAAGGGAGCTGTAACCCCCAAAGTACACTCCAGTCCAAACCAAAAAAAAAATTATTTTCCGTGTTTGTGAATTGTGTGCGCAGTAGCCACACGTGCATCAACAAAGTAGTGCCAAGCGTGCGCCTGTGTCATAAGTAAAGGGCCGGCTGGCTTGACCATTAAAGGGTGCTGTAACCCCCAAAGTACACTCCAGTCCAAACCAAAAAAAAAATTATTTTCTGTGTTTGTGAATTGTGTGCGCAGTAGCCGCACGTGCATCAACAAAGTAGTGCCAAGCGTGCGCCTGTGTCATAAGTAATGGGCCGGCTGGCTTGACCATTAAAGGGTGCTGTAACCCCCAAAGTACACTCCAGTCCAATCCAAAAAAAAAATTATTTTCTGTGTTTGTGAATTGTGTGCGCAGTAGCCGCACGTGCATCAACAAAGTAGTGCCAAGCGTGCGCCTGTGTCATAAGTAAAGGGCCGGCTGGCTTGACCGTTAAAGGGTGCTGTAACCCCCAAAGTACACTCCAGTCCAAACCAAAAAAAAAATTATTTTCTGTGTTTGTGAATTGTGTGCGCAGTAGCCGCACGTGCATCAACAAAGTAGTGCCAAGCGTGCGCCTGTGTCATAAGTAAAGGGCCGGCTGGCTTGACCGTTAAAGGGTGCTGTAACCCCCAAAGTACACTCCAGTCCAAACCAAAAAAAAAATTATTTTCTGTGTTTGTGAATTGTGTGCGCAGTAGTCGCACGTGCATCAGCAAAGTAGTGCCAAGCGTGCGCCTGTGTCATAAGTAAAGGGACGGCTGGCTTGACCGTTAAAGGGTGCTGTAACCCCCAAAGTACACTCCAGTCCAAACCCAAAAAAAAATTATTTTCTGTGTTTGTGAATTGTGTGCGCAGTAGCCGCACGTGCACCAACAAAGTAGTGCCAAGCGTGCGCCTGTGTCCTAAGTAAAGGGCCGGCTGGCTTGACCGTTAAAGGGTGCTGTAACCCCCAAAGTACACTCCAGTCCAAACCAAAAAAAAATTATTTTCTGTGTTTGTGAATTGTGTGCGCAGTAGCAGCACGTGCATCAACAAAGTAGTGCCAAGCGTGCGCCTGTGTCATAAGTAAAGGGCCGGCTGGCTTGACCGTTAAAGGGTGCTGTAACCCCCAAAGTACACTCCAGTCCAAACCAAAAAAAAAATTATTTTCTGTGTTTGTGAATTGTGTGCGCAGTAGCCGCATGTGCATCAACAAAGTAGTGCCAAGCGTGCGCCTGTGTCATAAGTAAAGGGCCGGCTGGCTTGACCGTTAAAGGGTGCTGTAACCCCCAAAGTACACTCCAGTCCAAACCAAAAAAAAAATTATTTTCTGTGTTTGTGAATTGTGTGCGCTGTAGCCGCACGTGCATCAACAAAGTAGTGCCAAGCGTGCGCCTGTGTCATAAGTAAAGGGCCGGCTGGCTTGACTGTTAAAGGGTGATGTAACCCCCAAAGTACACTCCAGTCCAAACCAAAAAAAAAATTATTTTCTGTGTATGTGAATTGTGTGCACAGTAGCCGCACGTGCATCAACAAAGTAGTGCCAAGCGTGCGCCTGTGTCATAAGTAAAGGGCCGGCTGGCTTGACCGTTAAAGGGTGCTGTAACCCCCAAAGTACACTCCAGTCCAAACCAAAAAAAAATTGGGGGGGGGGTTTGTGAATTGTGTGCGCAGTAGCCGCACGTGCATCAACAAAGTAGTGCCAAGCGTGCGCCTGTGTCATAAGTAAAGGGCCAGCTGGCTAGACCATTAAAGGGTGCTGTAACCCCCAAAGTACACTCCAGTCCAAACCAAAAAAAAAATTATTTTCTGTATTTGTGAATTGTGTGCGCAGTAGCCGCACGTGCATCAACAAAGTAGTGCCAAGCGTGCGCCTGTGTCATAAGTAAAGGGCTGGCTGGCTTGACCGTTAAAGGGTGCTGTAACCCCCAAAGTACACTCCAGTCCAAACCAAAAAAAAAACTATTTTCTGTGTTTGTGAATTGTGTGCGCAGTAGCCGCACATGCATCAACAAAGTAGTGCCAAGCGTGCGCCTGTGTCATAAGTAAAGGGCCGGCTGGCTTGACTGTTAAAGGGTGCTGTAACCCCCAAAGTACACTCCAGTCCAAACCAAAAAAAAATTATTTTCTGTGTTTGTGAATTGTGTGCGCAGTAGCCGCACGTGCATCAACAAAGTAGTGCCAAGCGTGCGCCTGTGTCATAAATAAAGGGCCGGCTGGCTTGACCGTTAAAGGGTGCTGTAACCCCCAAAGTACACTCCAGTCCAAACCAAAAAAAAAATATTTTCTCTGTTTGTGAATTGTGTGCGCAGTAGCCGCACGTGCATCAACAAAGTAGTGCCAAGCGTGCGCCTGTGTCATAAGTAAAGGGCCGGCTGGCTTGACCGTTAAAGGGTGCTGTAACCCCCAAAGTACACTCCAGTCCAAACCAAAAAAAAATTTATTTTCTGTGTTTGTGAATTATGTGCGCAGTAGCCGCACGTGCATCAACAAAGTAGTGAAAAGCGTGCGCCTGTGTCATAAGTAAAGGGCCGGCTGGCTTGACCGTTAAAGGGTGCTGTAACCCCCAAAGTACACTCCAGTCCAAACCAAAAAAAAATTTTGGGGGGGGTTTGTGAATTGTGTGCGCAGTAGCCGCACGTGCATCAACAAAGTAGTGCCAAGCGTGCGCCTGTGTCATAAGTAAAGGGCCAGCTGGCTAGACCATTAAAGGGTGCTGTAACCCCCAAAGTACACTCCAGTCCAAACCAAAAAAAAAATTATTTTCTGTATTTGTGAATTGTGTGCGCAGTAGCCGCACGTGCATCAACAAAGTAGTGCCAAGCGTGCGCCTGTGTCATAAGTAAAGGGCTGGCTGGCTTGACCGTTAAAGGGTGCTGTAACCCCCAAAGTACACTCCAGTCCAAACCAAAAAAAAAACTATTTTCTGTGTTTGTGAATTGTGTGCGCAGTAGCCGCACATGCATCAACAAAGTAGTGCCAAGCGTGCGCCTGTGTCATAAGTAAAGGGCCGGCTGGCTTGACTGTTAAAGGGTGCTGTAACCCCCAAAGTACACTCCAGTCCAAACCAAAAAAAAAATATTTTCTCTGTTTGTGAATTGTGTGCGCAGTAGCCGCACGTGCATCAACAAAGTAGTGCCAAGCGTGCGCCTGTGTCATAAGTAAAGGGCCGGCTGGCTTGACCGTTAAAGGGTGCTGTAACCCCCAAAGTACACTCCAGTCCAAACCAAAAAAAAAATTATTTTCTGTGTTTGTGAATTGTGTGCGCAGTAGCCGCACGTGCATCAACAAAGTAGTGCCAAGCGTGCGCCTGTGCCATAAGTAAAGGGCCAGCTGGCTTGACCATTAAAGGGTGCTGTTATCCCCAAAGTACACTCCAGTCCAAACAAAAAAAAAATTTATTTTCTGTGTTTGTGAATTGTGTGCGCAGTAGCCGCACGTGCATCAACAAAGTAGTGAAAAGCGTGCGCCTGTGTCATAAGTAAAGGGCCGGCTGGCTTGACCGTTAAAGGGTGCTGTAACCCCCAAAGTACACTCCAGTCCAAACCAAAAAAAAATTATTTTCTGTGTTTGTGAATTGTGTGCGCAGTAGCCGCACGTGCATCAACAAAGTAGTGCCAAGCGTGCGCCTGTGTCATAAGTAAAGGGCCGGCTGGCTTGACCGTTAAAGGGTGCTGTAACCCCCAAAGTACACTCCAGTCCAAACCAAAAAAAAAATTATTTTCTGTGTTTGTGAATTGTGTGCGCAGTAGCCGCACGTGCATCAACAAAGTAGTGCCAAGCGTGCGCCTGTGTCATAAGTAAAGGGCCGGCTGGCTTGACCGTTAAAGGGTGCTGTAACCCCCAAAGTACACTCCAGTCCAAACCAATAAAAAATTATTTTCTGTGTTTGTGAATTGTGTGCGCAGTAGCCGCACGTGCATCAACAAAGTAGTGCCAAGCGTGCGCCTGTGTCATAAGTAAAGGGCCGGCTGGCTTGACCATTAAAGGGTGCTGTAACCCCCAAAGTACACTCCAGTCCAAACCAAAAAAAAAATTATTTTCTGTGTTTGTGAATTGTGTGCGCAGTAGCCGCACGTGCATCAACAAAGTAGTGCCAAGCGTGCGCCTGTGTCATAAGTAAAGGGCCGGCTGGCTTGACCGTTAAAGGGTGCTGTAACCCCCAAAGTACACTCCAGTCCAAACCAAAAAAAAATTATTTTCTGTGTTTATGAATTGTGTGCGCAGTAGCAGCACGTGCATCAACAAAGTAGTGCCAAGCGTGCGCCTGTGCCATAAGTAAAGGGCCGGCTGGCTTGACCATTAAAGGGTGCTGTAACCCCCAAAGTACACTCCAGTCCAAACCAAAAAAAAAATTATTTTCTGTGTTTGTGAATTGTGTGCGCAGTAGCCGCACGTGCATCAACAAAGTAGTGCCAAGCATGCGCCTGTGTCATAAGTAAAGGGCCGGCTGGCTTGACCGTTAAAGGGTGCTGTAACCCACAAAGTACACTCCAGTCCAAACCAAAAAAAAAATTATTTTCTGTGTTTGTGAATTGTGTGCGCAGTAGCCGCACGTGCATCAACAAAGTAGTGCCAAGCGTGCGCCTGTGTCATAAGTAAAGGGCCGGCTGGCTTGACCGTTAGAGGGTGCTGTAACCCCCAAAGTACACTCCAGTCCAAACCAAAAAAAAAATTATTTTCTGTGTTTGTGAATTGTGTGCGCAGTAGCCGCTCGTGCATCAACAAAGTAGTGCCAAGCGTGCGCCTGTGTCATAAGTAAAGGGCCGGCTGGCTTGACCATTAAAGGGTGCTGTAACCCCCAAAGTACACTCCAGTCCAAACCAAAAAAAAAATTATTTTCTGTGTTTGTGAATTGTGTGCGCAGTAGCCGCACGCGCATCAACAAAGTAGTGCCAAGCGTGCGCCTGTGTCATAAGTAAAGGGCCGGCTGGCTTGACCGTTAAAGGGTGCTGTATCCCCCAAAGTACACTCCAGTCCAAACCAAAAAAAAAATTATTTTCTGTGTTTGTGAATTGTGTGGGCAGTAGCCGCACGTGCATCAACAAAGTAGTGCCAAGCGTGCGCCTGTGTCATAAGTAAAGGGCCGGCTGGCTTGACCGTTAAAGGGTGCTGTAACCCCCAAAGTACACTCCAGTCCAAACCAAAAAAAAAATTATTTTCTGTGTTTGTGAATTGTGTGCGCAGTAGCCGCACGTGCATCAACAAAGTAGTGCCAAGCGTGCGCCTGGGTCATAAGTAAAGGGCCGGCTGGCTTGACCATTAAAGGGTGCTGTAACCCCCAAAGTACACTCCAGTCCAAACCTAAAAAAAATTATTTTCTGTGTTTGTGAATTGTGTGCGCAGTAGCCGCACGCGCATCAACAAAGTAGTGCCAAGCGTGCGCCTGTGTCATAAGTATAGGGCCGGCTGGCTTGACCGTTAAAGGGTGCTGTAACCCCCAAAGTACACTCCAGTCCAAACCAAAAAAAAAATTATTTTCTGTGTTTGTGAATTGTGTGCGCAGTAGCCGCACGTGCATCAACAAAGTAGTGCCAAGCGTGCGCCTGTGTCATAAGTAAAGGGCCGGCTGGCTTGACCGTTAAAGGGTGCTGTAACCCCCAAAGTACACTCCAGTCCAAACCAAAAAAAAAATTATTTTCTGTGTTTGTGAATTGTGTGCGCAGTAGCCGCACGCGCATCAACAAAGTAGTGCCAAGCGTGCGCCTGTGTCATAAGTAAAGGGCCGGCTGGCTTGACCGTTAAAGGGTGCTGTAACCCCCAAAGTACACTCCAGTCCAAACCAAAAAAAAATTATTTTCTGTGTTTGTGAATTGTGTGCGCAGTAGCCGCACGTGCATCAACAAAGTAGTGCCAAGCGTGCGCCTGTGCCATAAGTAAAGGACCGGCTGGCTTGACCATTAAAGGGTGCTGTAACCCCCAAAGTACACTCCAGTCCAAACCAAAAAAAAAATTATTTTCTGTGTTTGTGAATTGTGTGCGCAGTAGCCGCACGCGCATCAACAAAGTAGTGCCAAGCGTGCGCCTGTGTCATAAGTAAAGGGCCGGCTGGCTTGACCGTTAAAGGGTGCTGTAACCCCCAAAGTACACTCCAGTCCAAACCAAAAAAAAAATTATTTTCTGTGTTTGTGAATTGTGTGCGCAGTAGCCGCACGTGCATCAACAAAGTAGTGCCAAGCGTGCGCCTGGGTCATAAGTAAAGGGCCGGCTGGCTTGACCGTTAAAGGGTGCTGTAACCCCCAAAGTACACTCCAGTCCAAACCAAAAAAAAAATTATTTTCTGTGTTTGTGAATTGTGTGCGCAGTAGCCGCACGTGCATCAACAAAGTACTGCCAAGCGTGCGCCTGTGCCATAAGTAAAGGACCGGCTGGCTTGACCATTAAAGGGTGCTGTAACCCCCAAAGTACACTCCAGTCCAAACCAAAAAAAAAATTATTTTCTGTGTTTGTGAATTGTGTGCGCAGTAGCCGCACGCGCATCAACAAAGTAGTGCCAAGCGTGCGCCTGTGTCATAAGTAAAGGGCCGGCTGGCTTGACCGTTAAAGGGTGCTGTAACCCCCAAAGTACACTCCAGTCCAAACCAAAAAAAAATTATTTTCTGTGTTTGTGAATTGTGTGCGCAGTAGCCGCACGTGCATCAACAAAGTAGTGCCAAGCCTGCGCCTGTGTCATAAGTAAAGGGCCAGCTGGCTTGACCGTTAAAGGGTGCTGTAACCCCCAAAGTACACTCCAGTCCAAACCAAAAAAAAAATTATTTTCTGTGTTTGTGAATTGTGTGCGCAGTAGCCGCACGTGCATCAACAAAGTAGTGCCAAGCGTGCGCCTGTGTCATAAGTAAAGGGCCAGCTGGCTTGACCGTTAAAGGGTGCTGTATCCCCCAAAGGACACTCCAGTCCAAACCAAAAAAAAAATTATTTTCTGTGTTTGTGAATTGTGTGCGCAGTAGCCGCACGCGCATCAACAAAGTAGTGCCAAGCGTGCGCCTGTGTCATAAGTAAAGGGCCGGCTGGCTTGACCGTTAAAGGGTGCTGTAACCCCCAAAGTACACTCCAGTCCAAACCAAAAAAAAAATTATTTTCTGTGTTTGTGAATTGTGTGCGCAGTAGCCGCACGTGCATCAACAAATTAGTGCCAAGCGTGCGCCTGTGTCATAAGTAAAGGGCCGGCTGGCTTGACCGTTAAAGGGTGCTGTAACCCCCAAAGTACACTCCAGTCCAAACCAAAAAAAAATTATTTTCTGTGTTTGTGAATTGTGTGCGCAGTAGCCGCACGCGCATCAACAAAGTAGTGCCAAGCGTGCGCCTGTGTCATAAGTAAAGGGCCGGCTGGCTTGACCATTAAAGGGTGCTGTAACCCCCAAAGTACACTCCAGTCCAAACCAAAAAAAAAATTATTTTCTGTGTTTGTGAATTGTGTGCGCAGTAGACGCACGTGCATCAACAAAGTAGTGCCAAGCGTGTGCCTGGGTCATAAGTAAAGGGCCGGCTGGCTTGACCGTTAAAGGGTGCTGTAACCCCCAAAGTACACTCCAGTCCAAACCCAAAAAAAAATTATTTTCTGTGTTTGTGAATTGTGTGCGCAGTAGCCGCACGCGCATCAACAAAGTAGTGCCAAGCGTGCGCCTGTGTCATAAGTAAAGGGCCGGCTGGCTTGACCGTTAAAGGGTGCTGTAACCCCCAAAGTACACTCCAGTCCAAACCAAAAAAAAAATTATTTTCTGTGTTTGTGAATTGTGTGCGCAGTAGCCGCACGTGCATCAACAAATTAGTGCCAAGCGTGCGCCTGTGTCATAAGTAAAGGGCCGGCTGGCTTGACCGTTAAAGGGTGCTGTAACCCCCAAAGTACACTCCAGTCCAAACCAAAAAAAAAATTATTTTCTGTGTTTGTGAATTGTGTGCGCAGTAGCCGCACGCGCATCAACAAAGTAGTGCCAAGCGTGCGCCTGTGTCATAAGTAAAGGGCCGGCTGGCTTGACCGTTAAAGGGTGCTGTAACCCCCAAAGTACACTCCAGTCCAAACCAAAAAAAAAATTATTTTCTGTGTTTATGAATTGTGTGCGCAGTAGCAGCACGTGCATCAACAAAGTAGTGCCAAGCGTGCGCCTGTGCCATAAGTAAAGGGCCGGCTGGCTTGACCATTAAAGGGTGCTGTAACCCCCAAAGTACACTCCAGTCCAAACCAAAAAAAAAAATATTTTCTGTGTTTGTGAATTGTGTGCGCAGTAGCCGCACGCGCATCAACAAAGTAGTGCCAAGCGTGCGCCTGTGTCATAAGTAAAGGGCCGGCTGGCTTGACCGTTAAAGGGTGCTGTAACCCCCAAAGTACACTCCAGTCCAAACCAAAAAAAAAATTATTTTCTGTGTTTGTGAATTGTGTGCACAGTAGCCGCACGTGCATCAACAAAGTAGTGCCAAGCGTGCGCCTGTGTCATAAGTAAAGGGCCGGCTGGCTTGACCGTTAAAGGGTGCTGTAACCCCCAAAGTACACTCCAGTCCAAACCAAAAAAAAAATTATTTTCTGTGTTTGTGAATTGTGTGCGCAGTAGCCGCACGTGCATCAACAAAGTAGTGCCAAGCGTGCGCCTGTGTCATAAGTAAAGGGCCGGCTCGCTTGACCGTTAAAGGGTGCTGTAACCCCCAAAGTACACTCCAGTCCAAACCAAAAAAAAAATTATTTTCTGTGTTTGTGAATTGTGTGCGCAGTAGCCGCACGCGCATCAACAAAGTAGTGCCAAGCGTGCGCCTGTGTCATAAGTAAAGGGCCGGCTGGCTTGACCGTTAAAGGGTGCTGTAACCCCCAAAGTACACTCCAGTCCAAACCAAAAAAAAAATTATTTTCTGTGTTTGTGAATTGTGTGCGCAGTAGCAGCACGTGCATCAACAAAGTAGTGCCAAGCGTGCGCCTGGGTCATAAGTAAAGGGCCGGCTGGCTTGACCGTTAAAGGGTGCTGTAACCCCCAAAGTACACTCCAGTCCAAACCTAAAAAAAATTATTTTCTGTGTTTGTGAATTGTGTGCGCAGTAGCCGCACGCGCATCAACAAAGTAGTGCCAAGCGTGCGCCTGTGTCATAAGTATAGGGCCGGCTGGCTTGACCGTTAAAGGGTGCTGTAACCCCCAAAGTACACTCCAGTCCAAACCAAAAAAAAAATTATTTTCTGTGTTTGTGAATTGTGTGCGCAGTAGCCGCACGTGCATCAACAAAGTAGTGCCAAGCGTGCGCCTGTGTCATAAGTAAAGGGCCGGCTGGCTTGACCGTTAAAGGGTGCTGTAACCCCCAAAGTACACTCCAGTCCAAACCAAAGAAAAAATTATTTTCTGTGTTTGTGAATTGTGTGCGCAGTAGCCGCACGCGCATCAACAAAGTAGTGCCAAGCGTGCGCCTGTGTCATAAGTAAAGGGCCGGCTGGCTTGACCATTAAAGGGTGCTGTAACCCCCAAAGTACACTCCAGTCCAAACCAAAAAAAAAATTATTTTCTGTGTTTGTGAATTGTGTGCGCAGTAGCCGCACGTGCATCAACAAAGTAGTGCCAAGCGTGCGCCTGTGCCATAAGTAAAGGACCGGCTGGCTTGACCATTAAAGGGTGCTGTAACCCCCAAAGTACACTCCAGTCCAAACCAAAAAAAAATTATTTTCTGTGTTTGTGAATTGTGTGCGCAGTAGCCGCACGCGCATCAACAAAGTAGTGCCAAGCGTGCGCCTGTGTCATAAGTAAAGGGCCGGCTGGCTTGACCGTTAAAGGGTGCTGTAACCCCCAAAGTACACTCCAGTCCAAACCAAAAAAAAAATTATTTTCTGTGTTTGTGAATTGTGTGCGCAGTAGCCGCACGTGCATCAACAAAGTAGTGCCAAGCGTGCGCCTGTGTCATAAGTAAAGGGCCGGCTGGCTTGACCGTTAAAGGGTGCTGTAACCCCCAAAGTACACTCCAGTCCAAACCAAAAAAAAAATTATTTTCTGTGTTTGTGAATTGTGTGCGCAGTAGCCGCACGTGCATCAACAAAGTAGTGCCAAGCGTGCGCCTGGGTCATAAGTAAAGGGCCGGCTGGCTTGACCGTTAAAGGGTGCTGTAACCCCCAAAGTACACTCCAGTCCAAACCTAAAAAAAATTATTTTCTGTGTTTGTGAATTGTGTGCGCAGTAGCCGCACGCGCATCAACAAAGTAGTGCCAAGCGTGCGCCTGTGTCATAAGTATAGGGCCGGCTGGCTTGACCGTTAAAGGGTGCTGTAACCCCCAAAGTACACTCCAGTCCAAACCAAAAAAAAAATTATTTTCTGTGTTTGTGAATTGTGTGCGCAGTAGCCGCACGTGCATCAACAAAGTAGTACCAAGCGTGCGCCTGTGTCATAAGTAAAGGGCCGGCTGGCTTGACCGTTAAAGGGTGCTGTAACCCCCAAAGTACACTCCAGTCCAAACCAAAAAAAAAATTATTTTCTGTGTTTGTGAATTGTGTGCGCAGTAGCCGCACGCGCATCAACAAAGTAGTGCCAAGCGTGCGCCTGTGTCATAAGTAAAGGGCCGGCTGGCTTGACCGTTAAAGGGTGCTGTAACCCCCAAAGTACACTCCAGTCCAAACCAAAAAAAAATTATTTTCTGTGTTTGTGAATTGTGTGCGCAGTAGCCGCACGTGCATCAACAAAGTAGTGCCAAGCGTGCGCCTGTGCCATAAGTAAAGGACCGGCTGGCTTGACCATTAAAGGGTGCTGTAACCCCCAAAGTACACTCCAGTCCAAACCAAAAAAAAAATTATTTTCTGTGTTTGTGAATTGTGTGCGCAGTAGCCGCACGCGCATCAACAAAGTAGTGCCAAGCGTGCGCCTGTGTCATAAGTAAAGGGCCGGCTGGCTTGACCGTTAAAGGGTGCTGTAACCCCCAAAGTACACTCCAGTCCAAACCAAAAAAAAAATTATTTTCTGTGTTTGTGAATTGTGTGCGCAGTAGCCGCACGTGCATCAACAAAGTAGTGCCAAGCGTGCGCCTGGGTCATAAGTAAAGGGCCGGCTGGCTTGACCGTTAAAGGGTGCTGTAACCCCCAAAGTACACTCCAGTCCAAACCAAAAAAAAAATTATTTTCTGTGTTTGTGAATTGTGTGCGCAGTAGCCGCACGTGCATCAACAAAGTAGTGCCAAGCGTGCGCCTGTGCCATAAGTAAAGGACCGGCTGGCTTGACCATTAAAGGGTGCTGTAACCCCCAAAGTACACTCCAGTCCAAACCAAAAAAAAAATTATTTTCTGTGTTTGTGAATTGTGTGCGCAGTAGCCGCACGCGCATCAACAAAGTAGTGCCAAGCGTGCGCCTGTGTCATAAGTAAAGGGCCGGCTGGCTTGACCGTTAAAGGGTGCTGTAACCCCCAAAGTACACTCCAGTTCAAACCAAAAAAAAATTATTTTCTGTGTTTGTGAATTGTGTGCGCAGTAGCCGCACGTGCATCAACAAAGTAGTGCCAAGCCTGCGCCTGTGTCATAAGTAAAGGGCCGGCTGGCTTGACCGTTAAAGGGTGCTGTAACCCCCAAAGTACACTCCAGTCCAAACCAAAAAAAAAATTATTTTCTGTGTTTGTGAATTGTGTGCGCAGTAGCCGCACGTGCATCAACAAAGTAGTGCCAAGCGTGCGCCTGTGTCATAAGTAAAGGGCCGGCTGGCTTGACCGTTAAAGGGTGCTGTAACCCCCAAAGTACACTCCAGTCCAAACCAAAAAAAAAATTATTTTCTGTGTTTATGAATTGTGTGCGCAGTAGCAGCACGTGCATCAACAAAGTAGTGCCAAGCGTGCGCCTGTGCCATAAGTAAAGGGCCGGCTGGCTTGACCATTAAAGGGTGCTGTAACCCCCAAAGTACACTCCAGTCCAAACCAAAAAAAAAATTATTTTCTGTGTTTGTGAATTGTGTGCGCAGTAGCCGCACGTGCATCAACAAAGTAGTGCCAAGCGTGCGCCTGTGTCATAAGTAAAGGGCCGGCTGGCTTGACCGTTAAAGGGTGCTGTAACCCACAAAGTACACTCCAGTCCAAACCAAAAAAAAAATTATTTTCTGTGTTTGTGAATTGTGTGCGCAGTAGCCGCACGTGCATCAACAAAGTAGTGCCAAGCGTGCGCCTGTGTCATAAGTAAAGGGCCAGCTGGCTTGACCGTTAAAGGGTGCTGTAACCCCCAAAGTACACTCCAGTCCAAACCAAAAAAAAAATTATTTTCTGTGTTTGTGAATTGTGTGCGCAGTAGCCGCACATGCATCAACAAAGTAGTGCCAAGCGTGCGCCTGTGTCATAAGTAAAGGGCCGGCTGGCTTGACCGTTAAAGGGTGCTGTAACCCCCAAAGTACACTCCAGTCCAAACCAAAAAAAAAATTATTTTCTGTGTTTGTGAATTGTGTGCACAGTAGCCGCACGTGCATCAACAAAGTAGTGCCAAGCGTGCGCCTGTGTCATAAGTAAAGGGCCAGCTGGCTTGACCGTTAAAGGGTGCTGTAACCCCCAAAGGACAATCCAGTCCAAACCAAAAAAAAAATTATTTTCTGTGTTTGTGAATTGTGTGCGCAGTAGCCGCACGCGCATCAACAAAGTAGTGCCAAGCGTGCGCCTGTGTCATAAGTAAAGGGCCGGCTGGCTTGACCGTTAAAGGGTGCTGTAACCCCCAAAGTACACTCCAGTCCAAGCCAAAAAAAAAATTATTTTCTGTGTTTGTGAATTGTGTGCGCAGTAGCCGCACGTGCATCAACAAAGTAGTGCCAAGCGTGCGCCTGTGCCATAAGTAAAGGACCGGCTGGCTTGACCATTAAAGGGTGCTGTAACCCCCAAAGTACACTCCAGTCCAAACCAAAAAAAAAATTATTTTCTGTGTTTGTGAATTGTGTGCGCAGTAGCCGCACGCGCATCAACAAAGTAGTGCCAAGCGTGCGCCTGTGTCATAAGTAAAGGGCCGGCTGGCTTGACCGTTAAAGGGTGCTGTAACCCCCAAAGTACACTCCAGTCCAAACCAAAAAAAAAATTATTTTCTGTGTTTGTGAATTGTGTGCGCAGTAGCCGCACGTGCATCAACAAAGTAGTGCCAAGCGTGCGCCTGGGTCATAAGTAAAGGGCCGGCTGGCTTGACCGTTAAAGGGTGCTGTAACCCCCAAAGTACACTCCAGTCCAAACCAAAAAAAAAATTATTTTCTGTGTTTGTGAATTGTGTGCGCAGTAGCCGCACGTGCATCAACAAAGTAGTGCCAAGCGTGCGCCTGTGCCATAAGTAAAGGACCGGCTGGCTTGACCATTAAAGGGTGCTGTAACCCCCAAAGTACACTCCAGTCCAAACCAAAAAAAAAATTATTTTCTGTGTTTGTGAATTGTGTGCGCAGTAGCCGCACGCGCATCAACAAAGTAGTGCCAAGTGTGCGCCTGTGTCATAAGTAAAGGGCCGGCTGGCTTGACCGTTAAAGGGTGCTGTAACCCCCAAAGTACACTCCAGTCCAAACCAAAAAAAAATTATTTTCTGTGTTTGTGAATTGTGTGCGTAGTAGCCGCACGTGCATCAACAAAGTAGTGCCAAGCCTGCGCCTGTGTCATAAGTAAAGGGCCAGCTGGCTTGACCGTTAAAGGGTGCTGTAACCCCCAAAGTACACTCCAGTCCAAACCAAAAAAAAAATTATTTTCTGTGTTTGTGAATTGTGTGCGCAGTAGCCGCACGTGCATCAACAAAGTAGTGCCAAGCGTGCGCCTGTGTCATAAGTAAAGGGCCGGCTGGCTTGACCGTTAAAGGGTGCTGTAACCCCCAAAGTACACTCCAGTCCAAACCAAAAAAAAAATTATTTTCTGTGTTTGTGAATTGTGTGCGCAGTAGCCGCACGTGCATCAACAAAGTAGTGCCAAGCGTGCGCCTGTGTCATAAGTAAAGGGCCGGCTGGCTTGACCGTTAAAGGGTGCTGTAACCCCCAAAGTACACTCCAGTCCAAACCAAAAAAAAAATTATTTTCTGTGTTTATGAATTGTGTGCGCAGTAGCAGCACGTGCATCAACAAAGTAGTGCCAAGCGTGCGCCTGTGCCATAAGTAAAGGGCCGGCTGGCTTGACCATTAAAGGGTGCTGTAACCCCCAAAGTACACTCCAGTCCAAACCAAAAAAAAAATTATTTTCTGTGTTTGTGAATTGTGTGCGCAGTAGCCGCACGTGCATCAACAAAGTAGTGCCAAGCGTGCGCCTGTGTCATAAGTAAAGGGCCGGCTGGCTTGACCGTTAAAGGGTGCTGTAACCCACAAAGTACACTCCAGTCCAAACCAAAAAAAAAATTATTTTCTGTGTTTGTGAATTGTGTGCGCAGTAACCGCACGTGCATCAACAAAGTAGTGCCAAGCGTGTGCCTGTGTCATAAGTAAAGGGCCAGCTGGCTTGACTGTTAAAGGGTGCTGTAACCCCCAAAGTACACTCCAGTCCAAACCAAAAAAAAAATTATTTTCTGTGTTTGTGAATTGTGTGCGCAGTAGCCGCACATGCATCAACAAAGTAGTGCCAAGCGTGCGCCTGTGTCATAAGTAAAGGGCCGGCTGGCTTGACCGTTAAAGGGTGCTGTAACCCCCAAAGTACACTCCAGTCCAAACCAAAAAAAAAATTATTTTCTGTGTTTGTGAATTGTGTGCACAGTAGCCGCACGTGCATCAACAAAGTAGTGCCAAGCGTGCGCCTGTGTCATAAGTAAAGGGCCAGCTGGCTTGACCGTTAAAGGGTGCTGTAACCCCCAAAGGACACTCCAGTCCAAACCAAAAAAAAAATTATTTTCTGTGTTTGTGAATTGTGTGCGCAGTAGCCGCACGCGCATCAACAAAGTAGTGCCAAGCGTGCGTCTGTGTCATAAGTAAAGGGCCGGCTGGCTTGACCGTTAAAGGGTGCTGTAACCCCCAAAGTACACTCCAGTCCAAACCAAAAAAAAAATTATTTTCTGTGTTTGTGAATTGTGTGCGCAGTAGCCGCACATGCATCAACAAAGTAGTGCCAAGCGTGCGCCTGTGTCATAAGTAAAGGGCCGGCTGGCTTGACCGTTAAAGGGTGCTGTAACCCCCAAAGTACACTCCAGTCCAAACCAAAAAAAAAATTATTTTCTGTGTTTGTGAATTGTGTGCGCAGTAGCCGCACGCGCATCAACAAAGTAGTGCCAAGCGTGCGCCTGTGTCATAAGTAAAGGGCCGGCTGGCTTGACCGTTAAAGGGTGCTGTAACCCCCAAAGTACACTCCAGTCCAAACCAAAAAAAAAATTATTTTCTGTGTTTGTGAATTGTGTGCGCAGTAGCCGCACGTGCATCAACAAAGTAGTGCCAAGCGTGCGCCTGGATCATAAGTAAAGGGCCGGCTGGCTTGACCGTTAAAGGGTGCTGTAACCCCCAAAGTACACTCCAGTCCAAACCAAAAAAAAAATTATTTTCTGTGTTTGTGAATTGTGTGCGCAGTAGCCGCACGCGCATCAACAAAGTAGTGCCAAGCGTGCGCCTGTGTCATAAGTAAAGGGCCGGCTGGCTTGACCGTTAAAGGGTGCTGTAACCCCCAAAGTACACTCCAGTCCAAACCAAAAAAAAAATTATTTTCTGTGTTTGTGAATTGTGTGCGCAGTAGCCGCACGTGCATCAACAAAGTAGTGCCAAGCGTGCGCCTGTGTCATAAGTAAAGGGCCGGCTGGCTTGACCGTTAAAGGGTGCTGTAACCCCCAAAGTACACTCCAGTCCAAACCAAAAAAAAAATTATTTTCTGTGTTTGTGAATTGTGTGCGCAGTAGCCGCACGCGCATCAACAAAGTAGTGCCAAGCGTGCGCCTGTGTCATAAGTAAAGGGCCGGCTGGCTTGACCGTTAAAGGGTGCTGTAACCCCCAAAGTACACTCCAGTCCAAACCAAAAAAAAATTATTTTCTGTGTTTGTGAATTGTGTGCGCAGTAGCCGCACGTGCATCAACAAAGTAGTGCCAAGCGTGCGCCTGTGCCATAAGTAAAGGACCGGCTGGCTTGACCATTAAAGGGTGCTGTAACCCCCAAAGTACACTCCAGTCCAAACCAAAAAAAAAATTATTTTCTGTGTTTGTGAATTGTGTGCGCAGTAGCCGCACGTGCATCAACAAAGTAGTGCCAAGCGTGCGCCTGTGTCATAAGTAAAGGGCCGGCTGGCTTGACCGTTAAAGGGTGCTGTAACCCCCAAAGTACACTCCAGTCCAAGCCAAAAAAAAAATTATTTTCTGTGTTTGTGAATTGTGTGTGCAGTAGCCGCACGTGCATCAACAAAGTAGTGCCAAGCGTGCGCCTGTGCCATAAGTAAAGGACCGGCTGGCTTGACCATTAAAGGGTGCTGTAACCCCCAAAGTACACTCCAGTCCAAACCAAAAAAAAAATTATTTTCTGTGTTTGTGAATTGTGTGCGCAGTAGCCGCACGCGCATCAACAAAGTAGTGCCAAGCGTGCGCCTGTGTCATAAGTAAAGGGCCGGCTGGCTTGACCGTTAAAGGGTGCTGTAACCCCCAAAGTACACTCCAGTCCAAACCAAAAAAAAAATTATTTTCTGTGTTTGTGAATTGTGTGCGCAGTAGCCGCACGTGCATCAACAAAGTAGTGCCAAGCGTGCGCCTGGGTCATAAGTAAAGGGCCGGCTGGCTTGACCGTTAAAGGGTGCTGTAACCCCCAAAGTACACTCCAGTCCAAACCAAAAAAAAAATTATTTTCTGTGTTTGTGAATTGTGTGCGCAGTAGCCGCACGTGCATCAACAAAGTAGTGCCAAGCGTGCGCCTGTGCCATAAGTAAAGGACCGGCTGGCTTGACCATTAAAGGGTGCTGTAACCCCCAAAGTACACTCCAGTCCAAACCAAAAAAAAAATTATTTTCTGTGTTTGTGAATTGTGTGCGCAGTAGCCGCACGCGCATCAACAAAGTAGTGCCAAGCGTGCGCCTGTGTCATAAGTAAAGGGCCGGCTGGCTTGACCGTTAAAGGGTGCTGTAACCCCCAAAGTACACTCCAGTCCAAACCAAAAAAAAATTATTTTCTGTGTTTGTGAATTGTGTGCGCAGTAGCCGCACGTGCATCAACAAAGTAGTGCCAAGCCTGCGCCTGTGTCATAAGTAAAGGGCCAGCTGGCTTGACCGTTAAAGGGTGCTGTAACCCCCAAAGTACACTCCAGTCCAAACCAAAAAAAAAATTATTTTCTGTGTTTGTGAATTGTGTGCGCAGTAGCCGCACGTGCATCAACAAAGTAGTGCCAAGCGTGCGCCTGTGTCATAAGTAAAGGGCCGGCTGGCTTGACCATTAAAGGGTGCTGTAACCCCCAAAGTACACTCCAGTCCAAACCAAAAAAAAAATTATTTTCTGTGTTTGTGAATTGTGTGCGCAGTAGCCGCACGTGCATCAACAAAGTAGTGCCAAGCGTGCGCCTGTGTCATAAGTAAAGGGCCGGCTGGCTTGACCGTTAAAGGGTGCTGTAACCCCCAAAGTACACTCCAGTCCAAACCAAAAAAAAAATTATTTTCTGTGTTTATGAATTGTGTGCGCAGTAGCAGCACGTGTATCAACAAAGTAGTGCCAAGCGTGCGCCTGTGCCATAAGTAAAGGGCCGGCTGGCTTGACCATTAAAGGGTGCTGTAACCCCCAAAGTACACTCCAGTCCAAACCAAAAAAAAAATTATTTTCTGTGTTTGTGAATTGTGTGCGCAGTAGCCGCACGTGCATCAACAAAGTAGTGCCAAGCGTGCGCCTGTGTCATAAGTAAAGGGCCGGCTGGCTTGACCGTTAAAGGGTGCTGTAACCCACAAAGTACACTCCAGTCCAAACCAAAAAAAAAATTATTTTCTGTGTTTGTGAATTGTGTGCGCAGTAGCCGCACGTGCATCAACAAAGTAGTGCCAAGCGTGCGCCTGTGTCATAAGTAAAGGGCCAGCTGGCTTGACCGTTAAAGGGTGCTGTAACCCCCAAAGTACACTCCAGTCCAAACCAAAAAAAAAATTATTTTCTGTGTTTGTGAATTGTGTGCGCAGTAGCCGCACATGCATCAACAAAGTAGTGCCAAGCGTGCGCCTGTGTCATAAGTAAAGGGCCGGCTGGCTTGACCGTTAAAGGGTGCTGTAACCCCCAAAGTACACTCCAGTCCAAACCAAAAAAAAAATTATTTTCTGTGTTTGTGAATTGTGTGCACAGTAGCCGCACGTGCATCAACAAAGTAGTGCCAAGCGTGCGCCTGTGTCATAAGTAAAGGGCCAGCTGGCTTGACCGTTAAAGGGTGCTGTAACCCCCAAAGGACACTCCAGTCCAAACCAAAAAAAAAATTATTTTCTGTGTTTGTGAATTGTGTGCGCAGTAGCCGCACGCGCATCAACAAAGTAGTGCCAAGCGTGCGCCTGTGTCATAAGTAAAGGGCCGGCTGGCTTGACCGTTAAAGGGTGCTGTAACCCCCAAAGTACACTCCAGTCCAAACCAAAAAAAAAATTATTTTCTGTGTTTGTGAATTGTGTGCGCAGTAGCCGCACGTGCATCAACAAAGTAGTGCCAAGCGTGCGCCTGTGTCATAAGTAAAGGGCCGGCTGGCTTAACCGTTAAAGGGTGCTGTAACCCCCAAAGTACACTCCAGTCCAAACCAAAAAAAAAATTATTTTCTGTGTTTGTGAATTGTGTGCGCAGTAGCCGCACGCGCATCAACAAAGTAGTGCCAAGCGTGCGTCTGTGTCATAAGTAAAGGGCCGGCTGGCTTGACCGTTAAAGGGTGCTGTAACCCCCAAAGTACACTCCAGTCCAAACCAAAAAAAAAATTATTTTCTGTGTTTGTGAATTGTGTGCGCAGTAGCCGCACGTGCATCAACAAAGTAGTGCCAAGCGTGCGCCTGTGTCATAAGTAAAGGGCCGGCTGGCTTGACCGTTAAAGGGTGCTGTAACCCCCAAAGTACACTCCAGTCCAAACCAAAAAAAAAATTATTTTCTGTGTTTGTGAATTGTGTGCGCAGTAGCCGCACGCGCATCAACAAAGTAGTGCCAAGCGTGCGCCTGTGTCATAAGTAAAGGGCCGGCTGGCTTGACCGTTAAAGGGTGCTGTAACCCCCAAAGTACACTCCAGTCCAAACCAAAAAAAAAATTATTTTCTGTGTTTGTGAATTGTGTGCGCAGTAGCCGCACGTGCATCAACAAAGTAGTGCCAAGCGTGCGCCTGGATCATAAGTAAAGGGCCGGCTGGCTTGACCGTTAAAGGGTGCTGTAACCCCCAAAGTACACTCCAGTCCAAACCAAAAAAAAAATTATTTTCTGTGTTTGTGAATTGTGTGCGCAGTAGCCGCACGCGCATCAACAAAGTAGTGCCAAGCGTGCGCCTGTGTCATAAGTAAAGGGCCGGCTGGCTTGACCGTTAAAGGGTGCTGTAACCCCCAAAGTACACTCCAGTCCAAACCAAAAAAAAAATTATTTTCTGTGTTTGTGAATTGTGTGCGCAGTAGCCGCACGTGCATCAACAAAGTAGTGCCAAGCGTGCGCCTGTGTCATAAGTAAAGGGCCGGCTGGCTTGACCGTTAAAGGGTGCTGTAACCCCCAAAGTACACTCCAGTCCAAACCAAAAAAAAAATTATTTTCTGTGTTTGTGAATTGTGTGCGCAGTAGCCGCACGCGCATCAACAAAGTAGTGCCAAGCGTGCGCCTGTGTCATAAGTAAAGGGCCGGCTGGCTTGACCGTTAAAGGGTGCTGTAACCCCCAAAGTACACTCCAGTCCAAACCAAAAAAAAATTATTTTCTGTGTTTGTGAATTGTGTGCGCAGTAGCCGCACGTGCATCAACAAAGTAGTGCCAAGCGTGCGCCTGTGCCATAAGTAAAGGACCGGCTGGCTTGACCATTAAAGGGTGCTGTAACCCCCAAAGTACACTCCAGTCCAAACCAAAAAAAAAATTATTTTCTGTGTTTATGAATTGTGTGCGCAGTAGCAGCACGTGCATCAACAAAGTAGTGCCAAGCGTGCGCCTGTGCCATAAGTAAAGGGCCAGCTGGCTTGACCATTAAAGGGTGCTGTAACCCCCAAAGTACACTCCAGTCCAAACCAAAAAAAAAATTATTTTCTGTGTTTGTGAATTGTGTGCGCAGTAGCCGCACGTGCATCAACAAAGTAGTGCCAAGCGTGCGCCTGTGTCATAAGTAAAGGGCCGGCTGGCTTGACCGTTAAAGGGTGCTGTAACCCCCAAAGTACACTCCAGTCCAAGCCAAAAAAAAAATTATTTTCTGTGTTTGTGAATTGTGTGCGCAGTAGCCGCACGTGCATCAACAAAGTAGTGCCAAGCGTGCGCCTGTGCCATAAGTAAAGGACCGGCTGGCTTGACCATTAAAGGGTGCTGTAACCCCCAAAGTACACTCCAGTCCAAACCAAAAAAAAAATTATTTTCTGTGTTTGTGAATTGTGTGCGCAGTAGCCGCACGCGCATCAACAAAGTAGTGCCAAGCGTGCGCCTGTGTCATAAGTAAAGGGCCGGCTGGCTTGACCGTTAAAGGGTGCTGTAACCCCCAAAGTACACTCCAGTCCAAACCAAAAAAAAAATTATTTTCTGTGTTTGTGAATTGTGTGCGCAGTAGCCGCACGTGCATCAACAAAGTAGTGCCAAGCGTGCGCCTGGGTCATAAGTAAAGGGCCGGCTGGCTTGACCGTTAAAGGGTGCTGTAACCCCCAAAGTACACTCCAGTCCAAACCAAAAAAAAAATTATTTTCTGTGTTTGTGAATTGTGTGCGCAGTAGCCGCACGTGCATCAACAAAGTAGTGCCAAGCGTGCGCCTGTGCCATAAGTAAAGGACCGGCTGGCTTGACCATTAAAGGGTGCTGTAACCCCCAAAGTACACTCCAGTCCAAACCAAAAAAAAAATTATTTTCTGTGTTTGTGAATTGTGTGCGCAGTAGCCGCACGCGCATCAACAAAGTAGTGCCAAGCGTGCGCCTGTGTCATAAGTAAAGGGCCGGCTGGCTTGACCGTTAAAGGGTGCTGTAACCCCCAAAGTACACTCCAGTCCAAACCAAAAAAAATTTATTTTCTGTGTTTGTGAATTGTGTGCGCAGTAGCCGCACGTGCATCAACAAAGTAGTGCCAAGCCTGCGCCTGTGTCATAAGTAAAGGGCCAGCTGGCTTGACCGTTAAAGGGTGCTGTAACCCCCAAAGTACACTCCAGTCCAAACCAAAAAAAAAATTATTTTCTGTGTTTGTGAATTGTGTGCGCAGTAGCCGCACGTGCATCAACAAAGTAGTGCCAAGCGTGCGCCTGTGTCATAAGTAAAGGGCCGGCTGGCTTGACCGTTAAAGGGTGCTGTAACCCCCAAAGTACACTCCAGTCCAAACCAAAAAAAAAATTATTTTCTGTGTTTGTGAATTGTGTGCGCAGTAGCCGCACGTGCATCAACAAAGTAGTGCCAAGCGTGCGCCTGTGTCATAAGTAAAGGGCCGGCTGGCTTGACCGTTAAAGGGTGCTGTAACCCCCAAAGTACACTCCAGTCCAAACCAAAAAAAAAATTATTTTCTGTGTTTATGAATTGTGTGCGCAGTAGCAGCACGTGTATCAACAAAGTAGTGCCAAGCGTGCGCCTGTGCCATAAGTAAAGGGCCGGCTGGCTTGACCATTAAAGGGTGCTGTAACCCCCAAAGTACACTCCAGTCCAAACCAAAAAAAAAATTATTTTCTGTGTTTGTGAATTGTGTGCGCAGTAGCCGCACGTGCATCAACAAAGTAGTGCCAAGCGTGCGCCTGTGTCATAAGTAAAGGGCCGGCTGGCTTGACCGTTAAAGGGTGCTGTAACCCACAAAGTACACTCCAGTCCAAACCAAAAAAAAAATTATTTTCTGTGTTTGTGAATTGTGTGCGCAGTAGCCGCACGTGCATCAACAAAGTAGTGCCAAGCGTGCGCCTGTGTCATAAGTAAAGGGCCAGCTGGCTTGACCGTTAAAGGGTGCTGTAACCCCCAAAGTACACTCCAGTCCAAACCAAAAAAAAAATTATTTTCTGTGTTTGTGAATTGTGTGCGCAGTAGCTGCACATGCATCAACAAAGTAGTGCCAAGCGTGCGCCTGTGTCATAAGTAAAGGGCCGGCTGGCTTGACCGTTAAAGGGTGCTGTAACCCCCAAAGTACACTCCAGTCCAAACCAAAAAAAAAATTATTTTCTGTGTTTGTGAATTGTGTGCACAGTAGCCGCACGTGCATCAACAAAGTAGTGCCAAGCGTGCGCCTGTGTCATAAGTAAAGGGCCAGCTGGCTTGACCGTTAAAGGGTGCTGTAACCCCCAAAGGACACTCCAGTCCAAACCAAAAAAAAAATTATTTTCTGTGTTTGTGAATTGTGTGCGCAGTAGCCGCACGCGCATCAACAAAGTAGTGCCAAGCGTGCGCCTGTGTCATAAGTAAAGGGCCGGCTGGCTTGACCGTTAAAGGGTGCTGTAACCCCCAAAGTACACTCCAGTCCAAACCAAAAAAAAAATTATTTTCTGTGTTTGTGAATTGTGTGCGCAGTAGCCGCACGTGCATCAACAAAGTAGTGCCAAGCGTGCGCCTGTGTCATAAGTAAAGGGCCGGCTGGCTTGACCGTTAAAGGGTGCTGTAACCCCCAAAGTACACTCCAGTCCAAACCAAAAAAAAAATTATTTTCTGTGTTTGTGAATTGTGTGCGCAGTAGCCGCACGCGCATCAACAAAGTAGTGCCAAGCGTGCGCCTGTGTCATAAGTAAAGGGCCGGCTGGCTTGACCGTTAAAGGGTGCTGTAACCCCCAAAGTACACTCCAGTCCAAACCAAAAAAAAAATTATTTTCTGTGTTTGTGAATTGTGTGCGCAGTAGCCGCACGTGCATCAACAAAGTAGTGCCAAGCGTGCGCCTGGATCATAAGTAAAGGGCCGGCTGGCTTGACCGTTAAAGGGTGCTGTAACCCCCAAAGTACACTCCAGTCCAAACCAAAAAAAAAATTATTTTCTGTGTTTGTGAATTGTGTGCGCAGTAGCCGCACGCGCATCAACAAAGTAGTGCCAAGCGTGCGCCTGTGTCATAAGTAAAGGGCCGGCTGGCTTGACCGTTAAAGGGTGCTGTAACCCCCAAAGTACACTCCAGTCCAAACCAAAAAAAAAATTATTTTCTGTGTTTGTGAATTGTGTGCGCAGTAGCCGCACGTGCATCAACAAAGTAGTGCCAAGCGTGCGCCTGTGTCATAAGTAAAGGGCCAGCTGGCTTGACCGTTAAAGGGTGCTGTAACCCCCAAAGTACACTCCAGTCCAAACCAAAAAAAAAATTATTTTCTGTGTTTGTGAATTGTGTGCGCAGTAGCCGCACATGCATCAACAAAGTAGTGCCAAGCGTGCGCCTGTGTCATAAGTAAAGGGCCGGCTGGCTTGACCGTTAAAGGGTGCTGTAACCCCCAAAGTACACTCCAGTCCAAACCAAAAAAAAAATTATTTTCTGTGTTTGTGAATTGTGTGCACAGTAGCCGCACGTGCATCAACAAAGTAGTGCCAAGCGTGCGCCTGTGTCATAAGTAAAGGGCCAGCTGGCTTGACCGTTAAAGGGTGCTGTAACCCCCAAAGGACACTCCAGTCCAAACCAAAAAAAAAATTATTTTCTGTGTTTGTGAATTGTGTGCGCAGTAGCCGCACGCGCATCAACAAAGTAGTGCCAAGCGTGCGCCTGTGTCATAAGTAAAGGGCTGGCTGGCTTGACCGTTAAAGGGTGCTGTAACCCCCAAAGTACACTCCAGTCCAAACCAAAAAAAAAATTATTTTCTGTGTTTGTGAATTGTGTGCGCAGTAGCCGCACGTGCATCAACAAAGTAGTGCCAAGCGTGCGCCTGTGTCATAAATAAAGGGCCGGCTGGCTTGACCGTTAAAGGGTGCTGTAACCCCCAAAGTACACTCCAGTCCAAACCAAAAAAAAAATTATTTTCTGTGTTTGTGAATTGTGTGCGCAGTAGCCGCACGCGCATCAACAAAGTAGTGCCAAGCGTGCGCCTGTGTCATAAGTAAAGGGCCGGCTGGCTTGACCGTTAAAGGGTGCTGTAACCCCCAAAGTACACTCCAGTCCAAACCAAAAAAAAAATTATTTTCTGTGTTTGTGAATTGTGTGCGCAGTAGCCGCACGTGCATCAACAAAGTAGTGCCAAGCGTGCGCCTGGATCATAAGTAAAGGGCCGGCTGGCTTGACCGTTAAAGGGTGCTGTAACCCCCAAAGTACACTCCAGTCCAAACCAAAAAAAAAATTATTTTCTGTGTTTGTGAATTGTGTGCGCAGTAGCCGCACGCGCATCAACAAAGTAGTGCCAAGCGTGCGCCTGTGTCATAAGTAAAGGGCCGGCTGGCTTGACCGTTAAAGGGTGCTGTAACCCCCAAAGTACACTCCAGTCCAAACCAAAAAAAAAATTATTTTCTGTGTTTGTGAATTGTGTGCGCAGTAGCCGCACGTGCATCAACAAAGTAGTGCCAAGCGTGCGCCTGTGTCATAAGTAAAGGGCCGGCTGGCTTGACCGTTAAAGGGTGCTGTAACCCCCAAAGTACACTCCAGTCCAAACCAAAAAAAAAATTATTTTCTGTGTTTGTGAATTGTGTGCGCAGTAGCCGCACGCGCATCAACAAAGTAGTGCCAAGCGTGCGCCTGTGTCATAAGTAAAGGGCCAGCTGGCTTGACCGTTAAAGGGTGCTGTAACCCCCAAAGTACACTCCAGTCCAAACCAAAAAAAAATTATTTTCTGTGTTTGTGAATTGTGTGCGCAGTAGCCGCACGTGCATCAACAAAGTAGTGCCAAGCGTGCGCCTGTGCCATAAGTAAAGGACCGGCTGGCTTGACCATTAAAGGGTGCTGTAACCCCCAAAGTACACTCCAGTCCAAACCAAAAAAAAAATTATTTTCTGTGTTTGTGAATTGTGTGCGCAGTAGCCGCACGTGCATCAACAAAGTAGTGCCAAGCGTGCGCCTGTGTCATAAGTAAAGGGCCGGCTGGCTTGACCGTTAAAGGGTGCTGTAACCCCCAAAGTACACTCCAGTCCAAACCAAAAAAAAAATTATTTTCTGTGTTTGTGAATTGTGTGCGTAGTAGCCGCACGTGCATCAACAAAGTAGTGCCAAGCGTGCGCCTGTGTCATAAGTAAAGGGCCGGCTGGCTTGACCGTTAAAGGGTGCTGTAACCCCCAAAGTACACTCCAGTCCAAACCAAAAAAAAAATTATTTTCTGTGTTTGTGAATTGTGTGCGCAGTAGCCGCACGTGCATCAACAAAGTAGTGCCAAGCGTGCGCCTGTGTCATAAGTAAAGGGCCGGCTGGCTTGACCGTTAAAGGGTGCTGTAACCCCCAAAGTACACTCCAGTCCAAACCAAAAAAAAAATTATTTTCTGTGTTTGTGAATTGTGTGCGCAGTAGCCGCACGTGCATCAACAAAGTAGTGCCAAGCGTGCGCCTGTGTCATAAGTAAAGGGCCGGCTGGCTTGACCGTTAAAGGGTGCTGTAACCCCCAAAGTACACTCCAGTCCAAACCAAAAAAAAAATTATTTTCTGTGTTTGTGAATTGTGTGCGCAGTAGCCGCACGTGCATCAACAAAGTAGTGCCAAGCGTGCGCCTGTGTCATAAGTAAAGGGCCGGCTGGCTTGACCGTTAAAGGGTGCTGTAACCCCCAAAGTACACTCCAGTCCAAACCAAAAAAAAAATTATTTTCTGTGTTTATGAATTGTGTGCGCAGTAGCAGCACGTGCATCAACAAAGTAGTGCCAAGCGTGCGCCTGTGCCATAAGTAAAGGGCCAGCTGGCTTGACCATTAAAGGGTGCTGTAACCCCCAAAGTACACTCCAGTCCAAACCAAAAAAAAAATTATTTTCTGTGTTTGTGAATTGTGTGCGCAGTAGCCGCACGTGCATCAACAAAGTAGTGCCAAGCGTGCGCCTGTGTCATAAGTAAAGGGCCGGCTGGCTTGACCGTTAAAGGGTGCTGTAACCCCCAAAGTACACTCCAGTCCAAACCAAAAAAAAAATTATTTTCTGTGTTTGTGAATTGTGTGCGCAGTAGCCGCACGTGCATCAACAAAGTAGTGCCAAGCGTGCGCCTGTGTCATAAGTAAAGGGCCGGCTGGCTTGACCGTTAAAGGGTGCTGTAACCCCCAAAGTACACTCCAGTCCAAACCAAAAAAAAAATTATTTTCTGTGTTTGTGAAATGTGTGCGCAGTAGCCGCACGCGCATCAACAAAGTAGTGCCAAGCGTGCGCCTGTGTCATAAGTAAAGGGCCGGCTGGCTTGACCGTTAAAGGGTGCTGTAACCCCCAAAGTACACTCCAGTCCAAACCAAAAAAAAAATTATTTTCTGTGTTTGTGAATTGTGTGCGCAGTAGCCGCACGTGCATCAACAAAGTAGTGCCAAGCGTGCGCCTGTGCCATAAGTAAAGGACCGGCTGGCTTGACCATTAAAGGGTGCTGTAACCCCCAAAGTACACTCCAGTCCAAACCAAAAAAAAAATTATTTTCTGTGTTTGTGAATTGTGTGCGCAGTAGCCGCACGTGCATCAACAAAGTAGTGCCAAGCGTGCGCCTGTGTCATAAGTAAAGGGCCGGCTGACTTGACCGTTAAAGGGTGCTGTAACCCCCAAAGTACACTCCAGTCCAAACCAAAAAAATATTATTTTCTGTGTTTGTGAATTGTGTGCGCAGTAGCCGCACGTGCATCAACAAAGTAGTGCCAAGCGTGCGCCTGTGCCATAAGTAAAGGACCGGCTGGCTTGACCATTAAAGGGTGCTGTAACCCCAAAAGTACACTCCAGTCCAAACCAAAAAAAAAATTATTTTCTGTGTTTGTGAATTGTGTGCGCAGTAGCCGCACGTGCATCAACAAAGTAGTGCCAAGCGTGCGCCTGTGTCATAAGTAAAGGGCCGGCTGGCTTGACCGTTAAAGGGTGCTGTAACCCCCAAAGTACACTCCAGTCCAAACCAAAAAAAAAATTATTTTCTGTGTTTGTGAATTGTGTGCGCAGTAGCCGCACGTGCATCAACAAAGTAGTGCCAAGCGTGCGCCTGTGTCATAAGTAAAGGGCCGGCTGGCTTGACCGTTAAAGGGTGCTGTAACCCCCAAAGTACACTCCAGTCCAAACCAAAAAAAAAATTATTTTCTGTGTTTGTGAATTGTGTGCGCAGTAGCCGCACGTGCATCAACAAAGTAGTGCCAAGCGTGCGCCTGTGTCATAAGTAAAGGGCCGGCTGGCTTGACCGTTAAAGGGTGCTGTAACCCACAAAGTACACTCCAGTCCAAACCAAAACAAAAATTATTTTCTGTGTTTGTGAATTGTGTGCGCAGTAGCCGCACGTGCATCAACAAAGTAGTGCCAAGCGTGCGCCTGTGTCATAAGTAAAGGGCCGGCTGGCTTGACCGTTAAAGGGTGCTGTAACCCCCAAAGTACACTCCAGTCCAAACCAAAAAAAAAATTATTTTCTGTGTTTGTGAATTGTGTGCGCAGTAGCCGCACGTGCATCAACAAAGTAGTGCCAAGCGTGCGCCTGTGTCATAAGTAAAGGGCCGGCTGGCTTGACCGTTAAAGGGTGCTGTAACCCCCAAAGTACACTCCAGTCCAAACCAAAAAAAAAATTATTTTCTGTGTTTATGAATTGTGTGCGCAGTAGCAGCACGTGCATCAACAAAGTAGTGCCAAGCGTGCGCCTGTGCCATAAGTAAAGGGCCGGCTGGATTGACCATTAAAGGGTGCTGTAACCCCCAAAGTACACTCCAGTCCAAACCAAAAAAAATTTATTTTCTGTGTTTGTGAATTGTGTGCGCAGTAGCCGCACGTGCATCAACAAAGTAGTGCCAAGCGTGCGCCTGTGTCATAAGTAAAGGGCCGGCTGGCTTGACCGTTAAAGGGTGCTGTAACCCCCAAAGTACACTCCAGTCCAAACCAAAAAAAAAATTATTTTCTGTGTTTGTGAATTGTGTGCGCAGTAGCCGCACGCGCATCAACAAAGTAGTGCCAAGCGTGCGCCTGTGTCATAAGTAAAGGGCCGGCTGGCTTGACCGTTAAAGGGTGCTGTAACCCCCAAAGTACACTCCAGTCCAAACCAAAAAAAAAATTATTTTCTGTGTTTGTGAAATGTGTGCGCAGTAGCCGCACGTGCATCAACAAAGTAGTGCCAAGCGTGCGCCTGTGCCATAAGTAAAGGACCGGCTGGCTTGACCATTAAAGGGTGCTGTAACCCCCAAAGTACACTCCAGTCCAAACCAAAAAAAAAATTATTTTCTGTGTTTGTGAATTGTGTGCGCAGTAGCCGCACGTGCATCAACAAAGTAGTGCCAAGCGTGCGCCTGTGTCATAAGTAAAGGCCGGCTGGCTTGACCGTTAAAGGGTGCTGTAACCCCCAAAGTACACTCCAGTCCAAACCAAAAAAAAAATTATTTTCTGTGTTTGTGAATTGTGTGCGCAGTAGCCGCACGCGCATCAACAAAGTAGTGCCAAGCGTGCGCCTGTGTCATAAGTAAAGGGCCGGCTGGCTTGACCGTTAAAGGGTGCTGTAACCCCCAAAGTACACTCCAGTCCAAACCAAAAAAAAAATTATTTTCTGTGTTTGTGAATTGTGTGCGCAGTAGCCGCAGGTGCATCAACAAAGTAGTGCCAAGCGTGCGCCTGTGTCATAAGTAAAGGGCCGGCTGGCTTGACCGTTAAAGGGTGCTGTAACCCCCAAAGTACACTCCAGTCCAAACCAAAAAAAAAAATATTTTCTGTGTTTGTGAATTGTGTGCGCAGTAGCCGCACGTGCATCAACAAAGTAGTGCCAAGCGGGTGCCTGTGTCATAAGTAAAGGGCCGGCTGGCTTGACCGTTAAAGGGTGCTGTTGCCCCCAATGTACACTCCAGTCCAAACCAAAAAAAAAATTATTTTCTGTGTTTGTGAATTGTGTGCGCAGTAGCCGCACGTGCATCAACAAAGTAGTGCCAAGCGTGCGCCTGTGTCATAAGTAAAGGGCCGGCTGGCTTGACCGTTAAAGGGTGCTGTAACCCCCAAAGTACACTCCAGTCCAAACCAAAAAAAAAATTATTTTCTGTGTTTGTGAATTGTGTGCGCAGTAGCCGCACGTGCATCAACAAAGTAGTTCCAAGCGTGCGCCTGTGTCATAAGTAAAGGGCCGGCTGGCTTGACCGTTAAAGGGTGCTGTAACCCCCAAAGTACACTCCAGTCCAAACCAAAAAAAAAATTATTTTCTGTGTTTGTGAATTGTGTGCGCAGTAGCAGCACGTGCATCAACAAAGTAGTGCCAAGCGTGCGCCTGTGTCATAAGTAAAGGGCCGGCTGGCTTGACCGTTAAAGGGTGCTGTAACCCACAAAGTACACTCCAGTCCAAACCAAAAAAAAAATTATTTTCTGTGTTTGTGAATTGTGTGCGCAGTAGCCGCACGTGCATCAACAAAGTAGTGCCAAGTGTGCGCCTGTGTCATAAGTAAAGGGCCGGCTGGCTTGACCGTTAAAGGGTGCTGTAACCCCCAAAGTACACTCCAGTCCAAACCAAAAAAAAAATTATTTTCTGTGTTTGTGAATTGTGTGCGCAGTAGCCGCACATGCATCAACAAAGTAGTGCCAAGCGTGCGCCTGTGTCATAAGTAAAGGGCCGGCTGGCTTGACCGTTAAAGGGTGCTGTAACCCCCAAAGTACACTCCAGTCCAAACCAAAAAAATAATTATTTTCTGTGTTTGTGAATTGTGTGCACAGTAGCCGCACGTGCATCAACAAAGTAGTGCCAAGCGTGCGCCTGTGTCATAAGTAAAGGGCCAGCTGGCTTGACCGTTAAAGGGTGCTGTAACCCCCAAAGGACACTCCAGTCCAAACCAAAAAAAAAATTATTTTCTGTGTTTGTGAATTGTGTGCGCAGTAGCCGCACGCGCATCAACAAAGTAGTGCCAAGCGTGCGCCTGTGTCATAAGTAAAGGGCCGGCTGGCTTGACCGTTAAAGGGTGCTGTAACCCCCAAAGTACACTCCAGTCCAAACCAAAAAAAAAATTATTTTCTGTGTTTGTGAATTGTGTGCGCAGTAGCCGCACGTGCATCAACAAAGTAGTGCCAAGCGTGCGCCTGTGTCATAAGTAAAGGGCCGGCTGGCTTGACCGTTAAAGGGTACTGTAACCCCCAAAGTACACTCCAGTCCAAACCAAAAAAAAAATTATTTTCTGTGTTTGTGAATTGTGTGCGCAGTAGCCGCACGCGCATCAACAAAGTAGTGCCAAGCGTGCGCCTGTGTCATAAGTAAAGGGCCGGCTGGCTTGACCGTTAAAGGGTGCTGTAACCCCCAAAGTACACTCCAGTCCAAACCAAAAAAAAAATTATTTTCTGTGTTTGTGAATTGTGTGCGCAGTAGCCGCACGTGCATCAACAAAGTAGTGCCAAGCGTGCGCCTGGGTCATAAGTAAAGGGCCGGCTGGCTTGACCGTTAAAGGGTGCTGTAACCCCCAAAGTACACTCCAGTCCAAACCAAAAAAAAAATTATTTTCTGTGTTTGTGAATTGTGTGCGCAGTAGCCGCACGCGCATCAACAAAGTAGTGCCAAGCGTGCGCCTGTGTCATAAGTAAAGGGCCGGCTGGCTTGACCGTTAAAGGGTGCTGTAACCCCCAAAGTACACTCCAGTCCAAACCAAAAAAAAATTATTTTCTGTGTTTGTGAATTGTGTGCGCAGTAGCCGCACGTGCATCAACAAAGTAGTGCCAAGCGTGCGCCTGTGCCATAAGTAAAGGACCGGCTGGCTTGACCATTAAAGGGTGCTGTAACCCCCAAAGTACACTCCAGTCCAAACCAAAAAAAAAATTATTTTCTGTGTTTGTGAATTGTGTGCGCAGTAGCCGCACGTGCATCAACAAAGTAGTGCCAAGCGTGCGCCTGTGTCATAAGTAAAGGGCCGGCTGGCTTGACCGTTAAAGGGTGCTGTAACCCCCAAAGTACACTCCAGTCCAAACCAAAAAAAAAATTATTTTCTGTGTTTGTGAATTGTGTGCGCAGTAGCCGCACGTGCATCAACAAAGTAGTGCCAAGCGTGCGCCTGTGTCATAAGTAAAGGGCCGGCTGGCTTGACCGTTAAAGGGTGCTGTAACCCCCAAAGTACACTCCAGTCCAAACCAAAAAAAAAATTATTTTCTGTGTTTGTGAATTGTGTGCGCAGTAGCCGCACGTGCATCAACAAAGTAGTGCCAAGCGTGCGCCTGTGTCATAAGTAAAGGGCCGGCTGGCTTGACCGTTAAAGGGTGCTGTAACCCCCAAAGTACACTCCAGTCCAAACCAAAAAAAAAATTATTTTCTGTGTTTATGAATTGTGTGCGCAGTAGCCGCACGCGCATCAACAAAGTAGTGCCAAGCGTGCGCCTGTGTCATAAGTAAAGGGCCGGCTGGCTTGACCGTTAAAGGGTGCTGTAACCCCCAAAGTACACTCCAGTCCAAACCAAAAAAAAAATTATTTTCTGCGTTTGTGAATTGTGTGCGCAGTAGCCGCACATGCATCAACAAAGTAGTGCCAAGCGTGCGCCTGTGCCATAAGTAAAGGACCGGCTGGCTTGACCATTAAAGGGTGCTGTAACCCCCAAAGTACACTCCAGACCAAACCAAAAAAAAAATTATTTTCTGTGTTTGTGAATTGTGTGCGCAGTAGCCGCACGTGCATCAACAAAGTAGTGCCAAGCGTGCGCCTGTGTCATAAGTAAAGGGCCGGCTGGCTTGACCGTTAAAGGGTGCTGTAACCCCCAAAGTACACTCCAGTCCAAACCAAAAAAAAAATATTTTCTGTGTTTGTGAATTGTGTGCGCAGTAGCCGCACGTGCATCAACAAAGTAGTGCCAAGCGTGCGCCTGTGCCATAAGTAAAGGACCGGCTGGCTTGACCATTAAAGGGTGCTGTAACCCCCAAAGTACACTCCAGTCCAAACCAAAAAAAAAATTATTTTCTGTGTTTGTGAATTGTGTGCGCAGTAGCCGCACGTGCATCAACAAAGTAGTGCCAAGCGTGCGCCTGTGTCATAAGTAAAGGGCCGGCTGGCTTGACCGTTAAAGGGTGCTGTAACCCCCAAAGTACACTCCAGTCCAAACCAAAAAAAAAATTAGTTTCTGTGTTTGTGAATTGTGTGCGCAGTAGCCGCACGTGCATCAACAAAGTAGTGCCAAGCGTGCGCCTGTGTCATAAGTAAAGGGCCGGCTGGCTTGACCGTTAAAGGGTGCTGTAACCCCCAAAGTACACTCCAGTCCAAACCAAAAAAAAAATTATTTTCTGTGTTTGTGAATTGTGTGCGCAGTAGCCGCACGTGCATCAACAAAGTAGTGCCAAGCGTGCGCCTGTGTCATAAGTAAAGGGCCGGCTGGCTTGACCGTTAAAGGGTGCTGTAACCCCCAAAGTACACTCCAGTCCAAACCAAAAAAAAAATTATTTTCTGTGTTTGTGAATTGTGTGCGCAGTAGCCGCACGTGCATCAACAAAGTAGTGCCAAGCGTGCGCCTGTGCCATAAGTAAAGGACCGGCTGGCTTGACCATTAAAGGGTGCTGTAACCCCCAAAGTACACTCCAGTCCAAACCAAAAAAAAAATTATTTTCTGTGTTTGTGAATTGTGTGCGCAGTAGCCGCACGTGCATCAACAAAGTAGTGCCAAGCGTGCGCCTGTGTCATAAGTAAAGGGCCGGCTGGCTTGACCGTTAAAGGGTGCTGTAACCCCCAAAGTACACTCCAGTCCAAACCAAAAAAAAAATTATTTTCTGTGTTTGTGAATTGTGTGCGCAGTAGCCGCACGTGCATCAACAAAGTAGTGCCAAGCGTGCGCCTGTGTCATAAGTAAAGGGCCGGCTGGCTTGACCGTTAAAGGGTGCTGTAACCCCCAAAGTACACTCCAGTCCAAACTAAAAAAAAAATTATTTTCTGTGTTTGTGAATTGTGTGCGCAGTAGCCGCACGTGCATCAACAAAGTAGTGCCAAGCGTGCGCCTGTGTCATAAGTAAAGGGCCGGCTGGCTTGACCGTTAAAGGGTGCTGTAACCCCCAAAGTACACTCCAGTCCAAACCAAAAAAAAAATTATTTTCTGTGTTTATGAATTGTGTGCGCAGTAGCCGCACGCGCATCAACAAAGTAGTGCCAAGCGTGCGCCTGTGTCATAAGTAAAGGGCCGGCTGGCTTGACCGTTAAAGGGTGCTGTAACCCCCAAAGTACACTCCAGTCCAAACCAAAAAAAAAATTATTTTCTGTGTTTGTGAATTGTGTGCGCAGTAGCCGCACATGCATCAACAAAGTAGTGCCAAGCGTGCGCCTGTGCCATAAGTAAAGGACCGGCTGGCTTGACCATTAAAGGGTGCTGTAACCCCCAAAGTACACTCCAGACCAAACCAAAAAAAAAATTATTTTCTGTGTTTGTGAATTGTGTGCGCAGTAGCCGCACGTGCATCAACAAAGTAGTGCCAAGCGTGCGCCTGTGTCATAAGTAAAGGGCCGGCTGGCTTGACCGTTAAAGGGTGCTGTAACCCCCAAAGTACACTCCAGTCCAAACCAAAAAAAAAATATTTTCTGTGTTTGTGAATTGTGTGCGCAGTAGCCGCACGTGCATCAACAAAGTAGTGCCAAGCGTGCGCCTGTGCCATAAGTAAAGGACCGGCTGGCTTGACCATTAAAGGGTGCTGTAACCCCCAAAGTACACTCCAGTCCAAACCAAAAAAAAAATTATTTTCTGTGTTTGTGAATTGTGTGCGCAGTAGCCGCACGTGCATCAACAAAGTAGTGCCAAGCGTGCGCCTGTGTCATAAGTAAAGGGCCGGCTGGCTTGACCGTTAAAGGGTGCTGTAACCCCCAAAGTACACTCCAGTCCAAACCAAAAAAAAAATTATTTTCTGTGTTTGTGAATTGTGTGCGCAGTAGCCGCACGTGCATCAACAAAGTAGTGCCAAGCGTGCGCCTGTGTCATAAGTAAAGGGCCGGCTGGCTTGACCGTTAAAGGGTGCTGTAACCCCCAAAGTACACTCCAGTCCAAACCAAAAAAAAAATTATTTTCTGTGTTTGTGAATTGTGTGCGCAGTAGCCGCACGTGCATCAACAAAGTAGTGCCAAGCGTGCGCCTGTGTCATAAGTAAAGGGCCGGCTGGCTTGACCGTTAAAGGGTGCTGTAACCCCCAAAGTACACTCCAGTCCAAACCAAAAAAAAAATTATTTTCTGTGTTTGTGAATTGTGTGCGCAGTAGCCGCACGTGCATCAACAAAGTAGTGCCAAGCGTGCGCCTGTGTCATAAGTAAAGGGCCGGCTGGCTTGACCGTTAAAGGGTGCAGTAACCCCCAAAGTACACTCCAGTCCAAACCAAAAAAAAAATTATTTTCTGTGTTTATGAATTGTGTGCGCAGTAGCAGCACGTGCATCAACAAAGTAGTGCCAAGCGTGCGCCTGTGCCATAAGTAAAGGGCCGGCTGGCTTGACCATTAAAGGGTGCTGTAACCCCCAAAGTACACTCCAGTCCAAACCAAAAAAAAAATTATTTTCTGTGTTTGTGAATTGTGTGCGCAGTAGCCGCACGCGCATCAACAAAGTAGTGCCAAGCGTGCGCCTGTGTCATAAGTAAAGGGCCGGCTGGCTTGACCGTTAAAGGGTGCTGTAACCCCCAAAGTTCACTCCAGTCCAAACCAAAAAAAAAATTATTTTCTGTGTTTGTGAATTGTGTGCGCAGTAGCCGCACGTGCATCAACAAAGTAGTGCCAAGCGTGCGCCTGTGTCATAAGTAAAGGGCCGGCTGGCTTGACCGTTAAAGGGTGCTGTAACCCCCAAAGTACACTCCAGTCCAAACCAAAAAAAAAATTATTTTCTGTGTTTGTGAATTGTGTGCGCAGTAGCCGCACGCGCATCAACAAAGTAGTGCCAAGCGTGCGCCTGTGTCATAAGTAAAGGGCCAGCTGGCTTGACCGTTAAAGGGTGCTGTAACCCCCAAAGTACACTCCAGTCCAAACCAAAAAAAAAATTATTTTCTGTGTTTGTGAATTGTGTGCGCAGTAGCCGCACGTGCATCAACAAAGTAGTGCCAAGCGTGCACCTGTGCCATAAGTAAAGGACCGGCTGGCTTGACCATTTAAGGGTGCTGTAACCCCCAAAGTACACTCCAGTCCAAACCAAAAAAAAAATTATTTTCTGTGTTTGTGAATTGTGTGTGCAGTAGCCGCACGTGCATCAACAAAGTAGTGCCAAGCGTGCGCCTGTGTCATAAGTAAAGGGCCGGCTGGCTTGACCGTTAAAGGGTGCTGTAACCCCCAAAGTACACTCCAGTCCAAACCAAAAAAAAAATTATTTTCTGTGTTTGTGAATTGTGTGCGCAGTAGCCGCACGCGCATCAACAAAGTAGTGCCAAGCGTGCGCCTGTGTCATAAGTAAAGGGCCGGCTGGCTTGACCGTTAAAGGGTGCTGTAACCCCCAAAGTACACTCCAGTCCAAACCAAAAAAAAAATTATTTTCTGTGTTTGTGAATTGTGTGCGCAGTAGCCGCAGGTGCATCAACAAAGTAGTGCCAAGCGTGCGCCTGTGTCATAAGTAAAGGGCCGGCTGGCTTGACCGTTAAAGGGTGCTGTAAACCCCAAAGTACACTCCAGTCCAAACCAAAAAAAAAAATATTTTCTGTGTTTGTGAATTGTGTGCGCAGTAGCCGCACGTGCATCAACAAAGTAGTGCCAAGCGGGCGCCTGTGTCATAAGTAAAGGGCCGGCTGGCTTGACCGTTAAAGGGTGCTGTTGCCCCCAAAGTACACTCCAGTCCAAACCAAAAAAAAAATTATTTTCTGTGTTTGTGAATTGTGTGCGCAGTAGCCGCACGTGCATCAACAAAGTAGTGCCAAGCGTACGCCTGTGTCATAAGTAAAGGGCTGGCTGGCTTGACCGTTAAAGGGTGCTGTAACCCCCAAAGTACACTCCAGTCCAAACCAAAAAAAAAATTATTTTCTGTGTTTGTGAATTGTGTGCGCAGTAGCCGCACGTGCATCAACAAAGTAGTGCCAAGCGTGCGCCTGTGTCATAAGTAAAGGGCCGGCTGGCTTGACCGTTAAAGGGTGCTGTAACCCCCAAAGTACACTCCAGTCCAAACCAAAAAAAAAATTATTTTCTGTGTTTGTGAATTGTGTGCGCAGTAGCCGCACGTGCATCAACAAAGTAGTGCCAAGCGTGCGCCTGTGCCATAAGTAAAGGGCCGGCTGGCTTGACCATTAAAGGGTGCTGTAACCCCCAAAGTACACTCCAGTCCAAACAAAAAAAAAAATTATTTTCTGTGTTTGTGAATTGTGTGCGCAGTAGCCGCACGTGCATCAACAAAGTAGTGCCAAGCGTGCGCCTGTGTCATAAGTAAAGGGCCGGCTGGCTTGACCGTTAAAGGGTGCTGTAACCCCCAAAGTACACTCCAGTCCAAACCAAAAAAATAATTATTTTCTGTGTTTGTGAATTGTGTGCGCAGTAGCAGCACGTGCATCAACAATGTAGTGCCAAGCGTGCGCCTGTGTCATAAGTAAAGGGCCGGCTGGCTTGACCGTTAAAGGGTGCTGTAACCCCCAAAGTACACTCCAGTCCAAACCAAAAAAAAAATTATTTTCTGTGTTTGTGAATTGTGTGCGCAGTAGCTGCACGTGCATCAACAAAGTAGTGCCAAGCGAGCGCCTGTGTCATAAGTAAAGGGCCAGCTGGCTTGACCGTTAAAGGGTGCTGTAACCCCCAAAGTACACTCCAGTCCAAACCAAAAAAAAAATTATTTTCTGTGTTTGTGAATTGTGTGCGCAGTAGCCGCACGTGCATCAACAAAGTAGTGCCAAGCGTGCGCCTGTGTCATAAGTAAAGGGCCAGCTGGCTTGACCGTTAAAGGGTGCTGTAACCCCCAAAGGACACTCCAGTCCAAACCAAAAAAAAAATTATTTTCTGTGTTTGTGAATTGTGTGCGCAGTAGCCGCAGGTGCATCAACAAAGTAGTGCCAAGCGTGCGCCTGTGTCATAAGTAAAGGGCCGGCTGGCTTGACCATTAAAGGGTGCTGTAAACCCCAAAGTACACTCCAGTCCAAACCAAAAAAAAAAATATTTTCTGTGTTTGTGAATTGTGTGCGCAGTAGCCGCACGTGCATCAACAAAGTAGTGCCAAGCGGGCGCCTGTGTCATAAGTAAAGGGCCGGCTGGCTTGACCGTTAAAGGGTGCTGTTGCCCCCAAAGTACACTCCAGTCCAAACCAAAAAAAAAATTATTTTCTGTGTTTGTGAATTGTGTGCGCAGTAGCCGCACGTGCATCAACAAAGTAGTGCCAAGCGTACGCCTGTGTCATAAGTAAAGGGCTGGCTGGCTTGACCGTTAAAGGGTGCTGTAACCCCCAAAGTACACTCCAGTCCAAACCAAAAAAAAAATTATTTTCTGTGTTTGTGAATTGTGTGCGCAGTAGCCGCACGTGCATCAACAAAGTAGTGCCAAGCGTGCGCCTGTGTCATAAGTAAAGGGCCGGCTGGCTTGACCGTTAAAGGGTGCTGTAACCCCCAAAGTACACTCCAGTCCAAACCAAAAAAAAAATTATTTTCTGTGTTTGTGAATTGTGTGCGCAGTAGCCGCACGTGCATCAACAAAGTAGTGCCAAGCGTGCGCCTGTGCCATAAGTAAAGGGCCGGCTGGCTTGACCATTAAAGGGTGCTGTAACCCCCAAAGTACACTCCAGTCCAAACAAAAAAAAAATTATTTTCTGTGTTTGTGAATTGTGTGCGCAGTAGCCGCACGTGCATCAACAAAGTAGTGCCAAGCGTGCGCCTGTGTCATAAGTAAAGGGCCGGCTGGCTTGACCGTTAAAGGGTGCTGTAACCCCCAAAGTACACTCCAGTCCAAACCAAAAAAATAATTATTTTCTGTGTTTGTGAATTGTGTGCGCAGTAGCAGCACGTGCATCAACAATGTAGTGCCAAGCGTGCGCCTGTGTCATAAGTAAAGGGCCGGCTGGCTTGACCGTTAAAGGGTGCTGTAACCCCCAAAGTACACTCCAGTCCAAACCAAAAAAAAAATTATTTTCTGTGTTTGTGAATTGTGTGCGCAGTAGCTGCACGTGCATCAACAAAGTAGTGCCAAGCGAGCGCCTGTGTCATAAGTAAAGGGCCAGCTGGCTTGACCGTTAAAGGGTGCTGTAACCCCCAAAGTACACTCCAGTCCAAACCAAAAAAAAAATTATTTTCTGTGTTTGTGAATTGTGTGCGCAGTAGCCGCACGTGCATCAACAAAGTAGTGCCAAGCGTGCGCCTGTGTCATAAGTAAAGGGCCAGCTGGCTTGACCATTAAAGGGTGCTGTAACCCCCAAAGTACACTCCAGTCCAAACCAAAAAAAAATTATTTTCTGTGTTTGTGAATTGTGTGCGCAGTAGCCGCACGTGCATCAACAAAGTAGTGCCAAGCGTGCGCCTGTGTCATAAGTAAAGGGCCGGCTGGCTTGACCATTAAAGGGTGCTGTAACCCCCAAAGTACACTCCAGTCCAAACCAAAAAAAAAATTATTTTCTGTGTTTGTGAATTGTGTGCGCAGTAGCCGCACGTGCATCAACAAAGTAGTGCCAAGCGTGCGCCTGTGTCCCATAAGTAAAGAGCCGGCTGGCTCATTTCTTAAAGGCTGGTGTAACCCACAAAGTGCACTACTCTCCAAAAATAAAAAAATATTTTCTGTGTTTAGCCGCACGTATATATCAAATCGATATAACATAAATGGAGGACCAAACTTTCTCCGATAAAAATAAAATAGAGAAAGATCAAGAACCACTTCCTCCTAGTGCTGAAGCTGCTGCCACTAGTCATGACATAGACGATAACATGCCATCAACGTCGTCTGCCAAGGCCGATACCCAATGTCATAATAGAGGGCACATACAATCCCAAATGACAAAGTTCAGGAAAATGACCTTGAAAAAAACATTTAAATCAGCTGAAGAGAAACGTAAACTTGCCAATATGCCATTTACGACACGGAGTGGCAAGGAACGGCTAAGGTCGATCCCTAGTATGTTCATGACTAGTGGTTCAGCTTCACATGACGATGGAAGCCCTCCTCCCACTCAAAAAATCAAAAGATTTAAGCTGGCAAAAGCACAGCGAAGAACTGTGCTTTCTAAGAAGATATCACAAATCCCCAAGGAGAGTCCAAGTGTGGTGGTGGTTGCGATGCCTGACCTTCCCAGCACTGGACGGGAAGAGGTGGCTCTTTCCACCATTTGCACGCCCCCTGCAAGTGCTGAAAGGAGCACCCACAGTCCACTTGCTGATATGCCAATTGAAGATGTCACTGTTGAAGTACAACAGGATGAGGATACTGGTGTAGCTGGCGCTGAGGAGGAAGTTGGCGAGGAGGATTCTGATGGTGATGTGGTTTGTTTAAATCAGGCTCCGGGGGAGACAGTTGTCCGTGGGATGAAAAAGCCCATCACGGTCATGCCTGGGCAGAAGACCAAACATTCCACCTCTTTGGTCTGGCAATATTTCTATCCAAATCCGGACAACAACTGTCTTGCCATATGTACCATATGTAAAGGTGAAATAAGTAGGGGTAGGGACATCAACCACCTAGGAACATCCTCCCTTATACGGCACCTGCAGCGCGTTCATAAAAAGTTACTGTCAAGTTCAGAAACTTTGGCTAAGACCGTAAGCAGTCCAGGGACACCTAAATCCCGTTGCCCTGTTGTATCCAAGCTAGGGGTGTGCATCGGACACTTTTCGTGTTTTGTGTTTTGGTTTTGGATCTGGATCTTTCTTCGTGTTTTGGATCTGGATTGGTTTTGCCAAAACCACCCTTCCGTGTTTTGGGTTCTGGGTTTTGTGTTTTGGATCTGTATTTTTTTTTAAAAAAGCATAAAAACAGCTAAAATCACAGAATTTGCAGGTTTTTCTGCTCCTATGCTATTATTAACCTCAATAACCTTAATTTCCACTCATTTCCAGTGTATTCTGAAAACCTCACACCTCACAATAGTGTTTTTATGTCCAAAAGGTTGCACCGAGGTAGCTGGATGACTATGCTAAGCGACACGAGTGGGCGGCACAAACACGTGACCCATCTAGGAGTGACACTGCAGTGGCAGACAGGATGGCAGTTAGAAAAACTAGGCCCCAAACTGTACATAATGCAAAGAAAAAAAAGAAGTGCAAGATGGAATTGTCCTTGCCCCTCCCACCCACCCTTATGTTGTATAAACAGGACATGCACACTTTAACAAATCAATCATTTCAGCGCCAGGGTCTGCCACACAACTGTGGCTGAAATGATTGGTTCGTTTGGGCCCCCACAAAACAAGCTGGCAATTAATGTGTCCCTGCACAAACTGGCTCTACGGAGGCAAGATGTCATCCTCATCCTCCTCATCCACCGATTCCTCACCCTCTTCAGTGTGTACATCCTCATCCTCACAAAGTATTAACTCATCCCCACTTGAATCCACCACCACAGGTCCCTCTGTACCTTCTGGAGGCTGGTCTCCCTGGAAGAGCTGATAATTCATTTTGATGAACATCATCTTCTCCACATTCTGTGGAAGCAACCTCCTACGCCTTTCGCTGACAAGGTTCCCGGCTGCACTAAACACTCTTTTCGAGTACACACTGGAGGGGGGGCAACTCAGGTAAAATAGAGCCAGTTTGTACAGGGGCCTCCAAATTGCCTCTTTTTCCTGCCAGTACAGGTATGGACTGTCTGACATGTCTACTTGGATGCTGTCACCGATGTAATCCTCCACCATTCTGTCAATGGTGACAGTATCATATGCAGTGACAGTAGACATGTCAGAAATTGTTGCCAGGTCCTTCAGTCCGGACCAGATGTCCAAACTTGGTCCTGCCTGCCCTGCATCACCGCCAGCGGGTTGCTTAGGATACCTAAGTTTTTTCCTGGCAGCCCCAGTTGCGGGAGAAAATGAAGAAGGAGCTGTTGACGTGTCACGTTCCGCTTCAGCTGACAGTGTGTTCACCAGCAGGTCTTTGTACCTCTGCAGGCTTGTGTCGGCCGGATAGAGAGAGACACCACATAGGCTTTAAACCTAGGATCGAGCACGGTGGCAAAAATGTAGTGGTCTGATTTCAACAGATTGACCACCCTGGAATCCTGGCAAAGCGAATGAAGGGCTTCATCCACAAGTCCCACATGCCGAGAGGAATCGCTCCGTCTTAGCTCCTCCTTCACTTTCTCCAGCTGCTTCTGCAAAAGCCTGATGAGGGGAATGACCTGACTCAAGCTGGCAGTGTCTGAACTGACTTCATGTGTGGCAAGTTCGAAGGGCTGGAGAACCTTGCACAACACGGAAATCATTCTCCACTGCGCTTGAGTCAGGTGCATACCCCCTCCTTTGCCTATGTCATAGGTGGATGTATAGGCTTGTATGGCCTTTTGCTGCTCCTCCATCCTCTGAAGCATATAGAGGGTTGAGTTCCACCGCGTCACAACCTCTTGCTTCAGGTGATGGCGGGGCAGGTTCAAGAGTGTTTGCTGGCGCTCCAGTCTTCGGCACGCAGTCGCTGAATGGCAAAAGTGGCCAGAAATTTTTCGGGACACCCAAAGCGTCTCCTGCACGCCCCTGTTGCTTTTCAGAAAATTCTGCACCACCAAGTTTATTGTGTGAGCAAAACATGGGACGTGCTGGAATTTGCCCAGATGTAATGCCCGCACAATATTGGTGGCGTTGTCAGATATCACAAATCCCCAGGAGAGTCTAAGTGGGGTAAGCCACTGGGCGATGATTTCCCTCAGTTTCTCTAAGAGGTTGTCGGTGGTGTGCCTCTTACTGAAACCGGTGATACACAGCGTAGCCTGCCTTGTAATGAGCTGGCGTTTCTGAGATGCTGCTACTGGTGACGCTGCTGCTGTTGCTGCGTAAGGTGATACATCTACCCAGTGGGCTGTCACAGTCATATAGTCCTTAGTCTGCCCTGTTCCACTTGTCCACATGTCCGTGGTTAAGTGGACATTGTGTACAACTGCATTTTTCAGGACACTGAGGACACTTTTTCTGACGTTTCTGTACAGTCTCGGTATCGCCTGCCTAGTGAAGTGGAATCTAGACGGGATTTGGAACCGGGGATACACTACCTTCATCAATTGTCTAAATCCCACTGCACTAATGGCGGATACCGGACGCACGTCTAACACCAACATAGCAGTCAAGGCCTCAGTTATACGTTTTGCTTCAGGATGACTGCTGTCGTACTTCATCCTCCTCGCTAAAGACTGTTGGAAGGTCAATTGTTTAGTAAAAGTAGTGGTGTTCCTACTTCCTCTCTGGGATGATGAACGACTCCAAGCAGCAGCAACAGCAGCAGCGGCAGCAGTAGGCGTAGCAATGCAGGATCCTCCGGAGGAATCCCGGATAGGAGAGTCAGTCATGCCAGTGACATGGCCTGCAGGACTACTTCCGATCCTGACTAAGGAGGAAATTGACGAGGAGGGAGTTGACGGTGTGGTTTGCAGGTGCTTGGATACAACAGGACAACGGGATTTAGGTGTCCCTGGACTGCTTACGGTCTTAGCCAAAGTTTCTGAACTTGACAGTAACTTTTTATGAACGCGCTGCAGGTGCCGTATAAGGGAGGATGTTCCTAGGTGGTTGATGTCCCTACCCCTACTTATTTCACCTTTACATATGGTACATATGGCAAGACAGTTGTTGTCCGGATTTGGATAGAAATATTGCCAGACCAAAGAGGTGGAATGTTTGGTCTTCTGCCCAGGCATGACCGTGATGGGCTTTTTCATCCCACGGACAACAACTGTCTCCCCCGGAGCCTGATTTAAACAAACCACATCACCATCAGAATCCTCCTCGCCAACTTCCTCCTCAGCGCCAGCTACACCAGTATCCTCATCCTGTTGTACTTCAACAGTGACATCTTCAATTTGCATATCAGCAAGTGGACTGTGGGTGCTCCTTTCAGCACTTGCAGGGGACGTGCAAATGGTGGAAAGAGCCACCTCTTCCCATCCAGTGCTGGGAAGGTCAGGCATCGCAACCACCACCACACTTGGACTCTCCTTGGGGATTTGTGATATCTTCTTAGAAAGCACAGTTCTTCGCTGTGCTTTTGCCAGCTTAACTCTTTTGATTTTTTTAGTGGGAGGAGGGCTTCCATCGTCATGTGAAGCTGAACCACTAGTCATGAACATACTAGGGATCGACCTTAGCCGTTCCTTGCCACTCCGTGTCGTAAATGGCATATTGGCAAGTTTACGTTTCTCTTCAGCTGATTTAAATGTCGTTTTCAAGGTCATTTTCCTGAACTTTGCCATTTGGGATTGTATGTGCCCTCTACTATGACATTGGGCATCGGCCTTGGCAGACGACGTTGATGGCATGTTACCGTCTATGTCATGACTAGTGGCAGCAGCTTCAGCACTAGGAGGAAGTGGTTCTTGATCTTTCTCTATTTTATTTTTATCGGAGAAAGTTTGGTCCTCCATTTATGTTATATCGATTTGATATATACGTGCAGCTAAACATAGAAAATAATTTTTTTTTTGGTTTGGACTGGAGTGTACTTTGGGGGTTACAGCACCCTTTAACGGTCAAGCCAGCCGGCCCTTTACTTATGACACAGGCGCACGCTTGGCACTACTTTGTTGATGCACGTGCGGCTACTGTGCACACAATTCACAAACACAGAAAATAATTATTTTTTTTGGTTTGGACTGGAGTGTACTTTCGGGGGTTACAGCACCCTTAACGGTCAAGCCAGCCGGCCCTTTACTTATGACACAGGCGCACGCTTGGCACTACTTTGTTGATGCACGTGCGGCTACTGCGCACACAATTCACAAACACAGAAAATATATTTTTTTTTTGTTTGGACTGGAGTGTACTTTCGGGGGTTACAGCACCCTTAATGGTCAAGCCAGCCGGCCTTTTACTTATGACACAGGCGCACGCTTGGCACTACTTTGTTGATGCACGTGCGGCTACTGCGCACACAATTCACAAACACAGAAAATTATTTTTTTTTTGGTTTGGACTGGAGTGTACTTTGGGGGTTACAGCACCCTTTAACGGTCAAGCCAGCCGGCCCTTTACTTATGACACAGGTGCACGCTTGGCACTACTTTGTTGATGCACGTGCGGCTACTGCGCACACAATTCACAAACACAGAAAATAATTTTTTTTTTGGTTTGGACTGGAGTGTACTTTCGGGGGTTACAGCACCCTTAACGGTCAAGCCAGCCGGCCCTTTACTTATGACACAGGCGCACGCTTGGCACTACTTTGTTGATGCACGTGCGGCTACTTCGCACACAATTCACAAACACAGAAAATTATTTTTTTTTTGGTTTGGACTGGAGTGTACTTTGGGGGTTACAGCACCCTTTAACGGTCAAGCCAGCCGGCCCTTTACTTATGACACAGGCGCACGCTTGGCACTACTTTGTTGATGCACGTGCGGCTACTGCGCACACAATTCACAAACACAGAAAATAATTTTTTTTTTGGTTTGGACTGGAGTGTACTTTGGGGGTTACAGCACCCTTTAATGGTCAAGCCAGCCGGCCCATTACTTATGACACAGGCGCACGCTTGGCACTACTTTGTTGATGCACGTGCGGCTACTGCGCACACAATTCACAAACACAGAAAATATATTTTTTTTTGGTTTGGGCTGGAGTGTACTTTCGGGGGTTACAGCACCCTTAACGGTCAAGCCAGCCGGCCCTTTACTTATGACACAGGCGCACGCTTGGCACTACTTTGTTGATGCACGTGCGGCTACTGCGCACACAATTCACAAACACAGAAAATAATTTTTTTTTGGTTTGGACTCGAGTGTACTTTGGGGGTTACAGCACCCTTTAACGGTCAAGCCAGCCGGCCCTTTACTTATGACACAGGCGCACGCTTGGCACTACTTTGTTGATGCACGTGCGGCTACTGCGCACACAATTCACAAACACAGAAAATAATTTTTTTTTGGTTTGGACTGGAGTGTACTTTCGGGGGTTACAGCACCCTTAACGGTCAAGCCAGCCGGCCCTTTACTTATGACACAGGCGCACGCTTGGCACTACTTTGTTGATGCACGTGCGGCTACTGCGCACACAATTCACAAACACAGAAAATTATTTTTTTTTTGGTTTGGACTGGAGTGTACTTTCGGGGGTTACAGCACCCTTTAACGGTCAAGCCAGCCGGCCCTTTACTTATGACACAGGCACACGCTTGGCACTACTTTGTTGATGCACGTGCGGCTACTGCGCACACAATTCACAAACACAGAAAATATTTTTTTTTTTGGTTTGGACTGGAGTGTACTTTGGGGGTTACAGCACCCTTTAACGGTCAAGCCAGCCGGCCCTTTACTTATGACACAGGCGCATGCTTGGCACTACTTTGTTGATGCACGTGCGGCTACTGCGCACACAATTCACAAACACAGAAAATAATTTTTTTTTTGGTTTGGACTGGAGTGTACTTTCGGGGGTTACAGCACCCTTAACGGTCAAGCCAGCCAGCCCTATACTTATGACACAGGCGCACGCTTGGCACTACTTTGTTGATGCACGTGCGGCTACTGCGCACACAATTCACAAACACAGAAAATATATTATTTTTTTAGCACTTGGGGGGAGCACCCCTGATGGACAGAGCACCCCCTGGACAACACTACAGCACCCCTTTAGGACTGGGACACTGCACAGGACTTTGGAGTGGACACAGCCCCTATGGAGAACTGACTGCACAACACAGTCCAGCCAGCCCCTATGGACTTTGAAGTAGTGGACACAGCCCCTATTAACAACAGCAGCACAGCACAACACAGCCAGCCCCTATGGACTTTGAAGTAGTGGACAACAGCAGCACTACACTACACGGGAAAAGTCGAGCCTGACTCGGATCGGACTCGGATCGGGGGGGCTCGGGGGGGTTCGGATTTCAGAAATCCGAACCCGCTCACCCCTAATCCAAGCGCCTGCAAACCACACCGTCAACTCCCTCCTCGTCAATTTCCTCCTTAGTCAGGATCGGAAGTACTCCTGCAGGCCATGTCACTGGCATGACTGACTCTCCTATCCGGGATTCCTCCGGAGGATCCTGCATTGCTACGCCTACTGCTGCCGCTGCTGCTGTTGCTGCTGCTGGGAGTCGTTCATAATCCCAGAGAGGAAGTAGGAACACCACTACTTTTACTAAATAATTGACGCTCCAACAGTCCTTAGCGAGGAGGATGAAGTACGACAGCAGTCATCCTGAAGCAAAACGTATAACTGAGGCCTTGACTGCTATGTTGGTGTTAGATGTGCGTCCGGTATCCGCCATTAGTGCAGTGGGATTTAGACAATTGATGGAGGTAGTGTGTCCCCGGTTCCAAATCCCGTCTAGATTCCACTTCACTAGGCAGGCGATACCGAGACTGTACAGAAACGTCAGAAAAAGTGTCCTCAGTGTCCTGAAAAATGCCATTGTACACAATGTCCACTTAACCACGGACATGTGGACAAGTGGAACAGGGCAGACTAAGGACTATATGACTGTGACAGCCCACTGGGTAGATGTATCACCTTACGCAGCAACAGCAGCAGCGTCACCAGTAGCAGCATCTCAGAAACGCCAGCTCGTTCCAAGGCAGGCTACGCTGTGTATCACCGGTTTCAGTAAGAGGCACACCGCCGACAACCTCTTAGAGAAACTGAGGGAAATCATCGCCCAGTGGCTTACCCCACTTAGACTCTCCTGGGGATTTGTGATATCTGACAACGCCACCAATATTGTGCGGGCATTACATCTGGGCAAATTCCAGCACGTCCCATGTTTTGCTCACACAATAAACTTGGTGGTGCAGAATTTTCTGAAAAGCGACAGGGGCGTGCAGGAGACGCTTTGGGTGGCCCAAAAAATTTCTGCCCACTTTCACCATTCAGCGACTGCGTGCCGAAGACTGGAGCACCAGCAAACACTCTTGAACCTGCCCCGCCATCACCTGAAGCAAGAGGTTGTGATGCGGTGGAACTCAACCCTCTATATGCTTCAGAGGATGGAGGAGCAGCAAAAGGCCATACAAGCCTATACATCCACCTATGACATAGGCAAAGGAGGGGGTATGCACCTGACTCAAGCGCAGTGGAGAATGATTTCCATGTTGTGCAAGGTTCTCCAGCCCTTCGAACTTGCCACACGTGAAGTCATTTCAGACACTGCCAGCTTGAGTCAGGTCATTCCCCTCATCAGGCTTTTGCAGAAGCAGCTGGAGAAAGTGAAGGAGGAGCTAAGATGGAGCGATTCCGCTCGGCATGTGGGACTTGTGGATGAAGCCCTTCATTCGCTTTGCCAGGATTCCAGGGTGGTCAATCTGTTGAAATCAGACCACTACATTTTGGCCACCGTGCTCGATCCTAGGTTTAAAGCCTATGTGGTGTCTCTCTTTCCAGCCAACACAAGCCTGCAGAGGTGCAAAGACCTGCTGGTGAACACACTGTCAGCTGAAGCGGAACGTGACACGTCAACAGCTCCTTCTTCATTTTCTCCCGCAACTGGGGCTGCCAGGAAAAAACTTAGGTATCCTAAGCAACCTGCTGGCGGTGATGCAGGGCAGGCAGGACCAAGTTTGGACATCTGGTCCGGACTGAAGGACCTGGCAACAATTTCTGACATGTCTACTGTCACTGCATATGATACTGTCACCATTGACAGAATGGTGGAGGATTACATCGGTGACAGCATCCACGTAGGCATGTCAGACAGTCCATACCTGTACTGGCAGGAAAAAGAGGCAATTTGGAGGCCGCTGCACAAACTGGCTCTATTTTACCTGAGTTGCCCCCCTCCAGTGTGTACTCCGAAAGAGTGTTTAGTGCAGCCGAGAACCTTGTCAGCGAAAGGTGTAGGAGGTTGCTTCCACAGAATGTGGAGAAGATGATGTTCATCAAAATGAATTATCAGCTCTTCCAGGGAGACTAGCCTCCAGAACGTACAGAGGGACCTGTGGTGGTGGATTCAAGTGGGGACGAGTTAATACTTTGTAAGGATGAGGATGTACACACTGAAGAGGGTGAGGAATCGGTGGATGAGGAGGATGAGGATGACATCTTGCCTCCGTAGAGCCAGTTTGTGCAGGGACACATTAATTGCCAGCTTGTTTTGTGGGGGCCCAAACGAACCAATCATTTCAGCCACAGTTGTGTGGCAGACCCTGGCGCTGAAATGATTGGTTTGTTAAAGTGTGCATGTCCTGTTTATACAATATAAGGGTGGGTGGTAGGGCCCAAGGACAATTCCATCTTGAACCTCTTTTTTTCTTTGCATTATGTACAGTTTGGGGCCTAGTTTTTCAAACTGCCATCCTGTCTGCCACTGCAGTATCATGTCTAGATGGGTCACGTGTTTGTGCCACCCACTCGTGTCGCTTAGCATAGTCATCCAGCTAACTCGGTGCAACCTTTTGGAAATAAAAACACTATTGTGAGGTGTGAGGTGTTCAGAATAGACTGGAAATGAGTGGAAATTAAGGTTATTGAGGTTAATAATAGCATAGGAGCAGAAAAACCTACAAATTCTGTGATTTTAGCTGTTTTTAATGCTTTTTTTAAAAAAAATACAGATCCAAAACACAAAACCCAGAACCCAAAACACGGAAGGGTGGTTTTGGCAAAACCAATCCAGATCCAAAACACGAAGAAAGATCCAGATCCAAAACCAAAACACAAAACACGAAAAGTGGCCGGTGCACACCCCTACTTAAAAGTAGAGCCGGCCCTAGGTATAGGCATTATAAGCCTAGGGGCGACTGGAATGCCTAGGGGCTTCTGTACAGAAGCTCATTCTGGCTACAGGAGGAAGAAAGATGGCGGTGAGAGGGCATGCCGCGCATGCCCAGCCATGGCCACTCCTCCCATGGACTTTGCGGAGCAGAGCCATAAGTGACGACTTACGCTCTGCCTCTGCATGAGCCGCCGCTACCGGAACACAGTACTCGGACCGGGCATCCGCAGTGTAGCAGCAGCTTCTGCGGCATCAAGAAAAAAGGCGCCAGCCAGGGCTTCCTCACTCTCGGTAAGTTTAGCTAGCTCAGGCTGGCTTAGAGACAGTATGAGAGGGGCTGTGGGGTTGGCATCCACTGGGCACTGAGGGGACAGAGAGCATTGCTGGCCCCTGCTGCTACCTACTCTGAGAGAGAGGGTCTGAAGTGTGTCATACATATATATATATATATATATATATATATATGTGTGTGTTTACAAATATATTTATGTATATATAACTATACATATGTATGTGTGCATACATGTGGGAGGAAAATGCTGATGCATTGAAACGTCGGTCATCCTGACTTGTGGTCTGTGTGTTTTATTTATCAGTCGCCCTGAGTGCCGCCTATTGTGACTCTTTGTAGTTTTCTCCCATTCGTTTGGGAGTTTAAACGGAGGGCACCGGATGCAATTTACTGGCTTATTAGGACGGGAGTGCCGGCTTCCTGGTTTATAATATATATATTTATATATATATATATATATATACTGTATATATATATAGTATGTGTGTGTATGTATATTTTATATATATATATATATATATATATATATATATGACGATCATCATATGCCTTGGGTGACCACTCCACATGTAAACATTTTGTGACAGTTTTTTTCGATAAAAATGAAACGTTGACTACCTAAGGATATGTTCCTGTAACTTGGTGGTTTGCACCGAGTAATAAATTTTTTTGCAAGACCGAGTGCCAGTAGCTTTTGCAGGTTATTGATGTTTTATAATACGTGCTAGGGGGCATCAGCCAAAATTTTGCCTAGGGCACTGAATTGGCTAGGACCGGCTCTGCTTAAAAGAACTATCTTATTGAAGGAAAAAAGACATATGTCTTATAACGACATCTTAAAAGAAGCAAGCATTCTGGGATCTTCAAGTGCAGAAAGAAGTACTGAGGAACAGTGCCATCAACAGCGGGCACAGGCCTGGGTATTGGGGGAGGTGTGGCCAAATTGGTGCATGCATGGCCACTCCCCTCTCTAAAAAGGGTAAAAACTGTTATGTACAACGCCACAAACTATAGGGGCGTTTGCCCTACTTCTGGCCACTGTATAGCAGCGCAGCAGTACATTGGGCAGGGAAAGAGATAAGACTGAGCTGTGCTGGGCTGGGGAGGAAGGCTGCTGCTCCTGAACAGAAGAAATCTTCCCTTTCTCCCTACCCGCTGTGCCACTGACCCAGGCCACTCAAACTAGTAGTATCTGCTCTCCCTTCCTATTGGCACCTCAGCTGGGGAAATCTTTGTTTTGCAGGTGTACCGACCCTCTTGAAGAGAGGTTTTTGACTGGAAGACTCCATATGCACACATTTTATCTTTGTAAATTGCATAGACACATATGTATTTTAGAAAGGAGCTAAAGTAGTACATACTTGCCATCTTTATGAGAGGAGATGCAACTGACCACTTCAGGGACAGGGCTAGGCTATCATTAGGTCCCACTCCTGTTGCAGCAAAATGCTTTGAATCGCTAGTCTGTGGAGAAATGTTGTGACTAAAATGTTGCGATTCGCTCCATGCGGACCCACAATTCCTGGTATTATCTCCACATACTACCCACTTTACTAGGAAGTGGGTGGGATGTGGGAGATCCACCCACTCTACCAGGGGTCTGGGAGGACTACACAAAAAATTGTGACTCTCCTGCATCTTCTGTGAGAGTAGGTAGTATGAGCTAGTAGGATGCTGCTATTGGTGTTCATCAACCAACTAGTATGCCAACTTTAAGATGAGTTAATTTTATCATTTAGGTTTAAATTTCTAATGCTGACCACAAAAAAAGATGGAATTTGCAGTATTGGGAGGACATTCACATACGGGCAGTGATGGAAAGAGATGACTGACTCACAAGCAGAATTAGAAGAGATTGTATTGCCTTCAATGGATAGGGAGAGGAGAGGGGTCTCAGGAGGGGTAGAAAATGATTTCTGTTTAGACATTTTGAGTTTCAGCAGCTCTGGGACATCCAGAATGAGATGTTTGAAAGACAATAGGAAACACAGGAATTGGAAAGGTCAGAGTAAGAGAGATACATTTGTTGTTACCAGCATGCAGTTGACAGTTGAAGCCAAAACAGGTGCTTAGATCACCAAGGGAGTAGGGTTAGAGGGAGAACAGTAGAGGGTCAAGAAAAGATCATTGGAAACTGAGATAGGTAAGGGAAGAGAGGGAAAGTGGAATTAAGAATAGATACAGAAAATAAGTAAATGTTGAGATAGGAGGTAAACCATGAGAGGACAGTGTAATTGAGGCCAATGGAATGGAGAATTTGCAAGAAAAGGGGTTGTCATCAGTTTCAAAGGCAGCAGAGAGATTGAGAGGGATAAAAACAGAGAAGTCACCCTCAGACAACAGTAAGAAGATAATTGCTGACTTTTCTGGGGTCTGTTTCCATGAAGTGGAGTAAGCAAAAGCCATAATGAAGTTGGTCATGGAAGGAGAAAGAGGAGATAAAGTTGGTGGTGTAGTTGTAGTTGTAAAAAACAGCCTTAAGAATCTTGAAAGCACAAGGAAGGAGGGAGATAGGGCATTAATTAAGGAGAGAGGCAGAGTGAAAGGAGTATTTATTGAGTACAGGCAAGAGGGATAGGTTGAGGAGGTTGGCAAGGTGGGAGAATGTTGTAGGAGAGAGGGAGTAACAGGGGACTGGGTTGAAGGGCAGGAGGAGGAAGGAGAGAAAGGTGCAGACATCATCTGCAGAAATAAGGTGAATGGTGGAGATGGTGAGTAGCATGTGGTTGAGGGTGCCAGTGGGGACAGAAAGAGACCCTATTCCCAGAAATTAGTGGAAGGGGTGGCTGGGTGGGCAGACAGTAAGGAGGGGTTGAGATATGAAGGGACTGATGTGAGTAGATGTCATGATATATCAACTCCATATTGGAGAAGAGCACGACAATGGAATGGAGAAGGGTGAAGGGAAAATGAGGGAGTTGCAGTTGGTAAGAGGTGATTGGTTTGGAAGAATGGGAGGAAATGAGAGCCTTAAATTTCCTATATAGATATAATAAAGCATTTCAAAATGATTTGCACCTTGAACATTGACTCTTGTTCAGTTCCTTTTAAATCACCATTTTAATACCAGAAATATAGTAATATATGGAGGTATTATGTTTAAGTTAACTTTTTACACAGATTAATAAATTTGTTTTGATTTTTCCAACTTATTCAAATACCTGAATGTTGTATTAGATAAAACATAGTTACAGCTATGATGACTGGTAAAAACTTCAGATTAGTGCAGTAATATAGGCTACAACACAGATGGTGCTTGTGACCAGAAGGGTTAATCTTGGTAGTGTGACCATTGTACCACACTCATCTGCTGTATAAGCTTTTAGTATGTTCATGAACAATATATCTTGTTTGTAGATTTTGTTGTTGCTGGTCTTATAGTGAAATGAACAGATGAATTGTTATAGGGCCTAAGTATTGCTGACAAAATTTGTGACCTTGAGAACCAAGCAGATAAACAAAATAATTATTGTGGATGAAACATTTATACTTATAATTGAGGCAATGCTGCCCCTGCTGTTAATAAAAGTAAATGGGGAGTCACTGCCTACTGACCTTAGAACAGGGGTCTTCAAACTTGGCTCTCCAGCTGCTGTGGAACTACACATCCCAGCATGCACTGCCACCTTTTTGATATAACAGCATGCTAAAACTATGTGCAGTGCATGCTGGGATGTGTAGTTCCACAGCATCTGGAAGTTTGAAGACCCCTGCCTTAGAAGATAAAAAGTGTTTGCACAAATTCATAGGGGCCAATCCAACTAGGTGCAAGGTTGCAAAAGTGGAAAAGTTACAAAAGTTTTTTCAATTGAAACTTATAATCATTGCACAAATACATTGCTGGCAATTGTTAGGTCCAGTTAAAAAATGCTTATTCACGCCACTCATTGCGAAGGTGTACACATTTTCTAAAACATGTGACATGGGAGAAGGACATGAAAAAGTGGGGAAACCATCCTGGACCCCCAAAAAGTGACAACTTTGTTATCATAATCAAAGACAAGGCTGAGTGGGCATAATGAAAGTACAGGAAGTGTACAAACACATCAAATGGCTGATTACTGCATTTTTTAAAATGGAAAAAAATTATAAAAAGCAAACTTTTTTTCAAAAATCACAAATTAATTAAATGAAAAATGCAAAAAAATGTAGAAAAAAAAGGTTATTTTGTGGTAAGTTGAAAATCGTAAAAAAATATTAATAAAAAATTCTGAACAAAAATATTATTTTTCATTTTAAAAAATACTTTAATTACATTTGGGGAGCTTAAACTAATGAAAAAGTTGATTTTGGGGTAATTTGAGGCCTTTTTTATAACACTCGAAAATAACATGTCATTATTGGGCCACATGTATTATCTCTCACGGCCTTATTTATCAATGAGTTTATCACTCAAAATTAGTGATAAATATCACTGTTATAAATGGTGCTCAAGCCAATCATCTCCTAACTGTCATTTTTCTAATAGATGACAGTTGGGAGCTGATTGTCTGGAGTACCATTTATCACAAACAGTGATAAATGGTACTCATTTATTAACGAGTTTTATCACCAAAACGAGTGATAACTTTCACTGTGTATGATAAATGGTGCTCCAGCCAATCAGCTCCCAACTGTTAACTGATAGTGAAAACTGAAATTTATCACTCGTTTTGGTGATAAAACTCGTTAGCAAATGGGGGCCTCAGTATCTTGCACTGTTAATCAATATCATGAAGCACATAAAAGGCTACTGGCTTTTTCATTTTGGGCAGCTCTAACTTTGCAGTGTGATTCAGAACTGAGATTTTGAGCCTGATTTGGAGTAAGAAGCAAGTGGGAATGTAGACGGATCTCGCAGATTTCAGCATATTGAGCAAGCGCTAAAGAAAGAACTTGGCGACAGAGGATGCGCTAGATCGGACATTCGCCAGGGACGGAGATGGCTAATGAGTATGAATTGATCTATTCATCATTGGACCACACTTCTGGTAAAAGGGAAATTTCAGGGCAGCGACCATGCAATGTGCAGAACTTTTCAGTCTAGTAAAGAATGTCATGGGTGTGTAGATCGACTTCCAGGGCCGGACTAAGGCTTGTGGGGGCCCCGAGGCAACTAACTTGTGGGGGCCCCATCAATAAAATTGCTACGGCCCCACTCAACTACTACTATGCCCCTTGTCTCCGGACTCTCCTCTGGCCGGCAAGGATTGCAGTATACTACTTCATGTCCGCAACACTGCTGGGAACCGACTCCCAGCAGCATAGCATACATTATCTAGTACACTGCTAGGAGCAAACGCAGGATTTTGAGTGTCTTTGGGTACATACTGCGGTTGATTACCGCGATATGTACCTAGAATATTGCAAATGACAGTTCTTCTGATAAGAGCTGTCTTTTGCGATGGCTCTGGAAAGAGGAACTTTAACACCCAGAAGTCCCTCTGACATCCTTCTGCGCATACGCAGATGGCTGCAGGGGGTGATGGGAGGGATCCGATCGGATCCCTCCCAAGGGGGAGCCCACAAGCTTCTATGGGGTAACGCCACCTGAATATGGCGTTACCCATTAGAACAAAGCATTCTGGTGCTTTGTACATATGGGGAATGCTGTAAAACCCCCGAAAACTGCATTTTCAGGGGTTTTACCTCATTTTCCCCTTTAGTACATGCCATTCATAGAGAGGGAGAGGGGAGAGAGAGTGAGATAGAGGAAGAAGGGATGGAGAGAGAGATCAAGCTAGATAGATAGATTGAAGATATGAGGTAGATCGATATGATATAGATGGATAGATAGATAGATAGATAGATAGATAGATAGATAGATAGATAGATAGATAGATAGATAGATAGATAGATAGATATGAGTTAGATATATATGAGATAGCTAGATATGAGAGATAGCTAGATATGAGATAGATAGATATGAGATAGATAGATAGATAGATAGATAGATAGATAGATAGATAGATAGATAGATAGAGGGATAGGAATGAAGCTAGAGAGAGAAGTCATGAGCGGGTTAGAGAGAGCGAGGGGGGAGGGAGGAATGGACAGTCAGGAGCACATACATATTTCCCTACCTCCATTTACAGCAACAGGCAGCCACAGGGTAGGCTTCTAATGGGGGCAGGCACTTCACTGCAATAGGCACCGCCCCTGCCAATAAACCCGCGAATCTCGGCATTATGTCAGTGTGGGGGCGGGGCTTCCATCCTCTGCTGCTGTCACGCTATGTGATGGAGTGTGCTGTCACTGCTGTGCAGTTCTTATGCTGCTGACTGTGATCAAGAGTCGGCCACGGAGGGTCCACAGTGGCCAGGAATGTGTTTGGCAGTGTAGGGGCCCCTGGATGACCACCCCGTCCACCCCACCTATAATGCGGCCCTGTCGACTTCTGTGCTCATTTGTAGTGTACAGATGCAGATAGGATGTCTGTTTCTGAAAATCTATTGCACCCAGCATGCAGCTGGCGTAAGTCCACATACTAATGATTCTGGCTGCGGCTGCCGAGGTAAAAACAGCAGGGGGGATAGTCTTCCACCTACAGATGCATGGATTATTGGCATACAGTACACAGGCAGATTCTGACATTAGCATAAGGAAGTAAGTATCCTACCAAGACTGGACAAAAAAAAAGCCACAAGTACGTCCATCTCAAAATCAGGTTCTCTAATTATAAATCTGTCTACATACTTTTGGTAATTCCTTCTATTGGAAAACCATACTGGAAGGACCAAATTTTCCTTGAGATGGGACATTTGATTATCTTAATAGGCAGGTCCTTTATGTGTGGAGGCAGGAGCCAAGTTGTCCAATGTTTTACAAACACATTGTAGAGGCTGATCCATATATTCATGTAAACGGAAAGTATCATCAGTAGTAGCTAGTAGGGTTTGGACCTGCTTGCTTTAAATGATTGCTTAGTTATTTTAAAAGTCCAAATAATAATATTTAGTAAATGAAACTTCAGGCTCTATTTGTGATTGGACACCAAATGAATCATACCAACCATTTTGGAATTTGAACCAAAGAAGAATTAGATTCTTGCAAAGGTTTTGTAAGTTGGGTCAATTTAATTATTATTATGCTTCCTAAGCATAATAATTATTCTTTGCCAGGTGGACTGCTCAGTTTTAATTAAAATAAGAGCCTAGAAATTCTCTGTATGAAGCGCTTTATCTTATTCCAAAATACTGTATTTTATCTTGTTCTAATTACACATTTAGTTCTAACTGGATTATAGGAATGCAAGAATGGTTGACACATGGAAGTAGAGAGTCTGAATTTTTAAGTAATTGATTTCATATTCCAAGATTGAGCCAAATGTTTCTTGACTTTAGTAGATATTAGGGAGTGGGGAAGAGAAATCAGGTCTTACAAGACAATGGGGGAATTTAATTGACCATAATAATTTTTCGTGCGGTATAAATAGGACTTTACTGTGACTTTATTGGGGGTGCAATTTAATTACCCTCTGTTTCTACCACACTAAAAAAGTCCAGTTTTCAGGCAAAAACAATAGGATCTGGAGTGAGTTCCCATATCCATGTATTTTGCGATCATGGGCAAGTAAAAATTACACTTATCTGGGATTTTGTTTCCCCTGGGCAGGCGAAAATAATCCCTGATGGTTCTGGCTTCCTGACAGCAGCCCAGCACACAGCAGCGTGCGACAAGGGAGACTGCTGCCGCTAAGAAGCAGCATTCTGCTCTTATCTGCAGGGGTGGTGCGACCACACTGATTGCAGCCCCCCCGGATTTGCCCTCACAAAGCCTCCCTCATCAGCACGGCCATTATTTACTATTTTTGTAAGGGAGCGTAGCCACAACTCCTGCGATTAGGTTACGCCCCCGATAAGCTCTAAATCTTCGGGGCTAATTGAATTAGCAAGGGGGATTAATTAGCTGGCGGTAAAGTAATTGAATTTCCCCCATTGTCTGTTTACAATAATATTTCATGTGCAAATTTTGCCAACGACATACAATATGGAGAAAACCTTATATGCTCTGTGTGCGGGATGCCAATGGTCTCAATACCGACACTGAAATCTGGACAGGTGAGGATCCCAGCACCAGTTTCCCAACCGTCGGCATCCCGAAAGTAAGTATCAGGGTGTTAGGGTGGGGTAGCGTTAGCTAGCGGGGTTAGGGTTAGGCACTAGGGGGAGGGCTAGGATTAGGCACCGGGGAGGGATGGTTAGGATTATGGTGCGGGGAGGGTGAGGTTAGGTTTAGGCACTACGGGGGAAGGTTAGGTTTAGGCACCAGGGAGGGTGGGTTAGGGTTAGGATAGGGGTTAGGGTAAGGTTAGAAAAGTAATCACCGTTACGTTCTATTGGTGTTGGGATTCTGGCTGTCGGGATGCCACTGTTGGTATTCTGACCAGCGGCATCCCGACAGCCGGGATATCATACCCAACCCCTGCCATGGGCTAGATAACCAGGACAGAATATGTGGTTACAGACTGGTGCCATTTATTATATTAAAAAAATCTGATGTGGTGCCATTTATTGACACCCTGGCAGAGAGTATTGAGCATAACGCTTGGTGGTGTGAATGGCTAATTACTGTATTCTTATGGTGCCACAGGCCCAGATGCAAAAAAACATACTTGGTCCTATTGGACCAGGAGAGGGAGGACTGTGTTCAAATGAAAATTAAGTAAATTGGAATAGATCTTGACATCTGCGTTCAAATAGGCCTGTAGCTTGCACTTCTATTTGGCTCTTTCACTTTTGTTGGTTAGACAATAAATTTGGCCTCAAGAGCTTGTTTCAAAATGGGATGGCTTGTGATCTGCTGCTGAACAAGGAGTCTCGCGCTATCAATCAGCTGCAATGTTTAAACCATTTAGGCACTAATTGTGTCCCATTCTTCCTCGGGAAACAACGGTGAAGTCACCATGAGAGTTTCCATAGAGCATGGGGTGTATATGGGAGTGGTTCACCACACACTGCCCACAGTGTTACAGCATATGTTTACATGATCTAACGTTAGTCCTGATCTTGTGTGTAAAAAGAGGGGAAAAGGTAAAGAAAATCAAAAGAATTAATATCAAACTACAAATATAAATTCTCTATAAGATTCATTATGACACTTATTAGGAAACATAGAGGCTAATACAGAACACTATGGCAGTATGTGTAACGTACATTGTGTGCTTTTAATCTCTGCATGCCCATAACAGTAGGCATACGCATCCAACTTAATGCAAGTTTGAGACAGCCACGGGGCCTGGGTACTGAAAGAGGCATGGCCAACTTGGGAAGTGTGGCCATGTCCCCTCCAGTGAAACAAAACAAAGGAAAATACTATGCACAATGCCAGGAAGTGGAGCTGCATGCTGCATAGAGGGACTTTTGCGAGTATAAATTACCCAGGTTTGGGCTTGTTTGAGAGGCCCAGTGGGAGCTCGGGTTCGACACCACTCCCTCCTGCCTCTTGCCTGTCAGCAGCCTAGCACATGTTGCTGCATGCTGGGCTTTATGCTGGGCTTTAGTGGGAGACTGCATGCTGCAGCATGTTTTCTCTGCCTGTGGGGGGGAGCAATCATGCTGATTGCACCTCACCCTAGATTACCGCTAGGCTGAGGAGCTCACACCACTCCCCTCCCTCCCCAGCGCACAGTGCCACAAATATTTTATTTTTCATTCTTCCAATGCTCCCCACGATTAGGCCATGACCCCTTTTCCCATGCCCGGGCCTACTTTCCATGGCCCTGCCTGCTCCCCCCTTCCTTGGCGACACTGCACTTACACCACATGCAATTGGATAGGCAGGCCAGTGGATGTTCTAACATACTGTAGGCTAAATACAGTACAGGCATTCACAATTGTGAATACATGCAGAGACAATATATGTCTGAGAGAGCAATATTATTTGTGGGTGGTCAGGGGCAGTCGCAAGCCAATTGTGCATGCACCTGTCACTGAATGGTGCTTTTTTAGTTACTTGGGTTACTTATGTTTGTCTTCATACACAAAATAGAGAGATATTTCTACTGTTTTAAAGATTTATTTTTAGGTTATATTAATTCCTTATAGAGATTGTATACAGTATTTTGCCAGTTAAAAACATGAGCATAAGAGTATGTGACATATGACTGGCATAAGCGGGGCACACATGGTGACAATGTGTACTGCGCAGCATATGTGAGGAAATAATTTAGTTTTTTTCCTTGGGGAGAGGTGGGGTTGCTGTGTGCTGGGGGGTACATTGTTTTGTTTTATCTTATCTACAGTAAACCCTCCCTATTAAAAACTATTAAGCTGATCTGAGCAGCCACTATTTTGTGTTACTGTTCTGAGTGGGAATGGGTATGTTATGCCAGCTGTCGGAATGCCTCCTGTCAGAATACCGACATCGGCATCCCGATGGTTGGTATCCCTAACCCTCCTGTCTTGTAGCCTAACCCTAACCCTCTCCATCCCGCACCCTAACCCTCCCCATTAGTGTCTAACAATGACCCCCCCCAGTGGTGCCTAACCCTAACCCTCCTCCCTAGGGGTGCCTAACCCTAACCTCTACTCCAAAATCTAACCGTATAACTGCTACGGTCCCTAAACCCAACCATCCCCCCCCAAGCTAACGCTAAGGGTGCCCCGGATTTACCTAATTCGGTCTGGCGTCCTTAAGCTTTCCAGCATTGGGATTAAGATAGGTGTTGGTATTTTGACGCCTATCTTAAGTCCCTTGTCGGGATCTCACTGTCGGGATTAAGACCGGCGGCATCGCGGCCGCTGGTCTCATAACTACATCCCTCTGAGAAGCATGGATGGGACCAGCATTGGGAAGTTGTGCTGGTTCCTTTTGTGCTATTTTCAGGGGTACCTCCAGGTGAGTTGGCTCTCAAATTAGATATATTAATGTATGTGCTATTATCATGTGGCATAAAAATATGCAATTATATGACCCAAAGTGGGTTCTATTATCATGTAGCATTAGAGACACTGGTACAGAGACGCCTTGATATTCCCCCCGGTATGTTCAGCCTGGAAAATAAGGGGGACTCCAGACCATTTTTTCCCCTGATTTTTCAACACCAGATTGGGTTTAGAGGTCCAGGGTTTATCAAAAAAAAAAAATTGGGGAACCCCCATACACTTTTTTTTTTTTTTTTAAAGGCAGGTCTTTCTACTTCGTGCATTGTGCTGTGATTTTGGTATGATTTTGATTGATTTGACTAACATGTTTTCTAGTAAATCCGTAATTTCTATTCTTGTCAATGTTATTTTTTTCAGGGAGGCGGGGGGAGATTTCCCTCTTAGGATATGTATTCTAGGCTGCCATAGACCAATGTGATCCCTTTCTAGATCACTATAGCAAGGTTAAGGGGTCATTCAGACCCGCTCACGAGCGCAGGACGCTCGCAAGCGGGTCGATGTTCCCCCACTGCGCATGCGCACGACGGATGGAGCTCCGTCGTGCGCATGCGCGAGACCCGGTGAGCGACGGGCTCTCCCACCAAAAGGGGCGTGCTGTCGATGTTGATTGACAGCGCGAGCCCTTTGGTGGGCGTGCTGGGGCCGTGCCTGCCTGACGGAGGCGTTCCCATGGGAACGCCTACCGTCTGAAGCCGGCCCCACTGACATCACTAGTGATGTCAGTGGGAGTGATTTTGGCTCTGATAGAGCCAAAATCACTCCAGGGCTTGCGGCAGCGAGACCCTACCGCAGGGTCTCCGTCGCAAGTCCGATGGGCGCGATGGTCAAGACCATCGCAACCATCATCATGGACGCTCGCATATGCTGTGGGTGGTCACCCACAGCTATGCGAGCGGCCACGAGGCCTCTCCATTTTCATGGAGGATGGCCCTGATTCAGAGCGAGTGCTCTGGTCAGAGCGTTCGGCTCTGAATCAGGCCCTTAGTTTGGTTGGGTCTTATTGGGCGCACATATTAAGAGTGTGTTGAAAACTGTATGAATAACAGAGATTAGATATTTAGATGTCAATTGCAATGTATATAAGTACAGATTTGAGAAAGAAAATGCATATATATTGATTGAATAAAAAAAGTTATATTTAATGTGTACTTAATGTGTGTATCTTTCTAATGACAAATGAATGCAATTCATATACAATTGGGAAGTATGACTTGATAATATTAATAAAATCACGGATAGAAAAAAAAGAGAGAGACAAAGCCAAAAAAGTAGTTATATATCTTGATGTATAAAAATACAGTGATTATAAGATAAGATTCATAACATCTTAAAATTCATATAGTGTTATACAATTTATAACAACTTTAATACAACCCATTAAAAATGAGAAATAATAGACATTCTGTAGTCAGCTGTTATAAGAAAAACATTTGGCTTGTATTTTCTCTTTTTAATTCCAGCTGCACATCCTGTGTCTGTATATATATTATAGCATAGTAGTCCTTATATTATGCAGTCAGATATTAGTAATAGTATAAAAAGTCTCTTGCTTTCTTATGGAGCATACACACGGTCAGATTTGTCAGATGTGTCAGATGAACGATTGAACGATTTGAACGAACTGAACGATTTGATGAACGATTTGACCAATGATTTCAACGATTTGAACTACGAACGATTTTTGACTGCATTAAAATGAATGGAATCGTCCAAATCTGACTGCAAATACATCAGATGTCGGATATCGTTATCTGACCATCGGGAACGCGCATCGTTCAGACATGTCATATATGTCAGATTTTCCTTCAGATATGAACGATTGAACGAGTTTTGAAATCGTTATCGTTAAGATCTGTAGAAAAATCTTTAAGGTGCATAAACACGTAACGATTTTCCCTTGAAAAAGTGAAGGATTTTTTGAAGTGTAATGAACGATTTTTACGATGATAAACGAAAAATGTTCCTTCCCTTAATGAAAATGGTTATGCTGGACAGTCTGAAATGGACGATGAACTACAAAAGGGAGCACGCTTGAACGATTATCATTCATCGTTATAATTCATAAACTGAACGATTTTTTTGAACGATAACAACAACAAATCGTTCAAAAAATCGTTACGTGTATATGCACCTTTAGAATTCAATTTATCTATGAAAGTCAGGTGACTGTTTATCTCATACAAGAAAAGATTGCAAAAAAAGGAAACAAAGGCCCTCATTCAGAGCCGCTCGTAAGCGGCCATACGCTCGTAGTGTTCCGATGTTATAAAACCACGCATGCGTCGGTGTAACAGTGCGCATGTGCGTACGGCTGATTGCGATCATTTTTACAGTCGTTCGTCGAATAGCGAACAGGAAGTGACATGTCAAATGTGATTGACAGAACTGTCCGTTTTGGGGCGGTGACGGGGGTGGAGATGGGAAAATGCAGGCGTGTCGAGGCGTTTTTTGAGTGTACATAAATTATCTCATGCGAACGGCCAATGTGAACGGAAAAAGTCATACGTCACTGTCTGATCCACTTTCCATTCAAACTGCTCGCTCAGCTTGTGGTCTGGTATTCTGTACCGCAATGATGATGGTCTCCTCGTCCAACCCGAGCCACATCGATGGCAATCCGATTTATCAATTGAGGCCTCAAAAACAATCAGTTTTCAATTGCAAAAATGCTTGTAAGGTGTTTAGCAAATAGCCTTTTTTTAGTAGCACAAAACCGTACGCAGGTGAACTACTCAGCTGATAATTTCTGGATTACACAATCAAATAGCTTACAACTTTTTTTTACAAATTTTGGGTTTTTGCATTTTTATTTTTTTAGTGCCACAATACTGTCTGCATGTTTGTTATTTTTCCTCAATTTTAAGGGGCCAAGAAAACACTCGTCCTTATGTTATTTGCTAAGTGTTAATTAAAACTCAGAAATGTATTTTAACCCTTGGGTTTTTGTAGCAAAAATAATGTTTAGATTTCCGTTTTATTGTTTGGAAAGTTGTTTGCGGCATTACCTTTTAACCAGTTTTGGAAGAAAATCACAATAGAATTGTGCAGATTTTAATATTATTTTTATTTTTAAACACATTTTTTTTTTCAGAGTTTTGACAAAATTTAAATCTGGATAACATCAAAGTATAAAAATATGACTTCAAAAACATACAAACACAAATAGTGGCATTTGCCAAACACAAACAAACACAATTTAAAAACAATTCACAAGAAAGGAGAGGGAGGTTTGGGCCATTAAGGAATATGGGGCAAACACAGAAGGATTGTGGGAAAATTAGCCAGTGGTGTCATCGCCTTTTGCCACGTTTGGCCGGGGTAGGGAGGGAGCCTGAACGTGTCCGGGAGGGCCTTCTGCTGGCCTGGCCAGAGGCAGATGTTGGGGCCTCTGGACTAGGCATAGGGCTAGGCACATTTGGAGGGATGGCTGTTGTTGTGCCAGAGGTGGAGGGTCCTGATGTTCCTGCAGGAAGGGAGGCCGGCTCCAACATGTGCTGGCGAATGAGCTGCTCCAGGGCATTTGCTATTCGGATGTTAGCCCCAGTATTTTCCGGCAGGGCCTTAGCAATGGTCACGTTGGCCGCAGCACTTTGCTCCGTGGCGTCCGCCACCCGTAGCAGATTGGCGTCCATCCTCAGCAGAATCTCGGTCTGCTGATCCGTTTTAATATTGAGATCACTGAGGAGGCCCACTGCCTGCGAGGGGGAATGCCCTGGACTGTCTGCCACAGGGTCCGCAGCTGGATCTACTGCTTCCTCCCCTTCAGAGCCAGCAGAAATTCTGCGGCCAACGCTCCCCTCTGGAGCAGACTCGTCCGCCTGTGTCTCTGTGAGAAAAAAGAGAAAAGAGTAACATTAAAATCTAGATATTGTCCCAAACACATTTCTGAGTTGTTAACATTACAACAATTACCTGGGGCAACATGAGGAGCCGCAAAGTCTGGCATGTCGGTATCCATGTTCGACACGCCAAACACCTCCTCATCCTGCACACACCCCTGGGCCAGCTCCTCCAAATCTGTGAGCTCCAGTGCCACAGGGTGGGACCCCCACCTGTCCCCCATGCATGCCTAGCCCTATCTGCCAGTTTTTGCTTGAGATGATATTTGAAGTCACTCTATCTGTGGGGTAAAAACTTGGCATTATTCCTGCAGTATTTTGTCCTGTAAACACTTTTTACTAAAATGTAGTTTGTACGTACCGGCGTTTGACCTCCTTGGTTGTACGTTCAAAAACACCCACCCTATTGACACCAGTGGCTATGTCATCCCACATTTTCCATTTCTGGCTAGCACCCATATTCCTTGGTGCCTGTGGCAGGTTGTCATTGCACATTTGCACCAAAATCTCCATCTCCTTTCTTGTGAATTGTGGCTGCCTTTTTTTCTTGGTTTAGTTGGCCTACTAGGCCCAGCATCCTCTGACATGGCATCCTCCACTCCTTTTGTTAAAAAGATTGTAAAATGTCAAACGTTACCAAAATTAGGGATAAACATAATCCTTTAGTCCCAAAAAGACAAATACTTACCTTGCGCCTCTTGGCTAGTGCTTTGCTGCTCTGTAGCCATTTTTGACTTTCAGGTCTCACTACAGCAGACCGATTGGGGTTTTCAGTAACGTTTTTATACATGCGTCAGCATTATTCGGCTGCATCATTGATTGTGCGCTACTATTGTCCGTCCTTAATTTGAGCAGGAAAATACACACTACTTATGGCTTGGTGTGACTCGAGTCGAGGTGGCGGGTGTTTATTGTTGGAGGTTTTGTTAGAAGGAGTGGTTTGTTGGCGTGAGAAGGAGTTTGAGGCGGTGTTTTTGGTGCTATTCGTTTTGTTTTTTTTCCTAATTATTTATTTTACGTTCGCTTTTTTATTTCTTGATCTTTTTTCTTTTTTGTTGCATTTTTGAGTAAGTTTGTTTAAAAACCCTCGTCAAAAATATTATTTATTTTTTTCAAAATGTTAGTACTTATGTTTTTTTTTATTTTTTTATTACAGTTATTTTGGCATTGCCCCCCTGACATTTTTAGACTTTGGTTTCTTTGACTGCTTTTGGTAAGTGTTTTTGGTTTACTGATTTGTCAATTTCGATGTGTTGTGCTTCGCATATGTTTCGCTCATTAATATTTTTTATTTTCTTGAGCCAATCATGTCTTAATACGAAATAGAGTGTACTCTTTTGCGAATTATTGTTTCAGTTGTTTTTAGTTTGAAATGTACAATCTATTTAGCGCACTAATGTCTGCTTATTAAACAGTAATAAATGCGAACTATTTAGCGCACTAATGTCTGCTTATTAAACAGTAATAAATGCAAACTATTTAGCGCACTAATGTCTGCTTATTAAACAGTAATAAATGCAAACTATTTAGCGCACTAATGTCTGCTTATTAAACAGTAATAAATGCAAACTATTTAGCGCACTAATGTCTGCTTATTAAACAGTAATAAATGCAAACTATTTAGCGCACTAATGTCTGCTTATTAAACAGTAATAAATGCGAACTATTTAGCGCACTAATGTCTGCTTATTAAACAGTAATAAATGCGAACTATTTAGCGCACTAATGTCTGCCTAGTTTTTCAGTGTCATATCATGTTTTACCACTAAATGTAGCGTGCGTTTTTCAAAACTAATGTGTGCTCCCTTCTCTTTTTTTTTAACGTCAAAAATGTTTTTGGAATCCCAGTTTAGCCAAAATATAGTAAAAACATTTTCTACTTTTGAAATGTAGGTTGGTCTACTCATGACAAGACCCCGGCCTGTAAGCATCTTTGGATTTCTTAACAAAGATAAGTATATTTTTCTTTACACATTTGTCGAAATCAATAACTACCTGGCTTACCATTTCAGGTTGATGTTGGTCGTATTATCTTGGCCATGGTTCCAGAACCCGACCAACCTCAACTTCGTCCCAGGCATAGGCCGCGTAGGCGTGCAAGGCCCCATATATATAGAACACGTGTCACCCTTTTTGGAATGCCAGATGATGAGGTATTACGACGATACCGTCTCCCTCCACAAATCATCCTAGACACTCTCTCATTAATAGAGAGTGATCTTGAAAGGCAAATTGACAGTACTACAGCAATACCACCACTTACGCAATTAATGTTGGTGTTACATTTCTGTGCCTCAGGATCCTTTCAAACCATGGTGGGAATAGTTGCCAGAATATCCCAATCCTCCTTTACAAGGATCCTGAGGGCAGTGATGGAGGCCATTTTCAAACACCTCCATCATTTTATTAATATGCCATTGGATATGGTTTCCCTTAGTGTGGCGAAGGCCAATTTTTACCAAATAGCTGGCTTCCCACACATTATAGGGGTTGTGGATGGCACTCACATACCACTTCAGTCTCCAGCAAGGCTGGAGGCTATTTATAGGAACCGAAAACACTTTCATTCCCTGAATGTAATGGTGGTATGTGATGCCTCCCTCCAGATCCTGTCCCTGAATGCCAAATGCTGAGTGCACATGATTCCTTCGTCATCCGGCAATCAGGGATTTGGCCTAAATTAGACAACCTACAAGCTGGTGATGCGTGGCTTCTGGGTAAGTTGACACCTTCAGTTGAAACCAATGCAAAGCTTGTTACACAATTGTCCTGATTGTTGTATTTGTCTTTTCACAGGAGACAGTGGTTACCCTTGCACGCCCTGGCTGCTCACTCCTGATTTGGCTCCCACACCAGGGCCACAAAGTGAGTATAATTCTGCACTTACAGCCACCAGGCAGGTGGTGGAGCACTGTATCGGCCTTTTAAAAGGCAGATTCAGATGCCTCCACCGCTCTGGTGGCGAACTCATGTATTTGCCAGCTATGGTTTCTAAAATTGTGGTCCTGTGTGGGATAAGGAGTGGTGTCCCAATGCAGCCAGAGGATGCCTTGCCTGAGGATGGCCCCCCTGAGGTTGGTCGGAGGTCAGTAGGTGGGGGGGCCATACACGATGATGTGGTGGCCAGATATTTTAGGTAATTATTGTTAAAAATTTAGTTAATTGACACAATGTATACATGTAAGATTGTAATGTGCAAATGTAATTTTTTTTTACTGTTTTTTCTTGTATTCCCTTAAATTCCACGGAAAAACGATGCCTACTGCCTGATCCCCAAAATTGTCTTCATGTGGCCACATTGGATATAACTTCGGGAACAATTATTTCCTTGCCTCATTGTGGATTCATGTTGGCCTGCTACTTCTTCCACCAGTTCTTGATTGTTGTTTTTTTTTTTGTTTTGGGTGTAGGTTTTTTTTGTAGTTTGTTTTTACTGTGTGAATTGGTTGTCACAATTCACTTTTGATTTATTATTTGTGTGTAATAAATTTTGCTTGACGTTAAAAAGACTTTTGGTGCATACACATGGTCAGATTTTTCCTTCAGATATGAACGATAACGATTTAAAAATCGTTCAGTCGTTCATATCTGAAGGAAAATCGTTCATATCTGACATGCCTGAATGATGGACGATCAACGATGCGCGTTCCCGATGGTCAGATAACGATTTCTGACATCTGATGTGTTTGCAGTCAGACTTGGACGAATCCATTCATTTTAATGCAGTCAAAAATCGTTCAATCGTTCAAATTGTTCAAACGGTTCAAAACTTTGGTAAAATCGTTCAAATCGTTCAAATCGTTTAATCGTTCAATCGTTCATCTGACAAATCTGACAAGTCTGACAAATCTGACCGTGTGTATGCTCCATATTCCTTGGTAAATTACAAGCACGTGTAACCTGGGCCAAAACAAACAAATTTTCGTAATGGCTAATCCTGTAATGGTTTAAATTGTTAAGTATTTTAACAGGCTTTGTTGCTAAAAACAAACACCAAAGGTATTATGGTGAAAACACCAAAGGTATTATGGTGAAACAGTATGTCTTCTAAACTAGGCCTAAGCAGGTTTGAATTTATATTTACATTACCCACCCAAAGGTAGCAAAAAAAATGCTGGTATTTCTACAAACCTATTGGTATTGTTAGCTTTCATACTTACTAGCGCTTTGTCAAATCTAATTTACCTTACTTTAAAAAACATGCTGAAATAGTTGACTTAGGGAAGGTTAAACAATGTAATATTTACAGACAAGGACTGAGACTTGTTAAAATACAACGCAATTTTAATTGAACACACATTATTTGGGGGGTGAAAACAAAAAAAACAATTAACGATGAAGGACCGCCGACATGTGGTCAAGGACCACAAGCATGGCAATTAGATGTGCCCGCAAGGCTTGCAATCCTGCCTGCATTGATTGCAGCCGCCTCTGGTCCTCTGTGGGGAATAAAAAATGTGTGGATTAATAAAATGACACCTTATATTAGATGTTTTAAAAAAAATTAAAAATAAGACTATAGTTTAAACAAAGATACAGTTTATTTGACAAATACAAAGTACTGGCAAATGCAAAGATGGTAGAAATACAAACTTAAAAATTTACACACAAAAAGCCAACCCAAAAAAGGGCGAAGTACGCCAAAAAAATACATTTGTTGGTACGGTAAACAAGAAATACAGTGTTTTGATATGTGTGAGTGGTAAACATCCAAGACATTGTCTAGAAAAAAAATATTTTCCAAAAATTTGAAATAATGAAAAATTTAGAAATGCACAGGCAAAAGGACATCACCCTAAAAGCCAAAAAAGCAAAAACAACCATAGTTTAAAAGGGAAACATACTGGTCATCTGTATTCCGGCTCTTAGAGCCCCTACATCCTCCTCCTCTGAGGTGGGCCAGTGCTGGTCCAAAGAAGGAGGGGAGATTTGGCTCATGGAGGAGGGTGAAAAAAAGAGAGGGGGGAGGGGAGGGTGAAGAAAAGAGAGGGGGGGGAGGTTGAATTTTGCGGGTTGGGAAAATTGGGAGAGGGAGGGGCCTCAGGTACTGGCCGGTCTGGGGTGGAGGGGGAATTGGGGAAAGGTTGGGGAGAGGTGTTTTGGCTGGGAGTGGGTGATAGGGGACGAGCCCGTCGTCTCCTTCGAAGTCTATGCCGGAGTCTGCGCTCAGCCCCTAAATGATGGATGAAAAATGTTTAGGTTTTTTTGGGGGGGGGTTTGGGAACAAATGTACCACACCAAAAATGTAAAAACAGTACAACAACTGAAAGCATGCACACGCAGGTAGGGCCGCAATAAACAAACAGGGCTATACTGGAAACATGCACTCGCAGGCATGTCATAAAACAACAAACAGGGCTATACTGGAAACATGCACACGCAGGCATGTCATTAATCAACAAACAGGGCTATACTGGAAACATGCACACGCAGGCATGTCATTAAACAACAAACAGGGCTATACTGGAAACATGCACACGCAGGCATGTCATTAAACAACAAACAGGGCTATACTGGAAACATGCACATGCAGGTAGGGCCGCAAAAAAAGACCACAAAATAAAAAAAAACACTTACTTGCTTCTATCTGCATTCGCAAACATGCCAGCAGGCGTGGCGTGCGGCAGCGCAGATCCGACCACCTGCGCTCTAACTGCCCGATATTTCGGCGACAGCCGAAGGAGCGTAGGCGGTGGCGAACCTCCGCGTAGGCCATATGCTTCAGGTGGTTGGTGATGGGGGGAGGCTGGCTTGTAACCCGCCGGTCCATCACCTCGGTGAGGACCAATAGCTCCCGCCTAGTAAATGCGGAGGCTCTCATGATGGCAATGATTTTTTTTACACAAAACAGTTTTAATAAAGGCCATAGAAAAAATTTGATTGGCTAATGTACTTTGTAAATTAACAGGAACCATTCTATTGGTTATTGTATGAGTCATGTGTCCTACAGGCTCAAAAATATAATGTGAGTTATGATAGGCTTCATGCAGTGACATGCGTAAGCTAATTTAAATAAACAAATTAAAACACTAAAATATGCCTATCACAAACACAGGAAAACAATAGTATCATTCGTAAAAACATGTAATTTTGATAATCTGCGGGAAAAATGACACACACTGACAAGAATAAAGTTTATTGAAATTGAAAAAAAAAAAGATTGAAAACATGTGAAGAGCAATTAAGCTAATTAATATATTGATTGGCATGAAATGATTCAAGTATGTTTGCAGAATGAAAGAGCAGGTAATCGAAATCTGACAGGCCCACTTCCGGAATTGACTTGTGCGAGCATCCAAAGCAACCAAAGAGGAGATGAACGGTCGCTATTTTGAACAGTCGCAAGCTAGAGGAGGGGTTGGGAGAATATGGGGCGGAAAGTTAGCTACGAGCGAACATACGAGCGAGCGCTTAAATTTTAATTTTTTCGCTCGTACGGCGGACGAGCGAACGGCCACTTGCGTCCAGGTCTGAATCAGGCCCAAAGTTTCCTTGTGGTGTGTGCACATCCTACCTTGTCCCGGGCTTGTTCCTGGGCTTGTGGGTGTCGCGACCTTGTGTGACTCCTTCTGATGTGCTCCCCAGCGCTCCATGTTTCGTGCTGGCAGGGTCTCTGTTTTTGCAGAGAGGTGTGTGCCGGAGGTCCGGGCAGTGTGTGCAGCTTCTTCTGGCAGAGCTCTTACCTATGGAGCTGTCCTCCTCACTGCTGATCTGTTTGGTGTTGCTTCCAGGTATTGTGATCAGTGACGACGTTTGGTGCTTGTGACCTCCGCGTTTCTCCTGGTCGGACTTCGTCAGGGATAGTGGTTGTATTAACATTATTTAAATTGTATAACACTATATGAATTTTAAGAGTTATGAATCTTATTTTATAATCACTGTATTTTTATACATCAATTTATTAAACTACTTGTTTGGCCTCTTCTCTTTGTTTTTTTACTATCCGTGATTTTATTAATATTATTAAGTCATACTGAGAGGAACATGCTGATAATAACAAATAATTATTAGTGATGAACATATAACAGGGTGGCGTGCAACTGCGCTAAAGTAAAGGTCACGCCTGTTTTCGGAAGCTGCCTGGGTTGGAGGTGACCGCCCTCCTATAAGATAGAAATGAAAGATAATTATGCATTTCCTAAGTGCTTACCTTAAAGAGAATGTGGTTGTTGTGTAATTGCAATGTTTGTAGATAAAAACAAATACATGTAAATAGGTTAACAATGGAGTTTATTTAAATGAAAATTCACATGACCATAGGTACAGTTTGGATAATGAGATACAATTGTACAATATTGTTATACTTGTTTCATGCAAAAATGTATCGATGATAAAAATAAATATTGATCCCGGTTGGAATCTTGTTTATTTTTATCATAGAAGCATTTTTGCTTTATGATACAAGTAGCAAAAGAGTTGCACCAAAGCACAATTTCTCTATGCACAACAGCCCAATCTCTATTCCTCACTTTCAGTATGCATATCTAGTGGGGTGCTACTCCAGGACATCATACAATATACTCAAAGATATGGAAAAGTAGCCCTTCGATGGAGTGCACACAAATGTTGCATAGATTAAGCATACCATATATAAAATATAACTTTTATTAGTATACATTAGTATACATTAATAAAATTAGCAAAATAAATTTAAAGAGAAAGAAATTAAAATGAAGCTATATACCCAAGTATAAGGGGTAAATTTACTAAAGTGAGAGTTTTTAGAAGTGAGTTTGAAAAGTGATGTTGCCCATAGCAACCAATCAGATTTTACTTACCATTTAACTAGCACCTTCTAGAAAATAATAGCTAGAATCTGATTGGTTGCTATAGGCAACATCACTTTTAAAACTCACTTCTAGAAACTCTCACTTTAGTAAATTTACCCCTAAGAGTGAGTCAGTTCATTACAACTAATCCTGATACTTATTGGGAAGAATATGTATCTCTGCGTGGGTTAATCTCCAATAAAACAGCTAGCATATTGTAAAGTAGATACCAGATATAGTTCCATCTCATCTCTCCATGTTCAGTATAATGAAATCTCTCTTCACATCTGATATACATGTCTTACTTAGGTATAGATTTTATGTGAGTATTATTTAATGAGATATAATTAGGGGTTTTAAAAACACATCCCATTACCTTCTGTCTCTTATCCCAGCCTGTTCAGTTGTAACAAAGATTAGTTACTGTATTACTACATTATAATGTAATAATTATATTTATTATGTATATTATATTATGAATATAGCAGCTTTGTGTCAGAAACTAAATTAAAAGAAATGTTCTCCAAAGCTCCTCTAATGTGAGCTGAACACTCCAATATTTCTAATCCCTGTTATAGTTTCACAGTGTTTGATATGACCACTTACCCAGAATAACTGGGCTAATAATGTGTTTCTGACACATACTGTACATGTTACAATTAGTATACTAACTTCTCTCATTATATGGAGAGAAAGATCATGGTGTTTCTTGTACCCCTTTTACACTGGAGCTAAAACCCGGGTTATTGCAGGGTTAACCCGGGCAGCTCCTTTGTCTAAAAGGAGTGAGGGTTTGATCGCCGGGTCGTACGGCGGACGAGCGAACGGCCACTTGCGTCCAGGTCTGAATCAGGCCCAAAGTTTCCTTGTGGTGTGTGCACATCCTACCTTGTCCCGGGCTTGTTCCTGGGCTTGTGGGTGTCGCGACCTTGTGTGACTCCTTCTGATGTGCTCCCCAGCGCTCCATGTTTCGTGCTGGCAGGGTCTCTGTTTTTGCAGAGAGGTGTGTGCCGGAGGTCCGGGCAGTGTGTGCAGCTTCTTCTGGCAGAGCTCTTACCTATGGAGCTGTCCTCCTCACTGCTGATCTGTTTGGTGTTGCTTCCAGGTATTGTGATCAGTGACGACGTTTGGTGCTTGTGACCTCCGCGTTTCTCCTGGTCGGACTTCGTCAGGGATAGTGGTTGTATTAACATTTTTTAAATTGTATAACACTATATGAATTTTAAGAGTTATGAATCTTATTTTATAATCACTGTATTTTTATACATCAATTTATTAAACTACTTGTTTGGCCTCTTCTCTTTGTTTTTTTACTATCCGTGATTTTATTAATATTATTAAGTCATACTTCCCAGTTGTATATGAATTGCATTCATTTGTCATGTGTTGCAGTTTGAAGTCATGTTTCACATGCAATTTGCCATCAATTTGGGCTTTGGTAAATCTACCATTTGCAAAATTACACACAAATCACAGAAAAACACCAAATCAACAGTAAACTATTGTTAGTAAATTTACTCCTCAGAGTCTGATGACAATAATTATCCTGCAAGTCTAATTATCTACTCAATAGGTTACCAATATAGATGACAAAAATATGACATTTTTAATTGCTTAATTTCTATCATTTCTGATTTTCAGTGCATAATCTATATTTTAAAAACAAGTTCATTTTGGTATTAAACAACTGTTGTACATCAATCAACAATTTAATCATTTTCAACAAAAGAAAACCTCTGGTGTATATATTCTAAGCTCTTTTCTAAGGATATTCTAAGCTATTTTATAAAGAACCATCTTACACTCTAAGTAATACTGTATGATTATTTAACTAGAATCAACTCACTGTTGTTATGCATAACACATAGTGGGGAGATGTACTGTATCAAGTCTTGGATAGAGATAAATTGGAAACTGATAAAGTTCCAATCATTCAACTGTCATTTTACAGACTGTGGGCCTGATTCAGACCCGCTCGCGAGCGCTGAGCGTTTGCAAGCGGGTCGATGTTGCCCAAGTGCGCATGCGCACGACGGAGGCGGCTCCGTCGTGCGCATGCGCGAGACCCGAATAACGATGACCAAGCCGTCGTTATGGGTCTCGCACCAAAGGGGGCGTGCTGTCGATGATGATTGACAGCACGCCCCCTTTGGTGGGTGTTCCGGGGGCGTGGCTGCCCAGACGGAGGCGTTCCCATGGGAATGCTTACCGTCTGGGGCCGGCCCCACTGACATCACTAGTGATGTCAGTGGGAGTGTTTTTGGCTCTGATAGAGCCAAAAGCACTCCAGGGCTTGCGACAGCGAGACCCTACCGCAAGGGTCTCATCGCAAGCCCAATGGTCACGATGGTCTTGACCATTGCGACCATCTTTTTGGCCGCTCGCTATAGCTGTGGGTGGCCACCCACAGCTATGCGAGCCGCCAGGAGGCAACTCCAAAAAGTAGGAGGGACGGCCCTAATTCAGAGCGAGCGCTCTGTCAGAGCGTCCGGCTCTGAATCAGGGCCTGTGTTTGAAAAATTACAGTTAGCTGATTGGTTGGAACTTTAACTCTCTCCAAGGTTTGATACATCTCTCACGATCTTGTAGCAATTCACATGAGACAAACAAATAAAACTAAAACTAAATCATCAAAGCAGCAATATATTTACTTACAAAGTACAAGAGATATTCCCATTCATTCAAATATCAGAGGTTTCAGAATGTTCTCTGCAAGTGCTCACTTCAGATAATGAAGTTTCATATTTAAGTTAAGGCTGCTCCCTCCCCCTGTCCATTGCATTTACAGAGAAACTCCTCCTAGGCACACAGGGAAACTTCCCCTAGACACATAGGGAAATTCCCCCTAGGCACACAGCGAAACTCCCCCTAGGCACACAGGGAAACTCCCCATAGGCACACAGGGAAACTCCCCCTAGGCACACAGGGAAACTCCTCCTAGGCACACAGGGAAACTCCCCCTAGGCACACAGCGAAACTCCCCCTAGGCACACAGGGAAACTCCCCCTAGGCACACAGGGAAACTCCCCCTAGACACACAGGGAAACTCCCCCTAGGCACACAGGGAAACTCCCCCTAGGCACACAGGGAAACTCCCCCTAGGCACACACTCTGAGATACTGTATATAAATTTCTGAAAATGTAGAACGCAGATTGGTATGTTCGTGTACATTAACAAATATGCATAAAATAATAATTTTGAAACTGCATTTTATCACAAACACACTGTATATTAAATTTTTTTTTTAAATATACATATTTAGTACAAAGAGTCTTGTGTAAATATTTTGGCTGATTTCTGAGAGGAACATGCTGATAATAACAAATAATTATTAGTGATGAACATATAACAGGGTGGCGTGCAACTGCGCTAAAGTAAAGGTCACGCCTGTTTTCGGAAGCTGCCTGGGTTGGAGGTGACCGCCCTCCTATAAGATAGAAATGAAAGATAATTATGCATTTCCTAAGTGCTTACCTTAAAGAGAATGTGGTTGTTGTGTAATTGCAATGTTTGTAGATAAAAACAAATACATGTAAATAGGTTAACAATGGAGTTTATTTAAATGAAAATTCACATGACCATAGGTACAGTTTGGATAATGAGATACAATTGTACAATATTGTTATACTTGTTTCATGCAAAAATGTATCGATGATAAAAATAAATATTGATCCCGGTTGGAATCTTGTTTATTTTTATCATAGAAGCATTTTTGCTTTATGATACAAGTAGCAAAAGAGTTGCACCAAAGCACAATTTCTCTATGCACAACAGCCCAATCTCTATTCCTCACTTTCAGTATGCATATCTAGTGGGGTGCTACTCCAGGACATCATACAATATACTCAAAGATATGGAAAAGTAGCCCTTCGATGGAGTGCACACAAATGTTGCATAGATTAAGCATACCATATATAAAATATAACTTTTATTAGTATACATTAGTATACATTAATAAAATTAGCAAAATAAATTTAAAGAGAAAGAAATTAAAATTAAAATGAAGCTATATACCCAAGTATAAGGGGTAAATTTACTAAAGTGAGAGTTTTTAGAAGTGAGTTTGAAAAGTGATGTTGCCCATAGCAACCAATCAGATTTTACTTACCATTTAACTAGCACCTTCTAGAAAATAATAGCTAGAATCTGATTGGTTGCTATAGGCAACATCACTTTTAAAACTCACTTCTAGAAACTCTCGCTTTAGTAAATTTACCCCTAAGAGTGAGTCAGTTCATTACAACTAATCCTGATACTTATTGGGAAGAATATGTATCTCTGCGTGGGTTAATCTCCAATAAAACAGCTAGCATATTGTAAAGTAGATACCAGATATAGTTCCATCTCATCTCTCCATGTTCAGTATAATGAAATCTCTCTTCACATCTGATATACATGTCTTACTTAGGTATAGATTTTATGTGAGTATTATTTAATGAGATATAATTAGGGGTTTTAAAAACACATCCCATTACCTTCTGTCTCTTATCCCAGCCTGTTCAGTTGTAACAAAGATTAGTTACTGTATTACTACATTATAATGTAATAATTATATTTATTATGTATATTATATTATGAATATAGCAGCTTTGTGTCAGAAACTAAATTAAAAGAAATGTTCTCCAAAGCTCCTCTAATGTGAGCTGAACACTCCAATATTTCTAATCCCTGTTATAGTTTCACAGTGTTTGATATGACCACTTACCCAGAATAACTGGGCTAATAATGTGTTTCTGACACATACTGTACATGTTACAATTAGTATACTAACTTCTCTCATTATATGGAGAGAAAGATCATGGTGTTTCTTGTACCCCTTTTACACTGGAGCTAAAACCCGGGTTATTGCAGGGTTAACCCGGGCAGCTCCTTTGTCTAAAAGGAGTGAGGGTTTGATCGCCGGGTCGAGTGACCCGGCAATCAAACCCAGGTAAATAGCAGGGTTTAACACGGGCGTAGCCCGTGAAACTCTGCTGTGTGTACGGCACACTCCGGGTCTTGATGACCTGCAGTGCGCCGCAAGCTGGCCGATTGGTCCGGCTTCAGTGGCGCTTGGAGATGATGTCATCTCCAAGCGTCCACTTTCATGCTGGAAAAGTCGGGTCTATGCAGACCCGACTGCGGTGTGAGCGGCGCCGACTCGGGATATTCCCGAGTCGGCGCCGGCTAAATTCCGGGTCTGATCCGGAGAGGAACCCTCTTCCAACTCCAGGTCAGGCCCGGAATTTTGGTGGAAAAGGGGTATTACTTAAATATGTGACTCACCATCTGGACATAAATTAGTAAGGCTGCTTGTTCCGTATGCACAGTGTGTACGCCTTTATTCTACTAAACCACTTAACAGTGTTCTGATCTGGCTTATAATATTTCTGAGTACTTATTCTTAAATGACTGAACAGTATTATGGAGGATATATGGGCAGATAGTTACAATAATTAGACACAATTTAATGCTTTGAAATAGATGTCATTACAGTATTTTTGTTAACAAACCCCTTATTTAATGGGCATTGCCGTTCATATTCACCGACATTTCATAGCATTCTGCCTTTCTCAATATATCCCATTATCAACTCATTTGTAAAGGGTGTTTTTTTTTCTTATAAAATGGTCACATCATTGGCTTAACCGTTAGTTTGTCCCTCATACATACAGCCAGTCTTTATTGCTGCTGGTACTAATAGTATCTATATGACTGGATCATAAAACATTTGTCAGTAAAGGTACATTGACTCTGTGCACCCTGAGTCTCAGTGTTCACAAGATCAAGCTGGTTATCCAATACATAAATAGTAACGCAATTGGTGGTTACTCCACACAGCTAAACTATGGGGCATAGTCAATTGGGTGTGAGTAAAGCAAAAAACTTGCACCTGCAAGGTTTTTCCTGCAGGTGCGTTTTTTTGCTATTCAGTTAAGTGCCGTTTTTTTTCCATTTTCGTGCCGGGAGGTTTTTATACTTGCACTTCCAGAGCAAGTGTGATTTTTCCTTAAATCTATAATTTTAGGAATAATCAGTGGGACTTGCTCTGGGACCCCGACGTCACCCCTCCTAATGACTAATTAAGCTTTTGGAAATTTCCAATTAGCTTAATTAGTCAGTTATTACTCACCTTCCGAAGTGCTGTCTTCTGCTTCCAGCGGCGGGACCCAGACTTCAGCAGCAGCATTGAGTATGTAGTGTGTGTGCGTGTGTATGAGTATGAGTGAGTTTGTGTGTGTGACCCCTGGTGTATGTGGGGTCCCCTCAGTGTCAGTGTGCCCCCTCCGGAATGGGTACTTGGAGAACCACAAGTCCCTCCCACAAGCCACTGGAGCCTCCCAGTAGCCCTTGGGACTCCCAGCAACCCTCCTTCCAGTGAGAAGATAGAGGGGAGGACCACTGGAGACCACTGGGCAGTTAAGTGCAGAATTTTTTTAGTTTTTTTTTTATATGGCACAGGGTTTTCAAAGCTGAAAACTCTACCACTTTTTTAAAATTGGACACCATGGGTATCAAGAGTGTGCATACCCACATTAATGCAAAATTGGGTACAAGATTTTTTACCTTGCTAATCCTCGTGCCCAATTGAATATGCCCCTATCTCTTGCAGGCTAAGTTCACCTTCCAAGAGGGGAGCGAAACACGTCGAAGGGGATTTTCGTACACTGTGACCAGTGCTGATATACATTTGGAGTGAACTTTTCTTCAATTGTCAACATTCAATTCCGCTCTGAACTTCTATTGCACAAGAGAGGTGCCACTCACTTAGAGCGCAGCCAACCAGCAATCAGGATGCAGAGCCGTGCGGTAGACTACACAGTAGCAGAGACACGAGGCCGCTTTCAGACCGAGGTGTCGACAAGGTACGTGTCCCTCTCATAGCCACCACTCCTGCTCTGCAACTACGAAGTGACTCCTGTTATATATGCCATCTGTGTGTGGAGTGTCAATTCTAAATACTCCCCCCCCATTACACCAAGTAGGTTGCATACATAGGAGCTCCGGTGCACCACAAGTCTCAGCCCAGCGCTGACACACACGCAACCCAAGTGCAGGAGGAAATTTCTTGTTCAGCAAAACATCGTGTGAAGTGCCAATGTGAGTGGACATATAGTGCTCAATCAACGCTTCTATATTGATCATCTATAAAGAGCTTTAGTGCACTACAAGTATAATCAAAGTATTGACATTGTAACATCTATGGGAAACTACAACTATCTTGATTTATCAAGCGGTGAACAATTGAATTGAACTGTATCAGAATTAGATACATTTATTAGAATTTCAAGAGCAGTCACAGACATAGTTACAATTTATAATCTGCTATTATATTCTTTACAAAGAAATTTCTATGACCATTTTATGGATATTTATGAGTGTCATGAATGAATTCACAAGTCCAAATTTGTGTGAGACAATTGTATCTCTCTTTCCCCTTGTCACAAAGAGGCTATGTGTTAAATGATCTTTTAAATATTTGGCTCTTTTCCAACTTACATTGAACTTAGGACCTAGGATAGAGGTTAAGGGGTATATTTACTAAGAATCGTGTCTGGTGGAGATTGCATTCTCATGCTAGTTTTCCCTGGTTTTCAAACTCAGAGATATACTAATGGCAAACACGGGTGTAAAAGCATGATTTGATCTGCAAAACATGGACCAACATACAAATAGAAGTCAATACCCCTTTGAATCAACTTGCAAGTACTGTACTTTCTATAGACAGGAATACAATACTGGGATTTACTATAAATCATGTTTGCAAACATGATCGACCAGAAAACTTGTACCAAAAATAGAAATTTCAAATAAACTACCTCATCAGCACTGTATTTGCATTAGTTTGTAGTAAAAATGAATTATTATGCCTATAAATTAGGTCAAAGTAGTACAGCTATGCTGCAGACATGTGTGGGATTTCTGAGGCTCTATCACCAAACTGAAAGGACCCAGAAGCAAGAAACTGAACAAACTCAGTAGGTTATACAGGTATCATGGAGGCTGCATAGGTCTTTTTTTATTTTAGGGGGCGTTTGAACTTGAAAGCATTGTCTTATGATGAGGTCAAACAGTTGTTCTAGCTTATCCGTACCAGTTTACTCCATCTGTTAGTTATAATGGATCTAGACCCTAAAACAGCACCCTAATGCTCTGTTTCATGCCTGCATAAACTAGTGGCTGTTTTGCACTTTCTGGCTGCTGGAAATTTTTAGTCTGTCACTTATAGATTCCTTAGGATCCCAAAGCCAACCTTTTCCAGATACCTGACCCCAGTTCTGGCAGCATTGCAGCCTCTATTGGATACCTTTTTATCATATTGCAGGCATGCCAAATGTCCTCAGTGCAATTAACTGCACACATTTTGGGCCAGGGTACAAGTCTACCTAAATAAACACCATGCCCATTCTGTGAATGTGCAAACATGGAAATCATGAGGGTTGTGGTGGGCTATTCTGGCTCATGTCTCGATACCATTATCCTCAGTCAGTCATCTCTCTATGAGAAATTTGAGACTGGACAAAGGTCATAGGGATGGCTGCTAGGTAAGTAAACATTACACTGTCCATTTACACTGTCCATTTAATGGAAAACTACATTCCTGTATGTTAGTTGTTACACCATTTTCTTAGATTTTTTTGGCTTATAGGTGATTTTGGCCATGGCTGTTGCTCCTGGCTTCTGACTCCATTGTTGCTTCCAGATTCTCATGCTGAACACAACTATAATGATGCACATAAGACCACTAGATCAGTAATAGAACATACTTTTGAGCTATTGAAATCTAGGTTCCACTCTCCTTAGAACTCTAATGGTATTTTGCTATATTCTGTTTTAAAAATGTAGGACATTGTGCTCAGCTGCTGTCTATTGCATAGTCTGTGATTATGCAATAGACAATGAGCAGTCAGTGGAATTTGTTGCATCAGGCGACAATTTGAGCACAGAAAGTGGGAGGCAGGTCAGCAGCAGTTATTTAGAAGGCATTTTACCAGTAAGTATCACCATTACAACTTTTACCTTAATTCTATCCCTTCTTATATGTTTATGTTTGTTTAAAAAGAACAGTGCAAAATGGCCCTGGGTTGAGGTATGAAGCAGTGTAATTTTGTTGAAGTGGCCAATAGCACATTGTCAGTTTTGATGATGCAATCATCTGTAAATTTATAAACATATAATCAGAGATGTACGATCATCCGACGATGAATATACATCTCCACTCACAGACCCCCCAAGCCACAGCATGATTGTCATGCTGTAGCATTTGGGGGGCTGAGCAGGGTCATGCCTGGTCACCATTCCCAAAAACTGGGGGCATATTGACTCCATTTTCCAGGAGGGACAAGGCCAGAGTCTGTGTAGATGGGTGCAGATTGCTGGCCTCTTATGTGGCAAGCTTCAGCTCTCACAGCCTGACCAAAGAAACAACCATCGGTGGTCATATTGCTAAGATCGATAATGCAGCGAGGTGTCTGACACCTCCTTCTGCATTTGAATCAAAGATGGATGAATTTGCTCAGCCACATCTGAATCTGGTCCTCATTAGTAACTCTATGCAGCTACCTGTCCCTCTGTGTTTCATGTGGTGTGATGGTAGCCATTGTGTATTTGGATCTGCAGCATTTTGCAAAGGGGTTCCATTTATTGCAGGAGTTACAGTTTTTATTAAACTCTGGGCATGTGTGCTGCTCAGGTGAGTTCTGCCTACCACAGTTGTGGCTTTGCCTGTATTTGGGCATTGCACATTGGGCTCGATTCAGACCTGCTCGCAAGATGCATTCGCACGCACCCAGCATATGCAAATCTGGCAGGTGATCGCAAGGCATTAGCAAGCCCACTATGTCTTAACGTGTGATCGCTCTGTGTATGTAGATGCCCACCAGCCTGTCTTAAGACGCCCACTGTCCCACATCATGTCCAGGAAGTGTATGTAAACATTGGTACCATCTGAAGCAATCACAACAGTTGTGGCAGACCATACCCTACTGCAAGCACTGCGAGTGCTTCAGTATAAAACTCAGCTAAGTGACATGTACTATGATGCTGCGTCTTAGTTAGGCATGCCTCTGAAATGGTGTTGAGACACTCGGGTATTCCTGCGTTCACAGCAACACTCCCCCATTTTCATGGACCATCCCATCACCACTCACAAATGGCTTGTTCTGTCACTCTAACTAGCAAGCTGTCTATGCGCAGTGAGCGAATGCTTCCCGATCCCATGGACTAGTTCGCGCACGCACACTGCGATGCGTACATATGCGCAGATTGAAAAGAATCAGCTGGCTGTGTGCAAATGCAGCCTACTGAGCGGGTCTGAATCGGGCCCCTTGTATGCTGCCTCCTTCTGTAATTTCCTTGTACTCCTCTAAGACCATTCAATAACCATGCAGATGACAATGGCAGTTTCAAAAGTTGAATTATTTTCTCTTAACAACTGTGTGCAAACAGCATCATTATGAATACCACAAACTGTTCTGTCTCTGATTAGTTCATTAGTGATGTTTGGCTAGTAGCTTTAATATGGACATGTGTGATTGTACATTTTCATCATGCTTTTGGTTTGTGGTATTAAATGTGTGTCTGTTCATTATTACATTCTTTACAGGTAAATATATCTCCTCAAAATTTTTCAGAAGCACTTCTGGATACTCAGCAACCTCCCCATCCTCATAGACAAAAGTGTCCACTTAATCTAATGCCTCTGTGCCAGCCAGATTTAGAAAAGGGAATGCGGTCAATATCCCAACAGTCGGGATGTTGGCACTTAGAATGCCATTGGAATCCCGACACTGTCAGAATCCGGGTGCTGGCATCCCAACAGTAAGTACTGGGGTTAAGAGGAGGGATAGGATTAGGCACTAGGGGGAGGGTTAGGATTAGGCACTAGGGGAGGAGGGTTAGGTTTAAGGTGGGGGAAAGGTAGGTTTAGGCACTAGGGGCAGAGGGTTAGGTTTAAGGTGGGGGAAAGTTAGGTTTAGGCACTGGGATGCAACCGGGAAGCCAGCTGACGTAAGCCCAACAGTCGGCTTCCCGACTGCTTTATCCCGGCGAGGGTTAAATGACAGACGTCTAAATCTAGATGCTTGTAATTTTTCTGATGCCGGGAGACCGGTGTCCAGCATCCCGATCGAAGGGATGCCGGGTGCCACGAGCGGACAGCTGTGTGGGGGGGAGGGTTAGGTTTAGTGCACCCGGGGGGGACTTAGGGTTAGGCACCCCCCAGGGGGACATAGGTTTAGGCAGCGGGGAAGGGGGGTTAGGGTTAGGCACTTACAGGGGGGATTAGGGTTAGGCACTTGGGGGGGAGGTTAGGGTTAGGCACCACTAAGGAGGGTTAGGTTAGTTTATACTTACCTTACAACGATCGGGATTTCCAGTGCTGCCAGGATCTGTTCCAGTGTCGGTCTGCCGCTGCTGGGAATCAAACCGCCAGCCATACGGCCGGCGGTATTACCGATTCCATTAGACCAGCCAGTTTCCAGACATCCACTCCAGAACCCACTCCTGCCAGAGACTCAAGTCCGGATCCACTGGCAAATCCATACACAAAAATTACACCTTGCTTATTTTACTGCCACCACAGATGGAAGTTACTCAAAGAGGCCACCGGTCCCCTATCTAACTAACAATTGTGCAGGATTAGCAATAGGATTCCCACACAGTCAATTTGTTGCCCCGTTTCTAGCAATTATCAACAGTTATAGCAAAACTTCTATCACAATTGTACCAGCTAGGCAACACAGATGACAACACAGTCCACTGGTCCCCTGCTCGGCAACTAATAACAGTTTATAGCATAACCCTAGCAGCCTAATAATCTCTTCAAATACTAGGCTTTTGAGCATATATGAAATAAACTAATAAAGAATACTTTATTTACAAAAGGAGTAAAATGCATAGTTAAAAAGAATGTAACAAAGAACAATGGTTACAGAATACATACATGTACAGATGTGTCCACATACACCTTTGTGAAAATTGAGCCATGGCCTGCCATTCATGGCATCAGATAACCAGCCCCGCCAAGATATAACTGTCGGGACATGTGTAAGGAAGCTGAAATATAGTGTAGTACCACTTTTCAGACAGCAGGTGGCATTTTTAGAAAACTATACTGCGGCTGCGTAAGTAGAAAGCTGGAGAAGATCCTGTACAGTAACCTGCCTCCCATTGCAGTGACAGACAGGCTTACAAAATGCCCTGCATACTGTATGTAAGAGCTAAAAGACTAAAGGTTCCCACCTGTGACTATTGTGGTGTAGATGTAATTTTACTGCACTTCACAGCAAATAGGTACTATAGTTTGGGTTTGATTCTCAGTGTATAACATTTTTTTTTTTGCTCCAAAAATACATTTATATAATTCAATAATATAATAATATCAATAATATTATTGTAATAACAACAAAACTTTTTAGAATAATATCGTATTTCATTTAGAGGGTGTGAACACAGTGTACACTATGTGGGGATCTGAGTCAGTGAGGACAGCATGTGTGTGTAGTGATTTCTTATTGTAGAAATTTCCCCTTGAAAATATGGCTCCATATTTCATAAACTGAACCATAAAATCACATTTTAGATGAACATAGAAAATAATGCTTGTATATATGGCTCCATATTTCATATACAGTACTGGTTCTAGACATACAGTATAATTCAAAACTGGCCATCAGTAATTTACAGTATGCTCATGTCCTTTTTCAGATTAAACCATTGCTTGTCTCAACACAGAGGGGGAAGGAGGAATTAATTTGTAAAGGCTGCACATTTTCCACAGACAACAAATCATGTTTTCATTAGAGATGTACACCGACCCCCTGGGTTTTGGATCTGGATCTCCCCTGGTTTTGGATCTGGATGTGGTTTTGGATCTTTTTCCTTGGTGTTTTGTTTTTCGGTTTTGGGTCTGGATCTGGATCTGGATTTTTTCTTAAAATATCATAAAAACAGCTAAAATCACATAAAATGGGACTGTTTTTGTTCATACAGTATTATTAACCTTAATAACATTTATTTCCAGTAATTTCCAATAAATTTTGACCACCTCACAGGTCACAATATTGATTGTTTCATCTAGTTATAGGGCCAGAAGGTTGCATCCAGCTTGCTGGCTCAAAACTGATTGATATAATTATTAATATAGTTGAGGACTGTGCAAAGATGATGGGTGGGATACCCTTGAGAATTGAAGAATTGATAGTTAAAAGTTGGTGCAGCCCCTGGCTGTAAAATTTATAATAAATTAATTTGAAAACAATTCATTGGGTGCAGCCCTGGGCTGAATAGTTAATAATAATTTAATTAAAAAAGTAAAACATTCATTGGGTGCAGCCCCTGGCTGAATAATTAATAAAAATAAATTCATTTGTGCAGCCCCTGGCTGTAAAATTGATAATAAATTAATTAAAAAACAATTCATTGGGTGCAGCCCCTGGCTGAATAATTAATAAAAAAAATTCATTGGTGCAGCTGCTGGCTGTTAAATTGATAATAAATTAATTAAAAACAATTCATTCGGTGCAGCCCCTGTCTGTAAAATTGATAATAAATTAATTAAAAAACAATTCATTAGGTGCAGCCCCTGGCTGAATAATTAATGAAAAAAAATATATGGGTACAGCCCTTGGCTGTTAAATTGATAATAAATTAATTTAAAAACAAATCATTGGTTCCTAAACCAACCATAACATTGATGTAAAATGTCAGGCAGCAATGCCCCAATCAGCACATAATAGAATGGAAAAAGTTGCAAGATGGAATAGTCCTTGGGCCCTCCCACCCACCCTTATGTTGTATACACAACAAGACAGTTTAGCAAACCAATCATTTCAGCGACAAGGACTGCCAATTGTGGCTGAAATGATTGGTTTGTTTGGACCCCCATAAACAAGCTGCCAATGTGCGTTGGACATGGAAATGAAAATGATCCCATACATAAACTGGCTTTACATTACAAGTTATCATCTTCCTCGTCCTCCCCATCAGTGTGTACATCCACTTCTTCACACAATATTAATTCATCCCCACTGGATTCCACCATAGGCGCCTCTGTCATGTTTTGATGTAATTGTTTGTAGAGGTCTTCCTCGTGGAATTTGTAATTCATTTTAATGAACATCATCTTTTCCACATTTTGAGGAAGTAACCTCCTACGCCGATCACTGACAAGGTTGCCAGCTGCACTGAAAACTCTTTCGGAGTACACACTTGAGGGTGGGCAACTTAAGTAATGCAAAGTCAGTTTGTACATGGGCCTCCAAATTGCCTATTTTTCCTGCCAGTACTGAAAGGGACTATCTGACATGCCTATTAGGATATTATCTCTGAAATAGTCCTCCACCATTCTGTGAATGGAGACCGTCTCACACATAGTCACGGTAGAAGACATGTCACTAGTATACAGTTCTCTCAGGCCCGACCAGATATAATTTTTTGGTGGCTGATCTGTATGACCAGCAGGCATTCTGTAAGGAAAATTGAGTCTTTTCCTGGCAGCTGCAGAAACTGAAGGAGGAGATGATGGCGTTTCATGTGTGGCTGCAGCTGACAATTTTTTTACCAACATCTCTTTGCACAGTGTTAGATTTTTGTCTGTTGGAAAAAAGTCACAAGGTAGTACTTAAACCTAGGATCCAGAATGGTCACCAAAATATATTTTTCAGATTTCAATAGATTGACGACTCTTGGATCCTGGTGAAGTGAATCAAGGGCTTGATCCACCAGTCCGACATACTTTGCGCAATCACTCCATTTCACCTACTCCTTCAGTTTCTCCAGCTGTTTTTGCACAAGTCTGATGAGGGGAATGACCTGACTCAAGCTGGCAGTGTCTGAACTAACTTCACGTGTGGTAAGTTCAAAGGGTTTGAGAACCTTGCACAACATGGAAATCATTCTCCACTGCGCTTGAGTAAGGTGCATTCCCCCTCCACAGTATATGTCATAGTCTGTTGTATAGGCCTGGATGGCCTTATGCTGTTCCTCCATCTGCTGAAGCATATAGAGGGTAGAATTCCATCGAGTTACTACTTCAGCTGATGGAAGGGCAAATTTAACAGTACCTGCTGGTCATGCATCCTTCAACAAGCGGTCGCCGAATGTCTAAAATGTCCGGATATTTTGCGGGCCACCGAGAGCATTTCCTGCATGACCATGTCAGTTTTTAAAAAACATTGCACCACCAAATTAATTATGTGAGCAAAACATGGGACATGTTGGAATTCGCCCACATGTAATGCTCTCACAATATTGCTGGCATTGTCCGAAATTACAAATCCCGAGGAGAGTCCAAGTGGGGTAAGCCATTTAGCAATGATTTCCCTGAGTTTTTTTAAGAGGTTCTCAGCGGTATGCCTCTTAGTGAAACCAGTTATACAAAGAGTAGCCTGCCTCTGTATAAGCTGTCTTTTGGTAGATGTTGCTGCTGCTGTTGCTGTTGTAGGCAATACACCTACCCAGTGGGCTGTCGCAGTCACGTAATCCTTAGTTTGCCCTGTCCCACTTGCCCACATATCAGTGGTCAAGTGGACAGTGGTTGCAACGGCATTTCTGAGGACATTAAAAGGTTTTTTTAATGTCCTTGTATAGATTTGGAATTGCTCTTCTAGCGAAGTGGAATCTAGATGTGGTAGCAAGGACACAGGACCTGAATTAACTGTTGAAAACCCACTGCAGTAATGGTGGATACTGGACGCACATCTAATGCCAGCATAGCTGTTATGGCGTCAGTAATCCACTGTGCAACTGGGTGATTGCTGTCATACTTGTTTACCCTTGCAAACGATTGTTTGACAGTTAATTGTTTTTTGGAGGATTCGCTACAAGTAGTCTTCCTCCTGGTCCCCTTCTGGGATGAAGAGCCACTGACAGCAACAGCAGCAGCAACAGGCGTAGTCATCAAGGATCCTTCTGAGGAATCATGGATAGGAGAGGAGTCAATCATGCTTCGAATAAGAACATTGGATGCAGCAGGACTACTCCCGATGACGAATGAGGATGTTGATGATGCAGGTGTTGGTGTTGGAGATCAAAGACACTTGGATCTCATAGAGAGGGAGCAGGTAGGTGACATTGGACTTGTTACATTTTGAGTTTTGGAACTTGGCGAAGTACACTTTGATATTTGATGAATGGCTCCAAGTGACATAACAAGGAGTGGGTTCCTAGGTGGTTTAGGTTCCTCCCTCTATTCACTTTTGCATGGCAATGGACACATATGGCTTGACAACTGTTGTCCAGATCGGGGTGGAAATAATTCCACATGTGAGAAGTGGATGTTTTGTCATTTGTCCCGGCATGACAACAATGGGCTTTGGCTTTTTCAATCCATGGGCAACAGCTGTTGGCTTACTTACTATTGATTCCTAATAGTCACTAGTCGCTATTTAGCGCTGCAAGTCGCTTAAGAAAGAATTGCTTTCCAGTTCAATCGTGTGGTTCCATTGCACAAAAAGTTATAAGTTATTTATGTATGAAGGGGTAACACAATGTAAGATTTAACAATTAGAGTAAAAAGCAATAATAAAGTACAGCTCGATACATACGCGTGCGCACTGGTCCCAGTATACACTCATCAATCCAGACGTCTGCGGTCACAAGAAGATACCTTTACACTGGAATCGGGATACAGCTTATATACCTTACAGGTTTCTGAGTTAACAAAGGGACTAATTAACAGGTTTCCATTGGTTCTTGCTTCTGGATAATCTGGTCATTGGTTAGTTCATACGGTGTCATCAGGGTCATGGCTCAGTCCTCCAACGGTCTCTTTGTGTAGCTTCCCGCCGAACAACTGGTTAATACTGGCTACAATACTAAAAAAAACAAAACAAAACTATATATCAGAAAAAAAAACGCACACAAGCCTGGTTCAGATTTTCATTGGGTGCTGAAGTCACATAAGGATTCAATAGACATATATATCATACAAAAAATTTAAGATACAGACCAGCACACCACCATAAGTTGCAATAAATATATATTTAACTGTCCATAATAAAGTACATTAGCATATTTAGCAGCAATGTATACAGAACGTATTTGTAAATAGGCATGTTACTTATCGAATATAACAAAAGCAGCCATATCAGCCAAAGCAGCCATTTGCTGGGGGAGGGGCGATAGCCTGCCCAAAAGTGACTATTATCTGGCTACCAGGTCACCATCGTATCATGCCGACGGATATCAACCAAGACGGTTGACATGGCTGCTTTGTTATACTCGATAAGTAACTTGCCTATTTACAAATACGTTCTGTATACACTTGCTGCTAAATATGCTAATGCACCTTATTATGGACATTTAAATACAGTATATATTTTTTGCAACTTATGGTGGTGTGCTGGTCTGTATCTTACATTTTTTGTATGATATATATATATATATATATATATATACACACACACACACAGCAGCGGGGGATGCAACATTCCAGGCTCTTACAGATAACACAACTCTGGCATTAAATTTGCAACGTTTCAGTGCTTGTTTAATCAGGCACTGCCATCAGGCTAATTAACACAAAACAACTCTCACCTTAAATAGAAAACTACAATTCACCACGTGTATGCCGAAGGCTGGACCGGGACCACTCACCCGGCGCAGCCGCGCACAGTCTGTAACATCATTGCGCCCTTATACTTTACCACCAGTAGCGCACCTTTTGCAGTGCCCCAGTAGTGCCCCTCATTCAGTGCACCCAGTAATGCATCTTATGAGTGCCCCCTTATGTTGTGCACACAGTAGTGCCCCTTATACAGTATCCCCAGTAGTGTGTCTTATACAGTGCCCCTTATAGTGCCTCTTATGCAGTGCCCCAGCAATGCCCCTTAAGTTGTGCCCCAAGAAGCGCACCTTATACAGTGCCCCCAGTAGTACGCCTTGAACACTCACAGTGCCTCCAGTAGCGCCTCTTATGCAGTGCCCCCAGTAGTGCCCTTATACAGAGCCCCCAGTATTGTCTCTCTTATGCAGTGCCCCCAGCAATTTCCCTTAAGCTGTGCCCCCAGTAGTGCCCTTATACAGTGCCCCCAGTATTGTCTCTCTTATGCAGTGCCCCCAGCAATTTCCCTTACGCTGTGCCCCCAGTAGCGCCTCTTATGAAGTGGCCCCAGTAATCCCCCTTATGCTGTGCCCCCTCCCCTGTGCAGTCAGTCAGTACTTACCTCTCTCTTCACAACCTGTTGGCCTGCACTGGATGTGTCCAGGTGGGGTACGCACTTGGCTTGAGTCCCTCTTGGCAGTGCGCTCACAGGCCCGTAGTCCCTCCTCCTCTTTCTCCATCGGGCTGGGCGCCGGGCGGCTCCCACAGAACTACAAGCGGAGCTGGCATGCGCGATGATGTCATCACGGCCGGCGTCCAGAACCACACACAGGCAGAGATTCTCTGTGCCTGTGTGTGGCTCTGGATGCCAGCCGCAGTGACAGAATGTGCAGCTGACACCCGGCAGCGGCGGGGGGCAGAGCAGAGGACCAGCGGCAGGATGGACCAGCGTCTCCGGCTCCTTTACAGTGTCTCTGGCTCCAGCAGCTCATGGTCAGCGGTGGTGCCATGGGTGTGCGGCCCGCAGGTGTGACATACTGCTCTTCTTGGTGTCACCCCCTTGAAGGGTGACACCCAGTGCGGGCCGCACCCCCCGCACCCCCCTAGTGACGCCACTGCATTTCTATCCAATAACTCACTATCATCATATCATATCAGTGTCGTGACTTAACCCCCGGGGCATAGGCCTTCATAGAGGACGAGGAAGTTGACGGCCTTGCACTGGCGGCAGCTACAACATGTGGTTCTTGGCCTTGTTCTCCTGTCATGTGACAGCCCTCCATATTGTCTGCTGTCTTGAAGCAGTTGAGTTGCGTTGCGTTGCCGACTTAATAGATTTTGTGCGGCTAAGCCTAACACGCACAATTATTTATTATTAGAAAAAAAAAGACAAGTTTTTTTAATTTTTTCTGCTCCAGAACTTTGGACTGTAGTCGGGCAGCACTAGCTTGCGTTGCCGACTTGATAGATCTTGTGCGGCTAAGGATAACACACACAGACAAATATTTCTTATTGGAAAAAAAAGACGTTTTTTTTATTTTTTCTGCTCCAGAACTTTGGACTGGAGTCGGGCAGCACTAGCTTGCGTTGCCGACTTGCTGTATTTTGTGCGGTTAAGCCTAACACGCACACAGACAAATATATATTTTGCCAAAAAAAAACCTTTATTTGGGTCCAGAACTTGGGCCCAGATAGACACAGCAGACAGCACCATCCCAGTTGGGTCAGCACCAGCCCAGATGGACACAGCAGACAACACAGCACCAGCCCTGATGGATCAGCAGCAACAGCCCAGATGGACACAGCAGACAGCACAACACAAGTTACTCAACACCAGCCAAGAATGGATCAGCAGCACCAGCACCTCTCCCCAACCCTACACTACCCACCGTCTCTTAGATACGAACCCGCTCATCTCTAGTTTTAATATGTCAAAGGCACTAATGGGCCTGCCGTTCCCTAATGCTTGTCATTTCTGTTGAAATAAAAAACATAAACTGCATTAAGATATACAGTCAGGTCCATAAATATTGGGACATTGACAGAATTTTCATATTTTGGAGAAACAGCACTGAATTGCGTTGTGCGTCTGAGGGTCGGTGGGGCACTCAGCGAGCAGCACTAAGCTGGAAGGTCATCTATGTGTGTGTGTGGCCATGCCAGTATGATTTTGGGAAGGATCACTAAAAAGCTGACTGTGTTCTGTTTAACATTGTGTGTATGAGTTGCAGGGAATTTTGCTACTTTTCAAATATAAGTCTGTGTGTGATATTATACACGTAAGTCCATGCATGATGGGCCACATGCACACACATACATATACAGTCAGGTCCATAAATATTGGGACATTGACAGAATTTCAGATTTTGGCCTTTATTCACCACCACAATGGCTTTGAAATGAAACAAACAAGATGTGATTTAACTGCAGACTTTCAGATTTAATTTGAGGGTAATTACATCCAAATCAGGTGAACGGTGTAGGAATTACAACGGTTTCTATATGTGCCTCCCACTTTTTAAGGGGCCAAAAGTAATGGGACAAACTAAACAATCCTAAATCTAACTTTCACTTTTTAATACTTTGTTGCAAATACTTTGCAGGCAATTACAGCCTGAAGTCTGGAACGCATAGACATCACCAGACGCTGGGTTTCATCCCTGGTGATGCTCTGCCAGGCCTCTACTGCAAATGTCTTCAGTTCCTGCTTGTTCTTGGGGCATTTTCCCTTCAGTTTTGTCTTCATCAAGTGAAATGCATGCTCAATCGGATTCAGGTCAGGGGATTGACTTGGCCATTGCATAACATTCCACTTTTTAGCCTTAAAAAATTCTTTGGTTGCTTTTGCAGTACGCTTCGGGTCATTGTCCATCTGCACTGTGAAGCACCGTCCAATGAGTTCTGAAGCATTTGACTGAATATGAGAATATAATATTGCCCAAAACACTTCAGAATTCATTCTGCTGCTTTTGTCAGCAGTCACAGCATCAATAAATACGAGGGAACCAGTTCCATCGGCAGCCATACATGCCCACGCCATGACACTACCACCACCATGCTTCACTGATGAGGTGGTATGTTTTGGATCATGAGCAGTTCCTTTCCTTCTCCGTACTCTTCTCTTCCCATCACTCTGGTACAAGTTGATCTTTGTCTCATCTGTCCATAGGATGTTGTTCCAGAACTGCAATGGTTTTTTTAGATGTTGTTTGGAACAAACCAGGGAATTAATTCTTCTGTCATCCACCACAGTTGTTTTCCGTGGTCTTCCAGGTCTTTTGGTGTTGCTGAGCTCTCCGGTGCGTTCTTTCTTTTTAAAACTGTTCCAAACAGTTGATTTGGCCACACCTAATGTTTTTGCTATCTCTCTGATGGGTTTGTTTTGATTTTTCAGCCTAATGATGGCTTGCTTCACTGATAGTGACAGCTCTTTGGATCTTATATTGAGAGTCGACAGCAACTGATTCCAAATGCAAATGTCACACTTAGAATCAAGTACAGACCTTTTACCAGCTTAATTGATAATGATATAACGAGGGAATAGCCCACACCTGTCCATGAAATAGCTTTTGAGTTTGACTTTTGCGCTCGCAAGCGGGTTGATGGTGGCCCAGTGTGCATGCGCACGATGGAGCCGGCTCCGTCGTGCGCATGAGCGAGACCCGGATAGCGACGGGCAAACTGTCGCTCCGGGTCTCGTTCCAAAGGAGGCGTGCTGTCGATGTTGAGTGACAGCACGCCCCCTTTGGTGGGCGGGTCGGGGAGCGTGGCTGCTCAGACGGAGGCGTTCCCATGAGAATGCCTACCGTCTGGGGCCGGCCCCACTGACATCACAAGTGATGTCAGTGGGAGTGCTTTCGGCTCTGGTAGAGCCGAAAGCACTCTAGGGCTTGCGGCAATGAGACCCTACCACAAGGGTCTCGTCGCAAGCCCACAGCTATGGAGGCCGCTCTGTAAAACAAGAAGGACAGCCCTGATTCAGAGCGAGCGCTCTGTCAGAACGTTCAGCTCTGAATCAGGGCCTCAGTTCACACAGCAGCTGCATCTTCGGAACCAGCGGCGCCGAGAGGGGGGGGTATTGGGTACTATTTACCCGAGGCCGGGCTTCCTGAGGGGCCCGGTGCCGCCTCCCCTCCCTACTCCCACTGCAGTGGGAGACTGCTCGTGGCTGTTGAGCAGCAGCCACAGCAGTTTCCTATGCCTGTGGGGGGGAGCGATCACACTGATCGCGCCCCCCTCCCCAACCTGCAGCACCACTTTGCAGCGCTGCACAAGTGTGTTGTTTTTTGTTTTGTTTGTTGCTCAAGGGGGCGTGGACATGCCTCCCGCTATTAGGCCACTCCCCCCTTTTCACTTTGGCCCGGCAGGGCTCTCTACAGCCATGTTCAGAACAATTCTCTGACAACAGAAGAGACCTACGGTAATTGAGGTTGTGATTACCTGATATTTTGGGGAAGAAATACAATATAAACTTTTCTTGATTTATCTAAGACTCAAAAATGCATGAAATCATAAAACAAATGAGTTTCTAACTTCTAGTTGTCATGAAGAGGTTAATGCTCAATAATATTTATTGCCTTTGTTAAACATTGCTGCCCTGAACAAGACATACTAAAAAGAAAGTAGCGAAAAATATATTGCTGCAGATTTAATTATATGTTGTTTGTTATCTGTTAACATGTACATGACAGTTCCGCAAGGTTGTGTAACCGGACATTCCATAATGGCAGTTGGTGATCCAAAAACCATTCGGTCATAAGTCTAGGTCTGATTGTGCATTTCCTAAGAAACACAGCTGCTGCTTCTTGAGAATCCTGATAAACTCCCTAAAGATTTTAAGTAAATAAAAGCTACAGTATGTGATTGTCACTAGGAGATTGTAAAGAAACTATGTGCTGTAAACTGGCTAAAAATCCCCCCAAAATTATGGACTCAGTCTCATAGGAGTGTCACAATGACTAATGTTTTGTGATTCAATTATCAAAAAATCCTATGATACCAATATGAATTGCAGATAATGATATATTTAGGTTAATTTACATATTTTTTATTACAGTACCTACATTTGTACCGTAGCATACATTTTGCAAACTGGATATTTATTTTTGTATGTTTTCAAAGGAAGCTGTATCCAGGGCAGACTAGCTGGGACAAGTCGGTCTTATCTGTTGTCAAATTCTATGTTTCTGTGTTTCTATCTCTTCCTGTTTTGGTAACTTTGGTTACTCTCACAATTCCTGTGATCTTAAGGCAGCTTGAGACTCCATTTCCATTGCGTGCAAAATGACAAGATACACTGTGAGTCATCCATTTGTTAATGATATTCCTTCTATGTTATTTGAATCTACTTTTAGGTACTTAAGGGGCATACACAATAGATAATTTTTATGAACGATATGAATGATAACGATATAGTTATTGTTCATGTCGTTCATATTGTCCAGTGTGTATGCACTGAATGACCAACTATGCGCTCTCCCACGGGTCGTTAATGAGGAATCGGTATGTAATACCTCCGGATCTTACCCTGGCAGATGAAATCCCGACACTGTAAGGCCGGCAGATGAAGATCCCGACTAGGGTAAGTAAGTACCCTAACCTTCCTCTCTCCCCACCTAACCCTAACTCTCCCTTAGTGGTGCCTAACCCTAACCTCCCCCCCTAGTGCCTAACCCTAACCTCCCCCCAGTGGTGCCTAAACCTAACCCCCCCTCCCCGTACCCTAAACCTAACCCTCCCGGTGGGGTGCCTAACCCTAATCTCCCCCTGGTGGTGTCTAATACCCACTTGCCCTAGCCTTACCCTAACCCTCCTGGGGGGGAGTGCCTGATCCTAAGTCCCTCCGGGAGTCCCTAAACCTAACCCTCCCCTCCGCGGCTAAGAGCTCCCGACGCCCGGCTTACCTACATTCGGTATGCCAGGCATTGATGATTTCAGCATGGAGCTAATGATAGGCAGCGGTATCTAAACATCTGTCTTTAGTCCTATGCCGGGCTTTCTTTGTCGAGATTTCGCCGGTCGGCATTTCGACCGCCAGCATCCTGACTACATCCCCTGAATGATATCCTCAGTTGGCTGAACATGCAGCTCAATCTGGGGATATCGTTAATGATGCCATGCTGCTGAATGCAGTATGCACCCTCCCCACCGTCGTTTGTCGTGGCCAACATTGGTAAGTGTGTATACACTTACCAATGTCGGCACCCCTGCTGGGTCCCGCCGCAGACGATATCGCCGCATACACACATCATCTAGTGTGTATGTGGCAGTGGCGCAACTAGGGCAGGGCGAGCGGGGCATGTGATCTTGTCGCTGTAGGACAGGCGGCGCGGGGGGTGGTGCGGGGGGCGCCACCGGCCACGGTCCGGCCTGTCCTAGTTAGGCAGTGTAGCACCGATCGCAGTGTGTGCAGTCATCGCTAAACATTTACACAGGACCGGCGCTAGGCTTCCCTGTCCCCAGCGCCGGTCCTGTGCTGCACAGCCAAGCCCCTTCCCTCTCCCTGGGCGCTTACCCAATAGCGCCAGGAGGAGGATGGGAGGTGGGCTCAGGCTGTGCAGTTTAACACACACATTGCCGCTAGCACGACAGCGATGTGTGTGTTAACCAGCAGCTAATGACAGTCAGACAGGCTCTCATTGGCTGCTGATGCTGCTGCACACACATCATCGCCGTGCGGCGGCGATGTGTGTGTTAACTAGCAGCCAATGTCAGACAGACTCTCATTGACTGCTGCAGTGCCCACTGCAAGAGCCAGGCTGGAGCTCACTCATGAGCTCCGCCTTCCGGCTCCTGCAGTGGGTAATGGGAGAGACGGCATGATGTCTCTCCCATAAAGCAGAGTGTGCCAGCCCGGGAGGACTGACGTGCGGTGGTGGTGGTGGCGGGAGCAGTGGCCGGAGCAGGAGCGTGGATTCAGGTAAGTGTTTTTTTTTTTTTACTTGTGTGTCTGCACTACGAGGGGGTTTCCTGCATCGGTGGGGGGGCTACTACTGGGGGCACCATTACTGACCTCTATTGGGGGTGGGGTACTACAGGGGACTACAACTGGGGGGCTACTACGGGGGGCACTGCATCGGGAGGGGGAACCTCTACTGGGGACTACTACTGGGGTGGGAACTACTACTGGGGGCACTATATAAGGGGTTTACTACTAGAGGACCACTACTGGGGGCACTAAATAGGGAGGACCACTACAGGGGGCACTGTATAAGGGCACTGGATAGGGGGGATCACTACTCGGGGCCTGCATAAGGGGGACCAGTACTGGGGCACTGCATGGGGGGGACTACTGTTGGGGGCACTATATAAGGGGCTTACTACTAGGGGCACAAGGGGCACTGCACTGGGGGGACCACTACTTGGGGCACTAAATAGGGAGGACCACTACAGGGGGCACTGTATAAGGGGCACTGGGTAGGGGGGATCACTGATGGGGGCCTGTATAAGGGGGACCACTACTGGGGGCACTGCATGGGGGGGACTACTGCTGGAGGCATTATATAAAGGGCACTGCATAGGGGGTACCACTACTGGGGGCACTGCATAGGGGGGACTCCTACTGGGGGCACTGCATATGGGGGACTCCTACTGGGGGCACTATATAAGGGCCACTGCATAAGGGGGACCACTACTGGGAGCACTTCATAGGGAGGACCACTACATGGGGCACTGCATAAGGGGGACCACTACTGGGGGCACTGAATAAGGGGAACTAATGAGGGGCTGCATAAGGGGGACCACTACTGAGGGCATTGCATACTGGGGGTACTGTATAAGGGTAACTAATGGGGGGCTGCATAAGGGGGACCACTACTGGGGGTACTGTATAAGAGGCACTACTATGGACCTGCATAAGAGGGACAATTGAGGACAGTGCATACTGTGGGTACTGTATAAGGGGCACTACTGGGGTTAAGGTGCATATGGAAAGGAATGTTCAGAGTGACGATAAAGGGGTGTGTGTCATGTTGCCACGCCCCAGTTTTAAGTGACCACGCCCATTTTCCCACCGCTCACGCACATGGGGGGGGAGGGGGGCTCCATTTTTAAATTTGCCCTGGGCTACAAATACCCTAGTTACGCCACTGGTATGCGGCATTAGTCATTCTCACAAGACAATAGAGGCTACAACTGCACATCTTAATATAAAATAAATAATCAGTGTAGCAGTTGATAAAACCTGTTATCTTAAATTCCTTGTCACCTAATTTTCGAAAAGCACAGTCTTCACTTTATTAATAATATTATTACATGTAATGCAACAATTTTCACAGTTAAAGTAACCTACAGTATATGTGCCAAATTGAATACAGTTTTCTTAGAAATGGATTCTGATAACTTGGGACTAGAACTTTTTTCTGATCCTTCCCCTTTTTAAAAATTATTCTAGTATTTCAGACAATAGTTCCATAATGGCATCCTATTTTAGAACAGGATAATTCATATTCACAATCTTCTTTATATCATATAATGAGTGATTGAATTTAGAAATTCTTCCCTTTCCCTTTTCCTAGCCCTTTCCTTGGTCTACACATCTCTTATAATATCCAATAATTTTACTTCTTGAGCTTGTGTCAATAATGAGATAAAATAACCTTTCTCTTTAACGTTCTCAATAATTTCTTTCAGAAATGTAGCATTCGAAGAACATTTTCTATTTACCTCATCAGTTTTCAACTTGTATCCTGCACTCTTCTATGGTTCAGATATTTTATAACATTTAATGATATTCTGTTATAAAAGAAAAGGAGAGCGTTGGACAGAGGTATAATATTTAATAGTCACTTCCAAAAAGAAAAACACAAATATAAGAAATTGCAATAACCATAAAAATTAGTATAAAATTGATAAATCCAGGACCTATTGCATCAATTATTACTAAAATATTAGTTAAGATGCACCTCAGATAGTCCAAAATGGTAAAGCAAATAAAAACACATGAATAGCAGCTAGCATAGTAAGCTTGGGGTTAGCTGAAAGCATCTCATGCACTCCACATACAGCCAAAAGCATTAGTAAATTTTGTAGTTAGATGTTTGGCCAAAGCCTGCATGCGTGATTAAACTCCAGCTGGTTAGTGAGTAATAATGTCTCAAAGATGACAAGCCAGGGAGCCCATATTAATTATTTGACATTGATAACCTTTGTGTGGGGACCGCCTTAGCACCTGTATTATATGGAGCTGTCTGCCAGCGTCCTGGTCAGAGTCAGCTAGGTGGTGTACGTCCTGTGTCCCACGAACTCTGGCAGTGCAGTGGCTCTCAACCACCTAGAGGGGAGAGCCACTCTGTACACTGTGGTCCTGGCAGTGTACATTCCCGGCAATGGAGGGGTGAGACGCACCTCCGTAAAGTCCCGGCTGCTGAGGAAGCACAACAACATCTCCATCTGTGTGCTCGCTGGAGCAGTGCAAATAGAGCTAGCTGGTAAAAAGTGTGTGACCAATCGGGTGCTCACTTGGTAAGAGATCCTGGAGGCGACGCATTTCTCCGCCAATAAGGAGGCTGTTTCATCAGATATTTATTAACATTAACATTTATTAATGTGTTTCTGCATTATTCCCCTGAACAGCGGTCTGTTTTCTCTGTATCTACATTATTACACCTGGCCTCACCTACATACTTTTGTGGTATTGCTGATATTATTCTCCATTTCTAAAAGACTTCCATTACTTTATTGTATAATAAGGGGAAGCCAGGTCATGCCTGCAGAAATGCTTCCAAATTGGAACGTTTTGCCCATACTCCTGCTTCAACTCCTCCAGCTGATATCCTCCTGCAGCTCAGCCGCCACCTCCCTCGGAATCTCCACCTGGCTCTTTTAGAGCAGTCTCTGCTATCCTGGATGCCTCTTAGTTATTGCACTTCTCTGCAGGGACTATTGCTCCTGTATTTCTGCAGGACTACTCCTCCTTATATACCACCAAGGTGTTCTAGTCTGTCTCCCAACTTTGTACTTATGGGATTCCATTTGCTCACCCCAACTGGCAGATGAGGTTGTGGACTTCTTAGATGCCACTATTATGCAAAGGAAACTTGATGTTGCTATCTCCTCCTTCCCACATTCTAAAGCCACTAGTGTTGATGGGGTTCTGGTGGAAGTGTTTAAAAAAATGTAAGCTTTTCTTAGGGGCTGATTCAACAGTGTACACGAGTGTGCAGAACGGGATTATCGAGAATCTGCGCAATTGTGCAGAATGGGACCTGCGTAGGCACACGCAGCCCCTTCTGTGCCTCTAAGGCATTTAAGGGGTGGTGCAGAGACTGGGTCGGTCGGCGTTCCCTGAAACAGGAGCGTGTCTGCCCCATTTTTTCCGGGAGTGGCAAGGCCAGGGACTGCGTTGACCGACGCAGTGTCCTAGTCTCACAAGCCTTACTCAGGCTGGCTAGCTTACTCAGCTGGCTGGCGTCCCAGCGGCATCCATTTTCGGTGGTCGATGGTCGCGATGGTGATCCCAGTCTGCAACCTCCGTCACAGTGCTAGGATCGCAAATACAGCAGGGGGTGTCATACACCTCCTGCTGCATTTGCATAATTGCAATTACGAATCCAATATCTCCTTCAGGTTTACAAAACTCTATTGGATGCAGGTGTCCTTCCTCCCTCTATGTCAGAGGCCCAAATCATAGTGTTTCTAAAACCTTAAAAATACCACCTTTTTCCAGAGTCTTATAGACCTATTCTCCAATTACTACTGATATAAAGATTTTGGTAAAAATGTATGCAGTTTATTAAAGATTTTTGTCTTTCTTGATACTTGATTAATTTGTCCAAATCTACTTTTTTTTCCTCTTGTGGTTCTTTGCCTCTCTCACCTACCTTCCCGTCCCCTTTAGAATGGACTCTCTCCTTTCAGTATCTGGGTGTCTCTATATCTCCCAATGTAGTTGATATTGTGGCTCATAATGTGATACAGCTCATTTTAAACAAAAGATTCTTAATGGATAAAAACTTCCACTCACTGTCATTGGTCGTATTAACTTGTTTAAAATTGATATTCAGCCTAAATACTTATATATTATTTTCAACACACCCCTGTTTATCCCTGGATATTTTTTCTCTTATTAATTATATCCTTTCTTCTTTTATATGGGGGGACGAGGCCTTGGATAATGCTTCATACTCTCTGTAGATCCAGAACTTCAGGCCTCACTTTTTCTAAGTTATGATTCTACTATATGGCCCCTCAATTAGCGCACCTGGTCTGGCTGAGAACTGGTTCTACTATAATTCTACACTGATGGGGTTTCTCGTCAACAGATAGGTGCCTCCATTATCTCCTTTGCAGGTCCTGCTTTCTAAACGTCAGCCAGGAGGTAAACCTCCTTTATTAAGTCAAGACTTGATTGGTCTGGCGATTTGCACAAGATTTGATTGTGGAGTTCCTCCTAACCAGTGTTGTTTTCATGTGTAATTGAACCTGGCTGATTACCAACATTTCCAGCTCAAAGTTTGTCTGCATTTCCAAGAGTTAAGTTTGCCTGTGTCTACATTTTTCTTTATTTTGCCTGAGACAGTCTGCCCAGTTTACCTGCTATCCAGCCACATCAGAAGTTTCCAGCTACACCAGAAGTTTCCAGCTACTCCTGAAGTTTTGTTTGGTCTATTTTAGTTATAATAAAAACATTTCACTATGCTCCTAATTTCATAGCTGTCATTATAAATATTCAGTTTTCATAATAATTCCTTTCAACACCTGTGTCAGTTTGGCCTTCCTATTACAGCCATTTATATATATATCCAGCTCCGCCATGCTGTGTATGCCCAGTTTGGGAAAGGCCCTATTTTGGTATGGCCTTCCCTTCTTAAACTCACACCTCTTAAACTGCCTTCTAGGAAAGTAATGTCCTATCTCTACTGTGACCTCACTTCTCGATATCTGCCAAATGCCCTTTTAAGAAAAAATTGGGGGCAGATTTGGGTTCTCTGCAAGATGACCATTGAAAGATTCTGAAATCTTTCTGCTATACCTCGCCATGTGTCCGATTTCAACAAATTCACTACTTTATTTTGCACAAATCCTATCGTACACCTGCCTTTCTAGCCAATATTGATGCTAGTACTTCCACAAAATGTCCTAAATATCCTGCCCTTGCATGTAATTTGTTGTGGGATTATCCTAGGGTTTATATTTTTAGCCATTGGTTTGGTCGGACATTCAGTCTACTCTTCCAAGTATGCGCTCAGAGCCTATAACCGGATAGTGTGTGTTAGTTGTAGGTATGTGAATTACTGATATTTCGAAACTAGATTTATTGTTATAAGACTTTATTAGGGTAGAGGTGGAAGCTAATAAACTAAAAGGATGGTAGTTCATTGACTGAATAATGACAGTCAATTTGCGGGATATAAGCCGTAAAATGGCAATGTTCAGTCTCTGAAGGTAAAAAGAGGGGGGTTGATTAAAACAAGAAAAAAGCAAAATCAATCAATAATTGTTCTGTTGAAGCAATGGTGCTTCAGTGGTGGAGCAGGAACTGGAGACCATAAAGTTCACAATCAGTTTTTGTGATATAATTGAATGTTGGTGCGGCGTCCCGCACTTGTAAATAAATAATTAAATAGATGGTGCTGCTGATGGTGATCCACAGCTGGCTGTTATCAATTAGATCTTCCCGGGGTAAGTAGTACGGACCCTAGTCCGAGTGTGTGGAGGTGTGTATCCAAACCTATATATGGCCGCAGAGCACACCCGCAGCTCACCCGTCAGTACTAGGTGGTCTGCGATGTGTCCCGCCGGTCCGCAATCAGGTATGCAGCAGGAGGGGGAGAGACGGCTGTGGTGCTGGAAACCAGACACTGTCTCCCCTGCCTCCACTGTGGACTCACCTCCCAAGGACTCAGCAGAGTCCGCTCTTCCCCTTGCCGGCATGTTGTAGTCGCGTCCTCCTCTTCTCCGGTGTCTCTCGGCGGAGTCAGCTGCTGGTGTCCGGTTCCTTGCTTCCTTGTTTCTTTTGGGATTGTGTGGCCAACGCGTTTCGACCCACGTGGGGTCTTCTTCTGGGCGGAATTGATGGTGTGTCTGGTTCCTTGGTTTGTTTAAATGCACAACTTCCGGGTATGCCTTCTTTCTAATTGGTTAGCAGGAGATGAGGTATTTCTTAGGAAAACATGAATCTTAAGTGTTCATGGATTAAATGAACTGCCAGTTTGTGATAGCAGCGTCTCTCAACCGGCCTTGATCTCTTTAAATAATGATGTTGGTATTAATTAAATAAAGTACTGAGTCCTGCACATGTAAGTTATATTTTATAAGCCAGTATCTGGTTAACCTTGCATTGTATATATTAGTGATAGAACGTGCTTCCCTGTTAGTATGGCACTCACAGTCTGACTATAATACACTGAAGTTTATTCTATTCAGTGGGCCTAGAGTGCTGTGTTTATTACGAGGAAAAGGAAGAAACAAAATGAAAACATTAGGGCTAGTGGTGGGCAGCATTGCTAATAGTAATATAGAGTCAGAAATTTGGATAGACCTAAATTAGGTGGACAGCATTGCTAATATTGATATAGAGTCAGAAATTTGGATGGACCTAAATTAGACATCACTGTTCTAAGGCAATGTGTACCTGATGACTGAAGGTAAAATTGACTTCTCAGTTTCTGATTATGAGATTATTTGTAATAATAGCATCAAATTAAAGATAAGTCAGTTATTGCCCCTGTGCATTTAGATACTGACACTGACCGTAATTGGTCACATAAAAGGTGTTTGCGTGTTGGTACTGACTAATTTAGTCACATACAATGGACTTGATTTCGTTATCCAGATTGAGTCCCTTTGGGTATAGGGTACCCATCTGAATCATGGCTTTGAGTTCCTCTTTGTTGATACGTTTGATAAAGTCCCCTCCCCGCCAGTTGTGCCTTACTAACCTTAATGCGCAGAATTCCAGATTTGCTGGATCTGACTGATGGAATATTTTAAAATGTGCTGAGAGGGGGTGGTTGTCGTTGCCCTTTGTTATATTATAAATGTGTTCCTGTAGTCTTGTTTTTAGCGGGCGAATGGTTCTTCCAATATACTGTTTCTTGCATGAACATTGTAATAAATATATGACCCCTTTACTGTTGCATGTTATATTGTCTTTGATTTTCCACAATGTATTATTGCTTGTTGATCTCACAGTTAATTTTGGTTTAGTGCTTCTTTGTTTAGTTAAGGTGCATGCCTTGCATCTTCCACAATAGAAAAAGCCTCTTGATCCCCCTGGTTGTTTTTGATGCCAAGTATTTGTCAGTGTATTTCCTGTGGAATCTGTGTTCTTTGGGGGTATATGGTTATTGGTAATCTGCATCTTGATGTCAGAGGATTTACGGAATATTACCTTGGGTTTCAGTGGCAGAGTTTTGCTCAAAATCTCATTGCCTAGTAAGATAGGCCAATGTTTGAGTACTAGCTTTTTAATGTGGTTAGCTTGGTTGCTATACTCAGTGATAAAATAAATCTCTTTGTCTCCATTTGTATCTGGCTTTGGTTTATATGTTAAGAGAGGATCTCGGTCACTCTCCAGTACTGTCTGGAAAGCTGACTCTACTTTGTTCATATCATATTTTTTCTCTAGAAGTTGTGATTTGAGTTGTTCACTTTGTATTGTGAAATCTTCTGGTCTGGAGCAATTTCGCCTAAGTCTTTTAAATTGGCTTGACGGTATACTATCAAGCCAGATAGGATTATGGTTGCTTGTGGCTAAGATAAAGCTGTTAACATCAACTTTTTTATGATGCGTGCTGGTATGAATGTCATTGTTCTCTATAAAGATGTTCAGATCTAAAAATTCTATCTTATTTTTACTGTAATTAGTTGTGAATTGTAAATTGTGGTTATTGGTATTGATGTACTGGGTAAATGATATAAGTGACTCTTCATTCCCTTGCCTTATGAAGATCACATCATCGATGTAGCGAGCCCAGAGGACGAGGTTTGCGCCAAAGTCACTGTTGGACCAAATGTATTGGTCCTCCCAGTGACTCATGAAAAGGTTGGCATAACTTGGCGCAAACCTCATCCCCATCGCCGTGCCCTTAGTCTGTAGATAAAATCTATCCCCAAACCACAGGTAATTGTGCGATAAAATAAATGATATGCTCGTCAAAATGAAATCAGCTTGTGTTGGGTTCATATTTGGATAATTTTTAAGGAAATACTTGGTGCTGTCTACACCTTGAGTGTGTCTGATTACGGAATACAAAGAAGTGACGTCACTCGTCGCCAGCCATAGGTTCTCATTCCAGTTTACAGTCCTGAGTCTATTAAGAATATACTTGTGGTATCCTTAAGGTGAGATTTCTGAAGTTTTACATAAGGTTGTAGATATTTGTCCAGATATTGTGACAGATTTGAAGTTAATGATTTAATCCCCGATATTACCGGTCGGCCGGGTGGGTTAGTGGGGTCTTTGTGGACTTTTGGGAGATGGTAAAAGACTGGAATGATGGGGTGTTTATTGTCTATGAAATCATATTCTTTCTGGTTTAGGATCCCTTTATCCAGACCCTCCTTTAGTAGTGACCTGAGTTCGTATTGGTACTTTTGTGTGGGATCACCGGGTAGTAATTCATATGTGGATGGGTCATTTAAGATCCTCTGTGCTTCTTGAATATACTTATCTTTATTTAAAATCACTATACCCCCCTTATCTGCTGGTTTTATGATTATTTCAGTATTCTGTCTCAACTCCTTGAGTGCTAATAATTCTCTCGGTCAAATTCTTGTGTTTTAAATGAGGTTTAGATGTTTTATCGCACAGATTTTCAAGGTCTTTAACCAGTATATTAGTAAATGTTGCAATGTGGTTCCCCGTAGCTTGGATGGGATAAAATTTGGAAGGTGGTTGAAGTCCTGTGTGTAAGAATTCATCCTGAGCCGGTTGGTATTGAGGTAAGGGTTTATGATGGGGGGGTATAGTGATTTTAAATAAAGATAAGTATATTCAAGAAGCAGAGAGGATCTTAAATGACCCATCCACATATGAATTACTACCCGGTGATCCCACACAAAAGTACCAATACGAACTCAGGTCACTACTAAAGGAGGGTCTGGATAAAGGGATCCTAAACCAGAAAGAATATGATTTCATAGACAATAAACACCCCATCATTCCAGTCTTTTACCATCTCCCAAAAGTCCACAAAGACCCCACTAACCCACCCGGCCGACCGATAATATCGGGGATTAAATCATTAACTTCAAATCTGTCACAATATCTGGACAAATATCTACAACCTTATGTAAAACTTCAGAAATCTCACCTTAAGGATACCACAAGTATTCTTAATAGACTCAGGACTGTAAACTGGAATGAGAACCTATGGCTGGCGACGAGTGATGTCACTTCTTTGTATTCCGTAATCAGACACACTCAAGGTGTAGACAGCATCAAGTATTTCCTTAAAAATGATCCAAATGTGAACCCAACACAAGCTGATTTTATTTTGACGAGCATATCATTTATTTTATCGCACAATTACCTGTGGTTTGGGGATAGATTTTATCTACAGACTATGGGCATGGCGATGGGGACGAGGTTTGCGCCAAGTTATCGATGATGTGATCTTCATAAGGCAAGGGAATGAAGAGTCACTTATATCATTTACCCAGTACATCAATACCAATAACCACAATTTACAATTCACAACTAATTACAGTAAAAATAAGATAGAATTTTTAGATCTGAACATCTTTATAGAGAACAATGACATTCATACCAGCACGCATCATAAAAAAGTTGATGTTAACAGGTTTATCTTAGCCACAAGCAACCATAATCCTATCTGGCTTGATACCGACAAGCCAATTTAAAAGACTTAGGCGAAATTGCTCCAGACCAGAAGATTTCACAATACAAAGTGAACAACTCAAATCACAACTTCTAGAGAAAAAATATGATATGAACAAAGTAGAGTCAGCTTTCCAGACAGTACTGGAGAGTGACAGAGATCCTGTCTTAACATATAAACCAAAGCCAGATACAAATGGAGACAAAGAGATTTATTTTATCACTGAGTATAGCAACCAAGCTAACCACATTAAAAAGCTAGTACTCAAACATTGGCCTATCTTACTAGGCAATGAGATTTTGAGCAAAACTCTGCCACTGAAACCCAAGGTAATATTCCGTAAATCCTCTGACATCAAGATGCAGATTACCAATAACCATATACCCCCAAAGAACACAGATTCCACAGGAAATACACTGACAAATACTTGGCATCAAAAACAACCAGGGGGATCAAGAGGCTTTTTCTATTGTGGAAGATGCAAGGCATGCACCTTAACTAAACAAAGAAGCACTAAACCAAAATTAACTGTGAGATCAACAAGCAATAATACATTGTGGAAAATCAAAGACAATATAACATGCAACAGTAAAGGGGTCATATATTTATTACAATGTTCATGCAAGAAACAGTATATTGGAAGAACCATTCGCCCGCTAAAAACAAGACTACAGGAACACATTTATAATATAACAAAGGGCAACGACAACCACCCCCTCTCAGCACATTTTAAAATATTCCATCAGTCAGATCCAGCAAATCTGGAATTCTGCGCATTAAGGTTAGTAAGGCACAACTGGCGGGGAGGGGACTTTATCAAACGTATCAACAAAGAGGAACTCAAAACCATGATTCAGATGGGTACCCTATACCCAAAGGGACTCAATCTGGATAACGAAATCAAGTCCATTGTATGTGACTAAATTAGTCAGTACCAACACGCAAACACCTTTTATGTGACCAATTACGGTCAGTGTCAGTATCTAAATGCACAGGGGCAATAACCAACTTATCTTTAATTTGATGCTATTATTACAAATAATCTCATAATCAGAAACTGAGAAGTCAGTTTTACCTTCAGTCATCAGGTACACATTGCCTTAGAACAATTATGTCTAATTTAGGTCCATCCAAATTTCTGACTCTATATCAATATTAGCAATGCTGTCCACCTAATTTAGGTCTATCCAAATTTCTGACTCTATATTACTATTAGCAATGTTGCCCACCACTAGCCCTAATGTTTTCGTTTTGTTTGTTCCTTTTCCTCGTAATAAACACAGCCCTCTAGGCCCACTGAATAGAACAAACTTCAGTGTATTATAGTCAGACTGTGAGTGCCATACTAACAGGGAAGCACGTTCTATCACTAATATATACAATGCAAGGTTAACCAGATACTGGCTTATAAAATATAACTTACATGTGCAGGACTCAGTACTTTATTTAATTAATATCAACATCATTATTTAAAGAGATCAAGGCCGGTTGAGAGACGCTGCTATCACAAACTGGCAGTTCATTTAATCCATGAACACTTAAGATTCATGATTTCCTAAGAAATACCTCATCTCCTGCTAACCAATTAGAAAGAAGGCGTACCCGGAAGTTGTGCATTTAAACAAACCAAGGACCCAGACACACCATCAATCCTGCACAGAGGAAGACCCCACGTGGGTCGAAATGCGTTGGCCACACAATCCCAAAAGAAACAAGGAAGCAAGGAACCGGACACCACAAGGACACTACACGCGAGCAGACAGCGCCTAGCGGATATCCAAACCAGCAGCTGACTCCGCCGAGAGACACCGGAGAAGAGGAGGAAGCGACTACAACACGCCGGCAAGGGGAAGAGCGGACTCTGCTGAGTCCCTGGGAGGTGAGTCCACAGTGGAGGCAGGGGAGACGGTGTCTGGTTTCCAGCACCACAGCCGTCTCTCCCCCTCCTACTGCATACCTGATTGCGGACCGGCGGGACACATCGCAGACCACCTAGTACTGACGGGTGAGCTGCGGGTGTGCTCTGCGGCCATATATAGGTTTGGATACACACCTCCACACACTCGGACTAAGGTCCGTACTACTTACCCCGGGAAGATCTAATTGATAACAGCCAGCTGTGGATCACCATCAGCAGCCCCATCTATTTAATTATTTATTTACAAGTGCGGGACGCTGCACCAACATTCAATTATATCACAAAAACTGATTGTGAACTTTATGGTCTCCAGTTCCTGCTCCACCATTGAAGCACCATTGCTTCAACAGAACAATTATTGATTGATTGTGCTTTTTTTCTTGTTTTAATCAACCCCCCTCTTTTTGCCTTCAGAGACTGAACATTGCCATTATACGGCTTATATCCTGAAAATTGACTGTCATTATTCAGTCAATGAACTACCATCCTTTTAGTTTATTAGCTTCCACCTCTACCCTAATAAAGTCTTATAACAATAAATCTAGTTTCGAAATATCAGTAATTCACATACCTACAACTTACACACACTATCCGGTTATAGGTTCTGAGCGCATTGTATTAATCTATGACCATAGATCAAGTATTTGCATTTAACATAGGAGGGCAGACACCCGTCCCAAAAGTGCAGCTCTCCTCTAACGATTTTTTCAGAATCCAGTGCGCAATATCTTTTTACATTTCTACTCTTCCAAGTATGCCATCTGCAGAGGTCAAACTGTGCTTGTTTGGTCTAGATGTCAATTAAATTTTTAATGCTATTATTTACTGCTATGTATAGGCCTTTCCACTATTGACAAGCTTATCATTGGTGCGCTCCAGATCCACCAGATATTTATAAATGGTAGGTGCTTGTTAATGACACCATAAACCATGAGGGTTATGTTTACACCAGCCGAAAACCCCTTCCAAAACTTCATAAACTATGGAATAGATGGTCTCATTTTCCCTTGGGTCTCCGGGGGTCCACTTGGGACTCTTCCATATAATACACCTGTCACGGCTGCCGATACTTGAGACTCCTGGAAGGAGTCAGGCTTACTGGGCACTATAAACTGAGGTGGTTTTAGGAATGACCATTTCATGAAATCTCTTTAACACAGAATAAAAGTAAATAGAATTTATTCACAGGCAAAATATATAGCAACGTTTCACATAAATCCTCAACAACACAGAAGTTCAGATATGCAGTAGTCAATATAGGAGTAAACCCCCATATATAAATAAAGTCTTTGATACTAATGTAGTAGGGATCCCCAAGTCCAATATGAGGCCTCAGGATGGCATAAAGGACATTACTAGGGTTGAGCCCTGTAGTGTCATGAAAATTCAGAACAGGGTTGAGCCTTGCAAGGTAGAGAAGATCCGGAACAGGGTTGAGCCCTGAGACGTGGTGAAAATCTGAGACAGGGTTGAGCCCTGTGATGTAAAGCAGGGTTGAGCCCTGTGATGAAGTGAAGATCCGTGACAGGGTTGAGCCCTGCAATGCAGTGAAGATTCGGAGCAGGGTTGAGCCCTGTGATGTAGTAAAGATCCGGAGCAGGGTTGAGCCCTGTGATGTAGTGAAGATCCAGGACAGGGTTGAGCCCTGCAATACGGTGAAGGACCGGAGCAGGGTTGAGCCCTGAAGCGTGATGAGAGTCTAGAGAGGAGTTGAGCCCCACTATGTAGTGAAGGTCTGGAGCAGGGTTGAGCCCTGCGGCGTGACGGGGATCCGGAGCGGGGTTGAGCCCCGCGATGCACAAAGGTTTCGGCAACGAAACTGTAACAGTGCTGTTGACAACTGTAGTAAAGGTAAGTTCAATGTCCACGGAAGTAGAAGACAACAGGCAGAGTAAATAATCCAGCAGGGGATGCAACCACAGCAATGGAGCAGATTAACAATACTTAGGCAATGGCAATGCTGAGCTCTGTAGTGCGGCTGGTAACCAGTATCAGAAGTTTAACCGGAACACGGGCAGAGATATAACAAAGTCCACAGCAAACAACAGGCACAGCAGGGAACTGGCAGGAGTCCAATAAAGACCCGAAAGTAACATTGCACAGACACTGAGACACAGTTAGTAACAGGCTTTATACTAGAGGTCTGTAATCCATAGGAAGTTCAGAACATGTGACCCAAATGGAATCAGGTTTGAAATAATAAGCAATCAGAAATCCCACAACCTGACAACACCTTGGAGACAGATGACCATTTTAACTCTCTATCCCCTGTATGTGGAGAACGCCGGCAACCAGGGTAGCTCCTCCAACGACCACAATGGAACTTTGGCAAATGTAGTTTATCTTTACGTACTGAAATAGTCACAGTCCTGAGAGTACCCCCCCCCCCCTTTTTGGATGGTCTCCGAAAACCCACCAGGTCTTAAAGGGAATTTAGCATGAAAATTACGTATCAATTTAGGAGCATGGACATCAGAGTCTTTAATCCAAGATCTCTCCTCTGGGCCGTAACCCTTCCAGTCTACGAGATATTGCAATTGATTTTGATGCTTACGTGAATCTAGAATCTTATGGATCTCAAACTCCACACCTCGAAAAGTTGTTATAGGAGGTACTTTAGGCAAGCTGTGAAATCGATTAAGAATCAATGGTCTAAGCAAGGAGACATAAAAGGAGTTAGGTACATGCATGGTTGGAGGTAACTGTAACTTACATGCCACTGGGTTGATAATTTTTACAATACGACAAGGCACAATATACCGGGGAGCAAACTACATAGTAGGTACTTTAAGAGAAAGATTTCTTGTTGACAACCAGACACGATCCCCAACAGAATATTTAGGAACAGCCGAACGTCTTCTATCAGCAAAAATGTTATATTTATGAGAGGCTTTCCTAAGACACTTATGTACCTGACTCCAAATTCCAGAAAACTGTTTGAGAGTAGCTTTAGCTGCTGGAACGTCCACTGTGGGAATTGAATGAAGCTCAGGAACTCGAGGATGCCAACCAGAGTTGGCGAAAAAAGGACTTACACCTGTAGCAGATGAATAATGAAAGTTATAGACAAACTCAGCCCAAGGCAAAAAATCCATCCAATCATCTTGAGAAGAGGAAATATACAATCTCAAGAAGGTCTCTTAACTCCTGGTTCACGCTTTCGGTTTGGCCATTTAACTGAGGATGACATGGAGAAGAAAACTGTAATTTAATTTGCAATGATGAACATAAGACCCTCCAAAAATGAGCAACAAACTGGACACCCCGATCAGACACTATCTCAGAAGGAAGTCCATGAAGATGGAATATCTCTTTAATAAATATTTGTGCTAATTTGGGGGCTGATGGACAAAAATGGGCCATCTTGGTAAAACGATCCACCACTGCCAAAATAACCGTACACCCCTTAGACTCAGTAAGATCTGTGATAAAATCCATGGAAAGATGGGTCCATGGTTGGGCAGGAATGGGTAGTGGATGGAGAGGACCTACAGGAGACTGCCGGGAGGATTTATGTTGTACACACTTAGAACAAGAACGTATAAAGTCTTGGACATCTTTTTTTCATGGAAGGCCACCAATAAGAACGTTGAAAAAATGAGTACATTTTATGAACCCCTGGATGTCCAGAGAAACAAGAATTATGAGCCCAGGAAAGAAGTTTACCTCGTAACTCTGGTGCCACAAATATCTTCCCAGGAGGAGGATCCGGAGAGATGGAGGTTGAAGAAAAGGCGAGAGGGTTTATTATAGGGTACCTTTGATACTCATTTTGCTCTTTCTCTTCCAACATCGAGCGAGAAAGTGCATCTGCCTTTTTATTCAATGCACCTGGACGATACCTGAGGACAAAATCAAAATGAGAAAAGAAGAGTGCCCAAAGAGCTTGTCGTGGGTTCAAACAATGGGCAGTCTTCAAATACAACAAATTCTTATGATCTGTAAAAATAGTAACGGGATACTTTGCGCCTTCTAATAAATATCTCCATTCCTCCAATGCTAACTTAATAGCTAACAATTCTTGGTCCCCAATGGAGTAATTACTCTCAGCACTGGAAAACTTTTGTGAAAAGAATCCACAAGATACTGTTCTCCCATCTGCATCCATTTGGGACAAAATAGCCCCAATTCCATAAGTGGAGGCATCCACTTCCTGCATGAATGGTTTCTCAACATCAGGTTGAACTAGAATAGGGGCCGCAGAAAATGCATCTTTAAGAGTCTGGAAGGCATCCAACGCCTCTGGGGACCACACTTTGGGATTAGCCCCTTTTTTTGTCATAGCAGTGATTGGAGCCATAATCATTGAAAACGCTTTGATAAACTTTCTGTAATAATTGGCAAAGCCTAAAAATCTCTGAATAGACCTTAACGAAGTGGGCAAAACCCAATCTTGAATAGCCTTCAACTTCTCAGGGTCCAGCTGAAGTTCGGAACCAGAGCTGATATACCCCAAAAAGGGTATAGCCGGAACTTCAAAAACGCACTTGGAGATCTTATCATTAAGCTTATTAGCTCAAAGGTGGCTTAATTCCTCTTTGACATGGGTACGATGAACAAAAAATATGGTAGTTGCTCAAATCAGCTTAATGACATACCACAGGTGCTTGTAAAGGGCGGGGTTTACACTGAGCACAGAAAAAAGGGTTTTGCCCCCCAGCACACTGTAGCAAAATCAAAAATACTTAAATCCTACATGATAATAGAGATTCAGAGGTATTAGTTAACTACATTTGCAAATATATGAATAAGCGCCAGGCCAATCGTCAAGGCTCCTCTATACTGGCATCCCTAACAGTAAAGGGTTCACGTCCGAGAAGCAAGGCACCCCAAAAAATTCCAGCCAAGGACCATCCCCAGGGCATCACATGAAAATAGGAAAAAAGATGATAGTGAAGTGTAAAGAACAGATGTGTAAGGATAAATCAATAATGTTAATGAAATGTGAAAGAATTAAAATGACATAAATAATATACAAATAATTAGAGAAGTGATAAAAATATTCTATGTGAATTAAGTGGTGATGCCATGAGAAAGGTCCAGCTAGAACAACCCCGGGGGCCCCACTCCCAAACGCTGACCCCAAAATAATTATTGCTACATAATAGTAGCACCCACTCTGGGACATATAATTACAAATTGGTGTACTGCATGATAACAGCACATGTATGAGCTGAGAGCTAACATACCTTGGAGGTACCCCAAAAAACCTCCACATTGTACTATAAGGATCAGCACTTCCTCCTAATTCTGACTCCCTTCATGCCTCTCCAAACTGCAAACAAAAAATATGGTAGTTGCTCAAATCACCTTAATGATATACCACAGGTGCTTGTAAAGGGCGAGGTTTACACTGAGCAGAGAAAAAAGGGTTTTGCCCCCCAGCACTCTGTAGCAAAATCAAAAATACTTAAATCCTACATGATAATAGAGATTCAGAGGTATTAGTTACATACATTTGCAAATATATGAATAAGCGCCAGGCCAATCTTCAGGGCTCCTCTATACTGGCGTCCAGTCAAAGACCATCCCCAGGGTTTTCGTGTGATGCCCTGGGGATGGTCCTTGGCTGGAATTTTTTGCGGTGCCTTGCTTCTCGAACAGGAACCCCTTAATGTTAGGGACGCCAGTATAGAGGAGCCTTGACGATTGGCCTGGCGCTTATTCATATATTTGCAAATGTATGTAACTAATACCTCTGAATCACTGTTATCATGTAGGATTTAAGTGTTTTTTATTTTGCTACAGTGTGCTGGGGGGCAAAACCCTTTTTTCTGTACATGGGTATGATGATCAGAAAGATTCCTGGAAAAAATCAAAATATCATCAAGATAAACAATAACAAACTGATAAAGTATATCTCGGAAAATTACATTCACAAACTCCTGGAACACCGCGGGAGCATTACATAAACCAAAAGGCATGACGAGGTTCTCATAATGGCCATCTCGTGTATTAAATGCAGTTTTCCACTCATCTCCTTCTTTAACTCTGATCAAGTTGTAAGCTCCTCTTAAATCAAGTTTAGTAAACAGTCGAGACCCCTTAACTCTGTCAAACAATTCTGTAATGAGAGGCAAAGGATATTTGTTTTTTACCGTGATCTCGTTTAGACCTCTAAAGTTGATACATGGACGAAGACCACCATCTTTTTTCTTTACAAAAAAGAAGCCCGCTCCAGTGGGAGATGAAGAAGGCCTGATAAAACCCCTTTCGTAGGTTATCTTGCACATATTCCGACATGGTTTGAGTCTCAGGAACAGAGAGGGTATACTCGACCTTTGGGTGGCATTTTACCAGGAATAAGTTCAATAGGACAATCCCAGGGATGATGCGGTGGAAGTTCGTCTGCCGCCTGCTCAGAAAAGACATCAGCAAATTCATGATTAGGCTGTGGGAGAAAACATCTACTTTCACTTCAGCCATTCGTACCACATGAATCAAACAATTTCATTTGCATTTAGAACTCCAAGAAAGAATTTGAGAACAAGTCAAATCAATATGAGGGTTATGAAGAGTTAACCATGGTAAACCAAGAACTATATCATACATAGAAATAGGTAGTACCAGAAACTCTAAACTTTCTTCATGCAAAGCTCCTACCCTCAACTTCATAGATTTTGTTTGATGCGTGACATATCCTTTAGTAATTCTAGTCCCATTTACTGCAGAAAGGGAAAGAGAACGAGTTAATTTGACAACAGGAATTTGCAATTTTTGAACCAATGACAGCGAAATAAAGTTACCCGCTGCTCCAGAATCTAGCAATGTAGAAAATGCAGAAAACTCTTGACACGGAGACCTTTTTGGTGAAAACTTTTGAAAGCACTCCTAGGATGACTTCCCATCCATGAACTAGGGACGACTGTTTTCCCAGCCTTATTGGACATTTAGCCAAAAAATGTTCTGAGGATGCACAATACAAGCACAAATTAGAACGCCTCCTACGTTGCTTCTCCACTTCAGACAACTTAGCTTTATTAATTTGCATAGGCTCATCAGATGTACTATGAAAAGAGCGAGGCTGGGAAAGAGAACTTTTAGAACACTCAGTGCGACTCCTCTGAACCCCTCGTTTTCGCATACGCAAATCAATTTTAATAGTCAATGAAATTAGTTCATCCAAATTCTCAGGAAGATCCCGAGTCACTAACTCATCTTTAAGTTTCTCAGAGGGACCATTCCAATATGCTGCTCTTAACGCCTCATTGTTCCACTTAAGTTCTGCCGCTATAGTTTGAAAACGAACCACATACTGACCAACTGGAGCTGTTCCTTTGTTTTACTCGTAAAATGTCCACAGACGCGGCCACTGATCTTCCAGGTTTGTCAAATATCCTTTTAAAAGTGGAAACAAAAGCTTGGTAATTAGACATTAAAGCATCATTTCTCTCCCATAAAGGAGAGGCCCACTCGAGAGCAGCACCAGACAATAATGACACAATATAAGCCACTTTAACACGAGAGGTGGTAAAACTTTGGGGTAATAATTCAAAATGAATCTCACATTGGTTGAGAAATCCTCTACAGGTTTTTGGATTACTATCATAAGAGGTAGGAGTCGGTAAACGTAGATGAGAAGCAGAAGCCCATGATGTACTTGTAACAGGAATCTTAAGTTTATCAAGACGTGTGGTAATGAGAGTTTTGGGACACTCCCCTGTCTTTCTCTAGCACTATTAACAATGGCCGTCTGAGTCATTCAGCTTATTGGTGAACAATGCAGTCAATCTCAAACCTAGCTCCATGATTGGATGCAGGTAATGTAAAAGGCAGGAAGCTTGAGTCAACACTGATGATCAGGTGACCAAGCCTCCCGGCGAAACGCGCGTCTTACTGCGCTAGCAGCATCACTCTCACACACCACTCCAGCAGCCCCACTGCACATGGACCTTGACTAAGGTAACTCCTTTTCTTTCCCTCATAGTGCTCTCTCATCTGGGAGGAAGCCGGCGACCTCTCCTGCAATGCCCAGCGGTAACAGGAGATAGACGCGGCGGATTCCCCAGACAGCAGAAGCACTTCTGTTGTTTCCTCCAGGGCAAGCGACTCCCTCTCTCTCATCCCCTGTTTGATCCCTAGACAGGGGAAAGCAGAATTGGCTACTCGCTTTTCTCTTCCCCCTGGATCTAACTTCTTTAATTTAACACGTGATATATACACCAATATTGGTTACATTACAATTATACCGTGTCCTAAAACAACAGAGTTCAGCAAGAGGTCTTATTATTTATATCTGCTGTTACATCACTGTGGCTCTGATTAACTGTTTATATGTGCATAATTTGTAACTCCCTTTTCCAACAAGGGAAATGTTTTATGTAACAGCTAATAATATTGGCAGTCATTTGTCCTTAGGTGAATACAATTGGAGGCTGTTTTTGTCATACAATTTAAGACTTTGGAGTAGGCAATTATCCCTGTAGGAGACACACATTATGTATTTATAAGAATTTTGTCTCTTTTCCTTCAGGGTTTATTTTCTGAATAATTTTGCCGTGGGTGTACACTTTATACTATATCCCTGCAGGAGATATATAACATTATATGTCTCTCAATTTATGTTGATCATTGTCTTTTTCCTCAGGGTTTCTCATGACATAACGTTGTTATATGTGTACACTTCATGTCACTCTAGATCAAATATAAGGTCACTCTTATATATAGCATGATATTGGAATTTATTTATATATGCTTGATGATACTTTTTTGATTCATACAAGTACGGTGACCTTCCATTTTATAGATATTTGTTCATAATTTCACCCTTAATGGGAATTCATTTTAAAAAATATCTCAATAAATGTTAAGTTTTATTTTCACTTCATCTCATTGTACATCATATCTTAATTCTCATACAAGAGTGCTCCCACAAAGACATATTTGTCTTTTTTTCTTTTTTTGCTTTTAGCAAGAAAGGAATTTCATACATGTGTTTAGCACAAATTTTTTGGGGAGGCACCACCAACTTATAATTGTTTTGATAATTTTATCTCAATTTCTATTATGTTGGTATCTGTTATTGCGCTATAGTGACTCTCTTTAAGTGTCACTTTAACTTAACTACTAGTGTGGTCTCATTCCTCTGTTTGCATAGGGTATATAGCTTGCATGGTGGTTCTAGTCTACAGCCATTCTTTCTTGGATGACCACAGACTTGTGGACTGATGACTGTTTGCTGGGACCAGTGCGCACGCATATGTATTGGGCTGTATCGTATTCTGTATTTCATTGCCTTTGCGCTAATTGTGCTAGATGAAAGCATGTAACTTTCTTTTATTACAATAAGAACTTTTGTGCGTTGGAAACACAATTATTGTCTGGACAGCAATTATTTCTCTTTAGCAATTTAAGGGTATTCATAGTATTATGTCAGTAATTATAGCATGCACTTTTTTAGTCTGTTTTTCTGTACAAAAACACAATACAAATTTACTTGATTTAAAAAAAAAAGAGAATTTGTATAACTACAGACCAGGTCCCGAATGAAGTCACCAACTCATATGTAGGAAGATTCAAAGTCCCCTATGTAGAGGTTAGCATAGCTTGAAGGGAACCTAGTCTCCATGGTTGTTCGAATAGCTATTGATACACCATGATCAAAAATAAATAATTGTGGGTGAGAGTGAATTCGATTGAATCTGTGGTCATAGCATCAATACTCAAAATCTTTCCAATTACTTCCACACTTTTATTGTGTTAAACATGTTGAGGCATAAGGATATAACATCCAATGTGAGAAAAACATAGTTTTACTAACCAATTTATAGATTTCAATAGGGTCATGTTGAAGTCAAATAATTGAGTATGATCACTGTACAAATATTATCTGACAATTTAGTTGTCTATGGTCTGATGATGAATTGCTTGGATGCTACTCTGCGTCAGCGCAATTCCGATACGCACAAATATATATTTATATTACTACAAGGTTTAGTCAGAGTGTGGAAAACAGGTTTAATGTGTATGTCTGTGGGTGTTTGCATATGTTTTGAGAAACTCTGCATACTAATACAATATAAGAAGGGAGAGAGTCCGCACAAGTAATGTAATGTTAAATTGTTTGGTTATAATAGAATAGAATTAGAAAATACCAACATAATAGTCTATCACATCAAATAAATTCTGGATGACATTGGGTTGGTGGTGCACCCCAAATTTGTGCAAAACACATATGACAAAGTTTGGGTGGAGAACGAAAACTTAGAAAAAAGACAAATATGTCTGACTGGGCGCACTCTTATAACAGTATATATAAAGAGAAATAGAAAAATAGGAATTAATTAAAACTTAACTTTTAATGAAAATCAATTACGAAGGCAAAATCTCTTCACCGTATTAGATCACACTTATTTATGGGCCTACGTATAGATACAATGATCAATATATGTAGATGTTGAGTCAAGGTGATACATACACAATAATTGTTGTGTTTCCTGCGAGGAAAGTCTAGGCACAGAAAGCATGGGGTGATATACAATATATGAGATATGTCTATTATAATTAGTCCATGCTAAAGGGCATAATGCAGGAAAGGATGGCGAAAATAAATGTTTAAGTGAAAGGATCTCTAAAGTCCTGTTTTGTGATTGAAGTCCACAATGGACACAGGAACACCACACATAACACACATCAAATATGACTGACAAAAAATAATAAATAATGAATCAATTCTATACGAATGATATGTACAGTGTCAGTCAATATGATCGCTACTGACACTAGTTATCGTTGATTGGTGAAGTCTGCAATGGACACGGAGACACCATACACAAAAAGCATCAAACATAAAATGAATCAATGCAGTGCGTTTGATATATATGAAGTCAAACGGTAGGATCGCCACCGATGCCAATCACTGTTAAATACTCCCAATATTAATAGTTATTATTAACACAGATAATTGTAAAACTATTAATTAACAAGGTACAAGACCAGGCTAGACCTCAAAACAAAGGGGTCTAAAACATGGGTGTATAGGAATAATGTTGGGAGTCACATGAGTGGAGAGAAACAGTAAAGTCTGAGGTGAGAGAAACGCTCTAAGTCTCTTCTGCTGTTCCCAGTCAATCAAACTGGAAATGAGAGAGTGACAATGGCGTACCCTCAGATGAAACAACAGAAAGGCACTTCTGCTTTCTGAGGTGTAGCTGTGTCTGAGCCCTGATACCGCTGGGCATTGCAGGGGGAGTCACTTGCTAAGAACTCAGATGAGAGAGCGCATCTGAGCGATAGTGAAAATACCTGTGTCAGAGGTGATTTGGCTGAAGTGTGGTGTGTGTGAGATCCAGGAGCTGAATGCTGTCACCGCAGGACGCGCGTTTCGCCGGGAGGGCTTGATCACCTGGTCATTAGGCTGCAGTACTGCTTCCCATAATTAAAGGACAGACGTCCAATCAAAGCGCTCGTAATGTGAGTGACTAATGCAATAGCCAATCCTAATGGGACAGCCCTAATTAATGCTCATACAGACGGGATTTAGAAGGAAATCATTCTAAATACATAATAAGCAGGGATAAGTGCCACAAATGCATAAAAAGAGTCTTAAAGAAAAAATAGTTTTATTGATCTCATTTTTGAGACCACTAATGTATTCCGTTGGATAACGGACAATGTGTCCTATCATGGGACTGTATTGATGAGTGATAGATAGACTAAAAAAAAAAGCCAGTTGCTTCCTCGATATCCATCTGAGGCAGCACGTACTCAGTTTACCATCTTATATAAGAGATACAACAGATGTTCTGAGGAAAATTCATGATACCACCCTTGAAGACACTCACCTCCTGGTCTGCCTAGATGTTGAATCCCTTTATACATCTATTATTCACAATCTTGGGATCAATGCAGTGAAATATTTCCTCACAATGGAAGGTCTAGGAGATTTCCAGGGTTTCCTTTTAGAACTCCTGGATTTTGTCCTACATCATAATTATTTTACCTTCAATAACCGTTTCCATGTACAAATCAGAGGCACTGCGATGGGCGCAGCCTGCGCACCTACATATGCCAATCTCTTTTTAGGGTGGTGGGAGAGGGAACATGTTTTTCAGGATGAAAATGAAATTTATACTCAGCATGTCATCACCTGGATGAGGTACATTGATGACATCCTGATGATCTGGGATGGCACACAGAATCAACTAGATGCATTTGTCCAACATTTGAATAACAACGAGATCAACCTAAAGTTTACCTGTAACAGTAGCAATGTGTGTGGTATTTTTAGATCTTAGGATCTTCAAGGGCCCCAACAATAAAATCAGTACTGAACTCTACAGAAAAAAGACCTCCACTAATAACTTACTACACAATAGCAGCTCTCACTTTCCTCCCACCATCAATAGTATCCCGAAAGGGGAGTTTCTAAGACTGCGACGAAACTGCTCAGATGAGAATTCATTTGAGACTCTGAGCAAAGAATTAACATCAAGACTTCATGAAAGAGGATATAGCAAGCGATCCATCAAAAAGGCTGCAAAAGATGTCGCAGGAACCAAAAGAGAGTTGCTTATCTTTACAGATAAACCGCCTAAACAGGATTCCAATAAGATAAGATTTATAGGAGACTTCTGTAATAGCTGGAAAGAGGCAAGGGACATATTGCAGAAATACTGGCACATTTTACTCTCAGATTCTGACCTGGCTGACAACCTAGGTAGCAAAGTCAATATGAGCTGGCGTAGAGCCCCAAATCTTAGAGACAAATTAGTCAGAAGCCACCTCAACTTGCATTCAAATTCAACCTTAATCACTGTTGGGAGTTATCCCTGTGGCAATTGCAAAGTGTGTGCGCACATACAAAATGTAGATAGGGTTACAGACAAATTTGGTCAGGTCACCAAAATGAAAGAACTTTACAACTGCAGAACAATGAATGTGATCTATTGCATTTCATGCACCTGTGATAAAAAATACGTAGGTATGACATCTAGGATGATGAAAGTTAGAATCCTTGAACATCTGGGAAATATCCGAAACGCCGAGACAGACATAAAAAAGATGAAACAATTAACGACAGTGGCCAGACATTTCTACTCCAAACACTCTGGGCGAACGCAAGACCTGAAGGCCTTTTGCCTTGAAAGAATCAAACTTGGCCTAAGAGGGGGAGATCTCAATAGAGCTCTCCAACAAAAAGAGAGTGAGTGGATATTTAGACTGGGCACAGTAATACCCGGTGGTCTCAATGAGAACATCAATTTTAGTGTTTTTCTTATAGATTAATTCCTGTTCGCACTTTTTCGTACATATGACTCTTCATTGGGTCCGTTTCTTCCGTTGTCTTATTAATTAGTTTATTTTTAGTTCATTGGTTCACTTCCTTCTCATTTTTGAATCCTCCCTTATTTTATATTTGACTCACATATTTTATGTGCGTTTCACAAATTAATTCCTTGAATTTAATATTGATCTTGTAAGCTTTGTACAGCATCTTATTTTATTTTATTTTACTTTATTTTTGTTTCTTTTGGCGGAGACACTGTTTTTTATATATGAGCGTGCACAACTTACTTATTAGATTCTCATCTCCTACAAACCACAGCACTCGCATTACAACGTATTTTTCTTTACCTAATCTATTTCCCCTTTCAACACCTTTATTTATATTCTAGTAGTCTCACATGGTTAGCCTTATCACACTCCAACAATTGGTTAAAGATTGATACACCTTCACAATGTCACCTGAATAGGTCTGACTGATATAATAGTCATTTACTCACATAGTCCGCTGATTAAGCGATTGACCAAGATCACATTTCATCTATTTACACATATTCATTCCCATATAATTTAATATCTTTCAAACTCACTCTCACTCAATATTGTTAAGTACTACCACAAATCCCTTGTCTAATAACATTAGGTAGTGCACATATCTCATCTCCTGTACGCCACTTTGATATGTTTTCACATCTGAGAATTAGGTTCTTTATTGTGATCATGAATATTTTATATGCTAACCCCATGCGATTTCAGAACAATTTTATAACTATGCAGATGCACGCAATGGTGGGTACTCTGCTCGTCCGAATGTTTGGCGTGTCCGTCACTAGTAGATCAACTGTGATGACTGAACTTACACTTATAATCACAATGTGTTTCTATATTGAGAATCACCAGTTATACCATCGATTATACCTTGATTTCCGATTGTGCTTACACTGATTTGCGTTTTTTATTTACTTCTGTATTTTTTGATTATTATCAATCTCCAACAGGTTTTCATTTAACATATGTTTCTACCTATGTTCAACTCAATATTTTGCTAGCTGACTACATACGCATGCTCTATATCGGAATTCTTAAATCCCTCCTAGTATGCTTTCTTATACTACTGTGTTTACATATGCTAATCTTCCACGCAGTCTGAAAAACTCTCAGAACTACGTGGATATACGTATTGTTAAGGATTTCCCTTCCCTTTTCTTTTTTCTTTTTTATTGGTTAGTCTATCTATCACTCATCAATACAGTCCCATGATAGGACACATTGTCCGTTATCCAACGGAATACATTAGTGGTCTCAAAAATGAGATCAATAAAACTATTTTTTCTTTAAGACTCTTTTTATGCATTTGTGGCACTTATCCCTGCTTATTTTGTATTTAGAATGATTTCCTTCTAAATCCCGTCTGTATGAGCATTAATTAGGGCTGTCCCATTAGGATTGGCTATTGCATTAGTCACTCACATTACGAGCGCTTTGATTGGACGTCTGTCCTTTAATTATGGGAAGCAGTACTGCAGCCTAATGACCAGGTGATCAAGCCCTCCTGGCGAAACGCGCGTCCTGCGGTGACAGCATTCAGCTCCTGAATCTCACACACACCACACTTCAGCCAAATCACCTCTGACACAGGTATTTTCACTATCGCTCAGATGCGCTCTCTCATCTGAGTTCTTAGCAAGTGACTCCCCCTGCAATGCCCAGCGGTATCAGGGCTCAGACACAGCTACACCTCAGAAAGCAGAAGTGCCTTTCTGTTGTTTCATCTGAGGGTACGCCATTGTCACTCTCTCATTTCCAGTTTGATTGACTGGGAACAGCAGAAGAGACTTAGAGCGTTTCTCTCACCTCAGACTTTACTGTTTCTCTCCACTCATGTGACTCCCAACATTATTCCTATACACCCATGTTTTAGACCCCTTTGTTTTGAGGTCTAGCCTGGTCTTGTACCTTGTTAATTAATAGTTTTACAATTATCTGTGTTAATAATAACTATTAATATTGGGAGTATTTAACAGTGATTGGCATCGGTGGCGATCCTACCGTTTGACTTCATATATATCAAACGCACTGCATTGATTCATTTTATGTTTGATGCTTTTTGTGTATGGTGTCTCCGTGTCCATTGCAGACTTCACCAATCAACGATAACTAGTGTCAGTAGCGATCATATTGACTGACACTGTACATATCATTCGTATAGAATTGATTCATTATTTATTATTTTTTGTCAGTCATATTTGATGTGTGTTATGTGTGGTGTTCCTGTGTCCATTGTGGACTTCAATCACAAAACAGGACTTTAGAGATCCTTTCACTTAAACATTTATTTTCGCCATCCTTTCCTGCATTATGCCCTTTAGCATGGACTAATTATAATAGACATATCTCATATATTGTATATCACCCCATGCTTTCTGTGCCTAGACTTTCCTCGCAGGAAACACAACAATTATTGTGTATGTATCACCTTGACTCAACATCTACATATATTGATCATTGTATCTATACGTAGGCCCATAAATAAGTGTGATCTAATACGGTGAAGAGATTTTGCCTTCGTAATTGATTTTCATTAAAAGTTAAGTTTTAATTAATTCCTATTTTTCTATTTCTCTTTATATATACTGTTATAAGAGGGCGCCCAGTCAGACATATTTGTCTTTTTTCTAAGTTTTCGTTCTCCACCCAAACTTTGTCATATACTAATACAATATGCCTGCAACAAATAATTAAAATCTAACACAGATAGTGATAAGATCAGAGAAGGGTTCTAAATGCAAGTTAGGAATCATTGTCAGGAACCTGCAAATCGTTAACAATTGTATACCTTTTGTTCGATACTACTGCTGTTCAAAGGAACTGGCATTTAGACTTTGAATAGGCAGAAGAAAAGCCTGTCACAAGATACCAGACAAGGTGGCAACAGCAAACAGCTGTGGGTCTCCCCCTGCTTAGAAATAAACCTTACTGTTTAGAACACCTTGGACTGTAGTTTAAACAACTTATTAAAATATGTCAGAAATGGATAATATATATATTAATCCATTACAAATACACTGAATTACATAACACACACACATAGACTTACATGTATACACATATGCACGCACCTTTGAGTGCGCACGCACCCACACATACGCGCAATGCAAACTAGCGAAACTACACAATATTCTCTCACTTACACATACAATAACTTATAAAAAGGTTCCTTCACATTAAACGTAATATTAGAGGTTTTAGTAGCATATAATTATGTTGTGAAATGTATGTATATGGTATTTAGGGTATAGAACATAGTAGACAAGTCATGTTTGGTACCATTCTAAATCCCTGTTTATTTGCAGATCTCCAGTGATACCATATGAACTAAAAAATTAACGGAGTGACCTGAAGCAAGAACCAATGAGCATCTGTTATTCTGCGCCTTTGTTGTCTCTGAAACCTGTACCGAATATAGGCTTGTGAGCTGGGGCAGTAGTCAGTCATTTCTCCATATCCTTGGTGATGGTGACCGCAGATTCAGGATTGAAATACTGCATACTGGGCCAGTGCGCACGCGTATGTATCGGTTTTTACCTTTGTATTTACTTGCTTTTTGTGCTAATTGTGATAGATCTACGCGTGTAACTTTCTTTTTATTGCAATATAACTTTTTGTGCTTTGGAACCACAATTGGATTGGAAAGCAATTATTTCTTATGCGACTAAATAGCGACATTTTGGGTATATAGATTTAGGGGTATCAATAGTCATCAGATGACAGCAAATGGTAAACATATAATAAGATAAGATAATTTTATATGTTTTACAAAAAGTACCTCAATTCCACTCTAGATAATACTCCATTGGCCAGTCCTCCATTGAGCAATCTTTTGGATTGGATTTCTATGGCGGAACTCAGAACACTAGAAAAAGATCTATTATACAACTTCCTCCCTATAATGTTTGACATACTGAAACTCCATGCTACCTCCCTTCTGGTATCCGGTCTACAGTAAATAGGCAGACAATGTTTGGGTAGACAATGGAAGTTAGACAGGCAATATGTATACAGGGCCTGAGGATCGACAGGGTCTGAAGGTCGACACACATATGGTCAACACAGGGTTATGTACTTACCGGAGGGTTAGGCACTTACTCCGATGTTTAGGGTTAGGCACCAGGAGGGATGGTTAGGCACTTACAGGTTGGTTAGGGTTAGGCACTAGAAGGGATGATTAGGGTCAGGCACCTACCCCTACAGTTAGGGTTAGACACCAAGGGGAGGGTTAGGATGAAGATTAGGGCTAGAAAACAAAAAAATGTGTGAACCATTTCTATGTCGACCTTACCACCCTATCGACCTTCAGTACCTGTCGACCTTCTTACCAGTCGACCTTCAGACCCTGTTGACCTTCAGACCCTGTTGACCTATTGTTGTCTAACTTACATTGTCTACCCAAACATTGACTACCTATTTACTGTAGACCTAATGATCCACACCAATCCCTTGCCTGCTGCCTTAATTATCACATAGTTATCTTTCTGAAGTTTATGTAAAGCTTTTTTTCTTTTAAATGGACAAATTGATTTCCAAGAGTGCGATCTGTCACATAGAACCATCATATCCACCAATAAATCACAAACTCATCGACCATGGATAACTATTGATGGTTGATGGCCATCCCTATTGGAGGGACGCAAAGTTTTTATGACCACCCCAAACCTCAGCATCTAGAAAGTTGGGTCATCTTCATTTGAAATAAGGGAGTCACCTCTTTCAATCTATTTGCCTCCATAGAGATTATTGGTTGGTGATCAGTGTGATCAACAGATAAAACCTCCTGCACTAAATCTTGAAGTCTGCAGGGGCATTGATAAGAGGGGGAGGGGTGACCTCCCCCCCCCCTCCCTCCTTCCCTCATTGTTTGAGTTCAAAAGATGGAAAATTTGAGTTCATAGTGGGGAAAATCCAAATGTTAATTTTATGCCAAAACAGGCTCAAAACAAAAAGCAACAAATGAAGAATGACTGTTTATTTCCACCACCTGAACTTGGCTGTATATCACATTTGTTCTGTTATTAAGTATAATAGGAAAATAATTTACAAAATAGAAATTTATTTTTTAGATATCATTTCTCCTTTTGTAGGGCCTTTTCCAGATGCATCCTTAATATTTTCTAGAAAAAAATTGCAGGATAATTTCCAGTAAAAGGAAGTCTTATCCAGTTGTTTTTGGGCTTCTTGTATGTTATACTGTATGTTTTATGTCAACATGTTCACTGTCAACATAACAACCATGTCAACATTCTCATGACGACATTATGAATGTCAACATAATATACTGATCCTACAAGATTACTATCACTTGAGGGGTTTATGTATTATATGCTATGGATACTAGGGAGTCTATTTATTTCTACTAGTGTTGTGATGATCCACTATCCCCTTTCTTGTTCCTGTACAGGCTACTTGTGAGGGTTCACAGTGGGTATAACCTTAGTTACATATATGTCTATTTACTTCTCTCTAATTTACTCCTAACCAATTGGTGGCTATAGTATCTCTTCTAACTTGGAGAGAAAAAACCCTGTATTTCACACTGCATGTGTGTGAAATACAGGGTTTGTGAAATGCAGTGTGCGTGTTTAACTATCGGCCCCCATGTCGGTTGTTACTAGTGAGGCTCATTATCCATTCAATTTCCAATACTAACAAAATGATGAAGAGCTTGTTCATAATCAGTTGTACTATATAACTGATGTGAGTCAGCTTGGCTATTCCCTATTAAAGCCAATTAGATTAATAAGCATAACTCGAATTAATCACATAGATTGTTAATGACCGTTTTCAAATAGTAATACTTGTTTTATAGTTCTGTAAATGTATTACAATTAGGTGTGAGCGGGTTCGGATTTCTGAAATCTGAACCCCCCCGAACCCCCCGATCCGAGGCCGATCCGAGTCAGGCTCGACTTTTCCCGCCCGACTCGGATCTGAAATCGAGGCAAAACGTCATCATCCCGCCTTCCGGGTCTCGCGGGTTTTGGTTTCTATATAAGGTACCCGCGTCGGCACCATTTTCTCACTCGGCTGTGGACAGTGAAGAGGGAGGGTGGGAGTTAGGGCTGGCTGGGCTGTGTAGTGTAGTGTTGTGCTGTGCTGTGTTGCGCTGTGCTGCTGTTGTCCATCGGGGCTGTGTCCACTCCTCCAAAGTCCATAGGGGCTGGCTGTGTTGTGCTGTGCTGCTGTTGTCCATAGGGGCTGTGTCCACTGCTCCAAAGTCCATAGGGGCTGGCTGGACTGTGTTGTGCAGTCAGTTGTCCATAGGGACTGTGTCCACTCCAAAGTCCTGTGCAGTGTCCCAGTCCTAAAGGGGTGCTGGAGTGTTGTCCAGGGGGTGCTCTGTCCATCAGGGGTGCTACCCCCAGTACAAAAAAATAAATATTTTTTCTGTGTTTGTAAATTGTGTGCGCAGTAGCCACACGTGCATCAACAAAGTAGTGCCAAGCGTGCGCCTGTGTCATAAGTAAAGGGCCGGCTGGCTTGACCATTAAAGGGTGCTGTAACCCCCAAAGTGCACTCCAAACAAAATAAAAAAATATTTTCTGTGTTTGTGAATTGTGTGCACTGTGGCTGCACGTGCATCAACAAAGGAGCAGCGCCAAGCGTGCGCCTGTGTCCCATAAGTAAAGGGTCGGCTGGCTTGTCCGTTAAAGGGTACTGTAACCCCCAAAGGGCACCCCAAACAAAATAAAAAAATATATTTTTTTGTGTTTGTGAATTGTGTGCACAGTAGCCACACGTGCATCAACAAAGTAGCGCCAAGCGTGCACCTGTGTCATAGGTAAAGGGCTGGCTGGCTTGACCATTAAAGGGTGCTGTAACCCCCAAAGTGTACTCCCAAAAAAATATATATATATATTTTTTTGTGTTTGTGAATTGTGTGCGCAGTAGCAGCACGTGCATCAACAAAGTAGCGCCAAGCGTGCACCTGTGTCATAAGTAAAGGGCCGGCTGGCTTGACCGTTAAAGGGTGCTGTAACCCCCAAAGTGCACTCCAAACAACATAAAAAAATATTTTCTGTGTTTGTGAATTGTGTGCACTGTGGCTGCACGTGCATCAACAAAGAAGCAGCGCCAAGCGTGCGCCTGTGTCCCATAAGTAAAGGGCTGGCTGGCTCATTTCTTAAAGGGTGGTGTAACCCACAAAGTGCACTAGTGTCCAACAAAAATAAAAAATTATTTTCTGTGTTTGTGCGCGCCTTAGCCGCAAGTATATATCAATATAACATAAATGGAGGACCAAAGTTTCTCCGATAAAAATAAAATAGGGAAAGATCAAGAACCACTTCCTCCTAGTGCTGTTGCTGCTGCTGGGAGTTGTTCATCATCCCAGAGAGGAAGTAGGAACACCACTACTTTTACTAAACAATTGACCCTCCAACAGTCCCTAGCGAGGAGGATGAATTACGACAGCAGTCATCCTGAAGCAAAACGTATAACTGAGGCCTTGACTGCTATGTGGCTGTTAGACGTGCGTCCGGTATCCGCCATTGGTGCAGTGGGATTTAGACAATTGATGGAGGTAGAGTGTCCCCGGTTCCAAATTCCGTCTTGATTCCACCTGCATCCTCAAAGCAGCAGCGACAAGCGTGCGTCTGTCTGTTAAAGGGTGGTGTAACCCCCAAAGTGCGCTCCAACCAAAATAAAATAATCTTCTTTTTTTCTGTGTTTGTGTGTGAAATCTATGCACAGTAGCCGCACCTGCATCCTCAAAGCAGCAGTGACAAGCGTGCATCTGTCTGTTAAAGGGTGGTGTAACCCTCAAAGTGCGCTCCACAAAAAATAAAAAATTCTTTTTTTTTCTGTCTTTGTGAATTGTGTGGGCTGTAGCCGCACCTGCATCCTCAAAGCAGCAGCAACAAGCGTGCGTCTGTCTGTTAAAGGATTACATCGGTGACAGCATCCAAGTAGGCATGTCAGACAGTCCGTACATGTACTGGCAGGAAAAAGAGGCAATTTGGAGGTCCCTGTACAAACTGGCTCTATTTTACCTGAGTTGCCCCCCCTCCAGTGTGTACTCAGAAAGAGTGTTTAGTGCAGCCGGGAACCTTGTCAGCGAAAGGCGTAGGAGGTTGCTTCCACAAAATGTGGAGATGATGTTCATAAAAATGAATTATCAACTCTTCCAGGGAGACCAGCCTCCAGAACGTACAGAGGGACCTGTGGTGGTGGATTCCAGCGGGGACGAATTAATACTCTGTGAGGATGAGGATGTACACAACACTGAAGAGGGTGAGGAATCGGTGAATGAGGAGGATGAGGATGACATCTTGCCTCCGTAGAACCAGTTTGTGCAGGGACAGATTAATTGCCAGCTTGTTTTGTGGGGGCCCAAACGAACCAATCATTTCAGCCACAGTCGTGTGGCAGACCCTGGCGCTGAAATGATTGGTTTGTTAAAGTGTGCATGTCCTGCTTATACAACATAAGGGTGGGTGGGAGGGCCCAAGGACAATTCCATCTTGCACCTCTTTTTTTTCTTTGCATTATGTACTGTTTGCGGCCTAGTTTTTCAAAAACTGCCATCCTTTCTGCCACTGCAGTGTCACTCCTAGATGGGCCACGTGTTTGTGCCACCCACTCGTGTCGCTTAGCATAGTCATCCAGCTACCTCGGTGCAACCTTTTGCACATAAAAACACTATTGTGAGGTGTGAGGTGTTCAGAATAGACTGGGAATGAGTGGAAATTAAGGTTATTGAGGTTAATAATAGCATAGGAGCAGAAAAACCCACAAATTCTGTGATTTTAGCTGTTTTTATGCTTTTTTTCAAAAAAATACAGATCCAAAACACAAAACCCAGAACCCAAAACACGGAAGGGTGGTTTTGGCAAAACCAATTCAGATCCAAAACACGAAGAAAGATCCAGATCCAAAACCAAAACACAAAACACGAAAAGTGGCCGGTGCACACCCCTAATTACAATGTAACTGATGAACTGAAATAAGAAAAAGTGGTTTTAAACTAATAAGCCAAATATACAAAACTAGATTTTATCTAATGATTATAGTCATAACTACAGTACAACAGCACAGCTTATTTTTAGTTTGCCAGTTGCTGTGGTTGCATGTTGATTTTTCTTATGTTTTTTGGGGAGATGGGAGGGTGGAGGGGGCATTTTAAGAAATTATTGTTACCTGTCAGAAGAGTGTATCCAAGTATTTCCTGATCCTGCAAACAACTTTCATGTAGGGTGTATCTTAAAACAATCAGGTGTGCTGAAAGACCACATTGTGCTGTATTACGTAGAATGTGTAGGATTGCTTTTATTTCTGTCTTTTCTAAATTGCCTCTTCACTCGTCATGCTCACTTCCACATATCTGCCAAGCTAACTGCAGCCTTGTATTGAAATAAAGCAGCCGGTATAGAGGTGACCCACGTCAGTATAAGGCATGGCAATGAAGTTTGACAAATGAGATGTAAGTCTTTCCAATGCCGAGGAGGAGGAAAAGTAGTACTATCTGTTTTTCTACCAAAGTGAAGGATAGTCATGGCTAACCTCTACTGAAAAGTGATAGTTCTACTAAAATCCTAATTATAGCCCTTAATATGGGGAAGCACGACAGTCTGGTACAGTGGACCATTGGCCTGATTCCAGGAGCGTAAGTTCATTCCAGTTGCCCGAAGGCAATTTAGAGTTTGGCGCCCCCCCCACAAAACAATTATACCCACGCAATCACACCTGGAAAGAATATATGAAGATGATTCATTGGGGCCTAGAGGTGTATGATAATTTACATATCAGGTATAAATGAATAAGAGAGTCTGTGCCTGATTTAGTGCTACCAAGCCCCAGGTTCTTGCAGTGTCAAGACCCAGGTATAGTTCTCCTAACATTAGTTTATAGGTACAAACATATATATGTAGTATTCACAATTTGTACATGAGGCATCGGATATACAGCAGGACACTGACATGCGTTTTGCTGTGGCTTTTAGCCTTGGCAGCACCGAATCAGTCACAGATGCTCATATACCATTATACCTAATATATACATTTTGTTCTATGGCTCCAGGTGTTGGGTCATTGTCAGACAGAATCACAGAGTTTCAGCCACCTCTGCAGCAGCATTCTGTATGCTGGTGAACAGTCGTTTGTTGTGATGCATAATCGGCGGTTACCAGTGTGTGGCTCTCTGTACTGGTGGTCCCTGGGATAGGTGTCTCAGGTCCCAGCACACTGTCCAGCAGCAGTTACGGGTGCACTGTTGCTTGCTGCAGCACAGGCTGGAGGGTATCAGATGGGAGCCTTCCTGTCCCCTTTTGCAGGTGGGCTCCCGGGACAGAGCTAATCAATGCTGCAGCAGTGGGTACGTTGCTGCAGAACTACAATGGAAGATCAGCGGTCTCACTCGTTTTCCTCTGTGAATCACACTATTGTTGCTGTAAATGATGTAAAAAGATGGAGGAGCCCCTTCAGGGCTTGGCACCTGGAGGCAGGCGCCTCCATTGTCTCTGGGAGTTACGCCCCTGTCTGATTCAGATTTGGAAATAGAGGAAATAGAATAAAGGGCCCCATACACGGTGCGATGTGCACCTTGTGATGCGAAGGCAGATCCGACGGCCGTCATATCACATGGTCCCCACACACACACAGTGGCCGACAGCCTGATATGCCGGCACCCCCCTCCCCCATCCGCTTATCGCTGCATGGGATCGTTTGTCGAATCCCCAGATCAATTGAACATGCAGAAAGATCTGGAGGAGCAACGGACGACCCCACGGAAGCATGCAGCGGACGATATCATACCCACACACGGAACGATATAGCGGCAATATCGTTCAAACCCATTGGATCGGCCGCTATATCGCTCCAAGTGTGGGGGGCCTTAAGATAGAGTAAGTACAGTAACTGAGCACCTTGACAAACCATGTTGCAATGCAAGGGGGGGAAATACAAACTTATTTTTGCATGTGGGGTAAATACTGGCTGCTTTTGCATGTAGCCCACAAATGCTGGACAGATTTTATGTTGGACACACCCCTCCCAAATCTAAATCTCTCTACACATTTTACATCTGCCCACCTGCAGTGCAGCATGGTTTTACCAAAGTGAACAATTACTTGCTCTTTCCCTATTCTGATCGAGCACCATGTTCCTAAGGAGAAGGGAGAGATGCACTTCTGTGTAATCCCAGCACAGCCATGTACAGTTAGAGAGTATTAAGTTAACCAGCTTGAGTGAATGAGCTGGAAATCCTCCTCGATGAAACAAATCAATTTAAATAATGAAGTTCTGGAACACAAGTAGCCTGGAATTGTGTTCCTGCTGGAGCAAGGTGTCCAACCCTGACCACCCTCTCAGTAGTCACATCCTTTCTTCTCAGGAGATGTTACCTGGTGTCTGTCTCTGGATGCAGAAGGTCATAGATCACTGTCTTTCTCTTCTTATTCACTTCATATATCTGCAAAGCAGATGTTACAGAGGAAATCATTAAACATATTTATTATTTTATATAATTTTTGGCCTTCTCAAGTATTTAATAATGAAAATAGTTTGTCATCTGGACTAGCATTTACCATCTCACTCCAGCTAATATACTTTCCCATTTCTCAGGAAACTGCTGTGAAACAACATTGTATAAAATCAGGAGCTGTTATTCCAGAGAGAAAGTAAAGTTGTCTCGGGCACAGACAGCTATCGTGATAAGTGTTTTTCCTTCCATCTGGTGTAGGGGAAATCAGGACATTTTTGATTATATTTGGGGCCTAGCAGGGGCTGGCTGGCAACTTTTAGCCTGGGGGGCAAGTCCAGAGGACTGGCCCATAAGCAACAACCTACACACACACATATATAGATATAAGAATTTCTAAAGGTGCGGCACTCCAGGCTAATGTACAAATAGACTCAGACACGTGGAGATAATATCAACGTTTCACTCTTATTAAGATTGTTATCAGGAAATTAGCCTGGAGTGCCGCACCTTTGGAAATTCTTATTGTTAGTATTTGTGGAGGCACTGGGCGCAGTTACAGCAGTATATGAGTGCCGGACCATATATGGCTTATATACATATATATACATATACACATACATAGGGCCTGATTCAGCTGCGGACACAGGGCCTGATTCAGAGCCGTTCGCTATTTGCGGTCGTTCGTTCAAAAACAAGGGGTGGCTATTCAAATGATCCGTTCGCAAATTGCAGTCTGTTCCCACCTCTAAGTCTGAACGAGCGCGCAAAACATACGCTCGTTTATTTGATAAAAACGCCCCCTGGCCGCTCGCACCATACGTCATGTCCGCTATTTATTAGATTAATCGAGTACATCGTACAGCGTATGAACTGCTCGCTATTCTTGTGGTTGGTTTTTTCAACCGCTATTTTGCGAGCAGTTCTGAGTAAAAACAAACCAAGTGACGTGGTCAATGACGCTGCTGTATTAATTATGCACTCCCTTAAAACGCCCATTTTTACCTTTAAGCACACCTGCGTTCGAATTCCACTCCCCCGTTTTCAAGCACCTTCCCCTGTTACCACCCACATGCGCCTCATTCTGTCACTCAAAATAGCAGGCACTCGCTATATAGCGTACAAACGATTTTCGGCCGCACTGACTGGTTCGCGCATGCGTACTAAAAACCGTACGCATGCGCAGATGTGCGAACATCGCTCGGAACGAGCGTACTGCCGCTAGCGAGCGGCTCTGAATGAGGGCCACAGATCGAGCAATTATTTGAAATCTCGCATGCGTATAATCCGTACTGTGTATGCACAGCAATCGTTTTGCAATAACAGAAGAATCCATCCCAAAATGAGTGACAGGCTGTCAGCATTTTGGGGGTGGAGATGGAAAAACGCAGGCGTGTCTGTCTGTTTGAACTCTGTTTCATGGGTGTGCATAAATTAGCTATTTCTATTACATACGCAGCAAGAGAGCTCATGAGACTTGCAGTTCAGACTTGTTGTAAATGCTGGGGACTGGCTGATGTGGATCAATGGTACCGATATTTACACAGAAGAGCGACATTGGACGGATATGAGAAAGCAGCAGTGGGCCTTTAAGCCGGCTGAGCTTTGGCAGGTATTAGCTTATTTTTGCAGCTGCGTTGTGTGAAATTGCGGCTGCGGTCCCATTAGCGTCCTCTGCTGAATCAGACCCAAAATATTCAAAAAGCCAGCACTCACATGCTTCCATATAGTAACTTGCGCCAGCCCTCCTTAATTACTGGTGGCTGAGTAGGTGATATATTGTACTCTGAGAGCAGGGACATACTGTTGTAAGACATTATGGCTGATAAGGAGTATTTGATTATATTAAAACAGTTAATGCAGAGAAATGTGCTTTGAGTAGGCTGTGCAATGGTCAGGGTGTAAACAAGGTGTCACAAGCTCCGATCTCCCCCTTCATCAATCATCCTGTCCTGAGCTAAGGATCGCAGAACACATTTGTCTCCTGTGCATTATCATCTTTCCTGTAATGTAACCTCTTCCCTGCCAGGCAGCACTGACTGGATGGTCACCAGTCCTGACTAGTAATGCAGCATAGCATTCACTCTAATATGATAGGTTATGTGCTTTTTTTCTGTGACATCCTACCTGTGGAGGCTTTGCATGCAGGTGGAAGGGCTGCAAAATGTGCTGCCACAAGTAGAGACTCTGCTGCTCTTCTCCATCTGCTGTGCAGGCAGCACGCATGTGGAGCGCACAGGCTGTGCTGACATACTGGGCAGGGCAGGCTATGCAGCGCCAGGCCAGAATCATCCCCTACTCTGAGGAGGGAGGAGCTCTACCAGGGGAGGGAGGGGAAGATCTGGCCCTGGGATTAACACTGACACTGCTGCAATACAGTGTCAATACAGCGCTGCCCGAGCTTAATTCCGCAAGGAAGGACAAAGGACGGAGTTGCTTTCTGATTGACACTGCTGCTAACTGTAGAGTGGCCATGTCACTAATATAAATTGCGAACTGCTTGTCAGGCCCCCTCCTGCTTGTGGCTGTGCACTGCCTCAGGCTGTCACTGTCTGAGCATTGAGCACAGCCACCCGCAGCACAGCTCAAGCAGTCGCCCTCCTGTCTCTCCACTCAGCCATTGTGATACGTCCGCCTATGCGCGGCCGTATCACAGCCTGGTTTGTTACTAACTTTGGTTCTACAGGGCTTCCGTAGCCCTGTAGAACATAAAGTAACTGGAAGCTGCCGCCGGTTACTGGAATTCATCGCGCGCCCATAAATGCAGACAGACAAGTCGAATCTCGGCCGCGGCCACATGAACTACTGGACCACCAGGTTATTTCTGCTGAGGAGGCGGCCCGGGACACCAAGTGACGGTGCGGCCCAGGGGGCACATGGCACCCTGCCGCCCGGCCCAGCCCGCCCCTGGGGCCTAGAGGTGTATGATAATTTACATATCAGGTATAAATGAATAAGAGAGTCTGTGCCTGATTTAGTGCTACCAAGCCCCAGGTTCTTGCAGTGTCAAGACCCAGGTATAGTTCTCCTAACATTAGTTTATAGGTACAAACATATATATGTAGTATTCACAATTTGTACATGAGGCTAGCATTTAACATCTCACTCCAGCTAACATACTTTCCCATTTCTCAGGAAACTGCTGTGAAACAGTAGTTTTGTCAGTAGTGAATAGATCACTATAATAAATTCCCACATACATCAATGTGATTAGTTGTCTTGGTAACCACGTCACCTTGGTGACCAGGCCCATTGTGTAGTCGTAGCTCTTTCTCACCTTTTTCCTTTTAAACCCGGAATCATTTTTTCATTTATTAGTTATCCCAAAGTAATCTTTCTGTTTTATAGGACTTTTTTTTGTAGGACATTTGACCTATTATTGGTAGCGTACTATTCACATTACTTAATTTTGCCTAAGTATCTTGAGTCAATATAATTTGCTGTGACAGAAATAAACTCTATCTTGACCCATCATATGTCCTTCATCAAGATGATTCACATAGTTGAGTAATTCTTTTGCAACTGTGCATGCGCAAAAAATGCAGAGTACCCTTACGGTGCATGGGTTACACAGAGTATATGTACAAAGGTAACAGAAAGAGATCAAAGTGATGAGCACACACACATACATATATAGTTACATACATACACATACATACAAAGTTACATACATACACATAGCACACACACATACGGGATGCGGTTAAGATGCCGGCGGACGGGGGGCCGGACTTCGGTATACCGACGCTGAAATACCAACGCCCACCAGGAAGCCAATGCCACAATCCCGAAGTCGGCATCCCGAACGCCGACATCCCAAAGGTAAGTATACTAGCTATAGCAAGGGGATGAGGGGGGTTAGGATTAGATACCTCCCGGTGGGTTAGGAGAAGGTTAGGCTGAGGGGAGAGGGGGTTAGGGCGTCGGGTATTTGAACCGTCGGCACCTCATGTACCGACATATGATACCCATTCCCACACATACACATCCTCACTGTACTTGGTCTATGTTATACCCATGCTGTTCTGCCCATCCAGACACAGACAGGTATTTATGGCACACACATACATACACACACACATACATAAGTACATGCATGCAGTATACACACCCTGGGAGGAGACTGGCGGCCAATGTGAATGAGGATGGAGTAAGCTGCTGTCTGTGGCTGGGCATGTGTAGCAGCTGTCCCCAGACATTCTGCATGCAGAGAGCTTTGTTGATCAGAGATCTCTGTAGCTGCAGCTTTGTGATCGTGGTTTATTCTGAGATGCAGACACAGCTGTCTCTGTCTCTCAAAAACAAAATCAGCCCTTCAGGGGGTTTATAGGTACTCTGAAACCTCCCCTGTGTGCACCACTGAATAATGGGATCATTAATTCATAAATCCAAAATTATGTCAGGTATCGCACAGCTTGCACATACAGTATACAGGGAAAACCAAGTATCTTAATCTACAGTATATCCATGGAATCTTTTGAGTATGTTCAATTCACAGTTCAGGATTTGCAATGATAAGGAAATTCCATGAAAGGCTCTGCATGAAAATATCAATAATGAAAATTACTGTAATGTATTTTCTCCTATAAGGGGTTTCTATGGTAAATGTTTAAGGCTCTGAGACTAGTAATAGCAGTGACAATTGTTACACACTGCACATGCGTCAAAGCCACAGTGTGCATGCGCAAACGGTCCACTGTGATCGGGACTGCGATCGCAGTGGCTACGCAAACCCATTGCAGAGTGATTGACAGTAAGTACCATTTGTGATTGGTGACGGAGAGGTGGTCGGAGAAATGCAGATGTGCCAGTGCGTTTGAACGCCGTTACAGGGGTGTGCATAATTAAACCCCTGAGACGGCATACGCAGCCTGAGCTCTATATTCGGACAGGAAGTTTAGCAGTTTGTGAGTGAGGTCAGCTCAACCACAACTATGTGTATGGGTCCAATGCTTCTCAATGTTACCGATATTCGTAGACTTGCAAAGGTATTGGGGATGTAAGTATACAGTTTATAAAGTGGTGGGCGTCTTGGCATAGTGCTACGATCGCATTCATTTGCATAATTCCGCAGTGGCAGGGTGTGTGCATATGCAATATTGCGATCCTTACTGAATCAGGCCCCATTGTGAGAATTCAAAAGGGGACTACTGTTATGCCATTTGCAGATGCAGTGACTGGCTAATGAGTGTTCCCCACAGTAATCACACAGTTGAAAGATAAAAAGAGACACTTCTGCTGTTTTCTATTCACCCAGACTGATGCTTGTTGCTGTCTTTAATGCAGGGGATTGCACCGGTGCAAATGAGAGAGCCTTATGGCTGTAAAATAGGCATGCAAGGTGTCTTATGGAGAATAAATGTTAATATAAAACCCCCAGACCTTCATACACATAATTGCAGTCTTTAACAGACAGTCTCATTGTATGGTTCTGGAGTTGGCTGCTCCACACTGCTTTAGGTCTCAGGCAAGGTGGGTTTAATCTTGTCCATAATGGTGCTCATATAAGAGTAGGTAGAATGAGGCTTCTGACACTAGAAGGGAATCAGTTGGAATGACTTACAGACTTACAGTACATTTCACCTAGTTATCTGAGGCTTGGCCACAATTCCATAGCTCACTTGGCTGTGTTAGATTCTAACGCTACTACCATAAAGTCAGATTCGGGCATTGAGTTCTATAGCATTGCCATGGCAATCCCCTTGTCATCTACTTGGACTCCTACAAGTGTTAACTGCTGGGATATGGACATCATTTTGTCAATGTAGTCACACACATTTGTGCATTTACTCAACTTGGTATTATACAATACACACTTTAGATTAATTCTTCTCATGAGATCCCCATCCTCATATGCTGCTTGCAGCACTGTCCACATGTCTTTTGTTGACATATGTCCATGTCTGATAGAATACATGCTTTGTTTAACATCAATTAAAAATAGAGATAGGTAAGTGCGCGCAAGTCAACAGTACTATTGGTTGTCCCAAACCTCCTCAAATACAGACACTATGGCTCCAATTGGAAACTGGAGGAATGTCCCAAACCTCCGCAAATACAGACACTATGGCTCCAATTGGAAACTGGAGGAGTGTCCCAAACCTCCTCAAATACAGACACTATGAGCTCCAATTGGAAACTGGAGGAGTGTCCCAAACCTCCTCAAATACAGACACTATGAGCTCCAATTGGAAACTGGAGGAGTGTCCCAAACATCCTCAAATACAGACACTACGTAACCATCTCAACATCCTTGAAAAAGGCCACCAGTGCCGTCCGAAATGCGCTGGTGACACCGAGTTAGAAACACCTGACACACGCCGTTATTCCAGACCGTGTGGGACCCGGAGGTGGACTTTAACATCACGCCGCACTCCTGCCGCCACCAGCTTCTGGACAATACCTGGAGGGAAAAAGCAGCCAGTGTAACAGGGGGTGAATACAAATATTATATGACAAGGTTCGTATTCTAAAATATAGATTTATTCAAACAAAAATTAAAATCAGCATATGTCCCTTGAAAACAATCCGATCATTAGGATAAACAATAAAACAAATTTGTTTTTATTTGCCAGTGTCCTGAATGAATATCTGCAGACCCGCTAACTGGTACAATAAAATTGTCCAATGAAAAAAGAGGAAAATCACTTGCCACCAGATTTGAAGTGAAATAAAATAGTAGATGTCCTCCCTGAATGGCGGAAGGTGGCACAGTATCAACCAGAATAGCCTTTGATATAGTGAGCAGTCTATGTCACAGTGTCACGATGAAAAGCTCTCACCTGTATGAAGGGAGCCTGGATCTCCATGTGACGGCTCTTTCAGCGGCAGCGTTCCTTAAGAAAAGGGAGCTCGATCTCCGTGTGCAGCTCTCAGCATTAGGTATGGGAGACACAACTTGTATAGTTGGTCTCCCTGCTTGGGGAATCGGCAGGAAGAACAGGCTGTGCAGGCGTTGAGGTGTCTGTGTAGAATCAAGCTCAACCCAAGCAAGATCCCTGTGTGACAACTTTCTAGAAAGGGGCTACCCAGAGAATTTATTGAAAAAAGCTTTAGATGAGGTAGAAAGGATGGATAGAGAGAATCTTTTAAATCCCAAACAACTGCCAGTACAAGTAAATGAAGGAGATACATTGACGTGTAGAAAATATAAAAATAATCTAGCCTTTGTGTCTATCTATAACAAATCATCCTTTCAAATAAAATGTGCTATAGATCAAAATTATTCCATCTTAAAACATGACACAATTCTAAAAGATATTCTACCTGAACAACCAATTTTTGTCTATAGAAAAAATAAATCTCTTAAGAACATTCTTGCTCCGAGCTGTCTCAAATCCATCAAAGATTCTTATGTGAAGGAACAAAGGACATGGTTACCGGAAAAACCAAAGGGCTGCTTCAAATGCGGTAAAACTAGGTGTATAACATGTAAATATATTCTACATAACACAAAAGAAATTACAACAGCCTATAATGAAAAAAACATATCAATAAAACATTTTATAAATTGTGATACTAGTTTTGTCATATACATGCTATTATGCAGCTGTGAGAATATGAGATATATAGGACGCACTACTAGAAGCCTTAAAGAACGCTTTTTGGAACATAGAAGAAATATCCTAAAAGGAAACATGCTTCACAGTGTTCCAAAACATTTCGCTAATGAACATAGAGGAAATGACCATTCGCTTAGGATTGTGGGGCTTGAACACATCCCCCCAACTATTAGAAAGGGGGACAGGTTCAGGTCTCTATGCCGTCAGGAGCTATTCTGGATTTTCCAGATGAATAGTTTATATCCAGATGGCCTAAACGAAAAAGTAGAATTAAACTCCGTGTTTTGACTTTTCCATCTCTCTCAGTCTCATTTAATCCTTAGTGAATACGTCTGACATCTCTATTTACAGTTTATTTAATTATTCCTTCCTACTATCAGGGTTTGATATACATACATTTATGAATCACTTACATCACTACTTATCTCTCTACTGGTTATTATAAATGAACTAAAGCTGAAGTGAAATTCTATTCTCATATTATGAACACTATTTAATGTAAAACAATATTAATAATACTATTTGATCTATCTCTTCTTTCTGATTGAAAATGTGTCTATTTATTTTTAACTGTTAATATTAATGTTACTAGTATGTAATATGTATTTAATAATGGATAAACAAAGAGAAGAAAATGACTAATCCAGTGAATGGTAACATTTTTATTCTTAGGATTGGTTCTCAAGATTTATTTCTTTATTTGCTATCCATTATTGGGGAAATTTATTATATGTATAAATTGATCTAGTACCCTTCTAAACACCACGATATATGCAACATTCTGCATATATATTACATATAAACGATACTTTATTATTTTTTTAAAACATTTTTAAAAAACCTGAATGGTTTATCTGTTTAACATGCTTCTTTAAATCTGGTTGTAAATATACAACTGACAAGGTTCGTTTCTTACCAAGTGTTTTAGATTGACCAATTAATTGTGCTAAGTGAGCTTGTACTGCTATTTATATGGAGTTAGAAGCAGTTCACCTACACCTTGGCAAAGACGCCGGAGGAGCGTCGAAACGCGTAGGTGCCAGCCTTGGAATTACACTTGAACTATCCTTGAGATACCCAGACACCTGCTCTGCTTGAACCTCTGTTTTTATGCCACCTGGTACCTACACGCCTGCCCCAATCAATTTCGGCTGCCAAACAGCCCGGAGATTATTGCCGCTACACAGGATTTCTTTGCTCCCCTCACGCTGGGTTGAGCTTGATTCTACACAGACACCTCAACGCCTGCACAGCCTGTTCTTCCTGCCGATTCCCCAAGCAGGGAGACCAACTATACAAGTTGTGTCTCCCATACCTAATGCTGAGAGCTGCACACGGAGATCGAGCTCCTTTTTCTTAAGGAACGCTGTCGCTAAAAGAGCCGTCACATGGAGATCCAGGCTCCCTTCATACAGGTGAGAGCTTTTCATCGTGACACTGTGACATAAACTGCTCACTATATCAAAGGCTATTCTGGTTGATACTGTGCACACCTTCCGCCATTCAGGGAGGATATCTACTATTTTATTTCACTTCAAATCTGGTGGCAAGTGATTTTCCTCTTTTTTCAACAGACATTGGACAATTTTATTGTACCAGTTAGCGGGTCTGCAGATATTCATTGAGGACACTGGCAAATAAAAACAAATTTGTTTTACTGTTTATCCTAATGATCGGATTGTTTTCAAGGGACATATGCTGATTTTAATTTTTGATTGAATAAATCTATATTTTAGAATACGATCCTTGTCATATAATATTTGTTTTCACCCCCTGTTACACTGGCTGCTTTTTCATTCAGATTATTTCTTTGTTATTGGGACTGACTATCCCTTTCAGCTGAGTTGTTTCAGGGTGTGAAATTTAACCCATTTAGCGCCGAGGTACTTCTTTTTCTAATACCTGGAGGGACCCTAGCTTGCAGCAATCGGAGCAGCCGCACATACCGGTAAGCTACCCCTGCTGCACACTCATCTGACTCGTGGCCAATCCACGTGCTCTGCCGCCGCGGATAGTATCCTCGGCTCCGGCAGCGAGGTAGTGACCACGGTCAGCAGGATCACGTCAGCACAGGGGACCAGAGATTGCTGTCAGCCAAAGCACATGCAATAGGTTCACATCCCAGCTGCCGTGCCTGTGTGGACTGCCAGCACCTGGGTACTCGCTCCGGTCTGGCGAGGCACTCTCTGCTGTGCCCAGGGGTACCCCATACATTGTCTGTCAGCAGGGAAGCGGGCTGCGTGCGGGCCACAGCTACTGCAGAGCCGTGGTTTATGCTGGGACTACCACATTATATGGACTTAACAGCCTGGAATTTTATCTTGAACTCAGTACTAATTCAATCAAGTGTACACAGACATTGCGTTGTTTTTTCCTGCATATTAAGGATATGAGGTGGTCGATTTTAAGCAGAATCTGATTGCTCCAACATCATTATTGGATTTCTAGACATTTGTATCATTTATCCACTGCCCATTTTTATTTTCATTTTTATTTTTATATTTTCTTTAGCCTCACCCCCGTCTTTTTTACCAATTTGTATTTACTCCCCGATTTTACTCTCACCTGTTCACCCCCTCCTTCCCCAGTGAGTCATTACTGTGTCAATATATGTAGTGTGCAATTAATTGATTTGTACATAACCACTATCTATATGTGAGATTAAAATTCTATTTCATTTATATCACTTTTTGAATATATGCTGCATATTTTAGATCCATTATTGTGACATTCATTGAACATTGGTTCCTGACAACAACAAATCTATTTTTTCAAACATTACAGAAGGTATACTGTCAATTTTTATTTATAGACACAAAGACAGAACATTTTACTTCACGTGATTGAGCGCTCGCTGCACAACCATTTTCATATGTTTGTTCCTTGTTATGCTTTGTTTAACACTTAAGCCTATTGTTCCCATGGCTTTCTATATTATCTGGGCTTGGACTGTCACCTAGGTCAACTGTAACTTTGCACAATCTTTCATGCTTTAATTGCATCTCCATTACAAATTTCCATGTACTGTAATTCTCTGCACCCTTTCATTTAATGAAATTCATCATAGATGTAGCTCCTGTGTATATGTTGCATATGCGCTTCATCCACATGCTTTCTATCAACATCACCCATATCTCTATCTCATTCTCTTTGCCCAGCCACCCCCCTCCCCGCCTTCCAAATGGGGCGAGCTGTCGATCAACATCGACAGCCGCCCCTTTTGGATGCGAGCGCTTTAGCGAGTTCTTTTAGCGCTCGCTCCGGGGCTCACGCACGCGCATTGCACCCGCCGTGCGTGTGCACTGCCTAACAATCAACCCGCTTGCGAGCGCATATCGCTTGCGAGCGGGTCTGAATCAGGCTCTCTGTGTATTAATAATCGTGGAACTGCCACAAATTTAAGGTTTCATACTTATTTTCATTGATTTAATGAAAAGATTTCCGCTATTGACAAATGGGAACTCGCAGGGGCAGCGGTTGTGGTAACCACTATCCCTGCAAGTTATATCCCCGGCATAATGTTTAAGTCTTTCACGATTGTGAAAGACTTCTCATGGGGAAGCTGATACTGCACATGTGCACAGTGTCAGTTTTCTCTGTAGGCCAGAGGCTTCCAAAGGACACTCCGGACATACACCTTGCAGTTTTAGAGCTGCCCGAATCAGTCACTCCCACAATGCAACACACTTAAATACTAACTTCCACCCAAGCACTAATTATTTAAGACACAGATGATTCATCCACCTGTGTCTGGCTGTGTGTCTCAAATGTGGGCCATACATCTACTGGCCGACTCACCGATCCCAATCATATTTTGGTAGGGATCAGTGAATCGAGAATTTGTAACATTTTGATTTTCCCTTATTCCTCAACCCCAATACATTGCAGATATATGGGCCCCATAACTCACAGTTCACCGCCTGTTAACACAAGAAATCCCCTCCTAGTATTTCCAAATAGGGATTGCAAATTTTGTGGAGAGCACATACATTCTAGAGAGAGCATTTGCATTTTTATGCAAAACCCCTGGTCTGTGCTCCACTAAGTACTAAACAGAAATTAAAAAACCATTGGAACACCTTTGTTTTGACCTCTTTCTTTGTATGCATCCAACAAAGAAGAGCATTATCTGTTACTACTGTTACCAGTGCATATTCTCATCTAAGTAGATAATAGCACAGGGCCTCAGTGGACCCTGTGATGGCCAAGCCATGGGCTGAGGTCTATTAACACCTGTGGAATTAAGTGACAAGAATTGGCTTACATGCTGTATGAGAAAATGTAACCTCTACATTTTATATACAGTTTATATAAATAACAGGCTTTAACTCTGTCTCTTTTAGCCCATGAGCTAACAGACCTGCATTAGTATTATTCATAAAACGGCCTCACTATTTAAGTATCAATCCCCAATATTATCACCTAAAGCAAGACATATAGACTGTAGTAATATGACATTGTGCAAAAAGCCCCAGCACCAGTAGTGTGGGCTTTGCTGCAGGTGCTCCATACGCTGTGGGCTCTGCAGGATCAACAAATATTTTAACCTTCTAACTGATGATTTTTTTTATCCCAAAAGTGATCTAAAAAATAGTGTTTGTTCTTTTTTTTTTTTAAAAAGACATTTAAATATTTTTGTAAAAATAATATGCAAATATATTTGTAAAAAAAGTATGCCATAGAGAATCCAGCACCCATAGGTCTTCAATGTAACATTACACCCCACTTTCACAGTGGCAATAGATTCCCCAGGGTCATTATTATCAGTCTCCTTGATCTCTGCACTCAGGGAAATTCAGTTCCCCTCTATTTGCAATGATGTGAGATTTTCAACTTTGTAAACAATATGATAAAACATTCATTAGCCATTTAGCTAGCGACAGGCTTCATGATGTGAATAGTATTTTCCTCTCTGAATACTGCTCTCAGAGTATCATAATCTAATTTTGTATAGAGTGTTGTGTAACAAATGTCTGGCTGCTGCAATAACCATAATTTTTAGGTGTTATTTAAGTTTTACTTAAACAGCACTTTCTTTGGGCTAAAGGACAGGAATCTGGACATCTGCAATACAATTATTAAAAGTTGAATGAACTACGGATGTACCCAGCTATTTTGTTACTCATGGTGTGGCGTGCAGGCCTCTGAGTCGCGCCATGGACTTGTGGCGTACCGTGGTATTCTTCAACGAAGGATACGCTACGGCATGTAATACAGCGCTTAACCGCTGGGTGGCGAGTGCTCCACTGTTGTAAATTATACTGAATGCCTTGTACTGCATGCCATACTGTTAAACTTAAATTGGATGGATATCACATTCACAGCATTTGCATGTTCGCACAACCAATATTTTTAATGTCACTTAATGTACATACAGTAAGATCTTATAACAGGATGCAAATCAGTGCACATACAGTATTGTACATAACTGAACATTAGAGAAGTTGCCTGAGCTGTTATCACGGTATAACCAATACTGTAGATTAATGAGATGCACACACAGCTTTCACTGAGATGGGATGAATTACAGTATGACAATTTTTTTTATAATTAAAAACAGCAGCGGGAGGAGTTAGGTGATCACTTTGGAATAATTATGGTCCCGGGTTCGATCCCTGGAAAATAATACTTTTTTATTTTTTGGCACTGTCTGCTCTGGACACTATAGTGAAACTACTGTAGTAGTGTTATACTGTAATACTGTAGTGTTGTTGTTTAAAAGGCTGCTTAAAAGTAAGACATTACAAACTGATTGTGCGTTTAAATAGTCAAAACTTTCGTCAATGTCTGCGCTGTGGTGCCTGTCAGCTCCAAGGGGTTGCAATGGGATTTCTTGTGCATGCCCAGTGGAGGGGTTACAATGGGATCTGTGGCACCAAGCCATATGCCATGTAGTGCTATGCCATGGCGTATGGAAGATAATCACTGCGCATGCGCAGTTGTCTGTATTACTACAGTACTGTATGGCATGCTGTTGAATTTTCACTCTTGCGCCACTCTGCGCTGTCCAAGACTTGTACACAATAGTCATTTCATGACTTCAGAAACTCCTACAGTAGTGCGCTCTGTTTGAGAGGGAAGCCTCTAAATTACAAACTGACTGTGCGTTTAAAACATGAAATTTGCACCACTCTCTAAGCTGTCCTAAACTTGGACACAATAGTAATTTCTGTATTTACAAACTGACTGTGCATTTAAAGTGCAAAATAGTGCTACACCGCAAACTTGCGACAATATTGATGCGGTGTCAGCCTTGCACACCATAGTGACGTCTCTTGAGCTGTAACTGAGAGTGGACTCTCTCTCTGAGAAGGCTCTTTGTATTACAAACTGAATGTGCGCTTGAAGCGCAAAATAGCATTACATCACAAACTTGCGACAATGTCGATGCTGTTCCAACCTTGCACACTATAGTGATTTCTCATGTCCAGTAAGTAGTAGTGGGATCTGTATGAGAGAGAGCTCTCTGTATTACACGGTTGGCGCTATGGTGGCTGTCAGCCATCTCCGATGGATTAGAAATGGCATCTCTGGTGGGCGCATGTCCAGTAGGAGGGTTGCGATGGGATTTCTGGTGCATGCCCAGTGGGCCGAGAGTCATACACAGTGCATCAGGTCCCTTCTCCCAAAGCAAGCAGGAGCCTCTCATTACCATAATAAAGGATGCTTTGTTAATCCATTTACTGTAAGCAGTCAGCTCTGCCCTTGTGTCCTGAAAAAGTCTACGAATAGTGACCATTGCCAAGGACACCATCCCCCATCTGCTAGGACAACTAGTGTGCCTCTATGAATGTGTCTGTACTGTATATTAAAAACTGATGGTGCGGTTGAATTTTGCACCACACAATAGTGATTTCATAACTGCAGAAACTGGTAGTGAATGGACTCTGTACAGTATGAGAGAGAAGTCTCTATATTACAAACTGACTGTGCGTTTAAAGCGCAAAATAGAGCAACACCGCAAACTTGCGACAATATAGATGCGGTGTCAGCCTTGCACACTATAGCAACGTTTCTTAAGCTGTAACTGAGAGTGGCCTCTGTCTCTGAGAGGGCTCTCTGTATTACAAACTGAATGTGCGTTTGAAGCGCAAAATAGCGTTACATTGCAAACTTGCGACAATGTCGATGCTGTCCCAACCTTGCACACTATAGTGATTTCTCATGTCCAGTAAGTAGTAGTGGGATCTGTATGAGAGAGAGAGCTCTCTGTATTACACGGTTGGCGCTATGGTGGCTGCCAGTCATCTCCGATGGATTAGAAATGGCATCTCTGGCTGGCGCATGCCCAGTAGGAGTGTTGCGATAGGATTTCTGGCGCATGCCCTGTGGGCCGAGAGTCATACACAGTGCATCAGGTCCCTTCCCCAAAAGCAAGCAAGAGCCTCTCATTACCATAATAAAGGACGCTTTGTTAATCCATTTACTGTAAGCAGTCAGCTCTGCCTTTGTGTTTGGAAAAAGGCTACGAAAAGTGACCATCCCCCATCTGCTAGGACAACTACTGTAGTGTGCCGCTATGAATGTTACACAATAGTGATTTCATGACTTCAGAAACTTTTCAATCCCATGATGCCACTACGGTTATGACTACACTACAGTGCACCACAGACACCTGCCATAACGAATGAATTAGTGTCATCGTGCATTGTGTGTTGTGTGCCGTATGTTATGCGTCATGCGAGGAGGTTTTCGTCCGGTGAGCTCTTTGTCTTGGTGAAGTGGCGGGACGTAGCCTTTACCACAAACTAAGACAAAGAACTTGCATATCGAAATGCAAGCAGGGAAATATGCAGGCGCTACGGCCTGCGCCGCAACGTAAGGTCACTGCAGCGCAGGTGGTCAGACTTGCTGAGGAGGGACAGGCCTCGCCTAGAGTGGATCAGGAGGCATATAAGTCGCAGTAAGTACTGTATTGCTGTATAATCACATGAATTACAGTATACTGTACAATAACAAATACAGTACAATGCACGATTCTGACATACTCTACATTACTGTACACTGCACTGCAGGGTGTTGGATACTAGAGTATCTGACGATGACTGACAGTTGTTACCACACACTGACATGACTGGCAGACATTTGATTGACAGGCTGATTAAATCTACAGTACTGTACTGT